>CAWUFW010004688.1:0-600000 GCA_963921515.1 Calotriton arnoldi
GCGTTAATACAGCAATGGACCGATCGGTGCCCCCGGCCGGCCCATTGCATTCAATGTGTGCGGGTACGCGTTGTACCCCTGTACGCAGTTGTACCGCAATGGACCGATCGGTGCCCCCGGCCGGCCCATTGCATTTAATGTGTGCGGGTACGCGTTGTACCCCTGTACGCGTTAGTACCGCAATGGACCGATCGGTGCCCCGGCCGGCCCATTGCATTCAATGTGTGCGTGTACGCGTTGTACCCCTGTACGCGTTGTACTGCAATGGACCGATCGGTGCCCCGGCCGGCCCATTGCATTCAATGTGTGCGGGTACGCGTTGTACCTCTGTACGCGTTGTACCGCAATGGACCGATCGGTGCCCCCGGCCGGCCCATTGCATTCAATGTGTGCGGGTACGCGTTGTACCCCTGTACGCGTTGTACCGCAATGGACCGATCGGTGCCCCGGCCGGCCCATTGCATTCAATGTGTGCGGGTACGCGTTGTACCCCTGTACGCGTTGTACCGCAATGGACCGATCGGTGCCCCGGCCGGCCCATTGCATTCAATGTGTGCGGGTACGCGTCGTACCCCTGTACGCGTTGAACCGCAATGGACCGATCGGTGCGCACCCATTGACAATGGCCTTGCCTGGCAACGGACGCGTTTTCGAATTTCGAACGAGTCGGTTGCTGGAAATTCAGTTGGTCACCCACAACAATGTTGCAAAATCATGTATGTCATGAAGTTGAAGATTTGAAGGATGCTGTGGGCGTGTTTTGGTGCTGCTATTCCATGGATTGGCCAGATTCAGAAGATGCAAACGACTTGGACCTATCACTTTGGACACAAGGGACAGTATCTGCCTCTCCAGCACATATATATTGCTGGCTGTTCCCCTGAGAGCTCACTTGCCTGCACTACATGCTCCAGGACGACATCTGCCACTGCACTGCTGCTGTCTCTGCCCCTCTGGACCCTGCAATGGCACGTACTGTGGAGAGAGCCCCAGCCTTCAGCCTTGAGGAGAACCAGGCCCTGCTGGACAGCCTACTTCCACAGTACAGCAAGCTGTATGGGACCCCAGGGGAGCAGGTGAGTGTTCTGTGCACTGCCTTTCTGAATGTGCATATTGTCTGACTAGCAAGGCTGAAAGTCTGCACGCCACTGGCTAGCAGGCTCACTGAGTAGTTGTCACCCCCATAGTGTGTAGTGACATGCACTGGACAGGTATGGTGCAGTGACAGTGCATTTGAACAAGGTTTTACTTCCCATGCAATGATACCATGTAGTGACGTCTGGAAAACTGTCCATGGGCAGCTTTGCACTGCCTGTGTACATCATGTTCCCCTGTGATTGAGACATGTATATACAACTGTGTCATGCACAGATATGTTGCATGTGTAGTAATGGCCTTTTCACTTTGTCATCCTGACAGGTTAATGCCCATCGGAAGCAGGAGATCTGGAAGGACATCGTCCGGGCTGTCCGGTCCGTGGGGGTCTACAAGCGCCGGATCCGCAACTGCCAGAAGAGGTGGCAGGACCTTCGGGGCTGGACCCGGAGGATTGCACGGGTCCAGCTGAAGCTGTCGCCTCCTCGCAGGAGGGGCGGAACACGGACCCTGACCCCCACATGCTCCAGATCCTGGCGGTGGTGTTTCCAGACCTGGATGGGCAGCTGAAGGCCAGACAGCAGCAAGGAGGGGGTGAGTCAAAGACTGCACTGTGAACTCTGTATTACATGCTTTGTGCCCTCCTCTGGCCTGGTTCAACTGCCACAGTGCAGCAGTCAGGTTGTCCAGGAGCCATGTCCCTCTATTGTGCACTGCCCACTCCTCATCTGATACCCAGGTGTGGCCCTTACATTCAGGGAATTGTGTCACTTGGGACTGTGTCCTTGCAGTTTGCTTCACTAAAGGTGGGGGACAGCATCTGTTTCCCTAACTCTGTTGTGGGCATCATGGGTGGGTCCATTGTTCACACAGCGCCTGTGTTCGGACATGTAATCTGCGTGTTGCTTTGATATGCGGTCCACTTGCTGAGCTGAGCCACCACATGTGCCTGGGGTATGTGGCACACGCCCATGCAGCGGGTGGGAACAATGTTTGGGCCCCAGGAGTGTGCAGATTACGTGTGTCACACATACATAGCCAGCTATCCACTGTCCAGGGCTCATCCCTCATTCATGTGGGGCAGGACAGTCATGCCTACTCCAGGCCATGCAATGCACTCTGTACTCCCACTCCCGTGTATCAGCTGACACATTGTGCGCAGTGATTTGACCCCTCAGGTGTCTGCCTCTGTGTCAGTGTGCTGTGGATTAGTTGCCAGGACTGCTGGGGTGTTTCTTGGTAGGGGCTCAGCATGCCACTGGAGATGTGACCATAGGAGACGATACTTGTGTGTCACATAGGTGTTTGATCAGCTGCCCGTGCAGACTGGGGTATGCGAATGTGAAGTTCAGGCAGCTGTTCCCCATTCACAGCAGATTGTGAGGGGCTCAGGTTCAGAGGGTAGTGTCACAGGTCTCCCATATGTCCAATAGGTATGACCTGGACAGATGAGGGTTAAGATGATGTGTTGTGGGGGATGTACATGTGCACTTGTGCAGCTCCAGGACTTGCATTCCCCATGACCTACTATTGTGACACAGTGCAGAGTGTTGTTGTCTGGCTGCCAAGTCATACATCACTGAGACAGTGATGTATGACTTAGCAGTCATGCCTCCGCCATGGCATGTGTCTACTTATTGGTGATCCTGCAGGGGAGTGACATGTGCTACATGCACACCATTGTGGCGATGGCTATCAGGACATGGGTGCATCATGGTGTCTGTCGCTGGTATGCATCACATGCATTTCCTATTTGACTCTGGGCATCCCTTTCATCCGGAAACCTGTACTGACTCAGTGGCAAGAGCTGTGATGTGTGCATGTCCACATGCTACACCGTGTCCTCTGCACTGTCCAACTACTGTGTAGTTGGTGCATGTGTCCACACTGGGGTGTTGCAATCCAACAGACACCAGACAGATGGGTGCAAGGCCATGTGGGATGTGAGTGCCATGGTTGGCATCAGACTGACAATTGGCTGCTCCTGTTCAGTTAGGGCACTTTTAGCAATGTACAACTAATGATGCCAGGGCTTGCTCTGTAATGTGCTGTGCTCACAGTGGTGTGTGCGTTTGGTGCAGGTGACTGATGTCTGTCTGTTTCCCCATTGTTTGCAGATACATCCACGGCCACGGAAGGTGACAGCTCCACGGACCAGGAGGAGCCGGAGAGCCAGACTGGGTCAGCAGCCGAGGAGTGGTCGGAGGGACCCAGTGGCACGGAGGGCGAGGGAGCCACACCGAGGAGTCCTCAGCACCATCCACCTCAGCTGAGGACCAGAGCAACTCGGAGGATGACTCCCTTATGGAGGCGGGTGTCAGCAGCCACCACACCCCAGCTAGTGTTGCTGTCCCCGCCACCACCAGCACCACCACCGCCCTCCCATCGGCTCCCATTCCCCAGGTCCGTGGAGGCTCCCATGTTCGGGAGCGTGTCTCCTATGGGCCAGGCACCGCACCCCCTGCCCCTGTGTCCCCTGCTGCCCTGAGTGAGGAGTCTGTGTACCTCCTTCGCCAGCTCCATGTAGGGCAGACAGCCATGCTGAGTGTCCTCCATGCGCACACCGCTCTGTTGACTCAGCTGGTGTCGTTCATGGAGGGCATCTCATCGGGCATGTCTGACCTACAGAGGGGCAATAGGTCCATGGACTCCTCCCTGATGGCAGCAGTGTCCCTCCTCAGACAGTCCCTCACCCTCCTGCCTCTGCTCCATCCACACTCCCCAGCACCTTACCCGTCCCAAGCACACACACACCGGCACAGGCACACACCAGCACACACACATCCAGCACACAGACACACACACCACAAACAAAACGCACACGCACGCACAGTCAGGGGACTGAAACCAGACTCACAGGGGATGGGGCCCTGGAACACACACACGCATCCACGAGCACTGCGCAGTCCTCAGTTGCCTCTCCCTCCAAAACACCCTCCCTTGCCTCACCTGCAACCCCAAAGACCCAGCGCCTCTTCCTCAGTGACCTCGGCCTCTTCCCCTCCGATCCAGCTGCTCCAGCATCCAGGGGGAAGAGGAAGCCCACCCACACGGAGCAGAGTGCCCTCGCCCCCGGACACCCTCCCCCAGGTGCAGACAGACTGAGGCCCCCACCCGCAAGTCCCCCGGAGTCGTAAGACCAAGACCCCGCCGCCGCCCTGCAGCTCAGGCACCAGGTCTCCTTCCTCCATCCCTCAGGCCCCCACTCCACAGGTGCCCCCACCACACCCTGCCCCAGGTTCCCCGACCCACAGATATACCATCCCCAAGAGGATCCGGCCTTCTCCCCTGGCACTTGCTCTCCCGGCACCACACCCCCGCTGCGCTTGTCTGTGCCACTGATGTGGTGAGGGTGTCCTCCCCTCTGTCCAGCCCACCTTGCCTGTTCCCCATTCTCCTCCCCTGGTGGTAGGCACTGCAGTGGAGTCCACTACCACCCTGTCTGACTTGGGCACTGCCGTGGCGGACCTGTCCACTCCATCTGCAGGGTCCACTGCAGTCGTGCCGGCACCCACAACATCTGAGTCATGCCCCCAGTTGTGCCGGCACACACCATGTCAGACACCTCCACTGCAGTTGTCAGTGGCTCTCCAGCACCCACCACCCCTTCCCTGCTTCCTCCTGGTGAGCCCTGATCCTGTCCCTGCGGTGCCTGGCCTGCCCCCCCGGTTGCCCCTCCTAGTGGATTGTCCCTGGTTTTGTGCAGACATGCGTAGGGTGACATCTGCCACTGTAACCAAGTTTGGACTTTGACAATGGACTGGCCATTGGCCTTTGTGTTTTTTCTGGACTTTGTTTTCATTCCACACATATGCTGAATAAAGCAACTTTCTGTTCTCTAGTGCTTATGCTTCTGATGTACATGTTGTTGATGATGCTAACCATGCCCTTGCTGCAGTGATGGTGATATTTGGTCTCATGATAATGAAGTGTTACTGTGCAGGAACCCATGTGGTCCAGGGGGAATGTGTCCTATCCTGTGGTGTATCCATGTCATCCATAGCAGCATCTGAGGGTGTCATGTGTTCAGTATTTGGCAATGGGATTTCCTACTTAGATTAGCTATTTCACATCTGTGGCTTCCACCCCTGCACATCTGTTGTGCCTGCCATTGTTCAATTCGTCTACTTCCCTGACCGTGTGGCCATCTCCACTGAACATGCAGGTTTGGGCATCAATGGGGAAGGACTCATCCGTGTAGTCAGTGCAACATTGCTATACAAGTGTGTTGGATCTGTGCTGATGATTCCGTTGGCACTTCCATAACCAGGCTGATGTGACGGGAGCCCTCATTTGGTGCTAATTGTTGATTGTGTGACCAAGTGCTCAGCTGACATGATGGGGCCCTACTGAGGCAACATATGGCACAGCTTTCCTCACACAGGAGTGGAGTCCCCTCATGGCAGTGTGTACACCTGTGACATTGCCTGCGCCCAAGGTGTGTGTTGTATGTGCATGTCTGTGTGTTCACTTCCGTTTAGCTGTGCATGCTGTGATCCCTAGTGTTGTACCTGTTTGTGATGCTTGCTGAGTTGACCTATGTTCCCCCAAAGTCTTCTCCCTGGGTTCTCTGTGATGTGGGTGCATGGCACATTACTGGTCATCAGGGTGTCACCCATAGGTGTGTTTACTGTCAGGGCTGAGTTTGTGTGCAGACGCAGATGGGTCACAGTCAGGTTTCCCCTTGGCACTTGTTGTTTGCCCCTGTCATGTGATTTCCAGTTTGTGTTATCTTTCAGTGATTGTGACACGTTGTGTGTGTGACTGCTGGCACTCCTCAGGGTCCGGGCTGCAATGTTGGTTGTTGTCTATGTGTGTTCTTTGTGGGTAACCTTGGCTTCTTCATTGGTGTGTGACTGTGGCTGGGATCCCATTGGTTGGTGTGGTATTGCCGTCATGTCCATGTACAGCGTAGTGTGCAGTGTGTCAGACATTCAGGAGTCTTGTTGAGTGGCCATGTGTGATGTGTTTCTGCACCTTGGTTCCCACCCACCACCCTGGAATAGTCATGGGTGCATGTGCAATGTCACCAGTGCATGTGTACTTCACTGCTGCACATTGTTGGAGGTCGAGGGTGTGGTGTTGAGTGTGTGCAGATGAGAGTTGTTGCCCGGCTAGGCCCCTGCCTCCATGTTGGCCTTGGCTTACTGGCCATGCTGATTGATTTGTGCTTGTGTAGGTGTGATGGTAGTTTGTTGCTCAGGACACATGACTGTGGTTCACAGTGTGAACCACATTTAGCTTTGTCATCACAGTGGGATTGTAATGCAGCCCAGGGTCACCACATTGTGGGGGCCCTGGGGGTGGTGCTGTGGTGTGTCTGTGTCTTGCTGTGTCAGTTGCTGTTCCTACGTGCCTGTGTGACATGTGTGATTTGTGCTCCCTCTCATCTGACAATGCCTGCTTGCCCACATAGGGGATTTGGATCCATGAGTTACCTTTGTGTGGCACTGTATGCACATCTGTATGATTGGTATTCAGGTCTCCTCATGTGTTGTGTGGTTGCCTGGGGACACTGGCACCCCCTCACCTGTTGTGTATGATGTGCAGTGTGGGTCTGCCTGTTTGTGTTTGTGCATCTGCACCACTGCATTGGCATATCTTGGGTGTGACATTGGCTGTATGTAGTTTGGTGGGTTTCCCCTGCTGTCCCTGGGACTCCTAGGTCATCGGTCAGCACAATGATCATGGTTTGTGTGTCCCATTGCTGCCATGGTATGGTATCTGTTCACCTCACATCTGCAGTCTCCACAGGGTATCTGCATTTGTGTGCCCATTGGTGCAAATATGTGGGTCTGCATTCTGATGGTCACTTCTGTCATTGTGTCATTGATGAATGTTGACAGTGTCAGCCCCCATGGGTGTTGTTTGTCTGCACATGGCCAAAGGTATGTCTTATTTGCACTGCAGTATTTGGCTCACCCAATTTATGTTGCAATGGGACACATACACTACTTTGCCACTGATGTGTTTTTTGTTCTGTGACCAGGAATCATCCATGCAGTTTGGCAGTTGCAGCTCTTTCTTTGTCAACACTTACCTTTTGGTCACTGTGATGATGGGGGTTTAGACCCCATTGCCACAATGTTCAAAATGTGCTTCAGCTATGGACCCCACACTTACATTTTGCTCACTGTGATGATGGGGTTTAGACCCCATTGCCACAATGTTCAAAATGTGCTTCAGCTATGGACCCCACACTTACATTTTGCTCACTGTGATGATGGGGGTTTGGACCCCATTGCCACAATGGTCATGGCCTGCTTGCATTGTGGGTGCCACACACATATATGTGTGGCACATGTGCTAGGGGGTCACATTGTATGTTCAAAGTCATGTTCGGTGTTGTAGGCATTTGACACAGTCTACACACGCTTGTCATGGTGTTGGGGGATGTCTTTTCTTACATTCCCTAGGTTGTGGTGTGCTGGTTGTGTCATGCATTGTCCATCCTATGAGTGGGGGTGGTAGTAGTGGTAGGCATCCAGCCCCCTGGCTCAGGGTGGTAGTAGTGGTAGGCATCCAGCCCCCTGGCTAAGGGTGGTGGTAGGCATCCAGCCCCCTGGCTAAGGGTGGTAGTAGTGGTAGGCATCCAGCCCCCTGGCTCAGGGTGGTAGTAGTGGTAGGCATCCAGCCCCCTGGCTAAGGGTGGTAGAAGTGGTAGGCATCCAGCCCCCTGGCTCAGGGTGGTAGTAGTGGTGGGCATCCAGCCCCCTGGCTAAGGGTGGTAGTAGTGGTAGGAATCCAGCCCCCTGGCTCAGGGTGGTAGTAGTGGTAGGCATCCAGCCCCCTGGCTAAGGGTGGTAGTAGTGGTAGGCATCCAGCCCCCTGGCTCAGGGTGGTAGTAGTGGTAGGCATCCAGCCCCCTGGCTCAGGGTGGTAGTAGTGGTAGGCATCCAGCCCCCCTGGCTAAGGGTGGTGGTAGGCATCCAGCCCCTGGCTCAGGGTGGTAGTAGTGGTAGGCATCCAGCCCCCTGGCTCAGGGTGGTAGTAGTGGTAGGCATCCAGCCCCCTGGCTAAGGGTGGTAGTAGTGGCAGGCATCCAGCCCCCTGGCTAAGGGTGGTAGTAGTGGTAGGCATCCAGCCCCCTGGCTCAGGGTGGTAGTAGTGGTAGGCATCCAGCCCCCTGGCTCAGGGTGGTAGTAGTGGTAGGCATCCAGCCCCCTGGCTAAGGGTGGTGGTAGGCATCCAGCCCCCTGGCTCAGGGTGGTAGTAGTGGTAGGCATCCAGCCCCCTGGCTCAGGGTGGTAGTAGTGGTAGGCATCCAGCCCCCCTGGCTAAGGGTGGTAGTAGTGGTAGGCATCCAGCCCCCTGGCTAAGGGTGGTAGTAGTGGTAGGCATCCAGCCCCCTGGCTCAGGGTGGTAGTAGTGGTAGGCATCCAGCCCCCTGGCTCAGGGTGGTAGTAGTGGTAGGCATCCAGCCCCCCTGGCTAAGGGTGGTGGTAGGCATCCAGCCCCCTGGCTCAGGGTGGTAGTAGTGGTAGGCATCCAGCCCCTGGCTAAGGGTGGTAGTAGTGGTAGGCATCCAGCCCCATCTGGCTCAGGGTGGTAGTGGTGGTAGGCATCCAGCCCCCCCTGGGTGAGGGTGGTAGTAGTGGTAGGCATCCTGCCCCCCCTGGGTAGGGGTGGTGGTGCGCATTCAGGCCCCTGTGTGCATATGTGGCATTGGTGATGGGCATCCCGCCCCTATGGTGCTGCTGTTGCTGGTGTAAGTATATTCTGCATCCCTCTGTGTGTGTGTGATGTGTCGTGTACGTGTTGTATGTGTTTTGTGGTTGGTGTCTGACGTACCTTCTGCGCCGTACGCGTCCGTGCCTGTTCCGGTAGTAAATGTAGAATATTGGTATGATCGGGACGAAGGGATTCATGGTTGGTTCGTGTCGTTCGTCCTTCTCGTTGCTTCGCGTCGTCCTCGTCGCTTCGCGTCGTCCTCGTCGCTGGCGTGTTCGTCTCGTAGCCGTGGATCGTGTTGTGGCGCGAATCGGAGCTTTGTGCGCCTCTCCCGGATGCTTTGACGTGCCGTGCGTAGCGACGGGTTCGGCGCGTACGGGAAGCGCATCGTACTTGTTCGGCCGGACGAAGCTGCATTTTCCCTTCCGTGCGACTCGATTCAGCGTTTCCGGATTTGCCTCGCTCGGAGAACAGGACCTGGTTTGGGTGAGTACGGCTCGGCCGGATTCTGTGCTGTTGTGCGCATCGTACTTACTCGTTCGGTGTGCTGTACGGATCGGTCGGGAAACAGGCTTTCGCATGGCTTTTTTCCCGACCGAATGGTATTGGGTGCGCCTCCGACCGAGATCGGAATCGGCCCCTAAATATATATGTTTTACAATATTAACAACTTTACCATTTCCCCCTAATAACCCAACATCCCAGTACTAAAAACAACTTACTATTTATATTTATAAATTACTTTATTTCTTCTAATTATTTGCAATTTATTAAATTTCTACTTAATAAATATTTTTAAAATATTATTTAAATAACACTTCCCACCCTTATCTCCTAATAACGAAACATCCCCTCCTAAAACAAAACATATATTTTAACTTTTTAATATAAATTTCGTTTTTTAAATTATTTTCTAATTTCTAAAATTTTTAAATTCATATCTAAATTTACACTGATATCTTTAAAATACTCCACACCCTTATCCCCTAATAACCCAACATCCCACTACTAAAACAAAAAATATATTTAACATTTTTAATATAAATTTCGTTTTTAAATTAATTTCGAATTTCTAAAATTTTAAATTAATATCTAAATTTAAACTAATATTTTTTAAATACTCCCCACCCTTATCCCCTAATAATCCAACATCCCGCTCCTAAAAGAAAACATATATTTTACATATTTAATATAAATTTAGTTTTTTAAATTAATTTCGAATTTCTAAAATTTTTAAATTAATATCTAAATTTACACTAATATTTTTTAAATACTCCCCACCCTTATACCCTAATAACCCAACATCCCACTACTAAAAGAAAACATATATTTTACATTTTTAATATAAATTTCGTTTTTTAAATTAATTTCTAATTTCTAAAAATTTTCAATTTAAATATAAATTTACACTAATATTTTTAAATTACTCCCCACCCTTATCCCCTAATAACCCAACATCCCGCTCCTAAAAAAACATATATTTTACACTTTTAATATAAATTTCATTTTTTAAATTAATTTCTAATTTCTAAAAATTTAAAATTAATATCTAAATTTACACTAATATTTTTAAAATACTCCCCACCCTTTACCCCTAATAACTAAACATCCCGCTCCTAAAACATATGTTACAATTTTTTTTATACATTTTCACACTAATATTAAAACATTTTTAATAATACAAAATTAATAACAATACAAAATATTTAATTATTGACTAAAAATTAATATTTTACAGTTTCTATATTTTTTGTTCGATATTTTTACAATACTAACAATTCGATATTATCTACTTACGATATTACTTATTCGATATTTTGTACTTCGATATTTTTTAAAGAAATAAAAAAACGATATTTTTGATTGCGATATTCATGTATTCGATATTATCTAACATTCGATATTACAACTTCGATATTACTACAATTCGATATTTATAATTCGATATAATGTCTATTCACCCTCTAAGACATCTGTGGTACAGAACCTGCAGTGTCACCAAAATCAACTAATCTGCCATATCTAAAGCCACTGTTTCCATAATGACTGCCAGGCATATGGATAGTAGCTAGGCAAGTACTCCGGCCCACATCATCAGCTTTGAACCCCACCCCTTTGTTAACAGAAAACCGGGCGCCGTGTTGTAACATAAAGCACGGCGCACGTTTGTAGGAAGCTGGCTCTGTATATACTATACCAAAATGAGGTATAGTGTGCACAGAGTCCAGTGGAATCCCAAAGGTAGGTAGGTAAAAGTAGAAAGCACCTTACTCTCTAATTGTTGTAGTGTGGGCGAGTAGTAAGGCTTTATCAGAGGGTAGTGTTAAGCATTTGTTGTACACACTCAGGCAAGAAATGATGTCACACACTCAAAGACTAAACTCAGACCAATTTGCTTGTATCAAAAATATTATTTAGTTATTTTATTTCTAGAACCAAGCCAAGCCTGGTGCAGGTAAGTGAAATAATACTTTGCAAAATCTTATGCAGTGATTTACAGTTGAATGCAGGTTCAAATGCAGTTGGTTGATTTACCGGTAAGTCAACAGTTCAAAATTACTTTTCAGTTACTTTACAGTTTACTGTGCACGTTACTTTTTAGATTACTTTTTAAGTTACTTTTGCTAATCAGTGTGATATGCCTAGATATCACACTGAGACATTCCCTAGACAAAATGTAGGTAATTCAGTTTTTACACATATGCAGTTTTTCAATGTTTCATACAAACCAACTCCACACTTGGAAGAATTTTTAAGGAAAAGCAGTCAATGCAATCCTATGGGAGGAAATCAAGTTATCGGTTTGCAGGTAAGTACTCGTTTGTGGGAGTTGGTATTCTGGGGTTAGAACCAGGGTTCCCCCAGGGTTTAGGATGTACTCTCAAAGCACTCTCAGAGGCACTAGGGCGGCTGGGTGCAGAGTGCTGAGACCCAATGTTATCCATCGGGGGTATAGGGGGCCTCCGGTTGGTGGCTGCTCACGAGCAGGCCATAAGGTTGTGGGAGTAAAGCTCCTGCTGTTAGGATCAGGGCAAAGGGGGATCCGATTTAGCACACAAAGTGCACCCACAGCGGCACAGGGGAGGCCGGGTGCAAGTTGCTGGTTTGGCGTCGGGTGCCCTGTTGTTTTCAAGGGGATTCTCCGGTTGCAACAAAGACTGCAGACTCGGGACGAAGATCTTCTGGAGGTGATCACCGATTAGAGAGATAAGTTGGGATGCCTGGGGATGCTGGGACACTTTCGGTTGGGCCACCCAAGGCCGAGGGACGTTGGGTGCAGGGGTGTCTTTAGGCAACGGGTATTTCTTAGCAGCTCCGGTCGCAGTCGGGGGGATCCTCCAGAAAGGGGCTGCAGGCGTCGATTGGAGATTTGAGACAGGTCAGAGATCACCAGATCTCAGGTCAGGATCGCCAGGGAGACCTCCTCGTGGTGTTGGCCCACTCGAACTCGGGCCGTGGGCGTCAGGTGCAGAGTGGTGAAGACTCCCAGATTTGGCTGGAGCCAGAGTATGTGGGTGAGCAAATCCAGTGCTCACGAGAGACAAAGTCTTGGTTTAGGAACACAGGGCAGGTCCTCCGGGTTCTTGGGGGCTGCTGGCTGCAGGATACACCGGGATTTCGCTGGAGCAGGTTCGAGGTGGGGACAGGCCGGCAGGGCTGGGGCCAAGTCAGTGGGCGTCCTCCTCTTCTTTGTTCAGCATGGCTTCTTCGGTCCTTCTTCTTCTCTTCTGGTCGGTTCTTGTTCAAAGAGGCAAGATTCAGGGTTGCCCCTAAATACAAAATGTAGGGGCGTTACATGTAGGTATAGGTCGGGACCAATGGGTCCCTTCCTGGGGGTGGGTACACCCCCTATTATGCCACCCTCCAGTGGGAGGGGGCATATGCGTCTCTCTGGTTGGCTGGGTCCCCCCATCTGCAAGATGGCGGGGACTGAGAGTTGTGCTTCACCACGCCTCCCCCACCTGAGGGGTGGAGTTGGCAAAGGTGGGCACACCTCCCTTCCTCACTTTGTTTTCCCGCCGATTCTCCCGCCCAAAGTGGGGTCAGAACCGGTGGGGGCCAGTTGCTGGAAGCAGCAAATGGCTGGGGTAGCTCACAAAGGCGGCAAGCCTTTGAAGCTTCCCCTTCATGGACCCTCCCCATCCTGGGGGAGGAGGCTTGGCACCTCGTCCCAAGATGTGCATTGTTCCAGACCCCCGAGAGCAACAGGCTCTCAACCCAGGGGTCTAGAATCATGTCTGGTGGTGGCACCTGGCGAGAAGCCACTCAGCCAGGACTCTAGAGTTAGGTAGTTTTTCAGGGGGCATCTCTGAGATGCCCAGTGAGTGCATTTTTCATTAAATACTAAACTTCCCAGTTTTCAGTAAAGCCATTATGGTGCTGTGGAGTTCGTAATGACAGACTGTCTGTCAGCACCATATACTCTTAATGGCATTACTGCACTTACAATGTCTAAGAATTGGTTTAGACACTGTAGGGGTACAGGGCTCATGCACCTGCACCCTCACCACTGGTATAGTGCACCCAGCTAGAGGGGTGGCTGACCTATGCCAGGACAGTGGGTTGTAGGCATGGCACACAGGGATGTGTGCCATATCGACTCTTCACTTTGTTCTGCACCAAAACACGCAGCCTGCAATCGCAGTGTGTGTGTGAAGGTACAGGGCCTCCAAGGGTGGCACAATGAGTGCTGCAGCCCTTAGAGGCCTTCCCTGGCCACAGCGCCCCTGGTACCTATGGTACCATTTACAAGGGACTGACATGTGGCCAAAGAGTGCCAATTCAGTTTTGTATCAATGCAGTTTTAGGGAAAGAACATAGGCCCTGGGTACCTGGTTGGGAAAAAACCAGGGCACACTCAGTCAAAGTACATCAACAGTTTGGCAAAAAGTGGGGGCAACCATGCAAAAAGAGGGCACTTTCTTACACAACCACCCGCCTCCCAAACGAAAGAGGATGAGACTAATCTTTCCCTAGAGAGTATTCATTGTCTAAATGGAAGAACCTGGAAAGTCCATCTGCATTGGCATGGGCAGTCCCAGGTCTATGTTTCACTGTATAGTCCATTCCCTGTAGGGAGATGGACCACCTCAAAAGTTTAGAATTTTCACCTTTCATTTGCATTAGCCATTTGAGAGGTCTGTGGTCAGTTTGAACTATGAAGTGAGTACCAAACAAGTATGGTCTCAGCTTCTTCAGGGACCAAACCACAGCAAAGGCCTCCCTCTCAATGGCACTCCAACGCTGCTCCCTGAGGAGAAGCCTTCTGCTTATAAAAGCAACAGGGTGGTCTTGGCCTTCATCATTGGTCTGTGATAGGACCACTCCTATCCCTAGCTTAGAGGCATCAGTCTGCACAATGAACTGCTTGGTATAGTCTGGAGCTTTGAGAATTGGTGCTGAGCACATTGCCTCTTTCAGGGTGTCAAAAGCATTTTGACAGCTAAATGTCCAGTTTATCTTTTTGGTCATCTTCTTGGAGGTGAGTTCTGTGAGGGGTGTCGCAATGGACCCA
Organism: Calotriton arnoldi; assembly: GCA_963921515.1. NCBI lineage: Eukaryota > Metazoa > Chordata > Amphibia > Caudata > Salamandridae > Calotriton > Calotriton arnoldi. The sequence continues at coordinate 14,282 of CAWUFW010004688.1, forward strand.
TACCCTTTCACAAACCTCCTGTAGTACCCAGTCAAGCCAAGGAATGCCCTGACTTAGGTCTGGGTTGTTGGAGCTTCCCAGTCCAGGATGGCCTGGATCTTGGGTTGTAAAGGTTGTACTTGGCCTCCACCAACAAGGTGGCCCAAGTATACAATGGTTACCTGCCCTATTTGGCATTTGGATGCCTTGATAGTTAGGCCTGCAGTTTGCAGGGCTTTTAAAACCTCCCCCAGGTGGATCAGGTGATCCTCCCAGGTAGAGCTAAAGACAGCAATATCATCTAGATATGCTGCACTAAAAGCATCCAATCCAGCAAGAACTTGATTCACCAATCTTTGGAAGGTGGCAGGGGCATTCTTTAAACCAAAAGGCATAACAGTGAACTGATAATGCCCATCAGGTGTAGAGAATGCTGTTTTTTCTTTGGCTCCTGGTGCCATGCCAATCTGCCAGTACCCTGCAGTTAAGTCATAGGTACTTAGAAATTTGGCTGCACATAATTTGTCTATCAGTTCATCAGCTCTTGGGATAGGGTGAGCATCTGTCTTGGTGACAGAGTTGAGCCCTCTATAGTCCACACAGAACCTCATGTCTCTCTTTCTACACTGTGGATGAGGTTTGAGGAATAGAACCACTGGGCTAGCCCAGGGACTCTAAGAGTGTCCAATAACCCCTAACTCCAGCATCTTGCTGACTTCAGCTCTGATGCTATCCTTAACTTGATCAGACTGTCAATAGATCTTATTCTTGACAGGTACACTGTCCCCAGTGTCCACATCATGGGTACACCAGTTTGTCTGACCAAGTGTTATGGAAAAGAGCTTAGCATACTGCTGCAAGACTTGCTTGCAATCAGCTTGCTGTTGGACAGAAAGGGTGTCTGAATAGACAGCTCCATCCACTGACCCATCTTTGGGGTTGTAAGAATAGGTCAGGGAGAGGTTCACTCTCTGTCTCCTGATCCTCATCAGTCACCATCAGCATGGTGATGTCAGCCCTATTATGGAAAAGCTAAAGGCGGTTCACATGGATCTCCCTTTTGGGGGCCCTACTTGTGCCCAGGTCCACCAAGTAGGTGACCTCACTTTTCTTATCTAAGATGGGGTAAGGGCAACTCCATTTGTCCTGGAGAGCCCTTGGTGCCACAGGCTCTAAAACCCACACCTTTTGCCCTAGTTGGAATTCCACCAGTGCAGCTTTTTGATCATACCAGTGCTTCTGGAGCTCCTGGCTAGCCTCAAGAGTTTTGGAAGCTTTTTCCATGTACTCTGCCATTCTGGACCTTAGGCCTAGCACATAGTCCACAATATCTTGTTTGGGTTCTTTGAGAGGCTACTTACAACCCTCTTTAACAAGCCAGAGTGGTCCCCTAACAGGATGGCCTAACCGAAGTTCAAAAGGGGAAAACCCTACTCCCTTCTGAGGCACCTCTCTGTAGGCGAAAAGCAAGCATGGTGAGAGGACATCCCATCTCCTTTTGAGCTTTTCAGGGAGCCCCATCATCATGCCCTTCAGTGTTTTGTTGAACCTTTCAACAAGTCCATTGGTTTGTGGGTGATAGGGTGTAGTAAACTTGTACTGTCCTCCATACTCTTTCCACATCTGTTTTAGGTATGCAGACATGAAGTTTGACCCTCTGTCTGAAACCACCTCCTTAGGAAACCCTACCCTCGGGAAAATACCAATGAGTGCCTTGGCTACAGCAGGAGCTTTAGTAGTCCTAAGGGGAATTGCCTCAGGATACCTGGTGGCATGATCCACTACCACCAGTATGAATTTGTTTCCTGATGCTGTGGGAGGTTCTAGTGGACCGACTATGTCCACACCTACCCTTTCAAAGGGAACCCCAACCACTGGTAGTGGAATTAAGGAGGCCTTTGGGTGTCCACCTGTTTTGCCACTGGCTTGACAGGTGACACAGGAGCTGACAAACTCTTTTACCTTCTGAGACATATGGGGCCAGTAAAAGAGGCTAACTAGATTTTCCCAAGTTTTGGTTTGGCCCAAATGCACAGCTAGGGGGATGTCATGAGCCAAAGTGAGTATGAACTCCCTCACATTTGAGGCACTACCACTCTCTTAGTGGCTCCAGGGTTTGTGGTCTCTGGCCTCAGTGTACAGTAGTCCCTCTTCCCAATAGGTTCTGTGGGTACCACTGACATCTCCCTTTTCCTGTGAGGCAGCAAGCCTCAGGCTCTCAAGAGATGGACAGGTCTGCTGTCCAAGGCACAGCGCTTCCCTTGAGGGTCCCCCTGGGCCTAAGATCTCGACCTGGTAAGGGTCAAGTTCCATGGGCTCAGTTCCCTCTGGGGCTTCCAAGTCCTCTCCCCGAGGAGAGGGGTCCTGTGTTTTTGATTGTTTAAAAGCTGGTTTCCCAGTCTTCTTTCCTTTCCTCTTGGAAGGTTGGACCATTCTTTCAGGCTCCAACACTTCTTTTTCACCCTGCTTTGGCTCTGTGCTTTTATCTTAACACACACTATCTCAGGGATGTCCAGCATTGCTGCATGGGTTTTTAATTCTACCTCAGCCCATGCTGAGGTCTCCAGGTAATTTCCAAGCAAACAAGCAGCTGGAAGCTTTGGAGAGACCACTACCTGTTACAGGCCAGAAACCCCCCAGTCTAATGTCACCATAGCCATGGCATGGTTAGTAGTACTACTGTCAGCGTTGGTGACTGGGTAAGATTTCCCAATCAGGTATTGCTCTGGGGAAACCAGTGTGTATCTTACCATAGTGATACTGGCACCTGTATCCCTCAGGGCTACTATTCTAGTCACATTTATCCAGGGGTATTGCAAATACTTCTTTAAGTTGGGTGGCCACTCAGCTAAAGTGGCAAACTCATCTGAACCTCAGTGACTAGAACTGCTTCAATGTGAACCCTGATTTGGTCTGGGCATACTGTTGATCCCATCTGGAAATGTGCAACACCAGTAGTAGCTGGAGGTGGACTAGGGGGCTTCTCATTAGGACAAGTAGCATCTCAAGTTAAATGTCCCAACTTCTTACAGTTGAATCACCAGTCCATTAGGGGATCAAAGTTCTTCCCTTTATATCTACCAGTGGTATGGGAAGAGTTTTAGGACCCATCCCCCTGAACAGGTTTTGGGGCCCTTTAGAAGACTCTTGGTTTTTGTCTTTGGGGTTCTCACCCCCTTTTCCCTGGGTAGGTTTTGTAACCCCTTTCTTTTGGTCACCCCCAGTGGCTGTTTTTATTACCCTAGTCTTGACCCAGTGGTCTTCCTTCTTTCCCAATTCTTGGGGAGAAATTAGACCTAGGTCTACAAAATGTTGATGTAACTTTTCATTAGTGCAATTACTTAAAATATGTTCCTTCATAAAAATATTGTAAAGTCCATTGAAATCATGCACATTATTTCCAGTTAACCATCCATCTAGTGTCTTAACTGAGTAGTCAACGAAGTCAATCCAAGACTGATTTTGGGTTTTGTGAGCCCCCCTGTATCTAATTCGATATTCCTCAGTTGTGAGTCCAAAGCCCTCAATCCGAGTATTCTTTATGAGGTCATAAGACCCAGCATCTGCCCCAGTAAGGGTCAGTAGTCTGTCCCTGAAGATACCAGTGAACAGTTCCCAACGGAGTGCCCCCCAGTGTAACTTATTCACTTTTCTCATTTCACAAGCTCTCTCAAAAGCTGTGAACCATTTGGTGATGTCATCACCTTCCTCATATTTGGGGACAATCCCTTTGGGGATTTTGGGATCATAAGAGTGCTCTCTGTCCCTATTTGGTATATTGCTGCCACCATTGATGGGATCTAAGCTCATCTCTGCTCTCTCTTTTTCTAGAGCCAGGAGTCTGGTCCCTAGGTCTAATCTCTTTGTCAACCTTACTAAAAGGTTGGTCTCCTCATTGAGGCTGTCCTCAATGGTCTCAGAAGCACCTGACGCACCTGTGTGGGATCTAGGTACGATGAGCTGTATTCTTGGAGTAAGAGGCACCTGGGGCCCTTTTCTCTCTAAGAAGTGGGGGGGGGGTGGATTGGAAGTTATCCTCATCCCCTCCATCTTCTTCCCCATCTGAGATGTCTTCACCATTCTCAGAGGGATGGTCCTTAGCATACCCTGCCAACAGCTCCTGGAGCTTTTGTTTGGAGGGATGGGACCCCATGTTAATATATTTAAGTTTACATAGAGACCGTAACTCCCTGAATTCTAAGTGGAGATGAGGGGTGAGTTCGAGCTCCTCAACCTGGTTCTTTATGTCATTGTTGTTATCTTCACTAATAGCTGGGTTCTTGTTAAGAGACATTGTAAAAAGAAAACTTCTAACTTATCCCTAACTAAGGTGAGCTTTTATTTTTCTAAAATTCTAAAGGGACTTAACCAAGGCCCTAACAAGACTTTTAGTAATTTGGAAACAATTTGTCAATTAAAAAAAAACGAATTTCTAAAGACAATTTAGGAGTTCTGACATGTGATCAGGCGTTGACCAAGTCAGCCCAACAAATGCAAAGTTCTATATCCCACCGCTGATCCACCAATGTAGGAAGCTGGCTCTATATATACTACACCAAAATGAGGTATAGTGTGCACAGAATCCAGTGGAACCCCAAAGGTAGGTAGAGGTAAAAGTACGTAGCACCTTACTCTCTATTTGTGGTAGTGTGAGCGAGCAGTAAGGCTTTATCAGAGGGTAGTGTTAAGCATTTGTTGTACACACTCAGGCAAGAAATTATGTCACACAAGCAAAGACTTGAACTCAGACCAGTTTGTTTGTAACAAAAATATTATTTGGTTATTTTTTTTCTAGAACCAAACCAAGCCTGGTCAGGTAAGTGAAATAATACTTTGCAAAATCTAATGCAGTGATTTACAGTTGAATGCAGATTCTAAAAACAGTTGGTTGATTTACAGGTAAGTCAACAGTTCAATTTCTTTTCAGTTATTTTACAGATTACTGTGCACGTTACTTTTTAGATTACTTTTTAAGTTACTTTTGCTAATCAGTGTGATATGCCTAGATATTACACTGAGACATTTCCTAGACAAAAGGTAAGTGATTCAGTTTTTACACATATGCAGTTTTTCAATGTTTCATACAAACCAACTCCTCCCTTCGAAGAATTTTCAAGGAAAAGCAGTCAATGCAATCCTAATGGAAGAAATGAAGTTATCGGTTTGCAGGTAAGTACTGGTTTGTGGGAGTTGGTATTCTGGGGTTAGAATCAGGGTTCACCCAGGGTCAAGGATGCACTCTCAAAGCACCCTCAGCGGCACTAGGGCAGCCGGATGCAAAGTGCTGAGGCCCAATGTTATCCAATGGGGAATAAGGGGCCTCCGGTTGGTGGCTGCTCACGAGCAGGCCACAAGGTTGTGGGAGCAAGGCTCCTGGTGTAGGCTCAGGGCAAAGTGGGATCCGATTTAGCACACAAAGTGCACTCACAGTGGCACAGGGGCGGCCGGGTGCATGGTGCTGGTTTGGCGTCGGGTGCTCTGTTGTTTTCTATGGGGATTCTCCGGTTGCAACAAAGACTGCAGGCTCGAGAACGAAGATCTTCTGGAGGTGACCACCGGTTGGAGCGGTAAGTTGGGATGCCTGGGGATGCTGGGACACCATCGGTTGGGCCACCCAAGGTGTCTTTAGGCATTAGGTTTTTCTTATCAGCTCCGGTCGCGGTCAGGGGGATCCTCCAGAAAGGGGCTGCAGGCGCCGATTGGAGATTAGAGGCAGGTCAGAGATCACCAGATTTCTGGTCAGGATCGCCGGTGAGACCTCGTGGTGTTGGGCCACTCGAACTCGGGCCGTGGGCGTCGGGTGCAGAGTGGTGCAGACTCGGAGCCAGAGTCTGTGGGTGAGCGAATCCGGTGCTCACAGGAGACAAAGTCTTGGTTTACGAAGGCAGGGCAGGTCCTCTGGGTTCTTGGGGGCTGCTGGCTGCAGGACACACCAGGATTTTGCTGGAGCAAGTTTGAGGTGGGGACAGACCAGTAGGGCTGGGGCCAAGTCAGTGGGCGTCCTCCTCTTCTTAGTTCAGCATGTCTTCTTTGGTCCTTCTTCTTCTCTTCTTCTGGTCGGTTCTTGTCTGAGGAGGCAAGGTTCAGGGTTGCCCCTAAATACAAAATTTTGGGGCGTTACAGTTAGGTACAAGTCTGGACCAATGGGTCCCTTCCTGGGAGTAGGTACACCCCCTATTATGCCACCCTCCAGTGGGAGGGGGCATATGCGTCTCTCTGGTTGGCTGGGTCCCCCCATCTGCAAGATGGCGGGGACTGAGAGTTGTGCTTCACCTCGCCCCCACCCACCTGAGGGGTGGGGTTGGCAAAGGTGGGCAAACCTCCCTTCCTCACTTGGTTTTCCCGCCAATTCTCCCACCCAAAGTGGGGGCCAGTTGCTGGAAGCAGCAAATGGCTGGGGTAGCGCACAAAGGCGGCAAGCCTTTGAAGCTTCCCCTTCGTGGACCCTGCCCATCCTGGGGGAGGACGCTTGGCACCTCGTCCCAGGATGTGCATTGTTCCAGACCCCGAGAGCAGCAGGCTCTCGACCCAGGGGTCCAGAAACATGTCTGGTGGTGGCAGCTGGCAAGCAGCCACTCAGCCAAGAAGCTAGAGTTAGGTCGTTTTTCAGGGGGAATCTCTAAGATGCCCTCTCAGTGCATTTTTCATTAAAACTTCCCAGTTTTCAGTAAGCCCATTATGGTGCTGTGGAGTTCGTAATGACAGACTCAAAGCACCATATACTGTTAATGGCATTTCTGCACTTACAATGTCTAAGAAGTGGTTTAGACACTGTAGGGATACAGGGCTCATGCACCTATACCCTCACCACTGGTATTGGGCACCCAGTTAGAAGGGTGGCTGACCTATGCCAGGGCAGTGGGTTATAGGCATGGCACACAGGGATGTGTGCCATGTCGACTCTTCACTTTGTTCTGCACCAAAACACGCAGCCTGCAATGGCAGTGTGTGTGTGTGTGTGTGAAGGTGGAGGGCATCTAAGGGTGGCACAATAAGTGCTGCAGCCCTTAGAGGCTTTCCATGGCCACTGTGCTCTTGGTACCTATGGCACCATTTACAAGGGACTGACATGTGGCCAAATTGTGCCAATTGGGTTTTGTATCAATGCAGTTTTAGGGAAAGAACATAGACCCTGGGTACCTGGTTGGCAGGAACGTAGGGCACACTCAGTCAAAGTACATCAACAGTTTGGCAAAAAGTGGGGGCAGCCATGCAAAAAGAGGGCACTTTCTTACACCGTGTATATAGCTATGTGTTCCTTCACGACATCCCCAAAAGCAACTCTTCTGTCATACATAAAGCCACAGTTTCCATAATGACTGCCTGGCACATCTCTAGTAGCTGGGCAAGTACTCCAGCCCACATTGCCAGCTTTGAACTTCACCCCTTTGTTAACAGAAAACTGTGCACCATTCTAAAACATAAAGCACGGCGCCCGTGCATATAGCCATTTGTTCTTGCACGACGTCACCAAAAGCAACTCTTCTGTCATACCAAAGCCACTGTTTCCATAATGACTGCCAGGCACACGGCTAGTAGCTGGGCAAGTACTCCAGCCCACATCGCCAGCCTTGAACCCCACCCCTTTGTTAACAGAAAACCGGGTGCCATGCTGAAACATAAAGCACGGCGCCCATGCGTATAGGTATGTGTTCCTGCATGACGCTCCCTGGCAGCGGAAATTAACAATTAAAAAGCAGACTGGGCGGCGGTGGCGAAAGAAGTCCGCGACAGGCGGAAAGCAATAATAAAAAAAGAAAAGTTGTTGCAAAGGCCAGATAAGGAATGCATGCCTAAGGACCCTGTACTGGGCCGGTGCTCCTCAGCCTTAAACGGATGTGAGGTATCGGCTGAGCGAACAAGTTAGGAGGTAGCCAAGAAGAGCGACACTGGACTGAAACTATGGCAAGCAGGAGGTGGGTCTTGCAGACAGCGCATGTGCCCTGATGATTGACTTAAAACCTATTACCCCCTTTTGCCATAAGGACCAACTCGTTCGTGGTACATTCAGACAGTCCTGGCTTTTTAGTCAACATGTTTTATATAGTTGTACTTACTACTTGCTGTTAACTAGTCTGCCTTACCATACCAGTGGAAAACTGCGAGTCACTGTGCACAGCACTATGATCGAAGGTTTTATTTGTTTAAATTAGGATACCACTGTCAAAAACCTATGGAGTTTTGCATGAGTGTGTCATCAAACGTTTTTCTTTAGCAGCATAACATTAATCTGAAGGTATCTTTGCCTTGCAGATAACTGGAATTATGTGACAGTGGAGGACCAAATTAAGCAGCAATGATATGAAAAGGCAAATCTGATGATCATTCTATTGCCAGCCAACATTTGGAAACTGTAAAAAGGGAGATTTTCAAAAACTTGAATCTGGTTTAATTTCCCCATGCATTGAAGTGCAGAACTTTTAGGCAGGAGAAAGCTAAATTAAAACCTTTTTTGGCTTTAAAAAGCAGAAGTCACCTGCATTAATTCGTTTGTTGGCTTGCACGATATTGCCTAGTGTTAGACCTGACAGCCTTAGGGTGGTCTTCCCCACAACCTTTTGCCAGCCTCCCTTCATTTTTTAAATCTTGTTTTTACTGGTATTAGGACTCTGCACTTCACCACTGCTAACCAGGGCTAAAGTGCTTGTGCTCTATCCTCTAAACATGGTAATATTAGTTCATCCCCAACTGGCATATTTAATTTCCTTATAAGTCCCTGTAAAGTGGTACCCCTTGTACCCAGGTCCTGTAAATTAAATACTACTAGTTAGCCAGAGTTCCCCACCATAGAGGGTCACCTCAAGAGCTTAAATATTGTAGATTTCAAGGGCTGGTGATATTGGATGAGAGAAAGATCCTCGTTGCAACCTCACAATACCCCCAGAGTACTGTCCTAGCTTAAGCCTACACTTCTGGATGTGTGGTAACCAATCAAATTGATCTATAAGCATAACCCCAAGTAGACAAATATATGAACTCTCTTCAGCGGTACGCCATTGAGAGTCTGGTTGGATCGAGTCATTGAACATGGGTTAAAGACCATATACTTTGTTTTATCAATGTTAATCTCAATGCCCCTCTGCTTGCAGAAGAACCCAAACTAATCCAGAAGCTTCTGAATCCCCATTGGAGTTTTTGATATCAGTAATGTATCGTCCGCAAACAGGAAGACCGAAAACTTCACCCCGGCTAGGTTTTGGGCATCGTTATCATGCTTCTCTAGCTGGGGCACCAGGTCATTAATATAAATAAGAAATAGGGTTGGGGCCAGGACACACCCTTGCCTCACACCCCATTTGACTGGGAGGGGGCGGTCAACACACCCTGCGTCCCACATCTGACCTGGGCAAAATTGTTGGTGTGCAGCCTAATAATGTCATTCAAGAGGTATGATGGAACCCCCAATTTCCGCCAGCACCCTCCACAGAGACTCCCTAGGAACAAGGTCAAATGCAGACCGAGGTTCCACAAAGATCACATATAGTCGACCACCCCCCAGGGTGACATACTTCCAAAAAAGCAGCTGGAGGCAGAACACCTGATCAATGATACCTATCCCATCCCTGAAGCCTGCTGGTAGCAGGGCCAGCACACCAACATCAGCTATCCAGTCACACAATCTATCCAAAATGATCAGTTTTTGAGAGCTATCGATAAGTCTGATGGGCCTATAATTAGAAGGTGGAGACCTAGAGCCCTTCTTAGGGGGATAATCTCTGCTCCTGCCCATGATGGGGGCACCTTTCATTATGGTATTGAAAAACAAGGAAAAGTAGGGGCACTGCACAGCTTTGAATGAATGAAATGGCTTTTATATAGCGCATGGCTACCCGGAAGCATCCCAGCGCTGATACCGTAACTAGAAGCACAGACACCTTAGGGGAAAAGCCAGGTTTTTAGCTGTTTTCGGAAGGTGAGATGGTTGGGCTCCCTACGAAGGTCCAGCGGAAGAGTGTTCCAGAGTCAGGCGGCGTTGTATGAAAAAAGCAGACCGCAACTTCTGGCCTTCTTAATCCTGGGGACAGCTGCTAGGTGAAGTTCATCAGAGCGAAGTTTTCTATTCGCCCTGTAGGGGAGGATCATGGCTTTATTGATGGGAGGACCCCTCCCTTTCAAGGACTTATGGGCAACGCAGAGGGCCTTAAAGTTGATTCTCTCTTGCACCGGGAGCCAGTGGAGGGAGCATAACGCGGGCCTTGCTGAGCAGCGGTTGGGGATCCCTGTCAGCAATCTTGCTGCACAATTTTGTACGACCTGCAGTTTAGCGACCACTGATTTCGGTGCCCCTAGGAAGAGGGCATTGCCATAGTCTATCCTTGAGAGGATTAATGCCTGGATCAACAGTTTTTTTGCTGGAAATGGTAAAAGGGGGAGGACTTTCCGAATCATTCTAAGCAAGCCATAACATGAAGCAGCCGTCTTCCTCGCCTGTACTTTAAAAGTAATGTCTTGGTCTAGCCAGATTCCCAGGCTTTTTATCTCTGTTTTTGCGACTGGCACCGGGCCCATACTAACCGGCCACATAGTGCTTGCTTTAAAACTTAGAGGGTTACCAAGAACCATAAGCTCGGTTTTATCGCCATTGAGTTTTAGGTGGGATAAACTCATCCACTTAGCAACTTCCTCGAGGCAGGCGTGGAGATTGTTACAAGACTGGTCGGGGTGATTCAATGCTACAACCAGCTGTGTATCATCGGCGTAGGTTACTATATGAATTCCGAAGGGGGATACAATATCCGTCAACGGAGCCATATAGACATTAGAAAGAGTCGGACTCAATGATGAACCCTGAGGAACTCCGCACTGTAAAGGAATAGGATTTGAGGTGGTGTCGCCTTCAAAAACCTGGAAGAATCTATCTTCGAGGAAAGATTGTAGCCATAGTTGGGCTGTGACCTTCACTCCTGCACTCCTGAGGTGGTGAACCAAAATCCGGTGGTTCTTCGTATCGAAGGCCACGCTTTAGTCGAGGAGGATTATAGCTGATGACCCTCCTAAGTCCAGAATCTTTCTAGATTTTTCCACTACTGCTAGTAAGGCAGTTTCAGTGCCTTGACAAGGGCGAAAGCCCGTTTGGGAGAGGTGGAGCAAATCGTTGGATTCTAGGAATGCGGAGAGCGTATGGTTAACGTATTTCTCCGCCATCTTGCTGATTCCAGGAAGGAGGGAAATGGGGCGATAGTTGCCCAAGTCGGCTGGATCCAGATTGTTTTTTTTTAGCAGCGCCTTTACCATAGCCCTTTTCCATTCAGGAGGTACCAAGCCCATGGACAGAGAGGCATTGATCAAGCAGGTGGCAATGGGGGCAATTGTGGGTGTGACCAGTTTCAGGATACTAGGTGGTGCAGGGTCTAATGGCGACCCACTTTTTACTGATGACAGGATGGCTAAAAATGATTCCTGCGTCATTGGGGTAAAGGTCTCCAATTGGTGTTTAGTTGTATGCCCACTCGCATTTGTAACCTCAGGTGAAAAATCGCAGCCTTTTTGGGGGAGATGCTTGAGGATGTTTTGTACTTTGGTAGCAAAGAATTCCGCATGTTCATTGCAGCGAGAACCTGAGGGGTCCGACACCACAGGAGGGCCAGGGACTTTGAGTAACTTTTTGGCGATGAGGAAGGTTTCTATAGCAGAATTAGCGGCTGCCGCGATCTTTTCCTCATAACAGGTGGCTTGAGCAGTTATTATTTCTGCCTTATACCGTTCATTAGCTGCCCTATATTCCGATTTCTTCTCAAGTAAGAAATCTTTCCTCCAGGCCCTTTCTAGTTTTTTACATTGCTGTTTTAAAATACGTAACTTAGGGGAGAACCATGGGGATTTGTTTGATCCAGCTTTCTTCTGAATTGATATTTTAGGGAGAACCAGATTGAGTGATCCCTCAATCCAGTTGCAAAAGCTTTCGTTGGCTGCAACTGGATTAGGATCAAGGATTGGTCTTGTATTTTCGAGTTCATGGGTCCACCTTTCCAGGGAGAGTTTTGGCCAGGGTCGGATTCGGGTTTGCGTTAACTGAGTGTGTGATACAGTGCTTGATGGCGCCCAGGAAAAGGGAATTAAAAAATGGTCCGACCACGGAAGGGGGATGGGCTCTTTCCCCTTTAGGTCTTCCAAATTTGAAAAAATAGGGTTGAGGAGGTGCCCTTTGACATGGGTTGCTTGCGGGACCTTCTGAAGCAGTTGATAGGCCCCGAGGTCTTGGGCTAGTTCAGTTGCGGCGATCGCCGAGGGGTCATCAAAATGCAAATTAAAATCTCCTAGGAGAGTAAAATTAGCAGCAACACTGGCAACATTGATGACTGTTTCCAACATGGATTTGCAACATTGTCCAATAGTCCCTGGAGGGCGATAGATGAGAATACCTGAGAGGGAGAGGGTGGGGGTAAATTCTATTGAGAAATGGGAGTTCTCGCAGTCAGATAATGGGCTGCCTGACAGGCGACAGGTCAGATAATCTTTATAGATAATAGCGATACCACCGCCCTTGCCTGTCGCTCTGTCCGCCCTCTGAATTGAGTATCCCGGGGGAAGTGCTTGGACTATATCTGGCTCTGAGCTGGTATTGAGCTAGGTTTCTGTGAGGAACAAGACTTCCGGGTCTGAGTCTTTTAGGGACATAGAAATTTCCACCGTGTGTTTGAGTAAAGATCTACAATTAAGTAGAAATAATTTGTATAATTTCCCGAGAGGTGGGGGAGGGGGGACAACAAGTGTGGAAAGTTCAATCCGACAGTGAAGACACCTATCCTGGAACGTCTCGATCGAGATCGAATGTGCACATTTTTGCACTGGGTTTATATATAACTGTTTGAGCTGCAATCTAGTATAATGGTAACAATCTGGGGAGGGAGAGGCAGGGGTTCTGGCCCCTGGCCCCATTCGGGTGCGGACGGGCGCAGACGGGCTTGCCCTTGGCGCGCCTTTAGCGCGCGAGCGTCGCGTCCGCTGCGCGGTCGCGTCATCTGGCGCTTTTATTGCGTCAGTCGTGCGCCGGGTTCCAGCTTCTAGAGCGCTGACCCGTCTCCTAATGCGTGTGCTAGTGAGAATGGATCCCCCACTACCTTAGAGCATTGAACACAGGTCTCCCCGTAACCTCAGAGCCAGTTTTCTAAAAATAGCAGCAGAGTTACTAAAAATAGCAGCGATGTTTTTTAAAATCAGTAACACGTATTAAGAAAGCACCAATATATTTAAAAGAAATAGCAGCAATTAATATGTTAAAAACTAAGGGTAACAACCGGTAAACAAACGAGCTTTCGCGAGGGTAAATGCTTCTAATTACCGCTGCGCGGTCGCGTCATCTGGTGCTTTTATTGCGTCAGTCGTGCGTCGGGTTACAGCTTCTAGAGCGCTGACCCGTCTCCTAATGCGTTTGCTGGTGAGAATGGATCCCCCACTACCTTAGAGCATTGAACACAGCTCTCCCCGTAACCTCAGAGCCAGTTTTCTATAAATTGCAGCAGAGTTACTAAAAATAGCAGCGATGTTTTTTAAAATCAGTAACACGTATTAAGAAAGCACCAATATATTTAAAAGAAATAGCAGCAATGGTTATGTTAAAAACTAAGGGTAACAACCGGTAAACAAACGAGCTTTCGCGAGGGTAAATGCTTCTAATTAATGCTTCTAATTAGCTTTATCTGCCTTAAAGGCCCAATGACACCCGAATACAACATTGAGAAATGGTCAACCCAGGTAGCAGTAGAAATGGAATTGCCCATTGGGGCATGATCGACGGGGCCACCACTAGCAAGGATGCACCAAAAAGAGCAATGGTCCTTCCCCCTGATGGCACATAACATGTAATCAATCATTCGTGCATACTCCTAGGTTCTTATGGTGCTAAGAATCGTAGCTTTGTAGAACAGCCTACCTTCTTGGATCGCATTTCTATTCCCATCTTTGAAGGCTTTCGATAGCACACGCCTAGCAGTTGTACAAGATTTGGAATACCAGGGTGCCTCTTTCTCCCTTTTGGGAAAGGTCTTAGACTCAACAAAAAAAAATTCCTTAGGGAGTTAAACATAGAATTATCATCAAGGAATAAGTATGCATCAAAGACACCCTCGCAGCCAGGATAGCATCGAGCCCAATGGTTACCACCTCATAAATCTTCTCAGGGCTTCCGTGATTTCTGCCAAGGAACTCCATTTAAGCCTGCGGCAATTGTTAGCGGAAATGAGCCCTCTGTCAAAGGGTTCAGTAACAGGGTTAAATAAAGTGGTGCTCAAAGCCCCCATCGTTAAGACCAAGGCAATGTGATCACTATCCTGACAAGGAGTCACTATCCTATCAATCATTATAGACCACTATATAATATTGAGCTAAATATAATCAATGAGACTACAACAATGTGAGCGATTGTGCGTGTGTCTCCCCTCTTTATCTGAACTGGATCTCCTGTTGTAGGCTTAGAGACCATTATTAAGTGTAAAACCATTTAATTGTAACACAACAACTGACCATTTTTGACGGGGGAGTGTAAGACCAGAAACTTACCAAACTTGGTCCTCATCACCATTAAGAACTTAAATTGGTGCTAAGAGGCTCAAATTTACAATTAAAGTCTCCTGCCACAACCTTGAAGTGACCAGCCTGTAGGGTTGCCATATGTGAATCAATCAGGTTTCTAACTTGCAGTTCTGCTTTGTTGCCCCTAGGCCTACAGTATACATTATATATCAAATGTTTGCTACAGTAAGGAAACATCCAAAGGCCAAGATGCCTCCTCGCATTTAACGTTGGGGACTATGGCTACAAGACTACAATTATAACACTGTGCATCAACCAGGAAAGAATTAGAACCCTGCTGACTACTTTTCCAGAGTGCCCATTTAAGGTCAAGGCACTCCATAGAAGTTGGTTGATTTAGAAACAAAAGATGAAAGCATATGCTGACCGAAGACCACATGCTAAAAACATCATCTTCCAGAAAGGAGACCGAGTGCTCTCACGGCAGATGCGGAAAAGAAAATTTGATAGTCCCTTCAATGTAGAACCTTTTCTATTGGTGTCCACCAAAGGATACATGGTTACTGCCCAGGGCACTGCAAAGTCTATTACCAGAGACTCTTCTCATTTTCGGCGTTTGATTCATAAGTCACCAGATCTCCATGGTGAAGCTAACTCTGAAGTACTCGTGACTGCCGCTGCCTTTTTACCATCCCAGCAGCTCTTGAATCACGATGGTGACAGGTCTCAACTTCACACAACACATTCAGGTTGAACAATTACAGTGCCAAAGAGATTAATTGAAGAGATTTAAATGTATATACGTGGGTCCCAAGCTCACTGTGCCACTGGATTCAAGCTAGCCTGGCTGATGAGGGGTGATAACCCGAAAAATGTCCCAGGATGCTTGTTTCTGGTCCAGGGAGGACCTGGCTTGGCAGTTCTGGCTGGACTGTTCCCATGATGAGCAGGGTAAAGACTGATTTGCATATGGCTGGGTCAAAAGTGGTGTGGCTTAGTGAGCAAAAGAACAATTGATTTTACCCAGATCTCTTGAGTGGGGGTGAATGTTTGATTTCTTCCTCATTCCGTCCATCATTTGTGTGTCTTTTGACTGAAAAGTACTGACACAACAAAACAAACATCAGAGCAGTCCAGCAAATCCACTTCTAACATCAATCCACATCATCATAGTGGACCCAATTTCATAAGGCACCAGGGTGAGGAAACACTCACATACTACACCCTATAGCTATTACCCCTGAAGTCAAGTCACATACTATCATCCTTAAGCAAGGATGACTAACTCCACTATGCACGCACGCATCAAGACAATCACAATGTAGTCTGCCTCCAGAACAACTTACCTGTCAAATCCTCCCATGTGTACAGAATAATGACTGGTCCCAGAGCACATATAGATGAAACACAAAGACACACAAGACACCTAACACTGATGTACTCTATTTCCAGTATCAAGGACCTGTTAAAACTTCCTATTCGTAAACTTGTGGGTTCCAGCCAAAAAATCATGGTGTACTACTCTTCCTCACACTTTCTGTAGCAACAGGGTACTCCAATGCCACAACAGATTATGCAAATCTCGTAACAGGGTACTTCTCTTCCCCACCTTCCCACCATCATTCACAAGTGTACTACACTTTCCCTAACATCCAAAAAGTTTCATAGCTAGGGAAAGGGTGCGCTTTCCCCACCTTGCAACTTCAAAACAAGGGAAGTGCTGTATTTATGCCAATCACACACTAAGCCCCAAGGGCCATTTACACTGCAAGATGGAGACCCACTACTATATTTAGTTTTGTTATTGCAATCAAACCTACCATGGTTAGGTGGCAGCTTGTTTTCTCTTATCTACTTGTATTCTTTTAATTTATGTTGCATGTGTTGTTGAGATTGTGCGTGTTTTATTTTGGATGTGTGGGAGGGAAAATGCAAGAATAAGCCAGTAGGTGGCTGAATGAATGTATGGCATGAATGCAAAGATGAGTGACAGGGTGCATGTATGATGCCTTTTTGAGTATCTAAACCAGGGGTCGCCACAAATTTCTGTAGTGATAACTACTTCTGATGAGTGAAAATCATCCAGAGCTACTAAAGACCAAGCACCTAACGCATTGTTACCTGATACCCTAACACCCAGCTTCATTGACTTTAAGTCTAATGTCCATAGAGCCAGATACTATGGTTTGAACAAAATACTTAGACTAGGGGCAGTATGACAGGGCTGTCGTATGTCAATGAGAGTGTGGTCTGTGGAGATGTATGAACATGTGTGCAGGAATGGGATATATATGTGTGGGTGACTGAGAGACTGTCTCATGTACTTGTTGAAAAGGACATATCTTTCACCATATGTCGCACTATTACATGTATAACACAAACATACTATTTTTTTAAATGGGAGAAATTTAAAGTGTAGAAAAATGTTCCATACTATGGAACATTTTTCAGCACATTACACTTCTCCTACTTAAAAAAAATAGTTTTATTTTTCAATTATAAATATGTGGTGTCTAACAGCCACTAGGAACAAGATGCCTGCTGCGTGTAAATGGAATACTTTGAAATGGGAGTAAATTAAATTGAAGAGTTAACCCAATCATTAAGTTAACTCTTCAGTTTAATTGTCTCCCATTTAAAAGCATTCAGAAACATTTTGTTCTCACACTCTGCTATTGAGTTAACATAAACTTTTATATAAAAGTTTAATACACCAGTTCTTCATTTCTACCCCTCTGTGCCCCTCCCTGGGTCATAAAGCAGAATCAAGCACTGATCATTATTAGGTCCTGCTCTCTGCAGCTAAAGAGGCCTGACTACAATAAATACAGGCTTCCTTAACCCCTTTACCACGGCCGAAATTCCGCCGCGGTGCGGCGGCTTTGAAGAGTGGGCGGGGCGCGTCGGCCAACGGACGTGCGCAGCACTACGGAGGTAGTGCTCGCGACGGCCATTGGCCGACAGAAGCAGCGAACGGGTTAACCTTAACTTTAAAAGTAAAGCGCAACAGGACAATAAAATAAACGTTATTGACCAGCCATATTTAAAAATGAACTCATGGCTGCATACTGCTTTGAAGGTGTCAGCGACCTAACAGTAGGTCACAATCGACTGGTTGGAGACACCTGACCTAAACTCATCTGTAGGAAAGTGCCTCTTTTTGACATCATCACCCCCGCCCTAGTACTGATGCTTTTCGACTGCAAGTGCAGTGGGTCCCTGCTAACCAGGCCCCTAGTGCGAGTGCTCTTTCCCTTAAAACAGGTAAAGTTCTAATTGTAACTCAATTGGCAAGGACTTTAGAACCCCTGTAAGTCCCTAGTAAAAGGTACCTAGGGCATGGGTACTAAAGAGGGTCCCTATGGGCTGAAGCAATTTTTTGTTGTTACCCAAAGGGACCCAAACAAAAACTGCATGCATCCTGCCATCACAGGATACGTGAAATGGTGCAAACCATTTTGAAAACACAAAATGGCACACTCTCTGTGTGCCATGCCCATGTATACTGCATATACTATATGTAAATCACCCCTACAGCAAACCTTAGAGCCCTAAGGAAGGGTTCTTTATATTATATGTGAGGAAGATTCTGTATATTATATGTGAGGGCATATCTGCATGAGCAGATATGCCCCTGTGATGTCTGATTACATTCCTAGATATTGCAAGTGAGCAGGCAGCCATCTTAAGGACATGTACTGGGCATTGGTCATTACAAGTTACCCAGCTACATGATGACTGCACTGAAGCCAATGGTATTTGGTGTCAAACACCTTGTCTTAAGAAATCCACATTGATGCCAGTGCAGGATTTATTATAATGTGCACCCAGAGGACACTTTAGAGGTACCCCCTAAAACCTACCAGTCTTTTAGAGTGCTGCCTGACTCAACTCTTCCAGCCTGCCAGCACAGACCAGTTTCTGACCCCCTGCTTAGCACAGTCAACACTCTCAGAGGTCAGGAACAATGTCTGCTACGGAGGAAGGTGATCACTCCTCCTCCAACAGGATATCTAGTGAATTAGCATACCCAGCCCAAAACTTCAAAGCCTCTGCTGCCTTTGATATGTGAACCCGGCTTCCTCCAGACCTGGAGAAAGCCACCCCCTGTCTGGGGCCTGTTTGACACCAGAGAAGGCAGGAAAATTAGCTAGTCAGTAGGCGTGTTGCTCTATCAGGCTAGGAACACCCTTAAGGTGGGCCACCTAAAGTGGATACTCGCAGAAGGGTTTCACCATCTTGTTTTGGCGAAACTAGGAACTCTGGGTCAGGTTTATGCTCACTCTCCCCATGAAGTGGTCATATAGGGGGTGTAGTCACCCCTGGGGTAGGTAGCCCATTGGCTACTACCTTACACTCCCCTTAGCACCCCTAAATTCAGTATGTAGGTGGCCACCTGACACCAGGAACTCAGATTCGACTACCTGGGAACAGAAGAAGGGCAAAGAAGAGCCAACAACACAAGAATTGTGGACCAGCACCGAAATTGGCACCAAACGCTGACTGGCTGCTGCTTTCCCGACAATTGCCAGAAACAGCTTGTCCTGATGCTGACCAGCCTCCCCAAACCCTTGGAGGACTGTCCAGTACTTCGCCAACCAAGCAGCATCTCCCTTGAGGTGAAGGAGCCATCCCCCGGCATCTTCAGGCACCGACTGCATTTGCCCGATTTACTGTTTTGCTGACCATCGGGTCCACCGAGGGAAACAACTCACTAGGAGAAGGTCATCGAAAGTCCAGCCCCGACGCTTCACCAAGTTTAGAGACGATGAGCCTTCCCGGAACCTCCCTGGACCAATACCCAGTGTACCGGAGCCCTTCCAAGCACCAAGACTTAACATTACCGCGTTCTAGGCTTGTCATGTCCATTAGGCTAGTCCTATCATGTATACCCCTATTAACATATTGTCCCATCCACACGACAATAACGGTTCTGAACAGGTGACCTTATACCTAGTAGCTTGCTCCTGTCTCTTCGACACCAGGCTCTTAGCATTCCATCATACTCCCTGTACCTGACGCACATAAACATGTCCTCAGGCATGGCATATTTATTCTGTACAAAGGTCACCGGGTTTTTTCATCTTTGGCCAACAGCCTGCTGTATATGATTGCATTTGTTTGGAAAAACATTTATGACTGTTTTCAAAACATTTATGATTGTTTTCAAAACATATCGATTCTAGAAGAAACCCTGGAGTGACCACTCTAGTATAAAAGACCCTCATTCCCCCTACAAATCAGAGGAGAATTCCTTCCAAGCTGACATGGGGTCCTGCATGCTGAATCTTCGACACGCAGTGGTCTGACATCCCTTGCGGGGTGTCATCCTCGAAACAGAGACGGGGTCCTTCGTTCTCAACCATTAGGTGAGGGAGATGATTCTTTCCTAGGGGTTTCTTGGCTACAGATACGCTTATACATGCTACACATAGAGATCTAGGCTAGGTACATTTAGGCAAATTACTTAGGGCACGCATTTTAGGAATATGCATGTGCCACTGTTTTTATCTGAACTACTTATGTTTATCTTCTTAGCACTATGGTAGAAATGTATCTACTATTTACTATATTGGTACTAGCAATTTCTTTCGTAAGCTTCTGTCTCCTGATTGTCGCAGCACATATGTTTTACATAAGTATGACGCTGGACCAATAAATACTTATTGAAACGTCCTAACCGCCATCCTGTGTATTTTCTGAGAACAAGTGAGCACGAGTGACTGAGCGAAAAGTACTGTACTGTTTTCCACGATCCCTGAGGTATTGGGGTTGTCATGTAGAGTGGTTACAAGAAACTACCTACACCACTGTAAGATACAGGGGGGTGGTAGTGACACTGTAGAGCTAGCAGGTCTAACGGCTAACATATCCTGTGGGGGTGTCCAGAAGCGGTTGGGACACCAAGCCCTCAGTTTAGGTCATCCAAAATACGCATGCCCTGGGGAGTCCTAGGAACTACACGACATGGCGCCGCCAACGTTGGTTTGGTTCTTATATTAACGGTAAAAATCTGAGTAGTTCAGTCGTGCTTTCTCAGAAAGCCCTACTCACACTTTTCAGAGACATCTGAAGTGGGAAGGGAAATCCGCCTCAGCTGAGCAGATATACTCTGTGTATTGGCTGAAGGTTTAAACAAGCTTGTAAGGATAGAAGGTTCCCACATCGTGCAAAACCCCTAAATTTCTAAAAACACTTGTTCCTTCTCCATTTAAGAATGACTGAGTCCACAAGCAATGGTTCAGGGAATGGGGAAGATGAGTTAGCAAACACTCTCAACATTACAGAAAACTGTAGAAACGCAGTAACTATTAAGTTGATATAACATAGCATACCTGCAACAGGGGGCTATGTTACCTTCGTGATTGAAGCACATGAGGTGCTCGGATCAGAGGTATTGTATTCTTGGGTTCGGTTTCCGCCTGCAGATCCACAGACTAAATTGTTCCACACATACATTGTAGTAGAACCACCGGAAGAATACATTCCATACGAAGACATTGAAGTCCCGTTAACTTACCAGCAACACAAAAACTGGTTTAAAGGTGCCCTCCCACACACAACATCTGTCGTAAGACTCAGTCCGCTCAGCATAGAAGGAGCGACCTGGCCGGTCTTAGTGACATACACTCCACATCCAGAGATAGATACACTACCAGTGGATGAAGTCTGTACAATATACAAAGACATAGTCAGGCTATACAGACACATTGTCCAGTTTGTCATGCGAACATTAACAGTCCAACCTGCGAGAAATGCTCCAGCCGGTCCACATCAGACCACACCTACAATTAACCCACAGACACTGAAATCAGTAATAGGGACAATTCCTTCTAAACGGGAGCAAATTCCGTTCTGGATAGCACAAAAAATAGCACAGCTGGAAGCAGTATTTCCCCATATGAGTCCGCAGGAAAAACATAGAATGCTAACCATTTGCTTGCCAATGGGGATAGTTCCTGCGATTGAAGATTGTACTACTTGGGGATCAATCTTTGCTGCCCTATACATTGAAATACACGGTACCCCTTCCATAGCAGTCGTTACAGAAGTATTGAAACAAATACAGAATGAGTACGGGGCAGGTCCTGCCCTGGACTTGGGGATGAAACTGATAGGTAACTTTGCCCAAGTCTCTGCAATCATGCTGAGCAACATAAAAGGGGAGGCAGCATCAGAGCCATACACAGCCGCCTAAAGGAAATAGCACCTATAAATAAGGAGCGAGAATTACCAAAAATTATCGAAGAAACCTATGCCGCATTAGGTAGAGATATTTTGGGATCCAAACCAGTGAAGCCACAAATGGTGGGTAGTCCCGACAAGGACAACTCGAAGCAAGCACCTTCTTCTTCTAAAAATAAATGGGAAAACAAAAACTCTGAAAATAACAATTCAGAAAAGAATTCACGATCAAGATGTGGGTCCCCCCAACGGGAGTCCTCTGAGAAAAGGTACAACCTTAGAAATCGTGATAATATTAGGAAACCTGACAGGTATCAGGACACTGATACACGTTTTTTTCGTTCCTTTCAGGGTTCATCAAAAAACTCGGAGAGGGAGGGACGATCAGAACAAAAGCAGGAAGATCGACCAAAAACAAAAAGGGAAACACATCGAACTTCAGATTACATTATCAAACAGGAAGAGCAACCTAAAGCAAAGCCTCAATTCAAAAAGAAGAAAGTAGCTGGCTTGAAAATTAGTCATGCCCAGGTTACTGAGGACTCAGCTTCTGAACGGGGAATGGGCTCTGACAATTCTAGGCAGCGCAGCAGAAGTAACAATAGCTCGCCGGACCCTGAAGGATTTTTTGGTGACAGCAGTATTGAATGAACATATTACGGTGGAAACACCTGATACATGAGTTAGTGTCCCACATAAACTGTTCGAAATTACACTCCAAATAGAGGGGACATTTCTAGAAAAATTAAAGGTCTCTTTTTGGAGAACTTATCATTTGGATATGACATCCTGTTAGCAGAACAAGATTGGCCGCCAGAATTTGTGATGGATTGCCCAAGAGGGGAAAGCGTCAACTTGCCTGCTTTCTCCGACCTCGTTCTAGAATCTCTAAAACACTCATACGCGCAGAAGTGGGCACTAGCGCTAGCTCCGGCATTATACCGCAACGATGTAGGGTGGGACGTGGAGTCGACTCACCACTAAATGCCATTAAAATCTAATCCAAATCCACAAAGACAATACCCTATTAAAATGATGCAAAAGACAGGTCAAAGAAATCTTAGACCAACTAGAATACCAAGGTGTGATTGAGACGTGCACCTCTCCAATGAATAATCCTTTGTTTCCCGTAATGAAACCAGACAACTCATATCGTTTAGTTTTAGATTACCGACATAAAAACATATACACACGAACATTTGCAGTTCAGAACGCACACAGTGCCGCATTAATGAATAACATTGTGCGGAAGAAATATAAAACGACATTAGATATCTCGAATGGATTCTTCTGTCAAAATATAGCTTGAGAAAGCAGATATTTGACAGCATTTTCTGCCCTCGGCACTCAGCAAAACTTTTGTCGTTTGCCCCAGGGGTATAAGTACAGCCCAGGGCTATTCTCGGCAAGAGTGTCTGAATTATTACAAACATGCGACGAGGAGGCAGTGTCCTATGTAGATGACATCTATCTGATGGACGATGAATTACTTGAACACTTGAACAGAGTGAACAACATAATTGTGGGCTACAAATGTAATTTCAAGAAATCAAAAATTGCCCATCTCAATGTCCTATTTTTGGGATATGAACTATCGTGTGAAGGCAAAAGCTTGGCAGACAACTTTTTAGGAAAGTGTGCGCTGCTCCAACCTCAAAAGACTCTCAAAGGTTTGCAATCCATTTTAGGATTTCTGAATTTTGTCAGAACATACATTCTAGATTATGCAGAAAGAGTAAAACCTTTCTACGACTTAATCAGACCTGATTTCACACCACATCAGTGGACACAGCGGCACATTGATACTCTCCGTTCAGTTCAGGCTGACGTGATAGCATCAAAACATTTGCACACACGTGTGAATACTACTAATTTGGTGATCCGGGTGGTCCTGGGATTGTAAGGATATACATATATCACTTTCAATGAAGGTGAGACAGTTCCAATTGCATACAAATCACATTTATACACAAATGCAGAAATACGATTCGGAGCCACAGAAAAAATCCTGATGGCAGTACAAACTGCTGTAGTGAGAGAAAGAGCACTAGCATAGGGGAAACGCATAATTGTTGTAACCCCGGTACCAACTTTAGAAGCTGTTACCAAAGCAAGCTATCCTAATGCAAAAGCACTGCATCCGCGATGGATACAATGGGCTAATTCTCTCACTGCAACAGATGTAGATTACATACATGATCCTACACTGAAAACGCAATCGTTCCTGCAGTACAAACAAGAATACCCTCTCCCGAATGAAATCTTGCCTCTAGAACAATATGAATACATCATCTATACTGATGGATCTGCTCAGCCTGCCATTGGAAGTAAACAACAGTACAGGGTAGCATGTGTGATAGTGAAGGGACGTATGAAGGACAGTAAGTTCCATCCCAGCTGGCAGAGCTGAAAGCCCTGATACTTTCACTACAATATACGGATCGGGAATTCCCCACACAGATAGTGTGCGATTTGTTTTACTGTGTGCAGTCCTATAATGAATATCTCCCCTACGAATATATGATGTTATATCGCGGTGTTTACACCGTGATACCTTTACAACGCAGGCATTACAACGCAAGTCGTTACAACGACTTGCGTTGGAGGGCGCTGGACTTAGGAATAGTATGATTTACTATTCCAACTCCAGCCTATGTTACAGTAGGGAAGGTGTTGGAATAGTAAATCATACTATTCACTTAGCTTAGAGCGCCATCCAGCGCAAGTCATTGTAATGACTTGCGTTGTAATACCCGCGTTGTAAAGGTATTGCGGTGTAAACACCGCGATGTAATCGATGTTTCCCCTTCACTACTGGGGCCAGAATGGGTTCAGAGATTCCAAGGGTTGCAAAATTAAACATAAATTGTTATGGGAACAAGTGGCAAAGCTGAAAGCATGCCTGCCACAGGCTCAAGTTATTCACACCTTGAGTCATCAGCATGTTGGCATATACTTTGAAGGGAATTCATTCACTGATGAAGCCGCCAAGGCGACAGTGCGAACTGCTGCCGTTGCTGCAATCACTTGTTCTTGCACGAGGATAGACGGCGACATATTGATAGCTGTCAACGCCTCAAAGAACGGCTCTGCCGTCCCGAAAGGCTTTCCACTCAAATATTCCTATAAATTAGATGCGCAAAATACACTATATGCTCAGATTCCAGGAGTGGGGGATAGAGTTATACCAAACATGGATCGCAGATTAGGTTTAATTCTAACTACACACGAGGGTCTGGGCTCAGCACACGCAGGAGTCACTGCTACAATTTCATTACTGAAGCGGCGATTCTGGTGGCCAAGTTTGTCTAAACAAACAAAGGCTTATGTCTTAAAGTGCGACATCTGCCAGCAGACGAAAGGTTCCACCGTAGCACGGCCACCACAAACACCATTACTCATTTCAGACAGACCTGTCGCATGTGTCTATTTGGACCACTGCGGCCCCTTAAATTCAGACGCGGCTTACAAGTACATCTTGGTGGCAGTGGATTCATGCTCTAGATTTCTCTGGGTTTGGCCTCAGCGCTCAACTGACGCTCGAACTGTTATAGAGTATTTGCGAGTCTTCATCGGGACATACGCATTTGGCACGTTACATCCCGACCGTGGCCGTGCGTTTAGCTCTCGGACTTACACGGAAGCTATGGAAAGTATAGGCGTGGCCTTGTGGTACTCCTACCCCTACCATCCAGAAGGAAATTCGGTGGTGGAGAGGAAAAACTGGGACCTAAAGCAATCCTTAACAGCAAGGGTATTAGGTGCGGGCAGTAGTTGGGTCAATCACCTATATGGGGTCCAGAGGGCACTAAGCAATATGCCAAGAAAATCCTTGGGAGGACGTACCCCCTATGAGATCCTGTTTGGGACAAGAATGTGAGGACCTGACCTCGATTGTGCCAGCACAGTGGTGGATGTAAAACCATTTGAATTGAATGATCGTTTGGCTGTTTTATAGGAACTCAATGAATTCCGGGCATTACAAAGCAATGTCCAAGTAAAACGCACCGCCACTTAAGAAGTGAAACCGGTTCCGGCAAGACCTGTGTGGGTCCCGAACATTGGGGACCTGGTCAGAGAAAAGATTGTGGACAAGAAGGAGTTTGGGTCATCCTACAGAACACCTGTATCTGTCCTGGCGGTTCAAAGAACAAGAACAGTACTTCTCCCGCCTCTTGCCGGAAAAAAAGAAAAAAGGTTTGTCTCCATTGATCTGGTCAAACCACACTATGTGGCCGATTCTCAACAGCAGGCCATGTGGAGCCCTGAGTAGTCACAGATCTCCTCTCGCTACTATACAGGAAGTTCAGATGGAAAGACTAATAACGTTTCAAGACTCCTTTGCGCAAGATGCCGGAGTAGCAAACAACGGAGTACGAATCACACCAGTTGCAACTGAACAACACCAAAATACAACTGAAACACAAATTGTAATTCGGCCCAATAATGAAGTTTACATCAACGTGCCTTCACAAAAAGCTACTGCCAGTTATACAAACACTGCTGAGCTCCCAAAGATAGATCGAACTGCGTCTGGCTACTTCATCAACTTCAATGACTTTTCTTCAGATCTAAGTGAACCTGTGCAAACGCCACCCATTTCCAAAAAAGAAGAATTTCGACAATTCTATCTCTGGCTGAAAAAGACTTACTTTGTGTCCCCTTAGCTGCATCTTTGGTTTGCATTAGGGATCCTGTTCCTGTTAATTTGGATTGGTATAGTAACTGTCTTTTTCCTACTACTGAATGGACAATATCTTCCACAATGCTCTGCGGTACAATCTGTGAACTTGGTCCTAAAACCACATACTTCATCACACCGTGAACAGAGAGACTTGTCCCTGGTGAACATTTCAGCAGTTCCATTAACGGATGGTATAGTTTGGGATAGGGTTTCATATGATGTATTTGGTCCTACTGAACATTTAAAAATTCCTCATGTATTTAAAATTTCATTGAATGATTTCATCACCCCGAGTACACTCTCTGATGATTGGGACATTGAGACTGTAAACACTATGCTCTCAGATCTAGAACAATCTGCTGTATTTTCTTACAGGGAATTGTATGAAGGTACACCTGACTCTAACAGTATGTATTATATGTAGTGGAGAGGTGTGGTGCAGCGGCCAGGGCAGCTGACTTCGGAGCACAGGGCTCATGGTTCGATCCCCGGCTCCGGTGGCAGCTCAGCTCAGCACCATGTGACTCTGGGCAATAGCTCGCTTAATTTCCACGACGGCCCCCAGCGCCTTGAGACCCGTAAGGTTGAGTAGTTCGCGCTTTACAAATACGGATTTATTGTTATCACCATTATGGTCATAACTTTTTGCACAGAGCAAGTGTCCCACGTACTGTTTACACTTACCATCAACGGGAACATTGCCCAACACCACCGAAAGGTAGTTCTGCCACATTCACACAGAAATTTGCATACTTTTCAGGGTTTAATACATCTGAGTCGTTCTCAGTCACTGTAGAATTTCTTTGTTTCTTTTTGTGTTGTATTGCCTTCCCCCTCCCTATTGCTCCACCCCGTGCGTGGCTACGCCGGGGTATTTTGTAAGCAGCCCCATGATGAAGCATGTCACACATTTGTGTGAGTGAGGGCAGTATTAGCACATACAGCACGTGCCATCACGCAACATAAATATATTTTATTACTCCCTACTCCTTCTGGTGTACTAAGTATTTAATACATCTGACCCAATGTCATACTATGATAAGCTATTGCAAACTAATGCTACTGCGAAGAAAATGATGCTGACAAATACCAAACTTATATATTCAGCACATTTTATCTCCCAACTGTCTATACAAGGTTTCGGCTATTGGAGGGACACAATAGACACAAAGTCCATCTGGGGACAAAAGAATGGCAGGTTCAGGGATCTGAGGCTTTATTTAGAGCATGCCTCATACCATAATTTTCCTGAACAGAACAGTGCAACAGACTACCTGCTATGGTTTTGCAAAAATAAAAGACCTAAAAAAACACGCATCCCCTCACCCACACCTATTGAAGATGTATTGAATGACACACAAATAAGTGAAGAGATGCTGGGTGCAGTGATACAGAATGGAACATACAATCCTTCAGTTCTCAATTGGAAGGGATGGTTGGTTTGGCCCATCGACAAAAATGGGTGTCAATCAAGATTCAAGGGTACCACCGATGGGTTTAGAATCCATAGGCCTGACCCACGCTATGTACACACAGACGATCCAGGGGTAGTGGCTTCTTATAGTGTTGGGAAGTTGTGCCTAGAATGGCCAAAAACCTCAACACTTTTACAGGTGAAACAACACTTGTCCCTTCTGTCTGACAGCATGGATTTAAGGGATTTCTTGCTAGGTCCCAAGAAAGCACGTAAAAAACACTTCTTGTATGCAATCTACAATGAACTGTGGAAAGTCTCCCAACAGGATGCTGCTGAGAGATTACATGAGATTGAAAGAATTAACCTAGAAAAGGCTTTAGCTGTGGTAGACATTGACCACACTTTCGTCACATATTTACTCACTGAGCAACATTGTGTCCTTAGCCATTGACGTACTGAAACAAGATTTGTCTATTCTACAACATGGGCAATAACAATTGCGCTCCATTATGCTGTTAAGCTGGACGTTACAATCATTCTATTCTGGCCACGTGCCATGGCGATACATCAACATCACTAATCTGTTTTTGACTTATAATCTGTCCAACAGACAAATGACAGTGGCACGCAGAGATGCAAAGTACAACATGCTGCTCATTGAAAAATTAGAGAAGTTACCTTTGACAGTAGCAGAGTCACCGTCTACTGAATGGTTAATTCATGGCTATATCACGCTGCCAATCACAACATTCCAGTTCCAACACTGCCTTAGATACATCCAAGCAGGCAGATATGAAGCATTGGGTGAAGGGTACATACAGGAAACCTGGGAGTTACGGGACAGATATAGGTGTAGAAATAAGGACACTGAAGTTTTCTTAAGCAATACAGACTGCGAGAAGGCTTTAAGTGGGTCTTTGGTGTGCAAGGAGGTCTCGCTTCACGGAGCGTGTAATGCTTTGAAGGCAAACTTATCTTGCTACTTGAAGGGCACCCCAGCTGCAGTGATTCATCCAGTGTTCAAGTTACTTTCAAAAGGGAGTTATTTAATGCTGAATGATCAAGGCTGTTGTGGGATGGCTCCAGGCATCGCATATCTAGTCACAGTAAACCTCAGGGTTGTTTGTTGTAAGCAAGTATTGTTTCCCCCAGCTCGCCTGGTTAGGGAGGCACCACTGTGGCCTTCGTTGAATGTTTCCAGTATAAGGTTTTATTCACTGAGCAGACTGGAAGCCATGTTGTTTCAACAAAATGTGGCCTTAACTTCAGCCCGAGAGATTTTTAAACTCCAGGTTGCAAGGTCTTCAGCAGAGATACAGGCCCTTGTCTGTACGAACTTCCCGATCCTTTTCGGAGAAAAGGTTCATCGTATCTTTAACATGTCTGATACGAGTGGGATCACACACTTATTTAAGACTCTTGGATCAGGTCTCTTAACAACTTTTCAGACCATGTTCGGAGGAATTCTAGCTTTCATACACTCCGTACTTGGAAGCGTTTATGGAGGGCTTCCCTTGGTCCTGCTATCAATGGCGGGCATCCTGATTTTAATACCATTTGATTCGCAATGGCCGTCTCAATCCCTCAAAACATGGAGAGAACACTACTGGACCGACGTTGTAGGCGTATGGTGCTCTATCTGACTACACCTCGGCTTGAGAACTGAGTGAGCATTGGTTCCTGTCTTTCAGACTAGTCTGGCTAGACTGTGTCCTGCCTGTGTTCCGCTGCCTCTTCTGTGGATTCGGATGCATGTTGGATCTCTGTCTGACACTTCCATCGGTTGTGTCACCGGACATAGACGTGCTCCTGGAGCCCTTGCAGGCCCACGTGTACAGTTGTCCACAGCTTATTCCCATGTTGATGACAGCATTTCTAGAGCCTCCAAGGGATGCTTCTGCTCCTATTGGAATGGAAATCGGCTCTGCCCCGGAGGTACAGGCATTGGTTCCAGGCATACAGGCATCTAATTCTTCCCTGGCGGCTGCTGTGGGAACCAGAGGTGACCATCTTTGCTCACTCGACATTATTTTGGAAGTACTGGAAGGATTGCATCCTGCGGATGCGATGTTGAGTCTTCTGCTCAGGATTCATAAACAATCTGGCCTTTCCTGTGCAGGGAATTATTCGGCATTTTTTAAGCATTTACAAAAATGAATGTAGTAACTGACTTTGTTTTATTTTCTCTTCTCTGCTCTAACTGAGCATAATGGCTTTCAAGGTGCTCAGTGTAATAATAACGACATATACAAGTTTAGAGGATCTTTTGAACGCTTTTAGGAAAAAGAAAAAATAACTTTTCTTTATGGACATTTTTTCAGACTTTTAAAGTGCTTTTAGTATTTTTATTATAAATGATTTTTTATGCCCTTTTAACGTCCTTAGCTTTATCATTATCTAGCTGGCCCTGTTGACCTTTTGATGAGTGTTAGACCTGGCATCATTGGCGCGGGTCTCCCTTCCTCTTTTCGCTTCTTACCTTTTATGTTGGCTGGATTTAGATGCTCTGGGCGCTGTGCCACTGCCAATCAGTGACACAGCACGAATGCTCCCTGTGTAAAGATAACTGTATGAATTGGGATAACCATAATTGGCTCGTTTGGTTTACCTGTCAGCCCCTAGTATCAGTGCACTGTGTGTGCCCAGGGCTGGTAGACCAAATACTGCTGGTGGGCCTGCAGCGCTGATTTGCGCTACCCACCGAAGCAGCTTTTAGCATGTTCTAATAGCGAGTTGCCCTCCATTTCACTGTTTACTGTTGTGAGGCTATCCGTTCTCATAGGCCAGAATGGGCAGGCTGAGTATTACATGCCCTAATCCTACCTGCCTCCAGGAACATGATAGGAACG
The DNA here is from genome assembly GCA_963921515.1 of Calotriton arnoldi. Taxonomy (NCBI): domain Eukaryota; kingdom Metazoa; phylum Chordata; class Amphibia; order Caudata; family Salamandridae; genus Calotriton; species Calotriton arnoldi. The sequence goes on from CAWUFW010004688.1 coordinate 44,868, forward strand.
TCGAATTTGATGTTTAAGCTCAGAACATTGAGATACATCTTTTAGTAAGGATTATTAGCGTAGCCCGTGTTCGAAAATGCCTCTACTAGAAACAAGGTATTTTCTGGCCTAAGCTTTCCTACAGGCTTTGCTAGTGTGTGTATTGGCCGTCTGGTTTTGGAGCAGCAGGGCCAGCTGGGTCAGACCTGGCTGGAGAGAGAGATCGGCATTTAGAGTATGGGGAGGGGTGACTCTTTGATCTGAGCAGGGCCGTGCCTGGCAAGGTGAATGATGGCTCCACCTCCCACTGGGCGTCTGATAGCAGACCCCCAGATTCTCAAAGGGCAGGATGTCGCCTCGTAAAGTGCTCTCCGACCCCACCGAATTGGTTCTGGCTGGATGCAGTGATTTGTGACTGCAGAGAACAAAGACTTTTTAGGTATAAAACGCTGCGCTGAAACCTTGTTCAAGGGTGTTCCTTCTGGATGTCAAGACGAAACTCTGTCCGAGTGGACAGAGGAAAGGACTTTGAAACTTTCACCAAGCTTGCTGAAGAAACTACCCGAGGGCCTGAATTGAGAGCGCCTCCTGCTGAAGTCTCAGGGACATTAGACTTCATCCCGTCAGCTGTCTGAATTCCTGTGCTAGGGATTCTACTTGCAGGTGAGGCCTCCGTCGAGTAATCCGGAACCTCTAGTTCTACTGTGAGGAACGCGGACTGGTAACCCTTGTGAACTCTGTGTGTGGGCCGCCGCAGCTAAGAGAGAGCTGGCGCCGCTGAGTGCCCGCCTTAATCTGAAGCTTCAGAACCTTCGCTGAAACTGTGTGGGCCGCCGCAGCTAAGAGAGAGCTGGCACCGCTGAGCGCCCGCCTTAATTTGAATCTTCAGAACCTTCGCTGAAACTGTGTGGGCCGCCGCTGCTAAGAGAGAGCTGGCGCCGCTGAGCGCCCGCCTTAATTTGAATCTTCAGAACCTTTGCTGAAACTGTGTGGGCCGCCGCAGCTAAGAGAGAGCTGCCGCCGCTGAGCACCCGCCTTAATTTGAATCTTCAGAACCTTCGCTGAAACTGTGTGGGCCGCCGCAGCTAAGAGAGAGCTGCCGCCGCTGAGTGCCCGCACTTGTGTCAGCTGTGCATCATCGTGATTTGCCCTGTGGGCCGCCGCAGCTAAGAGAGAGCTGTTGCCGCTGAGTGCCCGCACTTGTGTCAGCTGTGCATCATCGTGATTTGTCCTGTGGGCCTCCGCAGCTAAGAGAGAGCTGTTGCCGCCGAATGCCCGCACTTGTGTCAGCTGTGCATCATCGTGATTTGTCCTGTGGGCCGCCGCAGCTAAGAGAGAGCTGTTTCCGCTGAGTGCCCGCACTTGAGTCAGCTGTGCATCATCGTGATTTGTCCTGTGGGCCTCCGCAGCTAAGAGAGAGCTGTTTCCGCTGAGTGCCCGCACTTGTGTCAGCTGTGCATCATCGTGATTTGTCCTGTGAGCCGCCGCAGCTAAGAGAGAGCCGCTGCCGCTGAGTGCTCACACCTTTGCTAACTTTGCGTCATCGTGATTTGTCCTGTGAGCCGCCGTAGCTAAGAGAGAGCTGCTGCTGCGGAGTGCTCGCACCTTTGGCAACTTTGCACCATTGTGATTTGTCCTGTGGGCCGCCGCAGCTAAGAGAGAGCTGCCGCCGCTGAGTGCTCGCACCTTTGCCAACTTTGCATCATTGGGATTTGTCCTGTGGGCCGCCGCAGCTAAGAGAGAGCTGCTGCCGCTGAGTGCCCGCATCTTTGCCAACTTTGCATCATCGTGAATCGTCCCGTGGGCCGCCGCAGCTAGGAGAGAGCTGCTGCCGCTGTGAGCCCACCACCGAGCTGCACGACGAGAGTCATCGCCGCCACCAGCCCGGGCCGCCGCAGCCGCGTGCTGCTGCCGCTGGGAGCCCGCCTGTCCCCGAGTGCCCGAATCATTGTGAGTGCACGTTGCGGACCACTGCAGTCGAGAACTGTGGTCGCTGGGAGTCCGCCTGTCACCGTCTCCGCTTCTTCGAGAAGCTACGTGCTGTGTCCCCGTCCAACGGCAGGTATCTGGTGCGCAACGGGTCGCGTAGACCCAGGCCTTGAACTCAGTCAGTGCCACGTTCTGGTGAATACGTATTGCCTTTTTAAGCCCCTACTGATTTACGTGCATTGTGACTGGTTAAAACGCTTTTGAGAGTCTCGTACTAAACCTTAGATAAAGATACTATTTTTCTATACCTACTTGAGTTGTGTCCTTTTGTGGTGTCGTTACTGCCTTATTGTGCATGGTCATAAATGCTTCACACACTGCCTCTGAGATAGGCCTAACTGCTTGTGCTACGTTACCACAGGGTTGTGCAGGGGTTATCAAAGGGGGTAGCCCACTTGCCCTGACTTAGGAAGAAGGGTCCCTATTTGGACAGTGGCGCCAGCCATTGCCAACTAGAGACCCCCATTTCTAACATTGGCGGTCAGCGGTGAGGATCAGGACTTGCATTTATGATCCACGTACAATAACTGGTAGACACCACTAGTGAGTACAGACCAAAGCGCAGACACGCGCAGATTTTCTTTCCCTCTTCGATTTTTTTTTTTTTGGTTGGTTGTTTTAGTATTGAATTGTTGATTGCAGCCATGAGTACTGCTAATATGGGAAGGCCAACATCCAATGCTTCGGAGGATCTCGCCTTTGAGGAGGAAACATTAGATACCTATACTGCCAAACAGCTGAAGTCATTTTGTAAGCAATTCGCAGTCCCCGTGATAGGTCTCTCTAGGAAGGAGGAGTACCACAAGGCGCTGAAGGCCTGGTGGGAAGCGAGAGAGTCCGCTGGGGATGAGGAAGAGAATGCTGGAGGGCAGCAGGATGATGCAGTAGAGGGGGGGGAGATGGAACACCCTCCAATCCAGGTACTAGTGTATCCCAAAGGAGCCTGACCCCAGAAGAGCTGGAGGACAGGGAGAGAGATAGGAGGCATAGTTTGGAGATGGCTAAATTGGAAGGTCAGAAGGACCTTGAGAGTAAGAAGTTAGACATTGAGAAGAATCGATTGTCAAATGAACTTGAGAAAATGAGAATGGAGCATGAGAGAATGTTGAGGGAGATAGAGATCAGGGCGAGGAGTGTCCTGGTCTCCCCCTCTGGTGGCAGCATACCTTTAGTAACTCCTGAGAGTAGAGTTTATATTCCTAAGGATGTCATTAAGGATTTTCACAAGAGTGAGGATATTGGGCAATGGTTTGCCGCATATGAGATAGCAATGGTGTCCCACCGGGTCCCTGAGCAGGATTGGGGAGCGGGATTGTGGGGGCGCTTTGTGAGTGATGATAGGGATACCCTGTTGGACCTGCCTGAGGAGAGCAGGATGGTGTATGCCCATATGAAAGAAGCTTTGATGACCCGTTATGGTTTGACCCCAGAAATGTACAGGCAGAGGTTTAGAACCTGTAAGAAGTTAGAGGGTACCACGTGGGTTGAATATGTGTCCTTTTTCTGCAGAGCAATGGATCGCTGGGTAAAGGGTAGCAAAGTGGAAACTTTCGAGCAATTGTATGATTTGTTTGCGTGGGAGCATTTTTCTAGTAACTGTTTTCCAGAGCTACGCCAGCACCTGATTGATAGCAAGCTGACTAACCCTAGGAAGCTTGCTGAGGAGGCGGACCGCTGGGTGAGCACCCGGGTCCGCAAAGGTTTTGTGGGAGACTTCGCCAGAGGTGGGCAGGGTCCCCAGCAGAGAAGTGGGGGGACAAGGGTAAGCCGAGGAGTTCCAGAGAGGGCCCCAAAGTAATTCCCAGGGGAACCAAGCAGTGGTGTCCCAGCCTCCCCCTGAGAAGAAGCCAGTGTCCCCGACAGGTAGGCCTGTTCAGAGGGGGCCACTCACTTGTTTCAAGTGTGGTCAAGTGGGCCACCGGTATTATGATCCCCAGTGTCCCCAGAGGGACCCCAATGCATCCCCTCGTGCACCACCCCGTGCACCATCCCGCCAGATTGCCAGTGTAGCCCTGGGGGGGGAGGAGGTAGAGGTCCAAGGTGGGTGGGATCCCGTAGAGTTAACCCTTGTCTCGCTAGGAGACTTTGAGAAGGTCCCTAACCCCACACTGCCGAATAACACTCAGAAGTACCGGCAGTGGGTGACCATCAATGGCCATAGGGTGGAGGCTCTCAGGGACACCTGAGCTAGTGTGACTGCTGTCAGCTCCCGGTTGGTGTCCAAAGAGCAGGTTGTCCCCCATGCATTCTGCCCCGTAGTGTCAGCAGACAACTCAGAGAGCCAGTGTGAAGTGGCTCAGGTTCCCTTCGAGTGGGGGGGGGGTCTCAGGTACTCTTCAAGTGGCTGTGAGGCCCGCCATGCCTGTAGACTGTCTGTTGGGCAATGATCTAGAGAACTCCCCGTGGGCTACGGTGGAGAGAAAGTCTCATTTGGAAATGTTGGGTCTGCCTGAGTGGGCGTGTGTGACCACTTGGTCCATGACAGCTCAGAAGGATGTTCAGGAGGGTCTGGAGCCTGAAAGTATGGCCCAGGCCCCTGCCTCAGAGAGAAGGGGTAGGGGGCGCGGGAAACCGGCCCCCGCGGTTCCCACGGTCCCGGAGGGAGCAGACCTTGAGGGGATGCCCTGGAACCTACAGGGGAACAAGTGGCCGAACTGGGGGACCTACCAGAGCTGACCCATTGACAGCAGGAAGGGGGGCCCTCCAGGGAGGAATTTTGCGAGCAACAGAGAACCTGCCCTTCTCTTGAGGGGTGCGGCGGCAGGCCGCCGCCCAGGCAGCAGGTGACCAGACAGGGTCACATTGGATCTATTGGTAGAACGACCTCCTTTACAGCGAGCCTAAGGTTGCTGAGCCGGGGTCAACCCATGTGCTGGTGGTACCCCAGTGCTTCAGGACCTTCCTACTGGGGTTGGCTCATGATGTGCCACTGGCCGGACATCTGGGGCAGACCAAGACCGTTGAGAGGCTGGTCACCCACTTCTATTGTCCCCAGATGCGCAGGAGCTCAGATTCTCACTGCAGGACGTGTGAGACTTGCCAGGCAAGTGGGAAGAGTGGGGGGAAGATTAAGGCCCCACTACAGCCCTTTCCCGTTGTGAGCACCCCATTTGAGAGAGTGGGCATTGATATTGTGGGGCCTCTGGATCCCAAGACAGCCATGGGCTACAGGTTCATCCTGGTCTTGGTGGCCCATGCCACCCGGTACCCTGAGGCCATCCCGCTCAGGACAGTGACGGCCCCCGTGGTGGGACGAGCACTGATGGGGATTTTCTCCCATGTGGGATTCCCCAGAGAGGTGGTGTCCGATAGGGGAACTAACTTCATCTCCAAGTACATGAAGTCTCTGTGGGAGGAGTGTGGGGTAACATATAAGTTCACCACTCCTTACCACCCCCAGGGTAATGGGCTGGTTGAGAGATTCAACCGGACCCTCAAGGGCATGATTATGGGCCTAGGTGAGCCCATGAGGCGTAAGTGGGATGTCCTCTTGCCATGCCTGATGTTTGCTTACCGTGAGGTGCCACAGAAGTCCTTAGGGTTCAGTCCCTTTGAGCTGCTCTATGGTCACCCGGTAAGAGGGCCTCTGAGTCTGGTCAAGGAAGGCTGGGAGCAATCTCCCAGGAAACCTCCCCAGGATGTGTTTAGTTACATGCTGGCCTTCAGGAACCAGACTCGGCGTTTCAGGAAACTTGCTGAGGCAAACCTGGAAGCCAGCCAGGAAGAGATGAAACGCTGGCACGATCAGAATGCCACTCTGATCGAGTTTCAGCCTGGACAAAAGGTTTGGGTCATGGCCCCGGTGGAGCCCTGTGCGCTCCAGGATAGGTGGACCGGCCCCTTTGAGGTGGTGGAGCGCAAGAGTCCTGTTACCTACGTGGTGGACTTGCAGTCTCCCAGGAACCCCTTGCGGGTCCTGCATGTTAACCGCCTGAAGCCCCACTTTGAGAGGTCTGAAGTGGGCATGCTTCTGGCCACAGATGCTGGGATGGAGGAGGAGAGCAAGCCCCTTCCTGACCTCCTGTGTGCCGGGGAGCGAGATGGGTCAGTGGAGGGTGTGGTCCTCTCCACCACACTGACCCCTGAGCAGCAGGGTGATTGTCGCCAACTGTTGGGGCTATTCAGTGATCTGTTCTCCCTGGTACCTAGTGTCACTGATTGGTGTGTCCATGACGTGGACACCGGGGACAGTCCTCCCATTAAGCACAAGGCTTACTGAGTGACTGACCGGGTAAGGGCCTACATTAAGGATGAGGTTACCAAAATGTTTGCCCTTGGGGTGATTGAGTCCTCTAGCAGCCCTTGGTCCAGCCCAGTGGTCCTGGTACCAAAAGCTGCAGCGCCTGGTACCACCCAAGAACTTCGGTTCTGCGTGGACTATCGGGGCCTCAATTCAGTCACGAAGACTGACGCGCACCCCATCCCCAGAGCAGATGAGCTCATAGATCGGTTAGGGGCTGCAAAATACCTCAGCACATTTGATTTGACGTCTGGGTATTGGCAGATCGCTTTGACCGAGGGAGCAAAGGAGAGGTCAGCCTTCTCCACACTCGATGGGCACTACCAGTTCCGGGTGATGCCCTTTGGAATGAAGAATGCCCCTGCCACCTTTCAGAGGCTGGTCAACAGGGTGTTGGTTGGGCTGGAAGACTTCAGTGCCGCCTACCTGGATGACATTGTGGTGTTTAGCTCCTCTTGGGAGGACCACCTGCGCCACCTCTGGGAGGTATTGATGGCACTGCGGAAGGCAGGCCTCACAATCAAAGCCAGTAAGTGCCAGATTGGGCAGGGTTCTGTCGTGTATTTGGGGCACCAGGTGGGGAGCGGCCAGGTGGCGCCCCTTCAGCCCAAAATTGAAACTATCCTGGCGTGGGAACCCCCCAAGACTCAGACGCAGGTGAGAGCCTTCTTATGACTCACGGGGTACTACAGGAGGTTTGTCAAGGGATATGGCAACATTGTTGCACCCTTGACTGAGCTGACAAGCAGCCAAAGAAGGTAAACTGGACTGACACCTGTCAGAACGCGTTTGACGCCCTGAAGACTGCCATGTGCACTGCACCCGTGCTTCAGGCGCCCGACTTTTCAAAGGAATTTGTTGTCCAGACAGACGCCTCAGAGCATGGTATAGGGGCTGTTCTGTCACAGATCAATGAGGAGGGACTAGACCAACCGGTAGCCTTCCTAAGCAGGAGGTTACTTCCCCGGGAACAGAGGTGGAGTGCAATTGAGCGTGAGGCATTTGCTGTGGTCAGGGCGCTGAAGAAGCTGAGACCATATCTGTTTGGGACTCACTTCCGGGTTCAGACAGACCACAGGCCCCTTAGATGGTTGATGCATATGAGGGGTGAGATTCCCAAGTTGTTGAGGTGGTCCATTTCCCTACAGGGTATGGATTTCACGGTGGAACACCGCCCTGGTACAGAACACGCCAATGCTGACGGTCTGTCCAGGTTTTTCCGCCTTAGTGATGAGAACTCCCAAGGGAATGGTTAGTTCTCCCCACATTTCAGCTGGAGGGGACGCGTGTTAGAACTGGCATCATTGGCGCGGGTCTCCCTTCCTCTTTTCGCTTCTTACCTTTTATGTTGGCTGGATTTAGATGCTCTGGGCGCTGTGCCACTGCCAATCAGCGACACAGCGCGAATGCTCTCTGTGTAAAGATAACTGTATGAATTGGGATAACCATAATTGGCTCGTTTGGTTTACCTGTCAGCCCCTAGTATCAGTGCACTGTGTGCCCAGGGCTGGTAGACCAAATACTGCTGGTGGACCTGCAGCGCTGATTTGCGCTACCCACCGAAGCAGCTTTTAAAGTATGCCTGTGTAGCATGTTCTAATAGCGAGTTACCCTCCATTTCACTGTTTACTGTTGTGAGGCTATCCGTTCTCATAGGCCAGAATGGGCAGCCTGAGTATTACATGCCCTAATCCTACCTGCCTCCAGGAACCTGATAGGAACGTCGAATTTGATATGTTTAAGCTCAGAACATTGAGATACATCTTTTAGTAAGGATTATTAGCGTAGCCCGTGTTCGAAAATGCCTCTACTAGAAACGAGGTATTTTCTGGCCTAAGCTTTCCTGTAGGCTTTGCTAGCGTGTGTATTGGCCGTCTGGTTTTGGAGCAGCAGGGCCAGCTGGGTCAGACCTGGCTGGAGAGAGAGATCGGCATTTAGAGTAAGGGGAGGGGTGACTCTTTGATCTGAGCAGGGCCGTGCCTGGCAAGGTGAATGATGGCTCCACCTCCCACTGGGCGTCTGATAGCAGACCCCCAGATTCTCAAAGGGCAGGATGTCTCCTCGTAAATCAAGTGCTCCCCGACCCCACCGAACTGGTTCTGGCTGGATGCAGTGATTTGTGACTGCAGAGAACAAAGACTTTTTAGGTATAAAACGCTGCGCTGAAACCTTGTTCAAGGGTGTTCCTTCTGGATGTCAAGACGAAACTCTGTCCGAGTGGACAGAGGAAAGGACTTTGAAACTTTCACCAAGCTTGATGAAGAAACTACCCGAGGGCCTGAATTGAGAGCGCCTCCTGCTGAAGTCTCAGGGACATTAGACTTCACCCCGTCAGCCGTCTGAATTCCTGTGCTAGGGATTCTACTTGCAGGAGAGGCCTCCGTCGAGTAATCCGGAACCTCTAGTTCTACTGTGAGGAACGCAGACTGATAACCCTTGTGAACTCTGTGTGTGGGCCACCGCAGCTAAGAGAGCGCTGCCGCCGCTGAGTGCCCACTTTAATCTGAAGCTTCAGAACCTTCGCTGAAACTGTGTGGGCCGCCGCAGCTAAGAGAGAGCTGCCGCCGCTGAGCGCCCGCCTTAATTTGAATCTTCAGAACCTTCGCTGAAACTGTGTGGGCCGCCGCAGCTAAGAGAGAGCTGCCGCCGCTGAGCGCCCACCTTAATTTGAATCTTCAGAACCTTAGCTGAAACTGTGTGGGCCACCGCAGCTAAGAGAGAGCTGCCGCCGCTGAGCGCCCGCCTTAATTTGAATCTTCAGAACCTTCGCTGAAACTGTGTGGGCCGCCGCAGCTAAGAGAGAGCTGCCGCCGCTGAGTGCCCGCACTTGTGTCAGCTGTGCATCATCGTGATTTGCCCTGTGGGCCGCCGCAGCTAATAGAGATGTTGCCGCTGAGTGCCCGCACTTGTGTCAGCTGTGCATCATCATGATTTGTCCTGTGGGCCGCCGCAGCTAAGAGAGAGCTGTTTCCGCTGAGTGCCCGCACTTGTGTCAGCTGTGCCTCATCGTGATTTGTCCTGTGAGCCGCCGCAGCTAAGAGAGAGCCGCTGCCGCTGAGTGCTCGCACCTTTGCTAACTTTGCGTCATCGTGATTTGTCCTGTGAGCCGCCGCAGCTAGAGAGAGCTGCTGCCGCTGAGTGCTCGCACCTTTGCCAACTTTGCACCATTGTGATTTGTCCTGTGGGCCGCCGCAGCTAAGAGAGCTGCTGCCGCTGAGTGCTCGCACCTTTGCCAACTTTGCATCATTGGGATTTGTCATGTGGGCCGCCGCAGCTGAGAGAGCTGCTGCCGCTGAGTGCCCGCATCTTTGCCAACTTTGCATCATCGTGAATCGTCCCGTGGGCCGCCGCAGCTAGGAGAGAGCTGCTGCCGCTGTGAGCCCACCACGGAGCTGCACGACGAGAGTCATCGCCGCCACCAGCCCGGGCCGCCGCAGCCGCGTGCTGCTGCCGCTGGGAGCCCGCCTGTCCCCGAGTGCCCGAATCATTGTGAGTGCACGTTGCGGACCACTGCAGTCGAGAACTGTGGTCGCTGGGAGTCCGCCTATCACCGTCTCCGCTTCTTCGAGAAGCTACGTGCTGTGTCCCCGTCCAACGGCAGGTATCTGGTGCGCAACGGGTCGCGTAGACCCAGGCCTTGAACTCAGTCAGTGCCACGTTCTGGTGAATACGTATTGCCTTTTTAAGCCCCTACTGATTTACGTGCATTGTGACTGGTTAAAACGCTTTTGAGAGTCTCGTACTAAACCTTAGATAAAGATACTATTTTTCTATACCTACTTGAGTTGTGTCCTTTTGTGGTGTCGTTACTGCCTTATTGTGCATGGTCATAAATGCTTCACACACTGCCTCTGAGATAGGCCTAACTGCTCGTGCTACGTTACCACAGGGTTGAGCAGGGGTTATCAAAGGGGGTAGCCCACTTGCCCTGACTTAGGAAGAAGGGTCCCTATTTGGACAGTGGCGCCAGCCATTGCCAACTAGAGACCCCCATTTCTAACAATGAGGAGTGGGTGTCATGTCCCTTAGCCTAGTCCTATCATGTATACCCCTATTAACATACATTGTCCCATCCACATGACAATAACGGTTCTGAACAGGTGACCTTTTACCTAGTAGCTTGCTCCTGTCTCTTCGACATCAGGCTCTTAGCATTACATCATACTCCCTGTACCTGATGCACATAAACATGTCCTCAGGCACGGCATATTTATTCTGTACAAAGGTCACCAGGTTTTTTCAACTTTGGCCAACAGCCCCCTGAATATGATCGCATTTGTTTGGAAAAACATTTATGATTGTTTTCAAAACATTTATGATTGTTTTCAAAATATATCGATTCTAGAAGAAACCCTGGAGTGACCACTCTAGTATAAAAGACCCTCATTCTCCCTTACAAATCAGAGGAGAATTCCTTCCAAGCTGACACGGGGTCCTGCATGCTGAATCTTCGACACGCAGCGGTCTGACATCCCTTGCAGGGTGTCATCCTCGAAGCAGAGACGGGGTCCTTTGTTCTCAGCCATCAGGTGAGGGGGATGGTTCTTCCCTATGGGTTTCTTGGCTACAGATAAGCATATACATGCTACACATACAGATCTAGGCTAGGTACATTTAGACAAATTAGTTAGGGCACGCATTTTAGGAATATGCAAGTGCTACTGTTTTTATCTGAACTGCTTATGTTCATCTTCTTAGCACTATGGTAGAAATGTATCTACTATTTACTATATTGGTACTAGCAATTTCTTTCGTATGCTTCTGTCTCTTGATTGTCGCAGCACATATTTTTTACACAAGACTGACGCTGGACCAATAAATACTTATTGAAACGTCCTAACCGCCATCCTGTGTATTTTCTGAGAACAAGTGAGCACGAGTGACTGAGCGAAAAGTACTGTACTGTTTTCCACAATCCCTGAGGTATCGGGATTGTCATGTTCAGTGGTTGCCAGAAACTACCTACACCACTGTAAGATACAGGGGGGTGGTAGTGGCACTGTAGAGGTAGCAGGTCTAACGGCTGACATATCCTGTGGGTGTGTCCGGAAGCGGTTAGGACACCAAGCCCTCAGTTTAGGTCATCCAAAACACGCAGGTCCTGGGGAGTCCTAGGAAGTACACGACAGGCTCATACCTCAAAACCGTTATTTGACTGTATTTTTCTAATAGTGCAGAATTCTGTAACTCCAAAAGTACTTACCTGATTCCGATGATCTTGGTGTCTAAAATGATATAAAAATCTGTGTTATTTTTCTAAATTGGTCTCAAGTTTCATCATGAGTGTGTGTCACATTTATTAACTCTGTTAGTACAACAAATTCTTAACACGGCCCTCTGTGAAGCCTAAGCTGCTCGACCACACTACCACAAATAGAGCACTTGGGATTATTAAGTTAAGCCCTCTAAAGCAATAAGGGTCGTCTCTACTTTTTGCATGGTGTGCCCTTCATTGGCACTACCACATAAAAAGCCAGCTTTCTACATTGGTGGACCAGCGGTGGGGTACAAGACTTTACATTTGCTGATACCACTTAGCCAATAGGTGATTCCATGAAGAAACCCACAATTGATATTAGTCAAAAACATTTTTGCAAACTTTTTCGAGTTGTGATTTTTTCTAAATTTGTAATCAACTCTGTTAGGACATTTTGTTAAATCTCTCAATCCTTCTGTATTAGAAATTTAAAAAGGGACTAGTCTTTTAGGTCTTAAAAGTCTGTTCAGAATTGTTTTCAATTTTCTAAAAAGGTCATAACTGTACTAAAATAATGTCTTCCTCAGAGGATAGAGTTCAGGAACTCAACCTGACCCCTTATCTGCATCTTAAGGTGAGGCAGTTAAGGCTCCTCTGAAAGGATTATAACATTAAGACTGGCTCATACCCTACCAAGACAAAGCTCCAGGAGCTTCTTGCAGAGTTTGAAGCAGCTAATGTAACAGAAGATCCTGACACACCTCTGGAGAATGAAGTGGACAGTGACCATGACAATGGGTACAGTACTCCAGGAGACTGTCTCCCCCAAACTCACTAGAGAAGCTGATGAGATTATCTCTCTTCTACCTTAGAACTGTACCTCAAGTGCCTTCCCCTAGGCCAGGCAACTCAAAGCTCAGAGAACAGCTATAGGATGAAGAGGCACTGGCAATCCGGGCACAATGGAACACGAATCTACTCCTCTGCACCTCCCTGGAAATGAGGCGTCTTGTGCGTGTTGATACGAGTCACACCAGACAGTTCTGGTCACAAACAATGAAGAGCTGCAAATTCTGTACCTCCCTGGAAATGAGGCACAACGTCTGGTGCTTGTTATACGGGTCGCACCAGACACTTCCAATCACACACAACAAAGAGTTGCAAATTCCGTACCTCCCTGGAAATGAGGCACCACGTCTGGTGCGCATTGATACGGGTCACACCAGACCAGTGCTTAATTTGTAAATGAATAAGTGCCGGGGCTCAAAACCTTGCTCAAAATCCCTCGTCAGTGCGACTGAATATCAAGAATGCCGAGTTCCCACACTGTGTATCTTTATTCCACATCATGCATTTCCCACCTGTCACCCTACACTCCCTGTCGCCATACACTCTTTACCTAACTCTTGCATGTTATTTTTCTTCCACTGTTTCCCTCTTTCACGCAGTATTTCTATCTTTTTCTTCCTCCTCCTTTCTCTGTCTTGTTCTGGGTCAACTATGATAATGGTCCCCAAAAATGAGTACTTTTGGGGGCCCATCTGCCACCACCAGCTCAAATTAATTACTGGTTGTTGACTTGACCAACATCTGCATTCAGTAAGGCGAAAGGAGGACAAGGGTATCGATGGCCCAAAGCTTTGAGTTAAGCACTGCTGCTGCTAATGGTAACTAATTGTAATGTGTTACCGTGGTGGTAAGGAAGGATGCAAAAATATGTGATTACAAATAGATATAGGGGTGGCCGCCCAGATACTGTGCAGTCTCCTACAGCATCGCCAGAACTCTAGATGCTTTGTGAGGAATGTAGTAGTGTCCAGAGCATTGCTTCATTAAAGTGCACGTATGGTATGTTATTATTTTAAGTTCTAATTGTTTTATCATAAAATTTCCAACAGAATTTTTTTAAACTTTATAAAAATATAATTCTATGAAGCGTCTCGATTTGCTCTTTGAAATTTCTGTACATTCTTATCTTTTATAAGCTCAGTTTTCCTGACTTGATATGGAAATTATTTCCTCGACACATACTTCAACATAGGCTTTCTACCCAAATGTTACCGTAAGATTGCCAGTCTACAGCTCCCGAGTCCCACAACGCTTCACTTTCCTCGAATCCAATTTAATTTCTAGTACAAACTACCGTGTTTAGACACCGATCCACGTTCTCCCTATGCAAACAGTAACACTGCAAAATGAAAAAGTCATGATGCGCTTCTCTGATTGAATTCATTTTTCATCTTGTGCACCTTGCCGAGTAACTTTGCTCCTACCTTACCTGTGATGTTGGCTGGTCACAGCAGGTCACATCACTGTCGCGCTCTAATCTTCTGTGCAGGTCACACGGGCATCTAAAGTTCAGCCTGGCCTGTCATGGTCTGCTACCCACTTGCGGCCACTGCCAGGCTCACGGACGCAGCACAGCAATCAGGGGGCGGGAGCGTTTTTATACAGCGCTGCAGACTGCAGTACACCATCCGTCTGACATGGACTGCACTTGGTGGTAGGCCCGGGCCACGAGCATGCAATAGACAGGCAGAATGAATTATGTATGGCCTGCTTCAGCTGGATTCTGTTCAGAGCGTGCGAGCTGGTAAGTATGTTATTCTACCTAGCTATGCACTTTTAATTAACTCCGACTTTGTAATAAGTGTTGCCGAACCGAAGGAGAACAGGACGGACAGTTACATTTATTATTATTAATTACTGGGCCCACTACCCACGGGAGATAAAATAAATAGACCCGGCCCTGTTAATTAAGTCCCGGTGCTAAGCACCGGAAACCACCGGCACAAATTAAGCACTGCACCAGACACTATCAGTCACACACAACGAAGAGGTGCAAATTCCGTACCTCCCTGGAAATGAGGCTCAACGCCTAGTACACGCTGATACAAGTCACTCCAGACAATTTCGGTCACACACACAGGCACAAGTTTAGCAGTGCTGCACGAGGTAGAATGAGGCACTAATAAGTGTATGCCCTCCCTCGGAGGGTCACAACCTGTGAATCGGACACCCCACACAATGAGCATGCAGTCGGCTTGTCGCAAGAGAGAGATGCGGCACGATCGGCGAAGCGGGCCATGCTGGATCCCGCAACCGGGAATCCGCTCACTACCGACAAGACGCTTACGCCTGTTTAGGGCCACATGATGCAGGGGCCACACGCCTTAGATACAGGCAGTATTTCTTTTTTGGGCTGTACACAAGGTAATCCGGTCTCCAGGTAAAATACTTAGTTCCACACTTACGCTGCACTGCCAGTTTGGATCCAGCAGACAATGTGGGCATTTAAGAGGGCACCGCTCTCCAGGTGTCACACGTAGACAGTGTGGATCCCTCACGGGAGGTCTTTGATGTCCCTGAGACCTCCACACGAGAACAGGGGGCAAGCCAACAAGCCCATGGAGAGTACACTTCAGGGTGCCACACAGCAGCAGGTAGTTAGCCCAGGACAGCCACTATTCAGGAAGGGTACATGGTCCCTTACAATGGCAGTAATTCTCCTTCTACACATCAGATTTCTCTGGCATTGTGTACTATGCAGTTCCAGGATGTCTGGTCCCACGTCCCCACAAGTGTATCTCTATCCTGCTCAAGTATGGCACCAGTAGTTATATTGTAGTGTGCCTTTGAAGTTGGGGGTGGTTCAGAGGGTTTCCCTTTGAACCACAGTTGTCGCCCCTAAATTTCAGTCCTGTCTGCCATGAAGACTTGGAATGCAGATCTTAATCTTTAGTGGGGCCATGATCTGGCTTCCTAGAGCCCAAGTGTCAAAACCTCTCCCTCCAATCTATCCAGCCAGGCACTCAAATGGCAGAGGTCTGTCGTTCCAGTTGCATGCCCAATGCTTACAGCTGTCACTGGGGAATGCACAGATGTGCTCCCACAGCCTCCAGTGTAGACTGTAGTCAAACTAAAAGGCACGCAAAGAGTTTCAGAGCAGAGAAATTCCCACTTTCTAGAAGTGAAAGACACACAGTTGATGGACGAAATGCAGAACAAATCAAAACATTCACCCCCAGTCAAGAGATCTGGGTTAAATCCATCATTCTTTTGCTCACCATGCCACCCCAGTTTAGACCTGGCCATATGCAAATCAGTCTTGACCCTGTGCCTCATGGGAACAGTCGAGCCCGAACTGCCAAACCAGGCCCTCCCTGGACCAGAAACAAGCATCCTAGGACTGGTTTCAGGGTTTCACCCCTCATCAGCCAGGCTAGCTTGAATCCTGTGGCACAGTGAGCCCGGGACCTTTCTAGAAATGGCATTTCTAAGCTATTAATGACAAATCCACCTTTACCACAGGAGAGGGTTTGCCATTGTGAATCCAATGATAGGAAACGTGATGAGATCCAATGATAGTAAACGTGATGAGACTGCTCCACTGTAGGCCTCTAATGCAGCGTGAAGTAATTTCAACCATTCCCCCATGTTAACGTATGGGAAGAGCAAACCTCATAGGTAGGGAAAACACACAAAGGTATTCTTCACTACCTTAGCAGGGAACATATTTGTACCTGCCCTGCCTTTCACCTTCCACTTGCTTCACCCCTCAAGACTTAGCCTAGGGGTGCTTTAGAGGTAGTGAGAGGTCCCCTCAGGACTGGCCAGTGGTTTTAGAAAGGCCAACCTGAGCATAAGTGCAATTGCGCACACCCAGGCTTGCAATGGCAGCCATGACACATGTTTAAAAACATCAGGTAAGCACCACGTCCTAACATGTGTAGGAAGGGCGCACGCACTTTCACACTGCATTTACAATGAGAAAGTGCACAATGTCCTAAGGCCACCAAAAGAGAACCAGCAAAACCCTGGAGAAAAAAGCAAAAAGGTTAGAGAAACACTACCTCAAGAGTATCAGGTCTAACAGAGAGAGAGGAAACTTTTGATCGCAAAATCCCCAAAGGGATTGTCCCAAAATATGTTGACCGTGATGACCGTTATGACATCACAAAGTGGTTTACAGCCTTTGAGAGGGCTTGTAAGATGAGAAAGTTACACCAGAGACACTGGAGCTCTCTACTCTGGTAGCTATTCTCAGGAAAGTGCAGGGATAGACTCATGACACTGGATGAGGTAGATGCTGAGTCTTATGACATCATGAAGGATACTCTGTATGAGGGCTATGGACTCACCACCGAAGAGTACAGAATTAAATTCAGGGAAACTCACAAAACCTCGAGTAAGTCCTGGGTTGATTTTGTTGACTTCTATGTGGCTGATTAAAAGGTAGTAAGATACAAGACTATGATGGGCTAAATAATTTGATTATGAAAGAGCACTTATTAAGTAATAGTACTTCCGAAAAACTGCATCAGTACTTAGTGGACTTAGGGTTAGTCTCTCCTCAAAGTTAGGGAAGAAGGCTGACCACTGAGTCAAAACAAGGGTGTCCAGAAAGACCCAGAGTGGGGGTGACCAGAAGACAGCGGTTACCAATCTTTCCCTGAGGAAATATATGGGACACAAAGGGGAAAAACCCAGAGTATTACAAAGGCCCCCAAAAACCTGTTCAAGAAGGTGGGCCCCAAGACTCTTCCCAATCAAATGGTGGGTACTAAGGTAAAAACTGGGATCCCAAAAAGACTTGATGTTTCAACTGCAAGCAGAATGGACACCGAACTGGAGACTCTTCCAGACCCAGAAAGGCTTCCACTAAAGCAGCACCCTCAGGGGTTGTTAGTCTCCAGATGGGATCCTTGGTTTGCCCTGACCAGGTCAGAGAGCACACTGAAGCTACTTTAGCCTCAGAGGGGGAGAGGGAGACAGCATTCTCGGCCCCAGATGGACATTACCAGTTTAATGTGATGGCAGGGCATCACATTAAACTGGCCCTGCCACCTTGTGATGCGCCTGCCACCTTCCAAAGACTGGTGAACAACAACCTGGCTGGGCTGGAGTCTTTTAGTGCAGCATATTTTGATGATATTGCTGTATATAGCTCCACTTGGCAGGATCACCTGATCCACCATGGGACAGTCCTTGAGGCTCTGCAGAAAGAAGGACTCACTATCAAGGCAAGCAAGTGCCGGATAGGGCAGGGCTCAGTTGTATACTTGGGCCACCTTGTAGGTGGAGGCCAAGTTTAACCCGTACAGCCCAAGATCCAGACTATTCTGGACTGGGAGGCTCAAACAACCCAGACTCGAGTCAGGGCATTCTTTGGCTTGATTGGGTACTACAGGAGGTTTGTGAAGGAGTATGGTACTATTGTGGCACACGTCACAGAACTGACCTCAAAGAAACAACCCAAGAAAGTAAACTGGACAGTGAGCTGTCAAAAGGCTTTTGACACTCTAGTAATGTGCTCAGCACCCATTCTAAAAGCTCCAGATTATACAAAGCAGTTCATTGTGCAGACAGATGCCTCTGAGCATGGTATCGGAGCAGTGCAGTCTTATACAGACCAATGATGATGGCCAGGACCAGCATGGTTGATGCAATTAAAGGGGGGGGGGTGGGTGGAATCCACCTCTCTACAGGGAATAGATTTTACAGTGAAACACAGACTGACCGTGCATATGCAGGTGGCCTTTCCAGGTTGTTCCGCTTAGACAATGAAGACTCTCTTGGGAAAGGTTAGTCTCATTCCCTTTCATCTGGGGTGTGGGGGTGTAGGAAAGTTCCCCTTTTTGACATGAGCATGAGAGCAGCGTCTGGATTGATTAGAGAAGTTTCTGCTTGACTAGTGCCCATCGGAGCCACGGACTGCAAGGACACAGAGGACATAGCCCAGGTAAGTGCATTTATTTTATTTTTAATATGATTGTAATGCATGTGAGTGCTCTTGTTTTGTATTCTTCTTTAATGTAAATGTGTTTTGGGATGCGGGGGACACTTCGCTCGCCCCACCGCTTTTATATGTTACCAGTCTCTCCTTCATGCACTGGTCATTACGAGTTACCCAGCTACATAATGGCTGCACTGGAACCAATGGTGTTTGGTATCAAACACCTTTTCTTAATAAATCCATGCTGATGCCAGTGTTGGATTTATTATGGCATGCACCCAGAGGGCACCTTAGAGGTACACTGAAACCTACCAGTCTTTTAGAGTTTTGGCTGACTGGACTCTTCCAGCCTGCCACCGCAGATGAGTTTATAACCCCCTGCTTGGGAGAGTCAATGCTCTCAAAGATCAGGACAATGCCTGCTCAGGAGGAAGGTGATCACACCTCCTCCAGCAGGATGGCTAGTGAATTAGCATACCCAGGCCAGAGGTTTCAAAGCCTCTTGTTGCTCGGATATGAATTTACCTTAAAGAAATGAAAAGACAAGAGGCATTTGACAAAACAGAAACAAGTTGGTTTAATTAAACGCGAAGGCCGGGTGAGTCTCGACAGAATGCATCTGAAGAAAGTCTCTTGTGGACAAAGTTTTGGCTGACATTATATACATCTTGTGTGTTACAATAAAGTAATTTCTGCATTCCTGAAAAAAGCATCTCAGTCAAAAATTAAAAAGTTAGATCATCTGATAAGGACACAGATGGCTCTCGACCTCGGGCAGAGCTAGTGTGGGATATTGTGTATGTGTCCAGATGTCCGGCATGAGGAGCACGTGATCACTAAGTGTGGTGTGAATGTTCATGTCCTAATTGGCTGAGTGTTCCTATCTACATGTGGTATCTAGCATTTTTGATATTTGTGGGGAATGGGAGCCTTTGGCCAAACGTGGTTTATTGGGGCCAATTTCCTCTGACCTGTTTGTGGTGCAACTATCTATTTGTGGGATCGATCAGGGTTTTCCCTGGGCGTGAGTTTGTCTTTGGGTTAAGAGAGGCCCCACTTGTGACCTATTATTCTATAGGCGTGGGTGTGGGTCGCAGGACCTGCCTGACCATGTATCTCTGACTCTGGGTTGATGGGGAGGTCACCTTGGGTGAATCTGATAGCATTGATATGAGTTCACTGGAACTCCTGAAAATAATATGGCAGTCACTGGTATAATTTTTTTTTGACAATCTCATCGTTGTGCGAACAGTTTTCATAGCTTACATCAATATTGTCTTTACTGATAATCATGACGTACATCAACATTGTTTTTACTGGTAACATCATTGTCATTCGTGCATTGATTATTGAGATCGTTACTGCGGGTATCGACACTGTTGTGCGGGCATAGATTGTGGCATCCATTGGCATTGCATTTATTGGTATTGACATGATTATGCAGGCAGAGGTTATGTCATACGTTGACATTGTATGTATTGGTATTTCTGATGTCGTCCCAGCACATATCTTGGTATTCATTGACATCGTATTTACCCATTCCAACACTCTGCCGCCTTTGATTTTGGAACCCTGGCTTCCTCCAGACCTAGAGAGTGCCACCATCTGCCCTGCGGCCCATTTGGCACCAGAGCAGGTGGGAAAATTAGATAGACAGTAGCCGTGTCCCTAAGGTGTGCCAGGCATACCCCTATGGTGGGCCACTTGAAGTGGACACTCGAAGGAGGGTTTCATCATCTTGTTGTTGGTGAAACTAGGAACTATCAGTCAGGTTTATACCCACTCTCCCCAGGAAGTGGACATATAGGGGGTTTAGTCAGTCCTGGGGTAGGTAGCCCATTGGCTACTACCTTACACCTCGCTTAAAGCCACTAAAGTCAGTATTTAGGTGGCCCCCTGACACCAGGAACTCATATTCCACTACCTGGGAACAGAAGAAGGACAAAGAAGAGCCAACAACACAAAAACTGTGGACCAGTACCAAAATTGGTGCGACACCCTGTCTGGCTGCTGCCTTCCTGACAATTGCAAGAAACGACTCGTCCTGCCACTGAACAGTCTCCCCAAACCCTTGGAGGATTGTCCAGGACTTCACCAACCAAGCAGAATGTCCCTTGAGGTGGAGGAGCCTTCTCTCTGCATCTGAAGGCACTGACTGCATCTGCCCGGTTCACCATTTTTCTGACCATCGGGTCCACCAAGGGAGCAACTAGCCAGGAGGAGGTCATCGAGAGTCTAGGAGGTCAGCCTCATCATTTCATGAAGTCTTGAGATGCTGAGCCTTCCCAGAGCCTCCATGCAATAATACCTGGGGTACTGGAGCCCTGCCTTTAATCTGATTATTAGAGGCAAACTTTGGGCACTGTTGGTTTCAATCGGGGTGGGGTTAGACATTGTCCTTTTCTTAAGAGATCTGCATAACTACATGTCGACAACTGCCTCGAGTGGGCAACAGGCTTATTCCGGTGCTTCCTCACGCCAACAACGACATTTTGCTAGCTCGCACATCTCTTGGCTGGAAACATCTACTTCAGTCCTTTGTTGCATTCATGACCTCCCTGGTTTTATCCATAAATTTAAAGAAATCACACATAATGGCTGCATGTCCCAGGACCACAAACTCTTGCCGATATTTAATTTCAGGTTGTGAAATCACTAGGGTGCCCGTGTTTTCTTAATTGGTCTTCCAATTTGTTCACACAGGATTGTGCACCACACTTTTAACCTCTAAGAAACACTTGTTGATTAGGTCTGACTCAGCAATTTTTGATCTTGCCTCTAGATAGGGTAATAAGCCAATTCCAAGTATGGTAAATATTTATCATGCCAAATGTGTATCGGCTGCTGCTCATGGACTGATATTTGGGGCTATGAGGACACCTCTACTCTACAAATTGTAGAGAATATGTTCCTCAGACATCTCTTATCCCTACCACAGAGCACTTTGGCATATTATAGAGCTCACGAGGAACTTGGAGTGGGTTACATGTCTGATGCCCTTGCTCTTCGACCTTTATTTAGGTGGATTCTGTCTGGGCATCTTCTGAACCTCCGCTTAACTAAGACATCTTTAGGGATTGTCTCACCCTTTATGGGCTACACTAGATTCGATGGCGGACTTATGTAAAATCTACTTTTTCTGTTCTTGGCTGACTAAGTTTATTCGAAACCCCTAAAAGCATTGCAAAGTCAGATTTGAAGTGGACTAAATCATATTTCCTCACTTATAGGAAGAACAGGAGGGAGTCTGAAAAGTTTTTGAAATCTTCTGTTTGAGTACACTCTATTTTGAAATACACCTTGTCTATGGATCCCTATGTGGTTATGGCACGCAGCATAAATCATTGATATCTTTAAACAAGATTCAAGCTAAACCTGGTACATTGTCTTTCATGTGGTTCCAAGAGGCTGGCATCAGGTTAATAGCATGGCTCCCTGTGGGTATTACTCAACCTCAATGCATAACCCATGCATTTAATTTTATTTAGCAGGTTTTATGCACACTTGAGACTCAAATGTTTACTACCACTGCTAAAGGATTTAAATTGTACTCAAGTTGGACCGGCTTTATTATTTCTGCAATTATCAACCACAGATGACATTTGTTTTTCTATTTTGTAAACAGATTTTATTGAGTTTGACAAAAGTTGCATGAGGTCGTTATGCACAACCCTATCATTCAGCAAAATGACAATCAGCCAACTTGGCGCACAATTAAGGCAGCAATTATCATACAGATTATCGGTCAGATCAGTATGTTCAGTTATCTTGGTATTCTCTCACAGTGCTACACCTATACTTGTATTCAGTCCCGATTGTAAACTCCCTTCCCACAACTACCCCCACCCTGCCCTCCCCCCAGGCGTGTCACTTGCATCCAGGCCGTTAATGTACAGTAGTCTAGTACCCCAGGCTGGGCATCAACATTGACTGGGGTAACATCATAGGGGATCACAACCAAACCAGGCGGTATAATGCCGTCCCTGGTGGGAGTCTCCAGGCTTCAAGATTCCTTCAGTTGCCTGCAGCGTAGTCTATGTCTGCCGGGGGATCACCTATGGAGTCTTCTTCCTCAATGTCCTCGGGGGATTTAAGCGCTACAACTAACGCTTCCCAAGCTCTTGCCGCTTCCAGCACCCTCTCACTCCCTGTTTGTTTTGCTATCTGCAGTCTGATCACACCTTCGCATTCGGCCCATTTAAGGAGTTTTGCTTTCCACCTTGCTATGCTTGGGCCCTGCTTCGCTTTCCAGTGCATGGTTATATCTCTCTTGGCCAGCGGTAGACCCATATCTAAGAACTTACTCGTGATTTTATTCTTGGACGTGTGAGGGAACCAGTGTAAAATGCAGTATTTCTGAGTCGGCACTACTTCTCTGTCAGTGATATCAGTCAGTAACGTCGTTACCTCCCCCCAATAGCTGTCCAGGAACGGCCAGTCCCAAAACATATGTTTAAACTCTGCGCCTTCCTTATTGCAGCGTGGGCAAGCAGCTGTTTGGGTCGGGAAATACTTATTGATCTTTTCTGGGGTGAGGTATGCCCTGTGTAGGATATAAAAATGCAATAACTAGAATCTGGCATTCCGGATGCTCTTCCAAGCTCTCTCTACTAATTCCCCCCAGGTCTTCTCTGGGATAGCCTGCTCAAGGTCAGCCTCCCACTTGAGTCTCATTTCTGATAAGGGGAGTAACGTTTCCCGCGTGATGCGCCTGTACAAGCACATTACCGCCTTGAATGTACCTGCTGCCATAACCACGTATTGGCCGCCCAGTGACGTTTTTGGTTCGGTGAGTCCCCCTCCCCAGTGTTTCCGAATGGCCGCAGTGAGGCCTGTATACAGCAGAAAATCCCCCCCAGGCAAGTCATTGCTGGCTTGTAGGTCATTGAACGGGATCATGGCCCCCTCCTCGTAAAGGTCACCTATGTGAGCCAACCCTTGTTCCGCCCAGATCGCCAGCCTCTGCCAGTTACCTCCATGCGGCAAGGCCGTACACATAAGTAATGGGATTTCCGGTGCATAAGGGCGTCTAATTTTGGCCCTCCGCAGGTATTTGTTCCAACACCGTCGTGTTGTGTCGAGTTCCGTGGTGAGGGTTGTGGTTCTAACAGGAAGCCGCAAGATGATGTTGGATAGCAGTTTTAAGGTCACAAAGTCCTCTCTCCGCTCTTCTTCTCCCCTGACACTGGTCGCTACCCATTGCGTGAGCCATTGAAATTGCGCAGCTAGATAGTAGGCATCAAAGTCAGGCACTGCTAGCCCACCCTCCGCTCTTGGTCCTATAAGGACAGCAAGCGCCACTCTACGTTTGCCAGAACCCCATAGGAACCCCGTAATCATCGATCTGAGCTGGACAAAGTACTTCGTCGGGATCCAGACCGGTAAGGTCCCAAAGTAGTATAATAACCTCGGGAGAGTGACCATTTTAAGCAGGGCTACGCGGACAGCCACAGATAGCGGCAAGGAGCCCCAGAAGTCGAAGTTACTTTTTGCTCCCCTGATGGCCTTCCCTATATTACCCTCCAGGATGTCGTCCTGAGTGTGGTATATTTGCGTGCCCAGGTATGGCAGGCACCTATCTTCCCAAGTCACTCCCTCTGTTTCTTGCGGGCCTATTCTGCCCCCTCTTGCAGGAAACAGGCAAGACTTTGCCCAATTCACTTTTAACCCTGCGACTCTGCTGAGGTCTTGTAGTAAGTTTTTCGCTCCTGTAAGCACCTCTCCAGAATCAGCCAGAAATAGCAAAAGGTCGTCAGCGTACAGCGCGATGTGATGAATCTGCCCATGCACGTTGAGTCCCTGATAATACCGCCCTGATCTGGCCCCCGCTGCCAGCGGCTCCATCGGCAGGGCAAACAGCAGGGGGTAAAGGGGACACCCCTGACGCGTTCCCCTTCCCACGCTGCAGGCGTCTCAAATTAGCCCACCAGTTTTAACTCTGGCAGTGGAGTCGGAATACAGGAGAGCCGTCCAGCTCACAAAATCATCACCCAGCCCAAACACACACACATGGAACAAATAAGGCCACTCCAGACTATCAAAAGCCTTTTCTATATCAACGGCGAAGATCATCGCCATGTCTACTCTATAGGAGTCAGCCTCTAGGACTCGCAAAAGGTGCCGAATGTTAAGCACTGTGTTTCTTGTGGGAATAAACCTGGACTGATCCTTATGTATCAGGGTGGTCATGTGGGGGAGCAAGCGAGTAGCCAAAATCCTACTTAGTATTTTGTAGTCTAAGTTAAGCATAGATAGAGGGCGATATGCTGTTTTATCCCATGGCGACTTCCCCGGCTTGAGTAACGGTATGATGATCGCCTCTCTAGTAGACACAGGTAGGTGGCCAACCCGTTTTGCATCATTGTATAACTGTACAAGCCTGGGGGCCAGCAAATAAATGTATGCTAGGTAGAATTCAATTGGCAAGCCATCTGTGCCTGGTGTTTTATTTCGAGCCATGTTCTTAATAGCCCCCCTCACTTCTCCGAGCTGGACTTCCCGCCCCAGTTTATCGGCACTGTCCTCACCCAGGGCTGGCAGTTCCACGTCTCGTGTGAACTCATGCAGATCCTCCTCCGCTGGATTCAGCTTACTCTGGTATAGGTCTGTGTAATAGGCTAAGAACAAGTCATTGATGCCCTGCTGGTCATACCTCACTGCCTCATTCTGGTCCCTAAGTTCCAAGATCACTGTACCTCTCCTGGCAGGGTTAGCCAACCAAGCCAGAAGAGCTCCTGACTTGTCCCTTTCCAAGTGAGCTCAGGTGATGTATTTTTTGTAATCAAAGCAACGAAGGCATTCTACTTGCACTGCCACTGCCTCTCTAGCCTCCAAGAGCTCCCTCTGCTTGTCCGGTTTCTCAGGTCTATCTTTTTCCAGGTCTCGCAGTCATAGTCATCCCTCTCTATGTCCTGAAGGAGCACCTTCCGTACGCCCATCATCTTTGATATACAGCGCCCTCTAATGACTGCTTTGCATGCATCCCATTCCACTAAGGAGGACGTTGCAGTGTTATCATTATCCTGGAAATAGTTAACAATAGCCGTGCCTATCGCTTCATGAAACACTTGATCTTCTAAAGCCTCGGGTCGCGAGCGCCAGGTGGGGATCTTGGGTCGCGCGCGGGACCATTGTAAACCTACTAGCTCAGGATTGTGGTCAGACAGCGTCCTAGTGAGGTATTCACTGCTGCATACCCCCTCATGGACATCTGTGGAGCACAATATGGCATCTAGTCTGACATGCAGTTCATGTAGGGCTGAGAAAAAGGAGTAATCCCGGGTCGCAGGGTGTTGTGCTCTCCAGGAGTCTATCAATCCCCACTTCTGCTGCCAGCTACAGCGCACCTCTGCCAGTTTGTGGGTGGGTGCATCAGGGAGTGGAGGATGGGAACCTTCCAGTAATACCGACCCCGTAAGGACAGTCGCCAGTTTCGTAGAAAGATGCGAAAAAAAGGCTGGTTGGTCCGAATTAGGTGCGTATATGCTACCCAGTACTAGATCCCTGCCATCCAGTCTCCCCGAAACTACCACATATCTGCCTTCTGGGTCGATAATCTGTTTCGTGCACTGAAAGGTTACACCCGCCCTTACCCATATTAGGACTCCCCATGCAAACGCGGAGTAAGTGGTGTAATATGCTTGACCCCTTCAGCGACGCTGCAATGCCGCCCCTTCTTTCGCTATTATGTGGGTTTCTTGAAGCAATGCGATCTGAATACCTCTGTGGACCAAATATGAGTGTATTTTATGACGTCGTACCATTGAGTGCATCCCCCTCACGTTCCACGAAATACATTTTAAACCTAGTGGGGATCCCATAGGAATTTTCTGTACTCATTAAAAAAAAAACCCTCCTGTGACACGCCTGACCCCCTTTAACATTTCCCAACCTAAAGAAAACCCCCAACTCCCCCTCCCCAGGACAGGTACCGGAGAACTAGTTCCCATCCAAACACTGCTTAAGCATACAAACATCCAATGGCGGTTGCAGGGGTGATCAACTTACAGTCGCAGACCCAAATTCCCCGTTCCGCCGCCTCCCCAGTAAATGAACCAGGCATTACCCCCCGGACCAGCTAGTTGCGGCCCTTATTACAGTGTGACATACAGCCGGTTCTATGAGATCTCTTCCAGGCACAGGTAACCGTCATGTCTCTGAAATCTTCGGTGCCAACTGCTGCTTTATGTTCATCACATGAGATCGTCTGCAGTCTGGGGTGTGACCCTAGGCAAGTCCGTTTCCGAGTTGTCATTGTCGCTGTGATCTGGCGACGTTTCTGATCTTCCGGTGTGCAGACCGCTCCTGCTTGAGGTAGGGCTGGAACTTTTTTGGCTATGTGTCGCCACGGCCTGCAATGCTTTACGGCGTTCCAGACTGAGTTCTCTGGGCGACGGGGCTTTAGATCCAGTGTTATTGCTGTGAGGGCTCTGTTGCGGAGAGTTCGGAGCGGAAGTGCGATGGGCCCTTGGTCTCCGCGTGTCAAGCCACTCCCAAGCCTCTTGTGGTGTTAGGAAGAAGCGAGTTCCCGCAGGATCTGCCACTCGGAGTCGTGCGGGGAACAACATTGCGTAAGGCAATTGTAGTTGGCGTAGCTTTTTTTTGACAGCCAGGAAGGACGCTCTGTTCCGTTGGACCTCCCTTGTGAAGTCCGGAAAAATCATTATGGCACTGTTGTCAATTTGCAATCCTTGTTTTTGGCGAGCTCTTTGCAAGATGTAATCTCTGTCTCTAAAATGCAACAGACGTGCCACTATTGGTCTTGGTGGGGCCCCTGGTTTTGGGGGTTTTGCTGGAACCCTGTGCGCACGTTCCAGAGCATAGAAGGGTGACAACCCCTCTGGAGCCACTTCTGCTCGGATCCAGTCCTCTAAGAAGCGCACCATATTTGCCCCTTCCGTTTTTTCCGATGACGCGGATGTTATTCCTGCGGGACCTGCCCTCGCTGTCTTCGGCCCGCATTTCCAGTACTTTTATTTTAGCTTCTAGGTTCGTGAGTGACCGTTGCATCCCGTGTACTTTCTCCGGGAGGCCTCCCAGTTCTTTCTCATTAGTTGACACCCTTTCCTTGAGTTTACGATGGTCATCTTTGAGCAGGTTTAAGTCCGAACCGATCGCATCTATTTTTCCCTCCAGCACCTCTCTGGAGGCCGTAATCGCCTGCATGATGTCAGTCAATGTGGGTTTCCTGGGAGTCGAATCTTTACCCAGCTCCAGGACTTCTTCCTCATCGTCTGTCTGGGCACCCGGGGCGTCCACACTGAGGACGTTGAACCATCTCTTCTTTTGTGTTCGTCCCATTGTTTTGGGCTACGATTGGTTTCTCTCTGTCAGCTGCAGGTGCGCACTTCAATGCTGGGGGCCATTTAGTGTAGGCGTAACCGGGCCGTTTTAGTTTGCAGCTAGGTCTCAGTGACCCAATGAGCTGCTCCCAGCTACCAAACCCCACGGGTGGATGCCTGCTCACTTCAGTAGTGCTGCATATGCTGCGATGCTGGCCCACTGATATCGTTCTAGGAGTAGTGTGCTCCGTGTCCGCTTTGGGATCTGGATCTGCCCTTTATATGTGTGGAACCGTCGCTCTCACTCCCGCAAAACCCCACTGGCTCCGCGTAGCTAGGTGAGGTACCTCCAATTCTCAGCTTCACCGATGTGTTGTGCACCACTACAGCCCAGCTCCCCAGCAACTAGAAGACCTGCACCAGTCTATGGCATCTGCAGCCTCCGTGTGTCCCCCCCTAGTACTCTGATGGTTGTCTGCTGCAGGACTTGGGGGGTAGGTCGCTGATGAATTTAGCGCCCCACGCCCAACTTCACTCGGCGTCCCCCTCGGGACAAAGTGTGTTTCTACCGATGCCGTCCGCTGCCAATCAATCCAAGTGGGCCTGTGTTGGGCCTTCTGCTATGCGGGCGACTGTCCTGCCTGCCCGTCAGGGCCTTGTTCGCTTGCGGCTGTAAATTTCAGAGGATCCCTCTGGGGGAGTGCAGGCCCCCTGCAGTCGTCGCCAGTCTCGCCAGTCACTCGCCAACATGCACAGCGTCTCAGGGTCCCGTGCGAGGCGCGGAGCCCTTCTCCGCCGAGATTCCCCGCTTCACCCTCCGCGACTCTGCAAGCCTCCCCACCACGTGGCCACCGTCGCGCTGTCAGGTCGCTGCACTAGGGGAGATCCAGTACAATAAGTGGGGACTAGCTTCGGTCCCTGACAGCGCTTCGCGCTTTCAGTGCTTCCCTGCAGCTCCTCAGTGCCCAGTATCCACTCAGGGGGTCAAAGCGGTCGTCTTCGGTAGGGACCGTCTCTCAGCTGGTGATCCGATTCGGCAATGCTGAGCCCTCTCCTGCGCGGGCACTCTCCCGCCGTCCCTTCCAGGTGCCACCCGACTTCAACTGTGAGGTTCAGATGAGTCTTCTCAGGCAGCCCAGACACTTCACAGCCACCGCTGCACACCCCAGCCTCTCACCGCTACTTACAGTGCTCCAGGCCCCTTCAAGTGATCGGTGTGCTCTGCCGCTGAGTCTCGCCTACCCGCTGTGGCAGCCACTCTAGATCCTCCGTGGCGCGGGCGCCATTTTGCGGCCGCACCCGCTAGGTCGAGCACGCCTCACAGCAGCCGGATAATCTTTTATTTTCCCCAGCGTCCTCGGCTCTTCTGCGGCGCCCCAAAGCTCCCTGCTGGGCGGGATGGGCTCCGCCGCTGGGCACTGCCTCTCCGTCGGCGATTTACAGCAGGTTCTCAGTGGCGTTCACGGGATGGTCGCCATCTTGCTGTCGTCTTCGCCAGGCCTGCTAGCTCCGATTGCACCTCAGATGGCATCGTTTCAGGCAATTCAGAGCCCGCTTCTACTTGCGGGCATTACCAGGCGTCCCCCGGTCTATGATTCAGCTCCCCCAGCCATGTCCGGGAGACAGGATAGTTGATTACGGGGAAGCGGCGGTCGGAGCTTCTCAGCTCTCGTCCGTTCCCATCGGCTGGAGCATGACATTTGTTTTTCTATGACTAGTTTTTTTAAGGGAAGCTGTTAAATTGAGGCTGCTGGTGGACTGCTAATATTAATACATTGTCAGATTATATGAATTGAGTTTGTACAGTTGTAATTTGCTTTATTGTTGATATTTTAACCTATATATTTGAATATTTGTAGCTGATTTTATTGTTTTTTATTGTTGTGCATACTTATTGTGCCTGTATATTTTTTATAAATTAGAATAAAATAATTGTGACTGACTGATCTATATGTGTTAAAATTGTGTAAAAAATGTGATAATATAAAATAATGTTATACATACTACAAATATATTTTGAACAAAATGTATTAATGATGGTCATGTTAAAAATATATTTCAACAAAGCCCAACACATGTTTCTCTATATATTATGTAAACCTTCAAAATGTAAAACAATGCACGTAAAAAAGAATAAACGTAGATGTAAATAAAATGTTGTATAAAAAATGAAAATGTTAAAAAATGATTGCATGTTACCTTCTTTAAAAAATAAAGCCAAGTAGAAATAACACATACATTAAGTAGTGTTCTATTTTTTTTGTAAATCTAGAAACATATATTTTTTCAAAAAAAACTATAAATATTGTATAAATATTGTACACATTTTGTTTAGTAAAATATATTAAAAAACTGTAAATAAAAATGTGAATTACTACATCTAAAAGCCGAATATATGCACAGTTAACAAAATATTACAGCTGGGGTGCAAATACAATATTGTCATTCCACTTTAATCCACATTGGGGAAAGTGTTGGACTATGAGGGGTTCAGATTTACTATTCCCTCTGCAATCTAAACCACTTTCAGGATACACCTAATTGCTTCCTTTTACTTTCAGATACTGACAACGGGCTCTATTTTTACCCGTGTATTATTACATTTGTGAGCTACTGTCTTAACCTACCTTGGATGCTGTTCTCCCTTTGTTACGGTGAGATTTCTTGATTTCGCAGTTTACTCCAGTGCAGTACTGTCTTTTGATTCCCCCTTTCTCTACCCCTCACTCTATACGAGTATGTTGGTTACAATTTTAGTTATGTCCACTCACTCTTTTGACCTTTCAGAAACTACTTCAGGTCTTATGCAAACCTGCTCTTTTGAAACTTGGGGAGCCATTGCTTGAATCGATATGAATTAATTTTGTGACTGGCTTATAATCCAGGTGAGACATATTGTACATAATCATTAACTGGACCACGCTATATCTGTCTTATCCCTTTGGACGATGGCTTATGCCAATAGCCCTTGTTTCTGTCCAAATATTTAAATGTTTAAATAATTTATGTTGACCTTTTTGATTTTAATATTCAGTTATGATGTAAATAGATGCTGGCATAGCATGGTTTGCCAATGGTTCATATCTTCTCCCTTTTGGGAATGTTTTCTGTGCACTATTCATGTGTTCTTGCGATATACTTGGAACCTCTCGGTTCTTATTTGTATTCTATTAAAAAAAAAAATTAGAATTACGTGGACCAACTGAATAGAATCATTCGTATGTGTTCTTATACACAACCCTAAGGACCAACCTTGAAACAGTGCGGTTTCTTGAACATTTCTGTTATTCCTAGCTAGGTGAGATGCCCTTTTTTATATTATTATGCGCCTCTCTTTCTACTCATCACTGAGGGTTGTATTTCTACCTTAGTATCTCTGATAAATCTTTGGATACTATTGACTTTTGCAATAACGAACTGACATTAGCAGTACTATAAGCTTGGCCCTCACTAAAAACCTGGGACTATCATTGCACATTCTAGGACCTTCTGTCTATACTCTGTCTCTATTCTGTATATCTCATCCATCTAGGTACATTCGAACTTTGGGACCTTGGTCTTTTGTGTATAGATCTTACTATGGTGTCATAGATATATCTTATCTTTTTCTTTACCCTCTGTTCAACTTCACGATTAAGCCAAAGGGTTTTCACTTTGGTGACGCTATTCCCTCCCACCTTTTGATTATTTATCTTATCATTTGTTCTACCCCGTCTTGACCTATTGTATGGCAATATGTTTTCATCTGTCAATATAATGTATACATATTGGTTTGTTTCGGTTGTTTTTTGCTGCCTTTTTGTCTTATTTTAGTATTGATTTTGGGCCATTTTCTCTTTCTTTTTCTCATTTCTCATTTCTCCCTTTTTCATTTTTTCCAATTTTTCATTGTATTTTCAATATGTTGTATCATCATTTTGTTCATTGTCTATTTTTAATGTGTATATATATGTGTATGTATGTATGTGTAAAAAGATTTTTTTATAATTATTACAGCCCTGACGAAGTTCCCGTGGCACTAGGGAACGAAACGCGTTGGCTGTGTGCCGGTTTTTATTAAACAACCTTGAATAAAAAGAAGAACTTTTTTGGATTACTAGCGTGTTTCCTGTTTGACTCCAATCAGAGTGCACCTTCCTTTCTTGTGGACTTTCTTACCTATTTGGCATCTTTCAATAGCGGATGCTGGGAGTTGTTGCACTCATCTGTTGATATACATAACTAGTGGAATTGAGGTGCTAGACCTTGGTCAGCTGTTGTGTGCTTTATTGTTTTATGTAAATCCCTTGGATTGTAGACTGTCCTGCACTCATTCCTTGCGTGACTATATTGATTAATATGCCTAGATTTGAGGATGGGAGAGAATAGATGGCCCAGAATCTTTTTGGTACAAATACCCTTACAGAACCCTTACCACAGGGCACATCCAGTAGAGTAAGCTTAAAAACACTATTTCTCAGGCTTGAGCGGTTAAAAAAGCAGGAGTTATCCCGTTGGTGGGACGGGATAACACTCCAGCAATACTTGGTGAACAAAAAAATCCTAGGGGTCTAAGAATCCTAATTTTCCCCACGTTTGAGGACCTGAGCGAGGATCTCTTGGGAGTGGGAGGGCAACCTGGAGAATGCATCTCAAGTCATGATGCAAATCCTAATACGCCATGCCAGGGAAAAGGGGAACAAATTGCAAGGGGAAATTGAGACCCTAGAGAAAGAAATTAACGACATGGAACAAAAAGATCTCATTGAAAAAAACTTTACCATTCTAAAAAAGGTAATGGAAGAACATCAGATATACTTAAAAGACAAGAAGCTGAAAAGAATTAAGAAAGATGACAGAGATTATCGTGACGGACGTGTTTACACGTTTGCCAAGAAATTTGACAATGTTCAGGGAGGCGAGGAAAGAAAGAGAACCCGAAATGACAGGGAAGAGAACGATGATGTACGCTCTGTCAGTAGTGCTTCTTCCTCATTAATGAGTAGTGTAGCCTCTAATATACCCCTTTAGGGGAAGGAGCTTCTTCTTTCCAGAAGGAGCTCGCAAAACTTCGAATCAGCAGCAGACTTCAACAAAAAAGAGATCAGCCCAAACTAGGAGGGGAGGCAGGAGGTCAAAAGGCAGGTACAGGACGAGGGTCAACCAAGAAACTGAACACAGTGGCGAGGCCCTAATTGTGAATGATAATGTGTTGTGTAACGTTATGGGATCTGAAGACACAAACAATGAATTTGATTTAAAAATTGTAAATCTGTCTAATAAAATTCTTGATAAAGACGAAGTGGCAGTCCTAAGTAAAGGCCTGAATTTTTGTCCCACTCAGGGTGGAGATATGACCGAAGTACATATCGATCTGTACAAATTTGTAAGAGATTTGAAACTCAAGGACTATTTTTCACAACAAAATCCAAAGACAATAATGCCACCGATCAGGTCAGAGAGTATGAGTCACACTGTTGCAGATATTCGTAATGTACACCTGCTTAGTTTGGATGATGATGGGAATCATGTTATGTCTACCTTACTGAATGATTTTGAAATTACACAAAACTGTAACATAGACAGTGGCCTCAAACCAAGATCTAAATTTGTACCCGCTCTTAATTACCATCCCAATATAGACAAGTTCTATGAGAAAGTGAGTGATGACTTGTACAAACTGGAGATACCAGGTAGATATACACCACGGATTAACCACAACATTACCGCCACTGAACGAAAAGCGCTTAACAGACTCAAACTTGATAATATTGTCATAAAAGAGGCTGACAAAGGCGGGAATGTTGTGGTTATGAACCACTGTGATTATATGTCTGAAATCGATTGACAGCTAAGCAACATTCAGTGCTATCAGCCAATCCCTACCAACCCCATCAAGAAAGTCACTGTGATGATAAACATGAAATTGTGTGAATGGAGGGATATTGGCCTTTTGTCTGAAGATGAGTTCAGATACCTCAGAATTGACAACCCTAAATACCCTTGTATTTACATTTTACCTAAAATTCATAAGGGCGGCGCCTTTCCTCCAGGCCGCCCTATCATTTCAGGTATTGACTCGCCGACTGAAAAACTCTCAGAATTCGTTGACCGCAGACTTCAAAAGTATGTTGTGGACCTTCCCTCGTACATTAGGGCTAGCAAAGACATTCTGGTTAAATTCAATGACTTCCAGTGGTCTGATGAGCTCTGCTTCGTCACGTTTGACGTGGAAAGCTTATACACATGCATTTGTAAGGAATTTGGAATACTGGCTGTCCGTTCCTTCTTGGACAGGGAGTGTGCTGAACATTATGAATTTAATGAGATGATATTGGAAATGATCGATATCTTAAGCAATCATTTATTTTTACATGACACTGCTTGGTTCCATCAGATACTCGGGACTGCCATGGGTTCTAAATTTGCTCCCTCTTACGCATGCCTCTTCATGGGGTGGTTTGATAGGGAGTATGCTTGGCACAGACGCGCCTCCCCCTGGACCGAACATATAGTGTTCTGGGGGAGGTATATTGACGACATCATCGTTCTGTGGTCAGGATCCTTGGACCTGTTACACCAATATCATACATATCTGAATGCCAACACTTTTAATGTAAAACTTACCATGACACATGATAAAATCAAGATCAACTTTCTAGACATACAGTTCTATGTAAAAGAAGGAGCTATACAAAGCACCCTTTATAGAAAAGAAACTGCGTGCAATGCAGTTTTGCATGCTGAAAGTGCTCATTCACGTTCGGTCATCAACAATATTCCTTCTGGGGAGATGACACGATTAAGAAGGAATTGCAGTGAGGAAGAAACCTATCACAAGAATGTCCTTGATTCAAAGAAAAGATTTCTAAAACGAGGTTACAATAAGGAGGTTCTTGATAAAGCTATTGTGAAGGCACAACAACTCAAAAGGGAAGACACTCTTTGTGACAAACCTATGGCAACCTCTGTAGCATCAAAAGAGAGGACAGTTAGATTTATTACTCAGTACAACACTAACAGTAGTAAGGTTTACAATGTGCTAAAAAAGAACTGGAGTCTCCTCAAGGACGTCCCTGGCCTTAATGAGTGCCTATCTACCAGACCAACTGTGACCTATCGCAAAGGGAGGTCCCTGCGTGATGTTCTATGCCCAAGCCATGTGACCAACCAACGTAGAACCTGGTTACCTCCTAAACCAAAAGGTTTTTTCAATTGCGGGTCTTGTAACATTTGCCCTTATGGGAGAAATAAAATCATTGACTTTATGTACAACACCTCTAAATCATATAAGATTGCACACTTCATCAATTGCAATACAACACATGTAATATATGTGTTGGGTTGTAAATGCAACATCATTTATGTGGGAAATACAGTACGCCCACTTAAGGTCCGAATTCAGGAACATCGCAGGGCAATACTTAACGGGGACAGCCGTTATCCCGTAAGTGAACACTACATGGGGGTTCACCCAGATGATAACTCCTTCTGGTTTCATGGTATTGACCACGTACCCCTTGGTGTTAGGGGTGGCGATCGAGAGTTACAGGTCAGGCATAAGGAGGCAAAATGGATTTGCCGTTTGAAAGCTACCCAAATGGATCACAATACCGATAGGGAATTCCATTACTTCCTCTGATGGATACTTAGAAAAGAAAGAGTGTCTTTGAGGCCCTATGTACTGATGCTGTATATAAATGTGTCCATTTGACTTAGCAATACTGTAAGATCTATATAGTTATAGGTGAACAATCTGGTAATACCTCTTTCTTTCACCCAATTGTGTTTCCCTTTATTCTTAACCTCACTTGGATACTCTTTCTTTGTCACCTATGTATCCTGCAGCGTCTGGGACTTACAAACACCTTGGCTCATCTCAGCACGTAGCGCTATTCTGTTCTTATGTGGTATTCAGGTAACTTGCTAGACTGCACCCAGTACAGAGTACACCTAATTGGGCCTCAAACCAGCCTGACTCTCTCTTATGTGGTACTACTGACTCTCTGTTTACATCTTAAGGACTATCACCATACCTACTCTGATGATTATGCGCCGGTTGGCCCATTTCTTCTTGCTGCTTGCCTTAATCTGGTTATATATTTCAACAGCCACTTTCTCTCAAGCGGGCATTTGTGCGTCATGACTCTCACTCCGTTTCAGGTATATTGACACCTCTACTTATATATGGAGTGGCTATATTGCCCCATTGAGAGGGAGTACCAGGTCATTTTGTTTGTTTATGATTTATCTGTATACATTGGCCACAATAGCGCCAATAGAAATTCAAGACATTTAATATGACCACCATAACATGGGCACCATTGATCCTCACTCAATAATATTTATTATTTGCGGGCGCGCCGGATGGCAGGATAACTCCTGTTTACTGCCTACGCATCCATTGAGAGGAAGTACCAGGTCAGTTTGTCTGTTCATGATTTATCTGATTATATTGGCCACATTGACGCCAATAGTAACTTAAGACAGTCTAATATGGCCACTACGATATGGTTACCATTGACCCTCTCTCATAATACTTATTATTTGCGGCCACGCCGGATGGCAGGACAATTCCTGTTCACTACCTACGCATCAAATTGGCATTGTAACTGGGCTCAATTGTGATCTTAACATATATTCCTTACATCACCCACATGAGTGATGATGTAGAATTTTAACATTCTAATATGGGGCGCCTCGATAAGGAACCCTGTAGTCCACCTTCTTTGGTCCCTTGTCGCAGTCTGTTATGGACCTTATTATGATTGACATTGCAACCGGGCTGATTGGTCGGTTTATTATATAATTTATTTCATTATCCTTAGGAGCGCCGATGTTAAATTCTTAATAGGATTGACGCTGCAACCGGGCCGAACTGTCGTTTTATTATATAACCCAATTTATTATCCTTATGAGCGCCGAAGTTAAGTTCCAATACTCCAATATGGCCGCCTTGATACAGGAATCCCTAATCTACTCTCCTTGGTCCTTTGTCTATGTTCGTTACGGGCACGCTGCTCTGACGCTATCGAGCTTTCCAGCTCGTCCTTTTAACCGGATGGGAACCTCGGTCTCATTATTGACTTTATGCTGCTGCTAGCGACCATGCTGATCGGCATCTGTCTACCGCCGCCGAGGTAAGCGTTTGCAAACCTTTTTAATTCCATAATTAGAGGCTGGGCGTACGTACTGTGGGCCCTGAATTTTTCTGTCCTAAAATACGTTATGGCTATCATTGACACCCTGCTCTGACGCTGCTCTGTTACCCTTGAGCTTTTTAGCGCATCTGTGTAATTGGTTGGGAACTGCGGCTCCATTATTGATTTTATACTGTTGCTAGCGATCATGCCGGCCGGCTTTTGCCTGTCGTTGCTGAAGTAAGCGTTGGCACACTGTTGGTATTTCCGTAGTAATAGGCTGGCTGTGCGCACTGTGGGCCCGGGTTAATCCCGCTACAACATGTGCTTTGGCTGGCACAAATATTGTACCGGAGCCCTCACGCCGTTTGTACTCTATGGTTTTTAGATAGTTTGTTTTCCAAAAATAGCTCCTTTTTCTTATTGCCTTGTCAATCACTAGTTTGGGTACCTACTGCATTACAGTAGCCTTGTATGATGAATAGTTACCGGTTGTATATTTAAAAAAAACAACCGCAGAATGATTATTGAATTTCTCACCAATTGTGCACTCATGGGTGTGTCTTATCTTGCGGGCGCTTACAGATTGTTTGTAGCTTTATGTGTCATTTTCTCTGCTCCAAGTTTACCATGATGATAATGCCTGATTGTGATCTCCGTTTTGGATGCTGGCTCTTGAGACTTGGGTAGGAACATTTCCAATCATGGATTTTAATTGGATTGGTGAGAGAGTGGCTTTTAGTCTCTTAAGTCTCTTATTGTTTGAGTACACTATAATCAATACTTGATTATTCTGTGAATGTCCCGGACTGGACTCTTTGGATACACCTAATTGCTTCCTTTTACTTTCAGATACTGACAACGGGCTCTATTTGTACCCGTGTATTATTACATTTGTGAGCTACTGTCTTAACCTACTTTGGATGCTGTTCTCCCTTTGTTACGGTGAGATTTCTTGATTTCGCAGTTTACTGCAGTGCAGTACTGTCTTTTGATTCCCCCTTTCTCTACCCCTCACTCTATACGAGTATGTTGGTTACAATTTTAGTTATGTCCACTCACTCTTTTGACCTTTCAGAAACTACTTCAGGTCTTATGCAAACCTGCTCTTTTGAAACTTGAGGAGCCATTGCTTGAATCGATATGAATTAATTTTGTGACTGGCTTATAATCCAGGTGAGACATATTGTACATAATCATTAACTGGACCACGCTATATCTGTCTTGTCATGTGGTTTGTGGCCTCATGGATTGCCTTGTTAAGTTGGCTTGGGCCTGGCTGCCATGATGCCTTTTTGCGCACGTTACTTTGTGACTTTGTTTTTCCAGCCTCTGCTTGTGCCCGGCTATTTTAGAACTGTCTGCCTTTTTGCTTTTCACCTTTCCTCCTATTCCCTTTGGGTTTCATCTGCACATCATGTACAAGGTTGAAAAACAATGTCCCTTGTTCTTGCTGATCTGGTCAGCCCCTCGTAATTAGACATAACACTGAATGCAGCTGCACTGGAGAAATTTGTGTGCTTTTAATATTGTGATTTCACTGTTAGAGACACTTGGAGAAAAACCTTTCCAGAGAGAAGAGCTGTGCTTGTCTGATGATGTAAACCTTGCATCTAGATATTGAGGTATGAGGGTCTGCCCGACAAAGCCCAGAGGTCTTCTATTTTTATAATAAACTAGCAATAGCACGGGGAGGGTGGTATGGTCATTTAGCCCTATATCCACTGCTTTATGAAATGCTTTCCCCGTTTGTATTCTATGGAATTGTAACTATGCTCATTGTTTTATTCTTATGCATTATGCTGATAGCACTGGCACGTGTACTGCATCTTAGAGCACGGTAGTTGAAATAAACATTTTAAACTATACAGTGTCTCTTATTACGCACGTTGTGGACAGGTATGAGTGAGTTATGAAAGGGTGTTCTTGCTCCCGCGAGTCCTGAGAGAGAGAGACCATGTTCTGGGTTGTCTAATCATTGGTAGCGTCGCTGCTCATGAGACGCTAAAGCTAGTCGGATTGGGATTGTGGGTACTAAGGTGCATGGTTGGTTCACCACTATACTCCGAGGTCCTATTATCCTGTGCATAGCTCTGTGTATGTGCAGAATCCCTACAACATGGCGCCACCAACGAAGTGGGCTGCTTATCTGTGAGACGCTTGAGTAGTACTTGTGCTTAATTGGCTGTCCAAATTGCGGCACATAGCCGTGCAGCGCTCCGAGCTCACATGACAGTGTATGGAGTGCCTGACGCGGGTGTCGATCTGATCTTTGTGGTACAAGCGGATCCTGCTTACCACTTTGAGGTGTTTTACTCTTGGGTCACCTTCCCGGCGGTGGATGGGACTGATAATGTGTTCCATGAATATACAGCCACCGCTCTTCCTATAATTTATAGGCCTTATCGGAATCTTGAAGTACCGCTCACGGCATGGCAACACCGTGTTTGGTTTAATGGCGCCCTCCCCCAACCGGTTATCCCGATTCGTTTAGGCCCCTTATCGATTGAAGGGGCCACTTGGCCAGTTTTGGCCGGGTATACCCCACATCCGCGTTATATGAAGCTAGCAGTTGCTGAACTGCGTGACTTGCATACGTCTTTGATACGTGTGCATAGAGCTTTAGTACAGTATGTTACAGGCAACATCCAGGGAGCCCCGCCTGGAGTTGCGGCGCATCCAGCTGGACCGGGCGGTGTAACCATAAGTCCCATCATGGTTAATTCGGTGAGGGGCAAGCGCCCACAAAATAAGGATGATATGCCTTATTGGCTTGCAGAAAAATTTGACCAGCTGGAGGCAGTTTTTCCGAATACTTCTCCTGTGGAAAAACACAGGATTTTGACGATTAGTTTGCCAAAAGACTTGATCCCCGAGTTGGCAGAATGCATCAACTGGGGTAAGGTATTCGCAGCAGTATATGCGAAGTGTTTCGGCACTCCTTCCATGACGGTTCTCCCCTCTGTAATTAAACGAGTGCAGGATGAGCATGGCCCTGAAGCGGCTGTGGAATTAGGGATGAGACTGGTGGGAGTGTTCGATGTGGTAGCTGATTTGATCCTTGCGAATGTCAAGGGCGATGCAGTTAACTTTCAAGTAGATAATGCTTTGGCTTTGGTCCCAGAACAGGACAAGCCGCGCGAATTACCGAAAATCATTGCACAGGCTTACAAAACCATTGGCCGCAATAGCCTGGGAGTCAATCCTTTTGCTAAAACGCAAACACAATCGCAATCGCAACCACAACCAAAAACTCAATCTGAGAAAGATGAGAAACCGTTCTTTACCAAAAAGAGCTGGAGGTTGAAAAAACAGGGTAAGCAACAGAAGAAGCCAGGATCGCGAGGCGCTTCCCCGGTTTCCGTCTCTTCTGAACGCACTTATGATTTGCGCGATAGAGAGAGAATTAAATCTCCAGAGAGATTTCAAGTCCCTGATTCGCATTCTCCTCGTTCTTCACAGGCACCGTCGACATCCCAGACAGGTGGAGGAGAACGCCAGGTTAGAGGCAGGGGTCGAGAGGCTCCACAGGGACGAGACCAACCTCGACAACAAGTACGAGGGAAACCAGAAGAATTTCCACGTTCTCGCCCACAGTTTCAGAAGAAGAAAGTTGCAGCTGTAACAGCGAGGTATGCCACAAACGGTGAGAACGAGACTCCTGAATTGGACGTGGGCAGTGACGCTCCTAGACAGCGCTGCGGAAGTTACCATAGTGCGGGAGGCACTACGTCCTCATGTGGAGGCGACAGCAACTGAGACATTCATTACTGTCGAGACGGCAGACACCAGAGTGGCACCCCCTGACAGACTATATAATATTGTCATTCAAATTGAAGGTGACATACAGCGTGTTATTAAAGGGATTTTTTGGGAGAATCTGACCTCTTCTTACAACATTTTGTTGGCGGAGGCGGATTGGCCGCCTCCATTCGTACTTGCTGCGCGTAGAGGGGAGGAGGTAATCCTTCCTAGCTTTTCTCGTCATGTCCCCAAGGACAAAGCGGAAGCCCTTGCAGCTGAGTGGGCTGTGTCCCTGGCTCCAGCGTTATACCGCAACCATGTGGGTTGGGATGAAGATTCTCCCCCCCATGATATTCCTTTGCGGTCGCTGCCACAGCCACAACCCCAATATCCCATCAAGCGGGAAGCTAAAGGTCCCGTTTCTAAAATTCTGACACAGTTAGAATATCAAGGAGTAATTGAAACATGCGTGTCACCCATGAATAATGCCCTTTTCGCGGTTTCTAAACCCGATGGATCGTACGGCCTAGTTTTGGATTACCGACATTTGAACTCTCATTGTCGGACCTTTGCGGTGCAAAACACACACAGTTCTGCGCTTGTAGACAGTCTTGTTCGTAAAAAATCTAAAATGACGCTTGACCTATCCAATGGATTTTACACGCACAACTTAGCCCCGGAGTGTAGCCAATGGAGCGCTTTCACTTCCGGTGGTAAACAGTTCAAATTCCGGCGTTTACCCATGGGCTACAAGAACAGTCCGGGTGTATTTGCCGCCCGTGTTGCCTCTTTGTTGGACAACATAGACCCAGATGCGTGTTCGTACGTCGATGATATCTATCTGACAGACGACGAATTATGGCCGCATCTTTCCCGAGTGGACCGCATTATTCTTGAATTTGCGGTTTTAGGTTACAAATTTAACTTTGCCAAGTCTCACATTGCTGAATTTACCGTTTTGTTTTTGGGCTATGAGCTCAACAATGAAGGTAAGGGCTTAGCTCCCCATTTTTTGGAGAAATGCGCACTCTTGTGCCCTCCAACCACGCTGAAAAAACTACAGTCTTTGCTGGGTTTTCTTAACTTCGGGCGTACTTACATTCCCGAATATGCCCAGCGTATCAAGCCTCTTTCAATCAATCAATCAATCAATCAATCAATCAATCAATCACAGAATTTGTAGAGCGCACTACCTACCCGCGAGGGTCTCAAGGCGCTGGGGAGAGAAAAGGGGGGGGGTGCTGCTACTGGTCGAACAGCCAGGTCTTGAGTAGCCTCCTGAAGGTCAGCAGGTCTTGGGTCTGTCGTAGGCTTAGTGGAAGGGTGTTCCAGGTCTTGGCGGCGAGGTGTGAGAAGGATCTGCCGCCGGTGGTTGTTCTTCGAATGCGAGGGACGGTGGCGAGGAGAGGTCGGCGGAGCGGAGCTGGCGGTTGGGGACGTAGAAGAAGAGTCGTCTGTTGAGGTAGGCTGGGCCAGTCTTGTGGAGTGCCTTGTGTGCGTGGATGAGGAGTTTGAAGGAGATCCTCCTGTCGACGGGGAGCCAGTGCAGGTTCCTCAGGTGGGGGGTGATGTGGCTGTGGCGTGGTATGCCGAGGATCAGGCGTGCGGAGGCGTTTTGTATGCGTTGCAGTCGCTTGATGAGCTTGGCCGGGGCTCCCGTGTAGAGGGCGTTCCCATAGTCAAGTCTGCTACTGACGAGGGCCTGGGTGACTGTCCTTCTTGTGTCTGTCGGGATCCACCTGTAGATCTTGCGAAGCATGCGGAGGGTGTTGAAGCAGGAGGAGGAGACTGCGTTGACTTGCTTGGCCATGGAGAGCGTT
Organism: Calotriton arnoldi; assembly: GCA_963921515.1. Lineage (NCBI taxonomy): Eukaryota > Metazoa > Chordata > Amphibia > Caudata > Salamandridae > Calotriton > Calotriton arnoldi. Next base: position 86,973 of record CAWUFW010004688.1, read on the forward strand.
GAGTCGAGGATGACTCCCAGGTTGCGTGCGTGGTCGGTGGGTGTTGGGGCTGCTCCCAGCGTCGTTGGCCACCAGGAGTCGTCCCATGCTGAGGGGTTGGAGCCGAGGATGAGGACCTCTGTCTTGTCCGTGTTCAGCTTTAGTCGGCTGATCTTCATCCAATCGGCGACCGCCTTCATTCCTTCATGGAGATTGGATTTGGCGGCGAGGGGGTCCTTGGTGAGGGGGAGGATCAGTTGAGTGTCGTCGGCGTAGGAGATAATGTTGAGGTCGTGCTGTCTGGCGATGCGTGCGAGCGGGCCCATGTAGATGTTGAACAGTGTTGGGCTGAGGGAAGATCCCTGGGGTACGCCGCAGATGATCTCGGAGGCTTCGGATCGGAAAGGTGGGAGGCGGACTCTCTGGGTTCTGCCGTCGAGGAAGGAGGTGGACCATTCCAGGGCCTTGTCTCGGATCCCTGCGTCGTGGAGGCGTGCGCGTAGAGTGCGGTGGCAGACAGTGTCGAAGGCGGCGGAGAGGTCCAGCAGGATGAGGGCTGCGGTCTCACCGTTGTCCAGCAGGGTCCTGATGTCGTCGGTGGCGGCGATGAGGGCAGTCTCAGTGCTGTGGTTGCTGCGGAACCCCGATTGGGATGGGTCCAGGATGCTGTTTTCTTTGAGATATCGGGTTAGCTGTTTGTTGACGATCTTCTCGATGACCTTGGCTGGGAACGGAAGCAGGGAGATGGGCCGGAAGTTCTTGAGGTCTCTTGGGTCCGCCTTGGGTTTTTTGAGTAGGGCGTTGATCTCTGCGTGTTTCCAGCTCTCTGGGAAGGTCGCGGTCTCGAAGGAGAGATTGATAACGTTGCACAGGTGGGGTGCGATTGAGCTGCTGGCTTTGTTGAAGATGTGGTGCGGGAAAGGGTCTGACGGGGAGCCGGAGTGTATTGTGCCCATGGTCTTGATGGTGTCATCGATGTTCACGCTGTCCCAGGCTGGCAAGGGGTCATGGTCGATGGTGTGCGGCGGGTCTGGTGTATCTATCTTAGTGGGGGCTGTCTGGGTGTTGAAGCTGTCGTGGATGTCGGCGATCTTGCGGTGGAAGAAGGTGGCGAGGGAATCGCACAGGGCTTGCGACGGCGGGATGTCGTTGGTGTTGGAGCTGGGGTTGGAGAGTTCCTTCACGATGTTGAAGAGCTCCTTGCTGTTGTGTGCGTTGTTGTCGAGGCGGTCTTTGAAGGAGATTCTCTTGGCGGACCTGATGAGGTGGTGGTGGTTACGGATGGCGTCTTTATGGGCTGCGTGGCTGTCCGGTGTCTTATCACTGTGCCATTTCTTCTCAAGTTTCCGGCAGGTACGCTTGGAAGCTAGGAGTTCCGGGGTGAACCAGCTGGCTCTTTTGGTGGTGTTGCTGTAGGTGAGTTTTTTCAGCGGGGCGAGGGTGTTGGCACAGTCGTCTATCCATCGTCTGAGGTTGCAGGCAGCGTCGTCGGTGTTGGATGGGTCGGAGGGAGGGTTGAGAGCGAGGTTTGCCCATAGTTGGTCTTCGGTGACTTTGCTCCAGCAGCGGCGTGGGATCTGTTGGGTGCGGTGGTGTGTGGTGGGTTTCTGGAAGGTGAAGTGGATGCAGCGGTGGTCGGTCCAGAGGAGTTCCGTGGTGTGGCTGAAGGAGACGTGGGAGCTTGAGGAGAAGACGGGGTCGAGCGTGTGGCCGGTGGAATGAGTCAGTGTTGTGACGAGCTGTCTCAGTCCGAGGTTGGCGAGGTTGTCGATCAGGGTGGTGGAGTTGCTGTCGTTGTTGTTCTCCAGGTGAAAGTTCAGGTCTCCGAGGAGGATGTAGTCGGTGGAGGTCAGGGCGTGCGTGCTGATGAAGTCGGAGATGGAGTCGCTGAACTGGGGTCGGGGCCCAGGGGGTCTGTAGACAAGGGTGCCTCTAAGGGTGGTGTTGGGGTCCGTGTGGATCTGGAAGTGCATGTGTTCGGCGGTGCAGAGAAAGTCGTCGGTGCTGGTCGAGACCCTGATGGAGTTCTTGTGGACGATGGCGATTCCTCCTCCTACTCTGTTGACGCGGTCTCTGCGGGTGATCTTATAGCCGTCTGGGATGGCTATGGCGATGTCGGGTGCGGAGGAGTCGTTCATCCAGGTCTCTGTCAGGAAGGCGACGTCTGGTGATGATGTGTCGAGCAGGTCCCAGAGCTCGACGGCGTGTTTGCGTGCGGAGCGGGTGTTCAGTAGGATGCATCGGAGGTGGTTGAGGTCCTTCTTGGCGGGCGCTTCGGTGGCTCTGAGGCTGGTGTAGCTGCAGTTCCGGCAGGTGAAGGGGCCATGAGTGCGTTTCGGGGCGGCCTTGAAGCAGTTGTGTGTCCGTCCGGGGTTGAGAGCGTGGAGTGTGGTGGCATCGTAACGGCATCGGTCCTCGAGGCAGGAGCGGGGGCGCGCGGCCCAGGGGTTCTGGCGCTGGGCGTGGTCCAGGCGCGGACGGGCGCAGACGGGCTTGCCTTAGGCGCGCCGGCAGCGCGCCCGCTGCGCGCATCCGCTGTGCGGCCGCACAGCGGCCGCCATATATGGGGAGCTGGGAGGGAGGAGCAGCTGGGAGGCGGGAGGCAGGGGCAGCGAATGGGCAGTCAGGGGGGCGGGGCCGCAGGGGACGCAGCGGCGGGGGGTACAGAAGGCAAAGTTGGGCACAGCAAAATGGGGGCACGAGGGGGAACAGAAGGCAAAAATGGACACAAGAAATGGGGGCACGAGGGGAAACAGAAGGCAAAATGGACACAAGAAATGGGGGCACGAGGGGAACAGAAGGCAAAAAATGGACACAAGAAATGGGGGCACGAGGGGAAACAGAAGGCAAAATGGACACAAGAAATGGGGGCACGAGGGGAAACAGAAGGCAAAATGGACACAAGAAATGGGGGCACGAGGGGAAACAGAAGGCAAAATGGACACAAGAAATGGGGGCACGAGGGGAAACAGAAGGCAAAAAAATGGACACAAGAAATGGGGGCACGAGGGGAAACAGAAGGCAAAATGGACACAAGAAATGGGGGCACGAGGGGAACAGAAGCAAAACGGGCACCGAGGCAACAGCAGAGGGGCGAGCTTACCAGCAGCAGCAGCGGGCAGGACAACACAGGCGGAGCTGTGTGGCGGGGGAGCGACCTACCTGGCAAGGTCAAGGGTCGCTCTCCTCACCGCGCAGCGGGTGCCATATATGGGGAGCTGGGAGGGAGGAGCAGCTGGGAGGCGGGAGGCAGGGGCAGCGAATGGGCAGTCAGGGGGGCGGGGCCGCAGGGGACGCAGCGGCGGGAGGTACAGAAGGCAAAGTTGGGCACAGCAAAATGTGGGCACGAGGGGGAACAGAAGGCAAAAATGGACACAAGAAATGGGGGCACGAGGGGAAACAGAAGGCAAAATGGACACAAAAAATGGGGGCACGAGGGGAACAGAAGGCAAAAAATGGACACAAGAAATGGGGGCACGAGGGGAAACAGAAGGCAAAATGGACACAAGAAATGGGGGCACGAGGGGAAACAGAAGGCAAAATGGACACAAGAAATGGGGGCACGAGGGGAAACAGAAGGCAAAATGGACACAAGAAATGGGGGCACGAGGGGAAACAGAAGGCAAAAAAATGGACACAAGAAATGGGGGCACGAGGGGAAACAGAAGGCAAAATGGACACAAGAAATGGGGGCACGAGGGGAACAGAAGCAAAACGGGCACCGAGGCAACAGCAGAGGGGCGAGCTTACCAGCAGCAGCAGCGGGCAGGACAACACAGGCGGAGCTGTGTGGCGGGGGAGCGACCTACCTGGCAAGGTCAAGGGTCGCTCTCCTCACCGCGCAGCGGCCGCCATATATGGGGAGCTGGGAGGGAGGAGCATCTGGGAGGCGGGAGGCAGGGGCAGCGAATGGGCAGTCACGGGGGCGGGCCGCAGGGGACGCAGCGGCGGGGGGTACAGAAGGCAAAGTTGGGCACAGCAAAATGGGGGCACGAGGGGGAACAAAAGGCAAAAATGGACACAAGAAATGGGGGCACGAGGGGAAACAGAAGGCAAAATGGACACAAGAAATGGGGGCACGTGGGGAACAGAAGGCAAAAAATGGACACAAGAAATGGGGGCACGAGGGGAAACAGAAGGCAAAATGGACACAAGAAATGGGGGCACGAGGGGAAACAGAAGGCAAAATGGACACAAGAAATGGGGGCACGAGGGGAAACAGAAGGCAAAATGGACACAAGAAATGGGGGCACGAGGGGAACAGAAGCAAAACGGGCACCGAGGCAACAGCAGAGGGGCGAGCTTACCAGCAGCAGCAGCGGGCAGGACAACACAGGCGGAGCTGTGTGGCGGGGGAGCGACCTACCTGGCAAGGCCTTGATACAACCTAACTTTTCGAAGTCATGCTGGCTTCCCGAGCATTCCTCTATACTGCAGTCTTTGCAGTCCGATCTACTTGAATCTAAGTTCTTGTTGACTCGTGACAACCACATAAACCTGGTGATTAGAATCGTTCCAGGGGCAGTGGGTTTCACGCACTTAACCTTTAACGAAGGTGACACAGTACCGATTGCATACAAGTCACATCTATACACTTCTGCAGAAATGCGCTTTTCCTCTGTGGAGAAAGTTTTGACTGCAGTGCAAATGGCGATTCTAAAGGAACGCGCACTGGCACAGGGAAAACGCATTTTGGTGGTAACACCATATCCTGCCCTTGAGGCAGTGACGAAAGCAAGTGTACCGAACTCTAAGGCTTTGCACCCCCGTTGGATACAATGGGCAACATCTTTGACGTCCCCGGATGTCACTTTTATCTTTGATTCTTCACTTCAGACACAGGAGTTTTTACAGTATGAGTTTGTTCATCCTCCTCCTCTGTCTTTGCTACCGCTTGAGGAGTGCGAATGTATTATCTATACCGATGGTTCGGCACAACCGGCCACGGGTTCCAAGCATGCTTATTCAGCAGCATGTGCTATTGTTGCAGGTACTATGGTGAACGGTGAGTTCAAACAGACGGTAGTGCACACTCAGGCACTAGGAGACAGTACTGCACAATCGGCCGAGCTGCGCGCTTTGGTGCTCGCACTTGAGTTCGCTAATCCAGACGTGACTACCCTAATTGTGTGCGATTCTTACTACTGTGTTCAGTCTTTCAATGACAATCTATTCTTTTGGTCACAAAATGACTATAGAGATGCAAAAGGCAGCACAATTAAGCATAAAATGCTTTGGGTTCGAGTGGCAGATCTGAAACAACGTCTGCCTCTCACACAGGTGATTCACACTCTTGGCCACCAGCGTGTGGGTGCACACGCTGTCGGTAACGGTTTGGCAGACAAAGCTACCAAATCAGCAGTAGCCACGTGCTCAGTAGCGGCAGTTACAAGATCCATGACTAAGATAGATAATGATATTTTGGCAGCTATTGCTGCGACAAAGGAGGGTGCTAATTACCCACGGGGGTTTCCTTCCAAATACTCTTATCAATTAGGTCCCGAACAGGCTCCTTACGTAAGAATTCCAGACGTTGGTGATCGGCTGATTCCCAACGCGGACCGCAGACTTTCCTTGATAACAGCCGCACACGAAGGCATGGCTTCGGCCCATGCTGGCGTGTCTGCGACGGTTTCCATCTTGCAGCAGCGTTACTGGTGGCGTGGTTTATATAAACAGACCCGTACTCATGTGCTTTCTTGTGACGTTTGTCAACAAATTAAGCCTTCCACGGTTAACGGCCACCACAGACACCGCTCTGCATTTCTAACAGACCCTTTGGGTGTGTTTACCTGGATCACTGCGGTCCCTTTTCTTCAGACACTGCATATAAGTACATCTTGGTTGCAGTGGACTCATGCACACGTTTCATCTGGGTTTGGCCACAACGGAGTGCTGACGCTCAAAATGTCATAAGGGATTTGCGTGTCTTTGTGGGAATTTTTGCCTGCGGCACCTTCCATTCTGACCAAGGTCCGGCGTTCGCCTCAAAGGCGTACAAGGACGCAATGGGGTCACTGGGGGTGCGGGTGAAATTTTCGTCTCCATATCGGCCTGAGGGCAATTCGATTGTTGAACGAATGAACCGTGACTTAAAGCAATCCTTGACAGCTAGAGTCTTAGGTACTGGCAGGAACTGGCTGGCCCATTTGTACACCGTACAACGTGCACTTAATAATCTCCCTAGAAGACCTCTGGGTGGGCGGACCCCATACAAAATGCTCTTTGGCATACAAATGTTTGTGCCCGACCTTGATGGTCTAGAGATGGCGACGCAGTCCGCAATCTTTGATGTAGATAACCATTCTACTATGTTACAGGACTTACAAGAAGCCCGAGACAAACTTGCAATTGAGCATTTACCTTCAGCCACAGACGCTGCGCTGCAGATTCCGGTTGCCGGCTGGCTTCCGAAGGTTGGAGACCTGGTCCGAGAGAAGGTGGAGAACAAAAAAGAATTTGGCCCCTCTTATCGTGCACCGGTTCCAGTCCTTGGCTTGAAGGGTACTCGTACAGTCATCTTACCACCACTTCCTGGTCGCAAGGAGAACAGATACATCTCAGTGGAGAATGTCAAGCTACAACATCTGGCCGATCCTGAATAGTGTAACACCAGCGGTCTCTTGTCCAGTCATTTCCCGGACGAATGTTTGTGGCCCTCCAGCCCGAACGGTCACTGATGTTGCCATTGAGATGGTAGATTTGCCTGATCGCCTGCTCGACTACCCGGATTCCCCCTGCAATGAGGAGACCGAGTATACCTACCCCGCCACCGAGTCCGTGGCTCACTTACCAACAACGCCACTGAGCCCAACACGTTATTCCTTTGACTCGGATTCCACCTCATCACTTATCCCGTCCAGATTCAGTATTTTTGTATCCTGGTTCAGAGACAATTTTTTGATTCCCCCATGGACATACATCTGGTTGGTACTATTCCTGATTTTTCTGTTCATGTCCATTGGCTTTGTGACAGTTTTTTTTCTATTCATCAATGGTCACTATTTACCAGAACGCTCTGCAGTGAACTGTGTCGCTGGAACTTTGGCTCCGCATTCTTCATCAAACATCATGAAGCGTGATCACACATTTGTGAACATTTCCGCTTTCCCAGTCGCTGATGGCATCGTGTGGGATGCGGTAAATTTCCAGATTCATGGACCGACCGAGATTATTAATGTACCAAATGTCCTCCGTGTTTCAATGGGTGATGTCGTTAAAAGTAATATTCATTCTGACGATTGGGATGTACATGCAGTCGAATCGTTATTTGCTGATTTGAAATATTATGCTGCTTTTAATGCTGAAGATCTGTACATGAATTCTGCAAGTTATGCCGATTTGTATTGTTACCAGCATTGGGGCAACCACTTTCTCCATAAACCCAGTACCCTTCGGGGTCCTTTTAATTACACCCAATGGGAACATTGTCCGACCCCTTTGCCAGGTAGCTCCCAGACTCTTAGAAATAAGTTTACTTATTTTACAGACTTTGATAGATCGAACCCTGGGTCCTATTATTTTAAATTAAATACTTCATCTACACAGAAGATCATGTTGACCCACACCAAGTTACTGTATTCGGGTTCCTTTTTGAACGCCTTAGCTGTGGGTGGGTATGAACATTGGCGAGACACCATTGACTTGAAATCTATTTGGGGCTCCAAATCATGGCAGGTACAAGGCACAGAAGCCTTTCACCGTGCTTGCCTAATACCGGCCCAAATTTTATTTTTAAATCATACTGTCTATCAAACAACCTGTTGGGGTTTGGCTACTTCCAAACAATTAAATGCATCTTCCATTCCCGTATTGTCCTCCTCTCCCAACGCAAGCTTGCGCTTCAATATGTCGCTTACGACTTTGCAAGCTTTGTTTCAGAACAATTTGTTTAATGTCTCTACGTTTGTTCAGTCGCCCTGGTTGGCTTGGCCCATAGCATCTAATGCCTGCCAACTGCGTTTTCATGAAACGAATCCTGCTTACAAACAGGATCGACCAGATCCAAGGTTTTCTGACTCTCGTACTGTTACAACATATTCTGTTGGTAAATTGTGTAAACAGTGGTTGCAGCACTCTTCCTTAGATTCTGTTAAACAACATGTATCCCTCCTATCAGGCAACATTGATCTGTCCGACTTTGTTCTGGGGCCTCGTGGTCCTCGTCCAAAGAGATTCATTTATGAAACTTACAATGAACTCTGGAAGCTTTCGCAAATTGAAGCTGCTTCCCGTCTTCGGGAAATCGATCAAGCAAATTTAGAAAAGGTGCTTGCTGTTGTTGACAATAGTATCAATACCCTGTCTTCCCGCATTTACACATTAGAGAATATTGTTTCCTCTGTTGTTGATATTGTGCAGGATGATGTTTCTGTGTTGTATCATGGTCAAAATCAATTACGTTCAGTAATGCAGTTTGCATGGACTTTACAAACACTTAAACTGGGTAAAGTTCCTTGGCACTTTTTAAACACCTCTGCGTTGTTCTTGTCTGTTAACTTGACTGAAAAACAGCAATTCATGTCCATGAAAGATGCAACATTCACTCTGTTACATATCGAAAAAATAGAGCCCCTACCATTCTCTGTGGCGGAATTGGATTCTGCCGTGTGGCTTGTTCACGGGGTTATCGCCTTGCATTTTTCTTCATTTGAATTCAGTTCGTGCATGCAACACTTTCCTGTGGGCCGTTTTCAGCCCTTGGGCAGTGCTTTCCTGCATGAACTTTGGTCCCTGCCTTTCATGTATAAATGTCTTAGGGACGGGAAGGAAGTTTTTCTCACGGGGGAGTCATGCGATTCTACTGTGGGTCATTCCCTTGTTTGCAAGAACATTAAATTGCACGGAGCTTGTAATGTTTCGGCTCCGAATCTTGCTCTTGTTTTAAAGGGCATTCCTGCTCCTGCTATATCTCCTACTTTCACTGTGCTTGCAAATGGTAGCTATCTCCTTCTGAATAATCAGGACTGCTGTGGCATGCTAGCCGGCATACCCTATATTGTAACAGTTTCCCACAGGGTTGTCTGCTGCAAAAATGTGCTTTTTCCTCCCCCGCACGACATCATAGATAGTTCCATTTGGCCTTCCATTCCGACTTTGAAGGCAGATTTCAATAAATTGAGCAGAATAAAGGCGCTATTATTGAACCAGGAGGTTATGCTCACATGCCCGGGAGACATTCATTCTCCAGGTGGCGAGTACCCACAGTGAAATACAGGCCTTTTTGAACACAAACCTCCCACAGCATTTCGGTGAACTGATTCACCGTGTTTTTAATGCATCACGCACCGAAGGTCTTGTGCACTTTTTTAAGGTTGTGGGCTCTGGCCTTGTTACCTCCTTTCAAACTATCTTTGGTGTAATTCCGGCTTTTATTCATTCCATTTTTTCCAGCGTCTTTGGCGGCTTTCCGTTAATCCTCGCCTTGGCGGCTGGTATATTGCTTTTGGTCTGTTTGCTACGCAATGGCTGCACTTCCTGGGGCCCTCCTCAACCACGGTCGACTCCGGGTGCTCCGTGAGCGCATCCTCGCCGGCTTCGGCGTCCTGCCATTGGCGACACTCAGTGTGTCCTATAGACTTTCTTTTCACTTTGCGTATTTCACTTGCGTGCAACCTGTGATGTCTTGCATCCGATGTCCTTTCTCATGGTCCTTGGATTATTGCCTCTCCAATACGTCTCTGTCTCGCCCGGATTTTGTCCAGTTAGTGGGTCCCTTAGAGGCCCATGAACGGGACTGTTCCGGTTTTGGCTACATGGCGCGTGCGGCTGCACTTGGAATTTTGGCACAATGGGATGTCTGGGCGGCTGCTCGGACTTTCCTACAACAAAGTCATATTGAGTATCACGCAAGTTGTCCCGCAATGCTGTTTGCTGCTCCCTCTTGCGAGGAACATGAATGCAGTTTTGATTTATTGGACTGGATGGCGTCTCTTTTTTCTGACGATTCCAACGATGTCCTCTTGGAAGGTGTGGCGTTTTTCTGCACTTACACTCTATTGGATTAGGGGCCTCCGCTTCGGCGTCCTGCCTCCCTGGACTTTTTATTCTACATTTTTTTTTTCTTCTTTTCTTTCCCTCCCATTCTTTGTCCTTCATTGGGGAACATTCCATCACAGACGTTGCCGTTCTGCTCCATCAATTTGAACTCTGTCTTCGTCCTATGTCTTCACCAATGGACTGACCAGGGGAGGGTGTCATGTGGTTTGTGGCCTCATGGACTGCCTTGCTAAGTTGGCTTGGGCCTGGCTGCCATGATGCCTTTTTGCGCACGTTACTTTGTGACTTTGTTTTTCCAGCATCTGCTTGTGCCCGGCTATTTTAGAACTGTCTGCCTTTTTGCTTTTCACCTTTCCTCCTATTCTCTTTGGGTTTCGTCTGCACATCATGTACAAGGTCGAAAAACAATGTCCCTTGTTCTTGCTGATCTGGTCAGCCCCTCGCAATTAGACATAACACTGAATGCAGCTGCACTGGAGAAATTCGTGTGCTTTTAATATTGTGATTTCACTGTTAGAGACACTTGGAGAAAACCTTTCCAGAGAGAAGAGCTGTGCTTGTCTGATGATGTAAACCTTGCATCTAGATATTGAGGTATGAGGGTCTGCCCGACAAAGCCCAGAGGTCTTCTATTTTTATAATAAACTAGCAATAGCACGGGGAGGGTGGTATGGTCATTTAGCCCTATATCCACTGCTTTATGAAATGCTTTCCCCATTTGTATTCTATGGAATTGTAACTATGCTCATTGTTTTATTCTTATGCATTATGCTGATAGTACTGGCATGTGTACTGCATCTTAGAGCACGGTAGTTGAAATAAACATTTTAAACTATACAGTGTCTCTTATTACGCACGTTGTGGACAGGTATGAGTGAGTTATGAAAGGGTGTTCTTGCTCCCGCGAGTCCTGAGAGAGAGAGACCGTGTTCTGGGTTGTCTAATCATTGGTAGCAACGCTGCTCATGAGACGCAAGCTAGTCGGATTGGGATTGTGGGTACTAAGGTGCATGGTTGGTTCACCACTATACTCCGAGGTCCTATTATCCTGTGCATAGCTCTGTGTATGTGCAGAATCCCTACAACAGTCTTATCCCTTTGGATGATGGCTTATGCCAATATCCCTTGTTTCTGTCCAAATATTTAAATGTTTAAATAATTTATGTTAATCTTTTTGATTTTAATATTCAGTTATGATGTAAATAGATGCTGGCATAGCATGGTTTGCCAATGGTTCATATCTTCTCCCTTTTGGGAATGTTTTCTGTGCACTATTCATGTGTTCTTGCGATATACGTGGAACCTCTCGGTTCTTATTTGTATTCTGTTAAAAAAAAATTTAGAATTACGTGGACCAACTGAATAGAATCATTCGTATGTGTTCTTATACACAACCCTAAGGACCAACCTTGAAACAGTGCGGTTTCTTGAACATTTCTGTTATTCCTAGCTAGGTGAGATGCCCTTTTATATTATTATGCGCCCTCTTTCTACTCATCACTGAGGGTTGTATTTCTACCTTAGTATCTCTGATAAATCTTTGGATACTATTGACTTTTGCAATAACGAACTGACATTAGCAGTACTATAACCTTGGCCCTCACTTAAAACCTGGAACTATCATTGCACATTCTAGGACCTTCTGTCTATACTCTGTCTCTATTCTGTATATCTCATCCATCAAGGTACATTCGAACTTTGGGACCTTGGTCTTTTGTGTATAGATCTTACTATGGTGTCATAGATATATCTTATCTTTTTCTTTACCCTCTGTTCAACTTCACGATTAAGCCAAAGGGTTTTCACTTTGGTGACGCTATTCCCTCCCACCTTTTGATTATTTATCTTATCATTTGTTCTACCCCGTCTTCACCTACTGTATGGCAATATGTTTTCATCTGTCAATATAATGTATACACATTGGTTTGTTTCGGTTGTTTTTTGCTGCCTTGTTGTCTTATTTTAATATTGATTTTGGGCCGTTTTCTCTTTCTCTTTCTTTTTCTCATTTCTTATTTCTCCCTTTTTCATTTTTTCCAATTTTTCATTGTATTTTCAATATGTTGTATTGTTTATCATTTTGTTCATTGTCTATTTTTAATGTGTATATATATGTGTATATATGTGTAAAAAGATTTTTTTATAATTATTACAGCCCTGACGAAGTTCCCGTGGCACTAGGGAACGAAACGCGTTGGCTGTGTGCCTGTTTTTATTAAACAACCTTGAATAAAAAGAAGAACTTTTTTGGATTACTAGCGTGTTTCCTGTTTGACTCCGATCAGAGTGCACCTTCCTTTCTTGTGCACTTTCAGGAAAGTGTTAGACTCTAAGGGGTCGATTACGATGCCGTTCGGAAGTGCTCCGAACCGGATTCGGGTTTGCCGAATCTGATTCGGAACCCTTGTTTCCGACCAAATCGTACACAGTTCCCAATGACCGATTACGATGCCCGGAAACCATTAGGGCTGTCCAAATCGGTTCCTAAAGGCATTTGGACAGGTCGAGTCTTTCGGAGCCGAATCGTACAGCTCTATGGGCTCGGTTTCCGAGCGAGCGATTACAATGAACGATTCGGACAGCCGTTCCGATTCGATCTGCCCGAAACTAAATGGCTGTCGGAATCTGTCTTTGGTGGCCCATAGCAGGCCCCCCTTCACCCGGGGCCTTTCAAATCGGGCCTGTGGTGATACCCAAGGGACCTACCTTTCCAACCATGCACCATGAAGCAGGCACCATGGGTTGCCCGCCAAAGGAGGCACGATTTCCCCAAGTCCCCCCTTTCTTCAATGGGAGTCTGTGTTCTCGTTCGGAACACAGGCTCCCATTGAAGTCAATGGGAGTCCAACCAAATCGTATCCGGAAGCATCCGGATGCATCAAAATCGCTCGGTCGGACTCCCCCGATCCGAGTCGTTCGAAAAGCATTCCGGCACCGAATCGGTCAGAATGCTTTTCCGGACGAGATCGTAATTGGCCCCTAAGTGGTATACATTACTATCCCCTTCAAACCTAAGCCTCGATTATATGATCTGTAGCCTAGATTTGTTCGGATCAGCCTCACACCTAAAGATTAATTTTATGTTAGGAAGCGATCACGCAATATTACACTTAACAACAGAGTTAAGACTGAAACCTACATCTCCAGGGCACATCATGTATTTACAAAGGACAGTACTGGTGAACCAGGTCCAAGGGCGGCTGCTATGGAATTCGAGAACACTTAACAAAATTATTTCAGTAATTGAGATGGCACAACCATTACAGATCATTCACTCAACTAATCCGATAACACATTTTGAAGCAGTCACCAATAAATTGGTACAATCCTTGCAGGATAATCTAAAACAACGAATGCCAAGATCAGAAAAAAACAAAAGATGGAACCTAGACATAAGTGCAATTGAATTAAATAAACTAATAAGGGCACAATTCCTTCAATTCTCTGAAATAAGACAACGCGAAATTAACAATTTTAAAAACCGTCGCAGGAGGGATAAGGAAAAAAATCGTAAAAAAATACAGGATAAAAAATGGGTGGACATACAGATAGCAGCAAAACAAAATAACAAACGTTCCTATTGGAATATAATTGCCAAAGAAACAGGCACAAAAAAATCACTACAAGCTATTCCAGTCCCCCCATCAGAATGGGAAATATACTTAACCAACCTATATAAATTAAATGAGAGGACAGAAAGTTCGACTCTAATGTCAAGCAAGCTAGAAGGAAAAATTTCAGATAACGGAGCTCCATCTCTTCAAATTGAACACTATATAAAAAAGGCAAGAACGTCGGCAGCAATGGGACCGGACCAAATTCCAATTAAGGTCCTCCAAAGTAACCCCAAAGAGTGGAGCAAGTTTTTAGCTCCCCTTTTTTTCCATAGCTTTGAAACTGGGGAAATTCCAAAATCTTGGAAGGGGAGCATTGTAATTCCAATCTATAAGAAGGGCTCCAGGCTGCTCCCCTGCAACTACCGGCAGATAGCTCTCCTGGACGCAACTGGGAAAATCTTTTTTCGGCAAGTGTTTTGGAACATCTCAAAGAGTGGGCATTTTCAACAGGTTTATTCCCTTAAATCAAGCCGGGTTTAGACCAAAACACTCTGTCACTGACAACATTGCAGTGCTGCAAACAATAATAGATAAATATGTCACCTTAAAGTTTCAGGTTGTGTACGCAGTCTTCGTCGATTTTACGATTGCATTTGACAGGGTGGACAGAGCAATGCTCTGGAGAAAACTTAGGAAAATGGGAATTCCAGATAACCTCCTTTATTTAATAACATCAGTGTATTCAGGGACATGGTGTCAAGTTCAAATGGGGAGGGAGAAGGGTCTTACTAGCCCAATAGCTATACCTAACGGCCTTTGGCAAGGGTGCCTCCTAGCTCCCATACTGTTCTCTCTATATCTTAGTGACCTGCCGGAAAGTTTCAAACAGGTTAGCAATTTTCCACCTAAAATCGCATCTTATAAAATACACACCATGATGTATGCAGACGATGTAGTCATCTTAGATCTAACTCCATTTGGTCTTCAAAGGAATTTGCAAGCACTTACTAAATACACTGACGAAAATTATTTAATACCAAATATCACTAAAACAAAAATTGTTCCGTTTACAGGAAGGAAACGATATGTTAAATACAACTGGACTTTAGGGGGAAAACCGCTGGAAGTTGTAAAGGAATATACATACCTAGGGAGAATTTTTTCACAATCTTTGCAAAACTTGCCTCACCTGCAGAACTTGGGCCGTAAAGTTGACGTCCACGTGGGGGCACTCCTACGATTATACTCCTCCACTGTCCAAAGGCACTTTTCTTCTCTTCTTCAAGTATATAGTTCTAAGATCCCACCAGTATTATCATATGCACTTGAATATATTCCATTAAGCCAATGGAAACAACTGGCCATGAAAGAAGGGAAAGTCCTCCGGAAACTGACTAAGATGTCACAAGCCGTGCCGGTACAAGTTCTTCGTCTTGAACTTTCATTAGTCAGTTTTTACGCCAGAGGCATTACTAATATCTTAAGATGGGCATATAACCTTATCCATGCGTACCAAGGAACCCTACGATCCCTACTAAAAATAGAGACATTTGAACAAGGATCGCCGAATTATGTATTCTGTAGAAATTTATCTATCGCTTTTAAAATATCAAATGTTACTATTGACCTGTTTGCAATCTTGGACTCCCGCTCACTTGAAGCTTTTTTTAAAACATTTAACACCAAGGTTAAGCTTCGATCTTGACATCCAACCCTGCTCCAAATTGCCATTGTATAAACAATATGCTGAAACAATTGTATATAAGAAAATGCAGCAGTATATTCGTTTTAATTTAAAGCATGGAGTCAGGCGAAGCATTATATTACTCCATCTCGGGATACTTCCTCTAAAATCATTCACCTTTAAGTGGTTCTCAAAGGAAAAAGCTAGTAGTTCCTGTGATCTGTGTAATGGCGGGTGCAAGACTTGGAACATGTGTTATTCGTTTGTCCAAATCCGACTGTTGTAGAAGCTAGAAAGAGGTTTATACAACCAATTCGAACAAAATGTAAAATTAATTCGGTTCAGAACCTGATTTCTCTTTGTAAGGCACCGCCTAATGAATTTGTGTGTTACAATATGTTTAAATTTTTTAAATCTTTTTTAACTTTGTACTAGAATGACATTTTACTATTTCAAATGTAATTTTATTCTTTAAATATTTGTTGTTCTCAGTCGAGAACTAAATCAAATAAACTTAAAACTTGAACTTGAAACTTGAGGAAAGTGGTGGACTGTGAGGAATAGGGATTTACTATTCAAACTGCAATCTAACTTATATTGGAAAAAGTGTTGGACTTAGAGGGACATAGATGTACTGTTCCCACCGAATCAAAGCCACATTGTAAAAACATTTAAGCCTGAAAGGTGGTACATTTACTATTCCCACTCAGAACATACCCACTGTTAACAAATAGTTTAAAGCTATGAACTCTCAACATGCTTAACAGATTGGAAACAATATTAAAATAAATGAATATATTTAAACAATATTTTCAAACAACTCAGTTATTCATGAATACAGTAAAACAATAAGAAGTTATATACAATCTGAACATTTTCAATCAAAATAGATAATTATATTTTACATAAAATAATTAGTTAATTATTTCATCATATTAATTTTCTAATGAATAATAAATGTGTATTTATTTAAACATTTATCTTAATTAAAAACATTTAATTTGAAAAAAAATCTACATATCTTTTTTATTTTAAAGCAATTCTATAAAGACATTTCTCAAAACTTTAAATTTCAAATTATAGTCAATTGAAAAAAAGAATAATCTCCAAAAATAATTCAATTCAAATTTACAAAACATAATTTAAAACAATTTATAAAGAATTAACAAATATTAATTACGTTTAAAAATGGTTAATAATGGGGGGCGTGGCCAACAACATGGCCGGCTATCTGCGTTCTCCGCCAGCTCCGCCGGCCCCGAATAAATCCTGCTGTGAATCCTGACCCTCGATGCCATATAATTACTTCAGTGGCGATCGGAAGGTGTGCTGCGGCGGAGGAGTGCTGTAATACCGGCAAATAAAGGCTTAAAGACGTGCTCAGAGCCTTTCTTGCAGCAAGGTCGCTACAACGTTCCCCAAGATGACGTCCTGCCGGAGCAGCCAGCAAAGACACACAGGGGCCGCTGCACCCTCAGGCTGAAGGACGAGAACGGAGTATGCTGGAGGGACACTCGAATGGCTGACCGGAGCTCGGCGATCGTCGGAGCCCCTTTGAGCCATGAGAACTGCGACGAGGAGTGGCACACGCCTCCTGAGGCAAGCGGAGATTCCTGCTGGTGGGGGCTCACTGAGCGACGCATCCTTGCCTTGAGAGTGGTGGAGAGATTCCCTACCTTGGCTCACCACATCTGATGGAGGAGCGGCTGGACTGTTGATACCGGGTGAGGTGCCCTGAGACTGGGTGAGAGGCCCCCACGTCTTTCCTCCTTCGCGGCGGGTGGCGGAGGCCATGGCTGAGACCGCGCGGGCCGGCCCGCCTGCTCCGGGACTGCCCTGAGGACCCTCTGTGACACCGGCAACACAGCGTCTAGGAAGCTGTGAGTCTGGGCCCACAAACCCGGCGGTACGTCGCGGAGCTGATCCGGGAGGCCCGCGGGGATTGGAGACGTACTTTCCCCCTTTCCCCCCGCTGATTTCAGCAACGAGGGGGCGGGCGGCCGAGGTACGTGTGCAGGGGACCGTTGAACCTGCAGGCCCCGGTGTGCATCTCGAGCTATTGGCTTTCTGGGGACATAATATTCCAGTGGTGTGAGTACATGGAGTGGGCCTAGCATTTCCCAGCTACAAGGACTTGCAACTTGCAGTGCAATCAGCTCTCCGCTTCGGACGTGACCCCACGGAGGTGACGGCAGGAGCCATACAGACACGAGGGACAAGACAGTCCACCACATGGGTGGGAGGGAGCCAAGAAGGCGTCCTATGCGTGGTTCGGTGGGCCTGGGCCTGGACTCTGCCTCATCCCCCTTTCCTGGGTCCTTGCTAGCACCAAGAGTATACTGAGACAAGTGAAGAGGGGGTGGCTGGAGATGGGGGTTGTGACCCCTCCGTGGAACTCACCCATAACAGGGGGCAGCATTGGGGCTTATGCACTAGCCCATGCAGACTGCCGGACATCACTACAGCTGGTCGTGACTGTGGGAGAGAGTGTCTAGCCACATCTTCGCACCAGATGGCCTGCAATGGCAAGGGATAAGGAGCCAAAGATGTCGCGGCAGGGTAAGTTAGATCGATTTGCCAAAGTGCTCCCTGCGTCGGCGGGAGCAGAGGGAGGTTCAGCTCCCCTTCCGGACAATGCGGCCATTCTGCAAGCAATCCATGAGTCAAGAGAAAGCCTGGAGGGGAAGATGGCGGAGATACGCTCAGAGGTTACATTGCTACGCCATGACCTGCGAAAGGTCTCTGAACGAGTTACTGAAGCGGAACACTGCATCTCGGAACTCGAAGATACCTCTCACTCTGTGCGGAAGGATGTGACGGGGCTCTTAGCCTCAATGAAAGAAGTGGCCTGGAGGGTCGACGATGCTGAAAATAGGGCCCGCAGAAATAACCTTCAATTTATTGGTTTTCCGGAAAACGCGAAACGAACTGACCCGGGCCAGTTTCTCCTGACGTTTCTAAAAGACACCCTTCCAAATACCCATTCCTGCTTTGTCATAGAACGAGCACACAGGATGCCTAATGCTCGCCCGCCTCCGGGGGCCCCCCTCGACTCCAGATCGGTTCACAGAAAAGAGACTGGGCTCAAGCTGGCGCGACCCGAAGAAAAGCGCAGGAGACGAGTGTTGCAAATCCGAGGTGCAGCCGGAGGAACACCGGGGAGGTCATTGCGGCCTAGAGAAAGTAGGTCACAAATATCGGACTCGGATGATGACGCCGTGCAGGACCACACGACACACACCTTGCTGAGATCGAGTGACAACATCCACACTGAACTGTCGGAGAGAGAAGATTCAGCGGATGCAGAAAGTGAACACCCGTTACTGGAGAGCATTCAATGGTTGGAAGCCTCAGACCCGATTCTGCTCGACACAAGGACGCAGCAACAGCATCCACCCAGTAATGGCGAAGAGGACTGAGAAGGGGCCGGACGGCCGCCAACAGACAGTAAGATCACCCTAAGGCCTGGCAGACATTGCAGAACTTTTTTTTAACAACGGATTTTATTGATTTTCCAGAGTACCAGATGGGCAAGCCCCACACAGCTTCATAGAAACACATTGCGAATGGTAAAGGTTGCTGGCATTGAATTATTTCTGCCCAGGAAGTCTGCAAAACATCAGACCGAACAGCCCGCCCCTCCCCCCTCCCCCACCCCCTGCACCACACGTCCCATAAAAAGCAAACTATACTAACACTGCAAAGACATTTACATTCCCATACACCACAAGCTATTGCATTACACAGGTGAGTCATTTACCACCAATCTGTCGAGGGGGTCTTGATTCGCCGATACCGTGAGGGGGGACAAGTCAATACCCCGATATGTTGCCCACTTGGCCCATATCTTCCCGTGTTTTTGTGGGCAGCCCCGTGCCTGGAACACCGCCACCTCGGCCGACATGCATTTATCTAGAGCCGTTTTCCATGCCGCTACACCAGGGGGGGAGGATGCCTTCCAATGCTGTGCGATGTCCCGTTTGGCTAAAGTGAGGCCCAGGAATGGTAGATGCCTTTTATATCTGTTCCCCCCTATGTCTTCCGTGCAGTGTAGAAGTGTTAGCCTAGGGTCAGCCGGGAGGTCCCATGCCAAAACCTGTCCCAAACAGGATAACACCCCCGACCAGAAGTGCTGTAATGCCCCGCAGCCCCAAACAGAGTGGAGGAACGACCCATCCTCCGAATTGCAGCGGAGGCACGAGGGGGATTGGATGGCCCCCATCCTCCAAAGGCGCAGACGTGTGTAGTAGATCCTGTGGAGGTATTTGAACTGAATCAGTCTGTACCTTGTGGAGACGGCCGAGTACCTGGGGCTGGCCAGGGCCTCCGCCCAGTCATCATCCGTCAGAGCCGGCACGTCGGCCTCCCATGCTGCCCGGGTCCGATGTATGGTAGTTTTGGAGTGTGTAGTGAGTGTTTGATAGATTTGCCTGATTTTGTGTGCCCCTAAGTCCCCCATTAGTAGCCGACCCTCCAATGGATGAAATTCAGGGAGTGACTGGAGGTTCCGTATCAGAGGAGACAGGGCATGGCGGAGCTGCAGATACTTGTGGAACTGGGTCTTGTGGCGATCAAACTCCTCCTGCAGCTTCTGAAAGGATTTGAGAGTAAGCCCCTGCATCACATCCCCCAGTGTCGAAATCCCAATGTCATCCCATCTCCGGAACCCCGTCAGCGACGAGACTGGCCTAAGGTGCGAACCCTGCCATAGAGGGGTTGTGCCCGTTAGCAAGCCCCACCAACCCATGGACCTGGAAACCTGTCTCCAGATCTGGAGCACCGTACGGCAGGCCCGGGGGAGTGCCTCCAGGGATGAAGTGCTGTAGAGCAAGTGGAGCAGCGGGTTCTCCGCCAGGAAGAGTTGCTCCACCGCGTAGGCCGGATCGTCATGAGAGTTGTACCACCACTCGTTGATCACTAAGAGCTGGAATGCCCAGTAGTACGCCCGTACATCAGCCGCCGCTATCCCCCCGCAATAAGTGGATTGAACACAGGTCGCCAGTGCCACCCGGACTGCCCCCCCTCCCCAGAGGAACCTATTCAGTAGTGCATTCATTTGACGGAACCATGTCGTGGGGATGGGATGTGGATAGTTTTGCAGCCTATACAGCATGCGTGGCAAGGACACCATTTTGAAGATGGCGGACCGGCCGTACAGCGAAAGCGGGAGGTGGGACCACACCGTTGTCTCCTCACGTACCGCCGGGAGCAAGGGGGCTATATTGTGCGACCAGGCTTCGTTGGGACCTCTGGCGATATGCACACCCAGATACTTGAAGCCCTCCTCCGCGACGATTAGCCTGGAAGCCCAGACCTGGTTCCCCTGCTCACCGCATATGGGAAACAGGATAGACTTAGACGGGTTAGCGCATAACCCAGACGTTTCTCCAAACACTTTCAGAATCTGGAGCACCCGGGGCCCCGTGACCCAAGGATCGAACATGAAGAATAAGGCGTCGTCAGCTTAAAGGGCAATTCTATCTGAGCATTCGGGCGACCAGTCCAGACCGCGGAAAACCGCGTCCCTACGCCCCCACGCTGCCAGAGGCTCTATCGCCAGGGCGAATAATAGTGGAGACGGGGACACCCTTGTCTGGTTCCCCTGCGAATGGGGAAGGGGGCGGAGCGCTGGCCCGCCACGCGCACCGTGGCCGTGAGGTCGGTGTATAGCAGTTTCACGTAAGCGCGAAAGCGGGGCCCTAAATTGACCGCCTCTAGCAGCTTAAACAGGTATGGTCAACTCAGCGAATCAAACGCTTTGTCAATATCCGCCAGTAGGGCAGCCGCTGGGCGCCCCAAACGGTGGACCTCCGTGACAGCAATGTGGGCGCGCCTGATGTTGTGCCTGGTGGACCGTTGCGGCATGAAGCCAGACTGGTCAGGATGTACCAAGTCAAGAATACACGTGCGGAGACGGTCGGCCAGAACCTTCCCCAGCAGTTTGGGCTCGAAATTCAACAGGGATATGGGGCGGTATGAACCCGGATCTTCTGGGGGGCGGCCGGGTTTGAGAAAGACGATTATCTCGGCGTGACGCCAATCTGGGGGCAGTATGTTCTGTTCCGCGGCCTCGTGTATCGCCCCGAGCAGGTGGGGGCCCACGGTCCCAATATGGGGGCGCATAAAGTCGCACGGGAACCCGTTAGGACCCGGTGCGCGTCCTGGGTGCGTATTCGACAGGGCTGTCTGCAACTCCTCAAGGGATATAGGTTTGTCAAGAGCGTCCCGCTGCTCGTCCGAGAGGCATCTAGGGGGAACATCTGAAAGAAAGGCATCTAGGAGAGATTCTGCCAGTCCGTCCCGGGCTTCATATAAACCCGCATAGAAGTCGGCGAAGGCCTGGACCACCGCCTCCGGAGAGGCACTGGCCGCGCCGCCGGGGGATCGCAAGAGAGGAACCTGTGTTGGGGAGGCTCTGGTCTGGCACAGTCTATGGAGCATCTGACTGGATTTGTCTCCCCACTGGTAAATCCTATACTGGGTCGCCAGCCAGGCTTCCTTAGCGCTATCTGTGAGCAGTTGATGCAGTTGCTGCTGGACATGCAACAGATTACGGCGAGCACCGGCGTCGGAGCCTTCCACAAGTGCGGTCTGTAATGTAAGCTGCCTGTCTTCTAATTCTAGAACCTGAGCCATGCGGCGCCGTTTCTCCCCTGTGCGATAACTAATGTCTGCCCCCCGGAGTGTGGGCTTAAAGGCTTCCCATAAAGTGATTGGGGACTGGGTGGTCCCCGTGTTGTCATTAAAGTAGTCTACGGTCGCCCGGTGTAGCATCTCCCTATACTCCCGGTCCCGAAGAAGCCATGGCGACATATGCCATCTATAGGGGGGATGGTGGGTCCACAGGCGGAGCTTGAGCTGGATCGGCGAGTGATCAGATAGGCCGCGGGGCAGGATGGAGGTGTGTGACACTCTGTGGATGTAGCTATGTGGGATGAACAGATAGTCTAGACGTGACAGGGTGGGATGGACGGATGACGCGTATGTGAATTCAGCCTCCTTGGGGTAGAAGGCCCGCCACGTGTCCACCCATCCCAATGTATGTGTGTAACGGGTTCGAAGGAAGGGGCAGGACAACAGGTTGTTGCACACAGGGTTTTATTTTATGGAGTAAACGTCTCCTGTTAGTAGCCAGAGTTTCTAGCAATGTCAGGATGGTATGTGATAACTCTCTTCTCCTGGTTGGCGCCTTTATGTAGAGGACGTCTTCAGGGTACTGCTGCCAGGTCTTTAGATAGTCCAGCTTCTTCCCGTCCGGAGGTGGCACTCGTGGGAAGAAAGGGAATGGGGAGAAAGCGTAAGTGTTTTGTGCCTTTATGTACGAAGGAGGGAAGGGGTAGTGAAGGGAAACACTCCAAACCAGTGCCGCACGTCTAAGAAAGGGGTGAGTGTGTAGGGAGGGGAACACACCTAAGGAAGGGTCTGGTAGGGGCTGATTCCCTTAGCCGTCGGGTTTCTCCCGCCTCCCTACCCAGCCCGCAAACCGCCCTCGTACCTCTGAGAGCCACGCTCCTCCAGGAGCGTGGCTGGGTGAAACGTGGTCCCGGTGGCCTCCTGGCTCTCTTGGCGTCTCCGCACCTTTACCGAAGCCTCCGGCGCCCGCTGTCACTCCCGCTACTCTCGGGTCTTCTCCTTGCTCCGCGTTCTCTGGTTCGCCTTGTTCTTCCCGCTTCACCCTCGTCTCTCGTCCTCCGGTGGTGTCACACACCTCCTTCCGGGTCTCCGTCGTTCTTGTTCGCCGGCTCCACTCCGCCTCATCATTTAGGGTGGAGTCGTCCGGCTCTGCGTTCCAATTAAAGAAACAGTACTCCTTCTGACTTCCGAATGATGGGGAAGAGCGGTATTTCCAGTCCTCCTGCTGCTGTAAAACAAGAGGTTGTTCTATTGTAGGTGCGTCATACCATTGCATCGAGTGTCCGTTATAGTCCCCTGGCTCTTCTGCCCCGTGACACACCTCCTCCCCTGGATTCTCCCGCTCGGGGAGAGGGAACACCCTTGACAGTCAGTCAGCACTACCATTGTCCAAACCTTTACGATGCTTCACCTCGAAGGAGAACGGCTGTAGGGAGAGGAACCAATGGAGGACCCTTGGGTTGTTTGCCATGTCACGACTCATCCATTTCAGGGGGGCATGGTCGGTGAACAAGGTGAAGGGATGGCCCTCTAAGTAATAACGTAGCTTGTCTACAGCCCATTTCACTGCCAAACATTCTTTTTCAATGGTAGAGTATTTCGTCTCCCTGGGGAACAGCTTTCTACTAATGTAAAGGACGGGATGGTCTATCCCGTCAGGGGACGGTTGAGAGAGGACAGCCCCTATCCCGTGATTCGAGGCGTCTGTGTGTAGGAGAAATGGTTTGGTAAAATCAGGGGATGCTAAAACAGGGCTAGTCGTGATGGTTCTTTTTAGGGACTGGAACGCCTCTAGCATCGGCCCAGTGGGATACAGTAGGGCCCGAGAACCCAGGTCTTTCCGTAGTGTGTCAGTCAGCGGGGCTGCGACTTCTGAAAACTGGGGGATGAAACGCCTATAATACCCTATCAAGCCGAGAAATGCTCTCATTTCCCGTTTGGTACTGGGAAAAGGAGTTTCCATTATGGCTTTGATCTTCTCGCTTTGAGGGGTGATCAACCCATGACCCAGAACATACCCTAAGTATTTCACCTTTTGGTACCCCACTCTTGACTTCTTGGCATTAACGTGTAATCCGGCGTCTTGCAAGGCCCTCAAAATGGTCTGGAGGTGCTTCTGGTGTGTCTTCCAGTCCGGGCTGAATACGACAATGTCGTCTAAATATGCGGATGAAAAAGACTGGTACTCCTGCAGGACAGTGTTCATTAGTCGTTGGAAGGTTGCGGGTGCTCCGTGCAACCCGAACGGGAGCACCGTAAACTCATATAGACCGTCTGGAGTTGAGAAGGCCGTCTTTTTCCTGTCTTCCTCTCGTAATGGCACTTGCCAATACCCTTTGGTCAAGTCCAACGTGGTGATGTACCTGGCATCACCTAGTTTTTCTATCAATTCGTCGATGCGAGGAATAGGGAAGGCGTTGAATGTAGAGATCTCATTGAGGGCCCGAAAGTCCATGCAGAATCGTCTGCTTCCGTCGGGCTTGGGCACCATTACAATCGGGGACGACCACTCGCTCCTTGACGGCCAGATCACTCCTAACTTCAGCATGTCCTCTACCTCTTTTTGGATGGCGACTCTTCTAGCGGCAGGGATCCTAAAGGGTCGTTGTTTAATGATCTTCCCCACTGGAGTTTCAATGCTATGTTCTGCCAGAGTGGTCCTCCCAGGAGTGTCTGAAAAGACAGGCGCAAACGGGGTCAGGGTCTGTTCTGGGGACTTCTTTTCTTCGCGGTCGAGCTCGTCGTTGATCACCAGGTGTTCTAGGGTGCTGGAATTCGAAGAAAGAGTGGGTAACGTGAGGTGGGCCATTTTGGGTGGAGGGCCCAACCACTTCTTAAGAAGATTTATATGGTATAGCTGGGTACGATTGGGCGTTATCTGTACCCTATAAGTGGTTCTTCCAATAGTGTCGACTATTTTATATGGACCTAACCACTCGGCTTGGAATTTCTTCGAGGAGGAGGGGAGCAGAACCAGCACCCAATCATGTAGATCAAGCCTCCGCCATTTCTTTCCTCTGTCGTAGAAGTTCTTTTGTATTTCTCGCTTCCTTTCCAGGTTGGAGTAGGCCAAGTCTCTGAGCTTCCCTATTTTCGCCTTTAGGCCCTGGGCGTATTCGAGCATGTCCCTGGTTTCGGTTGCCTCCTCTCTCTCCCAGGCTTCCTTGGTTATCTCCAAGAGGCTTCACGGCTGTCGTCCATACAGCATCTCAAATGCAGAACATCCTAGACTGCTTTGTACTTGCCCTCGGATCACATAGAGGGCGAGAGGCAGTATCTGATCCCATTCTTTCCCGTTCACGGTCAGCATCTTCTTTAGTGTAGACTTCAGTGTGCCGTTATAACGTTCCACAAGTCTGTCCGTTTGAGGGTGATAGACGGATGTCTTGATATGCCGAAGGTCCAGGAGATGACAAACCTCCTTCATAAGGCGTGAAACGAACGGGGTACCCTGATCCGTTAGGATTTCTTTGGGAAAGCCAACTCGGGAGAACACTTCCAGTAACTTATCAGAGATGTTGCGAGTCGTGGCTGTTCTCAGGGGAAATGCCTCGGGGTAGCGGGTCGCATAGTCCACTATCACTAGGGCATACACATTTCCCTTTTTTGTACGGGGTAGGGGTCCGATCAGGTCCATCCCTATGCGCTCAAAGGGGGTACCAACTATGGGAAGGGGTTGTAAGGGCACCGCTGGGGGTCTGTGCATGTTTTTCTTCTGGCAGACCTCACAAGACTGGCAATAGATCTTTACATCCTGGTAAATCCCTGGCCAAAAGAAATGTCGTGTTACGTTTTGGGTGGTCTTCTCAGCCCCGGTATGCCCTGCTGTGAGGTGTGAGTGTGAGAAGAAAAGCACTTGGTCTCGGAACGAAAGGGGGACTAAGAGTTGTTGTGGTTCGTTGGGACCGGCCTGTCGGTACAGCAGCCCTTCCTTAAGGATAAACCTGGGAAATACTGGAGGGTTGCTGTCTTGGGTGGCATGTGCCTGCTCCCAGGCATTAAACAGGGTAGCATCATTGGCCTGGGCGAACTTAAAGCTCCTATCACCTAGCCACGGTTCTGCTGTTGTGAGAGCCGGAATCGAACCGTCTGCCTGCTTCTCTGGATCAGCCTTTCTATCATGGGTCAGGGCAGCCTGATGGAATAGCTCTAAGAACTCAGGGATGTCAGTACCAAGTATTAGTTCCTCGGGGAGACCCTCCAACACCCCCACTCTAACCTGATACGACAACCCGTTGGCCAGGGTGAGTGTTATGGTAGCAAGGGGGTAGGGCCTAACATCACCGTGCACGCACCTAATGTGTACGGTGGTATCTGGCAGTAGTCGACTAGTAGGTACCAGGAGTCTCTGAATGACGGACTGCCTACATCCAGAGTCTAATAGGGCTTTCACTTTCCTCCCGTTCACCTGTGCACTTACGTGGAACGCGCTCCCCAACTCCGCGGTGTACAAAATGGACTTCGGCATAAAACCCACTTCCATGGGCTCCTCCATTGTTTTCTTCCTAGGGCAGAGGCGGGCGATGTGGCCCCAATCCCCGCATTCGAAGCACTGGGGTCCCTTCACGCTTGGTAGGTCGGGTTTTATCGATCTGTCTTTCAGGGACTCTGGAACGGGGCGGTATTTTCTTTCGTTTTTCGGTGGGATTACACAGGTGGTTTTTTCAATGTCCCACATGGAGGGTCGGGGTTGTGCCCGCGAAAAAGAAGTAGCCATCTCAATAGCCTCTTCGGTTGTCAGGTGCGTGTGTTGACGCAGCCATTTTTGGGTATGAAAAGGGAGGGCGTCCAAGTACTGCTCCAAGTAAATTTTATCCATGATTTCCTCCTTGGAGCTCACTGTCGGGGTCAACCATTTATCTGCTGCCATCTTGAGCCTGAAGAACAGGCTTTTGGGGTTCTCCCCTGGCGCACCCTTCTCTTTACGGAACCGCACCCTGTACGCCTCCGCGTCTAGGCCCAAGTGGTCAAGTATGATTGCTTTTATGACCTCATATGGTGTGTCTCCGGTGGCGTTGGCCACCTGGTAAGCGGCTTGGGCCTCTCCGGTCAATAGAGGGGCCAGGAAGAACGGCCACTTCTCCATGGGCCACCCACAAGCCCTGGCCGCCCGTTCAAAATTTAGCAGGAACGCATCCGGGTCCTCACCGGCCATATACTTTTGTATAGATATCCCTGAGGGAGAATGGGGTACAGTACGGGGTTCTGGTAGCAAGGCAGTGGGCCGTTCGGCAATGATTTTCTGGAGTCCATCCATCTGGCCTGCGATAGTGTCTTTGAATATGACACGATCCGCTTGGGCTGACTTCATTTGCCGCTCTACAGCCCAGCTAAGTTTCTCCTGTCCCTTCACGAGGTGTTGGATTAAGTCGTCCATCTCGGTCGTGCAGATGGTGTTGGATGATCCCACTTCTGATACCAGTTGTAACGGGTTCGAAGGAAGGGGCAGGACAACAGGTTGTTGCACACAGGGTTTTATTTTATGGAGTAAACGTCTCCTGTTAGTAGCCAGAGTTTCTAGTAATGTCAGGATGGTATGTGATAACTCTCTTCTCCTGGTTGGCGCCTTTATGTAGAGGACGTCTTCGGGGTACTGCTGCCAGGTCTTTAGATAGTCCAGCTTCTTCCCGTCCGGAGGTGGCTCTCGTGGGAAGAAAGGGAATGGGGAGAAAGCGTAAGTGTTTTGTGCCTTTATGTACGAAGGAGGGAAGGGGTAGTGAAGGGAAACACTCCAAACCAGTGCCGCACGTCTAAGAAAGGGGTGAGTGTGTAGGGAGGGGAACACACCTAAGGAAGGGTCTGGTAGGGGCTGATTCCCTTAGCCATCGGGTTTCTCCCGCCTCCCTACCCAGCCCGCAAACCGCCCTCGTACCTCTGAGAGCCACGCTCCTCCAGGAGCGTGGCTGGGCGAAACGTGGTCCCGGTGGCATCCTGGCTCTCATGGCGTCTCCGCACCTTTACCGAAGCCTTCGGTGCCCGCTGTCACTCCCGCTACTCTCGGGTCTTCTCCTTGCTCCGCGTTCTCTGGTTCGCCTTGTTCTTCCCGCTTCACCCTCGTCTCTCGTCCTCCGGTGGTATCACACACCTCCTTCCGGATCTCCGTCGTTCTTGTTCGCCGGCTCCACTCCGCGTCATCATTTAGGGTGGAGTCGTCCGGCTCCGCGTTCCAATTAAAGAAACAGTACTCCTTATCCGCCTGACTTCCGAATGATGGGGAAGAGCGGTATTTCCAGTCCTCCTGCTGCTGTAAAACAAGAGGTTGTTCTATTGTAGGTGCGTCATACCATTGCATCGAGTGTCCGTTATAGTCCCCTGGCTCTTCTGCCCCGTGACACAGTGCCAAAACAGTTAGTTTGGACCGGGGGGGCAAAGAGGCCGGAGGTCGAGCCCGCCACCTGTCGGAAGGGTCCATGATGTCGTTCCAGTCCGCACCCAGGATTGTCAGGCCACCCGGGAGATCTCCCCATAGTTGCGTTAACCGTTCAATGAAGGTCTGGCCCAGCGGTGGAGGGGCATAGACACTCCCGATTGTAATCTGTTCCCCGGCCAAGGTGCCGGAAATGACCGTGTAACGGCCGCCTACGTCTAACCAATGCTTTGTGATTTGAAGTGGGACTCTGCGGTGGACAAGGATCGCGGTGCCCTGCGCCCCCCTGGAATAACCTGAGTGATAGACAGTGGTGTACCCATATCTGGAAAGGCATGGGGCTTTGTTGCCCAGCAGGTGTGTTTCCTGTAATAACAGTATGTCCGCCGAGTACCTCTTTGCCTGGTGGAGTACTGCCCCTCGTTTGACCTTATTTAGTAGACCCCGCACATTCCAGGAGAGAATGTTGAGCTCCTCAAATGTGGTGCCGCCCGACGTGTGTGCCATGTCTACTCTTACAATAAGAATGGAAAAGGCAGTGTGATGGGAATGTGACATAGTGGTGCACGTGTGGTGCAAGAACTGTCAAACAAACAACAAACAACCCCCCCACCTCACCTCCCTCCCCCCACCCCCATACATCCTGGAACATGGAGTATCTGTCGCGGTGGAATCACGTCGTGGCCCCCGAACATGAAGGCCTCGGCGGTACCCCCAATGGATCCCCTCCCTCCCAACCTTACCCATAATAACTCAAACCGTTGAG
Source organism: Calotriton arnoldi (assembly GCA_963921515.1). Taxonomy (NCBI): domain Eukaryota; kingdom Metazoa; phylum Chordata; class Amphibia; order Caudata; family Salamandridae; genus Calotriton; species Calotriton arnoldi. The sequence goes on from CAWUFW010004688.1 coordinate 115,958, forward strand.
GGCGTGTGGAGTCCGTTCCCTCCTGGAAATAATCTAGACCCCAGCCACTATAAGCATACAACCCCCGTAGGTGGCTAAGGCTGGTGGCCCGCCCAAGCAGATAAGGCAGCAAAATACAATACATCGGGGTCCCCGGGCTACCTCAGTGCTCAGTCTCTGTCCGGTTCTGGGCGCGCCAGTTGGAGCGGGAGCGATTCCTCCGGCGCGCCGCCTCTCCATCCTGTCGACCGCTCCGGTGGGAGCCCTGGGAAGAATCAGAGTCTAAAGGAGGCGGCGAGTGTGGCTTAAGGTGTCGTCGTTCATCTGTCCACATAAATACTTCCTTAGGGGTATCAAAAAAGAAGGTCTTGGAGTCGAAAATCACTTTCATGCGGGCCGGGAACAACAGCGCATAGGATAGGTTCATTTCCCGTAGTCGTCGCTTAGCCGCAATGAATGACTGACGTTGTTGCTGGACCAGCCGGGTGTAGTCCGGGTAGACCATGATGGGATGGAACTCATATATCATCTTGTCTTTATGCAACCGGGCAAAGCGAAGGATGGCGTCCCGGTCCGCATAGTTGAGAAGCCGGGCGATGACGGGTCTTGGACACTCCCCCGGCGGTGGCATTTTCGTCAGCGCACGGTGTGCCCTCTCGATCACGAAGCATGAGGAGAGGTCCTCGGCGGGCAGCAACACCCTGAGCCACCCCGCGAGGAAGACATCCATCGAGGACCCTCGCATCCCTCCGGGAAACCCACCAAACGGATGTTGTTGCAGCGGGCTCGTCCCTCTGCGTCCTCCACCCTCGCCGCCAAATCCTTGGAGACCATGGCCAGTTTGTCGACCTTTTTCTGTAGGGTGGAGACAGTGTCCTCCACCGTGGAGACCCTCGTTTCCGCTTCCGTGATGCGGTCGACCGCTTTCCGGAGGTCTTGGAGGAGGAAAGATACCTCGGAGCCCACCGCCCCAATCTGGGCCTCCAGGGCGGACCGCGACTGATTGATAGCCTCCAAAAGCTTTACAGAGTCCGATGAGAGGCCCTCCACAGTCCCCTTGCTCGCCTGGGAGGTGGAGGTGTATTGGTCCATGGTGTGTTGCTTGGGCGCCGCCGCACCCGGGTTACCCTTCCCCATGATGGCGCGGGGTACGGCGTCGGGACACTGCTCTCAGTTTGCCGCTGCCCAATGTTGGAAGGGGGGACCCCCAGAGGAAAGGCCGGCGGGGGAACTGCAGGACACGCCGCCTACCCCTCAGGCCTGTGGCGGCGATCAGGTGGCACCGTCAGTCTGCACAGCCACCTGGGCCCCGGGTGTGTGCCTGCCCCCGGCTACGCAGCGGCCTCTCAGGATCCCCGGGGCACCAGGGCAGATCCACCCCGCCGCGGCCCTCACAAATGGTGCAAGTCAGTAGGCCCCTGTCCTTCTGGCTCCTCCCCGCTGAGGAACCGGCACCAGAAGCGCACGGCGGGCGTAGCAGAGAGCAAAGGTTACTGACCAGGGGCAGCCCCCACCGGACTCCGCCGCCAGGTGCCCCCTCGGCGTCTGCTGCGGCCTGACGTGTATGTCGCACCGGGACCCTCCAACGGCGGCGCCCCACGTATGCAGGACTCGTTACTGGGGCAATCCGAGCGTCACCGGGCGGCTCCCCGCGAAGAATGTAGGCCCAACACCAATTACGAAGCCCAGCGCCCCCCAAGCGCCTCGGATCGGGCAGTCACTGGGACTCTGGCCTCCCGGCCACGACAGCTGCAGACCCCGGCCCCACACCACTTGTAGCAGGAGTCTCCAGGCCTCTCACCGGTGCATATCTAGGTCCTCCGGCAGCAGCCGCACGGTCGCAGCGACTCCTCCAGCCAGGCTGATATCCAGCTGCTCTCTGTCACGTCCCAGATGGGGCTTATGGCTCCCGGACTGTGCGCAGGCCCCCCGGCGGCCGCACTCAGTCACGCTCCGGCCCGGGGTCCACCAGGTCCAGACAGGCCCGCCGGGCCGCGATGAAGGAGATGGGGGAGGGGCGCCCAGCAATGGCGCCGCAACGGGAACCTCCGCTCCCCGCCCTCACACTGGATGCTGTATGGGACCGCACACTGTAGCAGAGCCCCTCTACCTGAGGCTCCGACGATGATCGCGGGGGGGTAGCCGCCCCAGCCCCCGCGGCAGAAGGGGCCCGCCGCAGCCGCCGACTCAGGCGCTCCGCCCACCGTCCCAGGCCCGGCTACAGCCGATCTGGAAGCCTGCCGCGGTGAATCCGGCCCTCTGCCGTTGTCGGACCCCGTCTGCAGGGTCACGGCGGGTTCTTCAGCAGGGGACCCCCCAATTTATTGCCAGGGGTCTAGGATAGTGCAGGATTGCGGCCCATGGAGGGAGCGAACTGCGGAGCTCTAAGGAGATGCGTCCGCCATGTTCGGCTCCAGGCCACGCCCCGACATTGCAGAACTTTGGCCTGAGAAAGGGAAGTACACTGTGTGCTGTTATCGTATTACTGTGTAGTTAATTGAAACATGGGGGAAGGGAGGGCTACAGACCTCTTAGTGGATTACCTCTGCCAGAGTTGTCATGTTGACGAATTGGGGGAGGGTATGGGTACCTGAAGAGTGTAGGGTGGGAGGTAAGTTAGACATTGTCAAATGTTGTGTATTGAGATTGTCACGAGGGGGGGGGACTGTTCGTTTCAGTTAAATCAAATGAATGCCGCGATTGAGCTGGGATTTTGGGATGGGGCAATCCTCTGGGAGGGGGCTGGACATGTAATGAGTCACGAACTGTATTGCAATGACTGAGGGCAGATTCACGGCATTAACATGGAATGTCAATGGGTTAGGAAACAAAATCAAGCTGGGTCTCGTATCTCATTATCTCAAACGACTTAAACCCGACATAATCTTTCTGCAGGAGACGCACCTGCTGGGTTCGAGTCGTTCTTTCCTGGGAAGAGGGCATTATACTACCCTGGCACATGTAGGTTTTACTAAGGGTTCGAGAGGAGTGGCAATTCTCATTAAAAAGTCACCTCCCTTTCGTGTTACTCAACAGTGGGTAGACTCTGACGGCACTTATGTTGCAGTGCAGGGAATTTGAAACCGTAAGACGTTTTTACTTATTAGTGCCTATGCGCCCCCGCGACTTCAGCAACGTACGCTAGATAGGCTGAGAGAGATCCTACTGCACTCCGGACCCGCTATACACATCATAGGAGGGGACTTCAACGATGTGGTCGAGCCCTACCTAGATCAAACCCAACTAAGACCTGGGCCCCAGGGACCCACAATGTTGGCAACATTCCAGGACGCCCTTGGACTGACTGACTTGTGGAGACGACACCACCCAACTACGCGTGCCTATTCCTACTTTTCGGGGGCTCATAGAGTATTTTCGAGACTAGACTATCTCTTTGCTCCAGCGGGGGAGGTCAGACCGGTGGAGAGGGTGGAATACTTAGCTAGGGGCATCTCAGACCATTCCCCGCCTCTATTAACGGTGGGCGGGACGGGTGACCGTCAGGTAACAAACTGGAGTCTGAGCCCATGAGCCTTGAAAGATAAAAGGGTTACTAAAGAGCTCAGGGTAGATACAGAGCTCTATTTTAAGGAGAATGTAGGTTCAGTACAGTCGGCAGTCATTTTATGGGAAGCATTCAAGACGGTGCTGAGAGACAGAATGCAAAATATAATTGCCCATAAAAAGAGACGAGAAGCCCAGGAGATGGAGGCCTTAGAACGCAAGCTTTTGAGTTTGGAGGGCAGTGACACCTCCACACTGACTGTTCCTACCCTTCGCCAAATTGAAATAACCAAAAGGGAATATCAGGCGCTGGTGACCAGGGAGGTGAGGGCTCGGCAATTGGCAGTCCAACATCGACTCTACGAGACAGGCGACAGGGCAGGGAAATTGCTAGCGTGGTTGGGCAGGAAGGAAATGGAGTCGAGATGGGTAACATCCATTACAGACCAAAGCTCCACACATACTACACCCACAGAGATTGCAGGGGCCTTTGCACGGTACTATACGAACTTGTATGCAGCTACATCTCAGACGGACGTGGCGCAAATAATCCACTACTTAGACACAATCGAGCTTCCCTCGCTCTCTCGGGAGGAGAGGGACAGACTAGAGGAGGACCTCACTCTCGAGGAAGTGACAGAGGCCATTGGCCGCCAAAAGTCAGGAAAAACCCCAGGCCCAAACGGACTACCGGGAGAATTTTTTTAATTAAATAGTAGTTTGCTGGCACCACACTTACTAAACATGTTCCTGAAGGCAAAAGAACAAGGGATTCTCCCACAAGATCTTCGAATGGCCACTGTAGTGGTAATTCACAAGACAGGGAAACCTCCGGAGGACTGTGGGTCATATCGGCCCATATCTCTGCTCAACATTGAGACCAAAATTTTGGCCACTATTCTTGCAACGCGGCTCCTGACTGTCATCACCCCCTTGATACATAGAGACCAATCCGGTTTTATGCCTAAGCGAGCCACGCGTTTCAACCTACGACGCTTGGCCAACTGGATGGCCACGGTTCAGAATCGGGAAAGCCCCCACCTGCTCCTTTCGTTAGACGCCGAGAAGGTGTTCAATACCATTCATTGGCCCTCCATGAGATGCACCTTGGAAAAGTTTGGCTTCGGCCCAATCTTTAGGGACTGGTTGGCACTCCTGTATAATGCTCCTGAGGCTAAAGTTCGAGTTAACGGCGTTGTCTCGACGAGTTGGTCGGTTCAACGAGGCACTTGGCAGGGTTGTCCCCTGTCTCCCTTACTGTTTCCCCTTATACTGGAGCCTTTGGCCTGTGTAGTTCGAACTCGTCAAGGTATGGGGGGCTTCATAGATGAGTCTCGATTTTTAGAGGAAGAACGCATATCGCTATATGCGGACGATATTTTATTATATGTCACTGACCCAGCTGAGACACTCCCCAAACTGCTACAAATCTTTGAAAAATATGGCCGACATGACGGATACAGGATTAACTGGGGTAAATCTACCCTGTACCCCATAGCTGGAATGGTGGAGCCCCAGACTTATCCAAGCTGCCTACGGTTATCCATGGGAGGGTTCACCTACCTGGGACTCTATATTACCACTGAGGTAGCAACTAACTTAGAGTACAATATCAGACGAATTCTGTTGAACTTCCAAGAAGATGTCAAGAGGTGGAGGAAACTCCCCCTGACGATCATGGGGCGGGCCGCTATGTATAAGATGATCACACTCCCGCAGATGCTGTACATCTTACAAAACACCTATTGTAAAATCCCAGAGAGCATGTTCACAACCCTCAATAGCGAGCTACGCTTACTTCTATGGGACGGGGCCCATCCGCGAATAGCGTTGCAAACACTACAGCGAAACCCATATAATGGGGGTCTAGCCTTGCCGGATGTCAGAGCCTACTACAGAGCGGCCCATCTCATTGTAATCAATTAATAGAACCACGCTCCGGGAGACCATCCCACCTATAGGTTGGAAAGGCTACAATTTAGAGAGCGTACACAGTTACACTTTATCTACAGAGGTAAAGGTTGTACTCGACTCCTACCAGCTACCCAACGCGTGCTGGAGGCATGGAAAAGTGCTGAGAAGCAAATGAAATGGGTCATGAAACCAACAAGGGAGACCCCGTTATGGGAGGGAACTAGACTGACTGAAATTAGAAAATTAAGAGGCTTTAAACAGTGGGATTTAATAGGGATCTCTAAAATAGGGGATGTACTGCAGGCAGGCACACTGGCCCCATTCGCCTCGCTTCAAGCCACATATCAGCTGCATGACACTCAAGCCTATGCCTATCTCAGACTAAAACATGCCTGGCAGGCGGAGGGACTGGACACAGAGGTACTCCCGGAATATGCCCCACTAGAAGGTAGACTTTTACAGGAAGAGATTCCGACTCAGGCCATCTCGCTGACCTACAAAACACTGATTAACAATATGCCTGACAAACTAGGCCCTCTTCGAACTAAATGGGAACTTACCACTGGTCCGCTAGAGGATATCGACTGGGAAGCCGCCCTTATGCACCCACGAGAAGTAGCGATTAAACTTCGACTACGGCTCATTCAGTATAAAATCCTGCATAGGACCTACTTTGACAGAGCACGACTTCATTCCATGGGGAGAGCCCAGATTGCCTCAGATGCCACACACAATGCGGTACGTTCATACACACCCTCTGGGAGTACAGTAGAGTTCAAACTTATTGGAGCAAGATAATACAGGAACTAAACAACATACTAGAGGCCCAACTTGAGTTGGATGCGAAATTCATCATACTGGGAATCCCCACAGATGTGGACCTGACAAGGCATAAACTCATATTGGCTAATTTGGGGCTGGTGGTAGCCAAGAGGGATATAGCTAGGTATTGGGGTGCCCACCGACTCCCTACACTCAAGGAATGGAGAGCAAGTTTGGATCTATATATGGTGGCGGAGAAAGTGACATATAAGGCGAGGGGTTTCCCCCGGAAGTTTCGAAAGATATGGGCGCCGTGGATAAAATATTATGGTTTAGAACTGGGTGATGAAGAGGAGGGATTGCTCTTGCCACTTTAAGGATCGGGGAAAGAGACTCGATGATTGTGAGACCGGACTCATCACTGATGAAGGGAACTTAGGGGGTCATTAGGATGGCGGGCGGATCGCCATCGCCAGCCAGGCGGTGGCGATCCCCCGCCATCTCCACCTGATTCACCCCCGCCATATTATAATGGCGGGGGTACCGCGACAGACGCAAAGTGCGTCCGCCGCTTTACCGCCGGTCGGCAATCGTTCCAATTGGCGGCCGGGCGGACTGGGGCTTTAATATGGTGGCGGTGCCTAGCAGGCACCGCCATCCATATTAGGATGCTGGGTTTCACAGGCCTTTCGGAAAGGCTGGCGGTATATTGCTTTGGGGGCCCGTTGCGGGATGGGGGGCTGCACTTGGGGGGTACCTACGGTACCCCCCTTCATTGCCATGCACAAGGTGGCAGGCACCGCGCGGTGCCTGCCACGTTGTGCATGGCAATGCACAACATGCCTCTTTGGCATTGCGGAGGGTGCTGCTTACAGCAGCACCCGCCGCAATGTCAACAATGCGGAATGCGACCGCCACGGTGGCGGTCGCATCCTAATTGGCTGTGCGGGACCGCCGCAAGTCTGGCGGCCGGTCCCAGCACCGCAACGATGGCGGGTGGACTGATGTCCGCCCGCTATCGTAATGAGCCCCTAAGTTGGATCTGACCCTTAGCATTTGTACATGTACTATGTTGCACTCTAACCTCATGCTCTCTTTCAGAGGAACTGTTGATATACTTTTTGCCCTATACCAACTGCGATTGCCCAGCTACCAATCTGTATCGTGCATTCATGATTTCTTTGATTGTAAATTCAAATTATCAAAAATAAATAAAAATATATATTTTTTTAAATTGTTAATTCTTTTTACAATTAAAACATTATAATTAAATTCATATATATTATTTTTAAAACACTACTATTCCTAACCTCCCATAATTCCAAGTAACCTGAAATCAATTTGCAAAGTCACTCAACAGTGTATACTTATACGTCTGCACCCCTGCAAATTGGGGATGGAGCCAAATTTGCAAGTGTTAGTTACTCTGTCAAAAAAGAAAATGTAATAAGTCCAGCACCACACATGGCCAACCACTGATGCTGCAACACCCTTCCATAGACAATAATGGAAGTAGGGACTTAAAAAAACCTCATAAGAAATAATATTTAATTACATTAAATTATGTAGAATAGATATATTATAAATAAATATAATTTAGTGTTAAAAATAAATAATGAATTTTTAACAACCTTTATTGCATTTATAGGTTAGTCTAACATCAATTGCAATTAAAATATAATTGAATTTTTATTATTTCTATAGATCACTTTTAATTATTATTAATAAATAATAAAAATATGTTTTTACTTTAGGTAGGAATTTATGTTTTCATTTAAACTTCAGAAAATATTTCTTTATTTAATTTAATATTGTTAAATTAATTAAACATTTAATTCAAAATTGAATTAACAGTTCTCTAGCATTTTCTATTTTGTTCTACATTTTAAATAAATGTACAAGATGAATTTACATTATTATTTAACATAAAATGTTTGTTCTCATTTATTATAAAGGACAATAACCTTTTTAAAATTTCCTAAAATGTATAGGGAAAACTAAAAGGTTTATTTAGCTGAAAAAAATGTGTAAAGATGTTTATATTTTTAACTATTTTAAATAAATAACTTAATTTAAGATTTCTTTCTTTTGGGATTCTATTTTAAGTTCCTACCACTACTATTTTCTTGGGGTGGGAGTTGCAGTACCAGTCGTTGGCGATGTGTAAGTAAGTAAGCTTTATTTGCATGATTAATTAAAACCATTGCAATAACATTTTCATTTTAAAAGTAAGATAGTAATCAATGTGCAAAATAGCCAACAGTTCTTAAGACATAAATGCCATTCTGCCTTATGTGCCAATATTAAAATCGCAACGTAACTTCTAGAAAGTCGTGTGTAGTTAAAACAGTGAGGTATAGGCCAATAAACAATAAAACCAACATTTGACAGCTAGCAGTATTTAAAATGTGAATTCCATTCTGCCATGTTTGCCAATATTAAAATCACATCATATCGTTTTGAAAGTCATGCCTAGTTGACACAGTAAGGTGTAGTTTTTTTTAAAAATACACTTTATTGATTTTGTTTTGGTTTCATAAATCGTACATTACATTGTATACTTTATTAGACATCATAGCAGTATTTTGTCATGCATAACTGCTGGCGTGCACCTCAGTATTGCAGTGTTTGCAAGCATTTAGCATAATTTCTTTTAGTACAGAAACCTTATTTAGGAGATAACAAGGTAGTATCAGGATATTCTTACAAGTGCATTTAGAGTAACTTCAACAACTACAAAACCACCCCCTCCCTCCTCCCTCTGGCTCCTCTTTTAGTTAATGCCTATGGCGCCCAGTTCCATCCTGGTTCCTTCTTCTACTTATGTTGGCTTAAGTAATATGCTGTTTGCATGTGGCAACGTTACACATGTAGCCGTTCTTGGGTCAGACTCATGCCATCGGGGGACTGTTTGCAATTGTTTCTCTATGTGTCATTTACCACTGGGACAGGCGCAGGTTCTAGGGCTTTAAATGCCTCCAGCATTAAGTCCCAGTCCATTGAGATCAAGGTTTTGCGCAACCCTCAGGCCTCTTCCCGTCTAATGGCAGCACTCTCCGCACTACCCCATCGTACCACCTCCCCATGCCACAGATACACTAAAGGGCCCCTTGCCGCTTTCCACCTCATGGTTATTGCACGCTTTGCAAGGAGAAGTGCTAGGTCAGCGAACCGCGAGTGCACCTTCCGCGATTTTGATCGCCGATGCATCCCCAGTATGCAGTTGCCAGCTGTCTCCTCTGTAGGGATACCCGTCACCATTCTGATATTCCGGACGACCTCCGTCCAGAACTCCGCTAGCGCAGGGCAGGACCACAACATATGCAGGATGTCTGCATCCTCCACCTTGCATCTTGGGCAATGTTGCTGTGTGTGGGGGAACATACGCTGCAGGCGGTGTGGAGTAAGATAAGCTCTATGGAGGACCATATGCTCAATAAATTTAAATTTGACGTTCCGTGATACCTTTTTTGGGTACTCTAACAAGGCGGTCCATTGCCTGTCTGTCAGATCCTTTCCTAGATCCACAGACCATCTGTTGTGCAAATCAGTGAGTGAGATCCCAGCGTGTGCCCGAATACCTTTGTAGAGCCATTTTGTGAGGTGCCGACCCTCGCCCATTAGATACATTGCTATTACCAGTTCATGTGTCGGAGGTTCTTCTCTTGCAGGAACCCAGTGCCTCTTAACATATACAGTTAGTGCTGCATATGTCATATATAAATTCCCCGAGACCCCATTTTCCCTGGCAAAGTTCTTGTGATCCATGAGAGCCCCGGCACTGAAGAGTGCCCCTACTGTAGTGACTCCTCCCTCAGACCAGCTGCAGGTGTTCCGTTTTGTAATAAGGCCTGTGGGCGTAGGGATACCGAGTAGCAGTGTGTTGTTTGAGTATGGGATGCGCTGGCGCGTGTACTGTATCGCTTTCTTTCAGTATGCCAGTGCTGTGCGCAATAGCATCGGGGCATCCTGGGGGACCCGGGATCGAGGCAGCAGGAGTGTATGTAAGATCCAGCGATTGAGATCCTGGGCTGTGTATCCCAGCTCATGTAGATTGCGGCCCGCCAGCCAGAACGAGAGCCATTGTAGTTGGCTTGCATAGCAGTAGGCACGGAGGTCAGGGGCCCCCAGACTCCCTCTGTCTGTCTCTAGCTGCAGTTTGGCTAGGCCCACCCGCCGACGGCCATTCCCCCAGATCAAGTCAGATAATAGTGTCTCAAGTGCCTTGAATATAGATGCAGGGATTATCACTGGAAGGTTTGTAAAAAAGTATGGCACTCTTGGGAGGACCACCATTTTGGAGATCGCCACCCGGCCCATTACAGATAGTGGTAGCGAGATCCAAAAGGCCGCCTGGGATCGAAGCGCCCTAATTGCTCTGGTCACGTTTCCCTCTATGAAGTCTTGCGGGTCTCTGTATATGTTGATGCCTAAGTATTTGAATGTGTATTGCGCTACTGTTAAAGAGAGCTGCCCAAATTGCAACCTGTCTGGACGCGCGCTGGAGAGAAAAAAGAAGGCTTGCGATTTAGCCTCATTAATGGCCAGACCTGAGACCAGTTCAAATTGGCTAAAGATGTCCGGGATCGGCCCTAGGTCATTGAGTAGGTCTTTGGCGTATATAATTATATCATCAGCATATGCTGATAGCACATGCCCTTATTGCCCAGTCTGATCCCTATTTGCTCTGCCTCCGCCCGAGCTTGATGGCCAAGGGCTCTAGCGCAAGCACAAATAGCAGGGGTGACAGTAGGCACCCCTGACGGGTACCTCTGCCCACTGGGTATGTACGTGAAATGTGATTCCCGGTGCGGGCCCGCGCCGTGGGCTCTGTGTATAGCAGTTGTACCCACTTCAGATATTCCGGCGGTATACCAAATTTCCCCAGTGACCTGACCATGTAATCCCACTGCAAGGTATCAAAGGCCTGTCTAAGGTCTAATGTGATGCAGCCTGCATTCTGCGTGTGTGCTGGAGCAGACCCCATGACATGATAAAGTCTTCTGATGTTGAGAGACGTGCTGCGTTCGGGGACAAACCTGCATTGATCCACATGTATGAGCTTGTGTAGGTATGGGAGTAAGCGGCGTGCCAATATTTTACTTAATATTTTATATTCTGTGGCAAGCAGAGAAAGGGGTCGGTACCCTGAAATATCCGTAGCAGAGCGCCCCAGCTTAGGAATTGATACAACTAGTGCTTGCATTGTGTTAGATGGAAGGGTCCCCGTGTCCAGTGCGGATTGGTACAGCTGTTCCAGATGGGGAATCAGGACATCTGAGAAGGTGTTGAAGAATTCTATAGGTAGGCCATCTAGGCCAGGGGCCTTGTTGCGCGGTAACGCCCGAATAGCCTCTCTGATTTCAACTCTGGTAATGGGGCCTGACAGTTCATCCCTGGCGGTATGATCTAGCTGGGGGAATGGTAGGTTGTCAAGAAAGGCGTCTATAGATTCATCTATCTGTCACACTGGGGCTTGCTAGAGCGCTTCATAGTACTTATAGAATGCTTAGTTTATTTCCTGCTGGGTGTGCACAGTGTTCCCTTCTGATGTGGCTATTTCATGTATCACGGCAGCAGGGGGGGCATCGCGTATAATAGGCGCTAGCAGCGCACCAGACTTATCAGCCTCTGTGTGTTTTATCTGAGTGTACGCTTTGTAATCCATTACTCTAAGGCTCTCCAATATTTCGGCATGTTTAATGCGCGCCTCTTGCAGTGCCGCTGCTTTGGCGGGGTCCTTTGCCGCTTCCTGCCCTATCGCATTCATGGTACTCTCAACTGTTTTGAGGTTATTGTGTATCTCCTGTCGTGCCCCTGCTGTGGTGCTGATGGCCATACCCCGTATGACAGTTTTAAAAGCATCCCACTCTACCTGTCGTGTGGAGGCTGTATCTGCAGTTTCTGTAAAGTAGTTTGTGATGCCTACTGCCAGTGTGTTCCGGAAAACGGAGTCCTCCAGCATCTGAGGCCACAATCTCCAAGTGGGGACCAGGGTGGGGATCCTGCCCCACCCAAGCGTGAGCTCTAGTGGATTGTGATCGGAGAAAGTCTTCCCCAGGTAAGTAGTGTGCATTACTTGCGTAGTAAGGGGAATGGAGTAGAGTATCCTATCTATTCTCGTGTGGAGCTGGTGTGTCGGGGAGAAGAACGAGTATTCCCTATTGTTTGGTTTTTTAAGACGCCAGATGTCTCTCAGTGCCCATCCCTCCGACCACCTACACAGTTCCTCCGCTTGCTTAATGGATCCTGCTCCTGGAATCGGTGGATGTGAGCGGTCCATATTAGTGTCCAGGACCGCATTGTAATCACCCCCTAGTATCCATGGATAAGCCACCCAGTCTGCCAGCACCCCATTGAGACCCGCCAGAAATGTATCTTGTTCAAAGTTTGGGGCACAAAGGCTGCCCAGCGCCACATGCGCACCATCCAGCGTTCCCCTCACCAGTGTGTATCTACCCTGTGGATCAGCTCGTGTCTCTAACACCACAAATGGGACTCCATTCCTGACCCATATGGTCGCCCCCCTTGCAAATGCGGAATATGATGTGGAGAAGAATTGGCCTTTCCATTTCTTGTGCAATTTACCGATCTCTGGATCAGTGAGGTGGGACTCTTACAGAAACACTACCTGGGCCCTGCGCCTATTAAGCTGCGCATGTATTCTATGACGTTTATGTATGGGTCCAAGTCCCTGCACATTCCAGGTAATTATATTATAGGTACCCAACTTGTGGTCTCGTGATTGTGAGCGCAGCGCATGATAAACCAGGGTCTCCGGGCCAACAAGCGATCACTTGATGTGCGAAGCGAGCCAGTTCCCCTAAACACCCTTAATTTAACCTGTAATACTAGGTCCAGCGCTAGAACTGCCCTGGTCCAAACTAGGATCACAACAGTGTGAAAGATTAACAAATTACAAGTTGCTTTTGCACGCTGGGGGGTGCTTCCTATGCCCTGCATGGTGATGTGTACAGTTACAGAGCCCCTGTTGCCCGGTCCAGATACAATTAACAACATACGTTGGCAGAGCTGGGAAGGGATATGTGCGCTGCTATCGGCTATCATCTTACCAATTTACCAGTTATCATCGTAGATTGTACAAACAGCTCCCAACAGGCCCTTTTATTTATGAAAGGAAAGGGGATACTTCTTTTACCCTAAAAAATAATCTGCTGTCTGAGGAGTCACAGTGTGAAACAGGGCTATACTGTTCTCTGAGTCAGAATGACTAGTATTCTCCTCCGAGGATTCCGACGTCGATTGGGGGTGCGGGCCTCTAAGTGTACTTGCCGTTGCGATCGCCTCCTTGTGACCTTTGAGGGCTTGCTCCAGGGTGGGGTTTCTAGCTTGAGAGCTGCGGGCCAGTCTATTGCGTCGTGATCGTCGATGCGCTGTAGACTTGGGACTTTGAGGCATGCTTTGTGAGGAAGTCCCAGATGCCGTTGGGGGGAACATTACTTCCAGCCATTCGTCGGCCTCCTCTGGGGTTTCAAAAAATTGCATCTTTTGATCATGCATGACCTTCAGGCGGGCTGGAAATAGCAAGGTGTATTTAAGATTCAGTGCTCTGAGCTTCTCTTTGGTAGCCTGGTAGGAAGACCTTTTGCGTTGCACAAGCATGGTGTAATCCGGGTATAATGATATTCTTTGGTTCTCATACTGGATTGGGGGCTTCTCTCTTGCCTTTTGGAGCAGCCAGTACCAGTCCCTGAAATGTAGTATTCTGACGATCATGGGTTGGGGGCGGGCCCCTGCCGCTGGTCGGCCCGAGGGGATCCTTTGCACCCTCTCCACACAGAAAAAGTCTGAGAGACCCTCCGGGGCTACATTTTCTTTGAACCATTGCTCCATGAACTTGCCGGCTTTAGGGCCCTCACTGCGCTCCGGCATGCTAAAGACGCGAACATTGTTCTGGCGGTTCCTACCCTCTGCATCGTCGACCCTGTCCTGGAGATCCGCCATTTGTCGTTGCAATTGTGTGAGTTGCACTGCATGTTCTTTGTGCTGTGGTACCAACTCCGCCAGTGCTACTTTATTATCTTTCACAGTTGCGGCCAGTTTGGTATGGTCTGCCTTTAAGAGGGTGAAGCCCGTCAGGAGGGAGCCAATCTGCTGCTCAATGGATTTTCGCGAGTCTCTCACCTCTTGGAGAATGAGCTCTAGCTTGTCCGATTCCATGTTCGTTGGCGGGATACAACTCGATAGTGGTTGCTGGGTGTCTGTATCTTCTTGCTGTTGTGAGCTCGTGGCAGCTGCCTCAAGGAGTTTTCCTTTGGTGCGCCCCATTCCGTAGTAGTGTAAAATACACCGTTGGCATACAGCTGAGCGTTCTCGCCGGATAAGAGTCGCCTGGTGCAGTCGCTGTCACAAGGCAGGGTCTTCTACATGTGCCTGGATAAGCAGTGTATGGGTTCATATGCCTGGTTGCTGTCGGCCCAATTCAGCGCAGTGGACCAGCGCCGTCTCTAGCTCATTGCTGTGAGCCCCTTAGGCCGCGCGGGGGCAAAGTTCCGGGCATCCCCCCCTACAGTGCAGCGGTAGGAGTGCCAACCAGTCTGGTAGAAGCGGGCGGGAATCAACCACCTAGAACCCTCCCTCCGTAGCGCCGGTTCGCATCAGTCTCCCCAGGCCCCTCCACGCACTCTGACTGCGAGCTTCGCCGTGCCAGCAATATGTCAGCACCCCTTGAGGGTCTAGTCCTGGCTGTCAACCAGATCCAATCACCGGCTAGGGTCTCATCAGCACTTCCCGCTCATTATGCATGTCTGAGGGGGTCAAGGATGGTCTAGCAGTCCAGGCCTTTTCTGGTGTCAGTTCTTTTCTTTTTTTTTTTTGTTGTTGGGGGGGTGGCCTTATCAGCAGGTGTCTTCCACAGAGTTTATGCTGCCCCCCAGCCCCAATGGACCATTGTCCGGCTCCCAGCATACACCAGGGGGGGAAAGAAGGCCTTCATCCCAAGGGCCACTCCTCACGTCACGGGGGCTTTTCTGCCCTCCTCCTTGCCGCAATCAGGGAGCCCCCATCAGTCTCCCACGGGGTCCATCAGCATTGTATTCACTCCCATAGCACTGGCATCCGCAATTGAGAAGGGAGGGGGTGAGGGGGGAGAGCCGCAGGCGCAGCAGGCCTGTACTCACAAGCCGGGGCCCCCCCGCCGCTCACCTCGTCTCCCAGTATGAAATGTAGGGCCTCGGTCCCTTGGCTGCCTCCCCTGCCACCGCAGGGCCGGTCCGGACCCGGCCTCCACTGCACTTCCGGGCTGGCTCTCTGTCAATTCTTCAGTCTATCTGTTATCTGCCCGAGGGGAGGGGGCTCCTGACTCTCCACCAGCACGGACCTCAAGGAGGACAGCAGGCCTGCCCGGCCACCTGGTGTGTGGGCCGGGCTCCCAGCAGCAGCCTATGGCAGCCTCTCCGCGCTCGCAGGGGGAGGGGAGGAGAGAGACCCCCAGGCCTCCGCCGCCGCTATCGCAGGGGAGGAAAATCCAGGAACAGGAGGGAGGGAGGTGTAAGAGAATGGCAGCCGCCGTCCCCTCCCCGCAGCCCTCTGCCGCAGCACTCCGTCCGCAGGGGCGTCGGATTCTTCAGGTGCCTCAGTCCTGATCACCACCGCATGCACTTACGGGACTCTCGCCCTCTCTCCAGCACTCACCGTCCCTCGATTCCGCACTCACTGCCACCAGTTCAAGGCCGTCGCCCAGCGTTCACCAGGCCGGGAGAGAGGGGGACACCGGCACTCTAGCTCTTCAGTCCGGCGGAGGAGGTGCATCTCGGGTCGGCTGCCATTTTGTGGTGTCGCCAGTTCAAAGCAGCAGACGCCCCACAGGTAGGCCCCAGCCGGCGAGTTAGCGTGCAGCTCTCATCTTCACCATACGCTCATTCCTGTGCCTCAGGGGTAGTCAGCTCGTCTCTTAGCCTTCATGCTTTTGTGTGGTTGCGGTTTGGGGGTTAGATTGGCCCCAGCTCCGCAGGATACGGCAGGATTCGCCGGACCGGGCGCCGAACTCGCTTAGTTTGCGTCCGCCATGCTTGGCGGTTAGCCACGCCCCCGTAAGGTGTAGTTCAATAGACAATAAGACCGACATTAGAAGGCTGGCAGCTTAAATACTTCTCGGCAGGTTCATGACAGTCCCCAGTGGTTAGAAAACAGCAATTAATCTGCAAAAATATGAATTCATATCTGCCAATACTGAGATCACATCATATTTTCTAAGAAGTTATGCTTATTAAAAATAAAATGAAGTATGATTCAGTGAGCAATAAACCAGACATTAAATAGCTAGCCACTTAGATGACTCTTGACAAATTCGTAAAAGCTCCCAGTACTGCCGGAAGGGTGAGTGGTTAATAAGGTGCGTAGAGTACAGTAGCGTCACTAGTTCATTGCGGCCTGTTATTAAACTGCATCCCCAGCCCCCTCCAGTTGCCTGCTGTGCCCTTCAGGTATATTCTGAATATTTAGTCTCTTATCGGCTGCAGTCAAGAAAGAATTTTATAAGGCGGCAATTTAACTGTACATATTCGCTGGCAAAACACGCTTTTACTACCTGCCTGCAGGTTCGAATTTGTTTGTGATTGAAGAGAGGCCCAGTGTCTGTGTTTGCTCATGAGTTGTTTGCATATGTACAGCAGATAGATTATATCTTCTCTCTCCTCCCCACACAAACGACAACAGAATGTTGCCGAAGTGCGTTTCCAAGGTGGAAGGTGGAGCAAGGAATGGAGGATACCAAGACGATCAATCAATCAAGCAGTCACTTGTAAAGCATGGCTAACCACACCGGGCAGGTATCCAAGCACTGGTGAGCAATGTCGGTCAAAGAGCCAGGTCTTGAGCTCCTTCCTGAAGGTGGTCAGCGACGGAGTGGGGCGTAGATGGAGAGGGAGGGAGTTCCAGGATCTGGCAGGGGTATAGGAGAAGAATCGTGCGGGTGAGACGGCTTCGTGGTGTGTGTACGAGGGCGAGGTGTGCGGAGTGGGTTGGTGGAAGGTCAGATGGTGGTTCATGTAGAGGGGTCCGATGTTGTGGAGAGCTTTGTATGCGTGAGTGAGGAGTTTGAACTGCCATCTCTTCTGTACGGGGAGCCAGTGGAGGTCCTTCAGGTGAATGGAGATGTGTGACCTTCTGCGCAGGTCTAGGATGAGTCTGGCCGCTGTGTTCTGGATGGTTTGGAGTCTTTGCATGAGTTCGGTCGAGGTGCTTGCATAGAGTGTGATGCTGTAGTCGAGTCAGCTGGTGCTAAGGGCCTGCGTGACTGTTTTCCTTGTGCTGGTGGGGAGCCATCTGAAGATTTTACGGAGTAGGCGGATCGTGTGGAAGCAGGCTGAGGTGACTGTGTTTATCTGGCATTTCATTGTGATATTGCTGTCAAGTACGATGCCTAGGTTGCATGTGTAGTCTTTGGGTACGGGGGTGAGACCCAGCTCCGAGGGCCATCAGGAGTTGTTCCAAAGGGTGTTGTCTCAGGGAAGACCAGAACCTCAGTCTTGTGGGTGTTTAATTTGAGGCAGCTGTCTCTCATCCATGTTGTGACACTCTGCATGAATTTGTGGAAGTTGTTCTTGGTCTGAGTGGGGTTTTCTGATAGTGAAAGGACTAGCTGGGTGTTGTTGGCGTAGGAAACGATGTTGATGTGGTGTGTTCCTATGATGTTCGCGAGTGGTGTCATGTAGATCTTGAAGAGAGTGTGGCTCAGGGAAGAGCCTTGTGGTACTCCGCAGATGATGTGTTTGGGGGAGAGGTGAAAGGGGGGAGGCAAACTTTCTGGGTTATGTCCTGAGAGGAAGGATTCTATCCACTCAAGTGCATTGCCTGTGATTCCGATCTGGCAGAGTTGTTGAATGAGGATGCGGTGGGAGACGGTGTTGAAGGCTGCGGAGAGATCTAGGTGGATGAGGGCGGTCGTCTCGTCTCTGTTGAGTAGTGGTCATATGTCGTCTGTCAATGCAATCAAGGCTGTTTCAGTGCTGTGGTTGGCCCTGAAACCTGCCTGGGATGCGCCGAGTAGGTTGTATCTTTCCAGGTGACTAGTCAGTTGAGTGTTGATGGCTTTCTCTATGACTTTGGCTGGGAAGGGAAGGAGGGAGACTGGATGGTAGTTCTGTGGATCTGTGGGGTCCGGTGATGACTTCTTGAGGGGGGCCTGACCTCTGCGTGCTTCCAAGTTTCTAGGAAAGTGTTGGTGTTGATGGAGGAGTTCAGGATGGTGGTGAGCTGGAGGCTGATTTAGCTGTTTCCGAGGTTGAAGATACAGTGAGGGCAGGAGTCGTCGAGTGCTCCCAAGTGGATGGACTTCATCAGGGCGTGGTGGTAGGTGTTGTGAGTTGGTTCCATGTGGAGAGCTGAGAGGCAGCTGGCTAGGGGTCGAAGTTTTTGTAGATGGCTGCGATCTTGTTGTTGAAGTGGTTGGTGATTTTGTCGCAGAGCTATTGAGAGGAAGGGATTGCGTTCTCTGTGGCCGGGGGGGCAGGAGAATTCTCTAACAATGGCGAAGAGTTCTTTGGTTTGGTTGGAGCTTGGTTCGATGTGACAGGTGAGGGCTTCTTTTTTAGTGGATCTAAGGTGGTGGTGGTAGTTGTTGAGAATTGTTTTGTAGGTGTTGCGGTCTGTGTTGTTCTTGCTGGTTCTCCATCTTCTTTCCAATCATTTGCATTCCTGTTTTGAGGTGCGGAGTTCCGGTGTGTACCAGGTGACTTGTTTGGAGGGTCTGTGGGCATTGAAAGGCTTGGTGGGGGCGACTTGGTTGGCTGCATTGCTGGTCCAGCTGTTAAAGTTCTGTACTGTTTGGTTCATGTTGGGGGAGATGATTGGCTTGGTAGAGCTGAGGGCGTCCATCCACAGTTGCTGGGTTATGCTGTTCCTGTTGCGGTAGGGTGCGTTGTTGTAGGTGGGAGGGGCATGGTGGACCAACAAGGCATGGTACGTCCAGGTGAGTTCAGATGTGTGGCTCAACTTGATTCTGTTGCTAGACGTAAAGATGGGGTCAAGGGTGTGTCCTGCTCTGTGTGTCGGGTGGGTGATGATCTGTTTGAGGCTGAATTTGTGTAGTCGTTCGAGGAGGTCGTTTGAGTTGGTGTCGATGTGGTCGTCTATGAGGAAATTGAGGTCTCAGAGGAAGATGTAGTAATCTGAGTCGACGACGTGTAGGATGATGAATTTGGCTATCATGTCGCTGATGCCTGTGCGCGGTCACGGTGGTCTGTATGCAAGGGTGCCTTTTATGGTGGTTTTGGCGTCGGGTGGATCTGAAAGTTCATGTGCTCCATTGTGGGTATGGCGTCGTCAATGGTAACTGTGCAGGTGATTGATTCCTTGTTATGATTGCTATGCCTCCTCCATTTTTCTTGGAGCAGTCTTGGTGCTTCATCTTGTATCCGGTTCGGGGTTGCTGTTGCGATGCTGGGGGCTCATGTCGGGGCAAGCCAGGTTTCGGTGATGAAGATTACGTCGGGAGCGAGGCTGGTGATGGTGTCCCAGATCTCGGTGGCGTGTTTGCAGAGGGATCTGATGTTCAGCAAAATGCAGTTGAGTTGAGCTAGTGATTGGTTTTTGGTGGGCGTAGTGGTGTCCGACCAGGGAGGGTTTGTGTCGAATCAGCAATGGGTGCAGGAGAACGGTCCTTCTGTAGTGTGAGGTGCTCCGAGGCAGCAGTTGTTGTCGTGAGTAGTATTCAAGGCGTGGAGTTCGGCGGAATGGTAGCTTTGGCATTGCAATTATCCCGGGTTCATGGTGGTGGGCGTGGTTGGGACGTGGACGGGCACAGACGGGCTTGCCTTTGGTGCACCAGCGAAGCATTCGCACAGAGGCCTCTATTAATTAGCCCTGGGGTGGTGGGAGGGGTTGTTGGCAGGATGGCGCTGAGGACCGGTTTGGACCGGTAAGGGCCACGGGGGGCGGTCAGTGATAAAAACACCCAATAAGCGAGAAGGCGCTCTGCAGCAACAGTCTAGGGAACAGAGCGGGGTCCAAGTAATACAATAAAAATACAATCTAAAACCAAAAACAAAACAAACAGAAGGAAATAAAACTCTTCAAATACAGACTAGAAATTTCTAGAACAAGGTGATATCCAAGTGAGGCAGCAGGAGCGGAGCGAGGGCTCGAACCGGGCTTTTATGCAGAGGAGCTGAGAAACGGCGCCTTAGTCTAAGGCGTCGACACGGAGTGGTGACCTTAACCCAAGGGTGGAGGGCTGCTCCAAGACGATACCATAGATATTTCTCCTTTGTGGTTTTAGTAAACCCAGTGCCTGGATAATGATGAGAAGCCGCCTTAGTGGAGCTGTGCAGGGCCATACCCAGCAGTACTGCTTTGTCCTCTATCAGGGAGACACGTTTGACATTTTTGTTAACTAGCTGTTTAAAGCTATCATGTGTCCCTGACGCCTCCCAAAGACCCAGTAGGCCCAATTGGTCACGTGAATCTTGCAGATAGGCCCTTGCTGCACTTTGTTCCCATAGTCAACAGTTCGGCCTATAAATAAGCATTCAGGGTACCTGGCTCTGCTCCCTTGATCTTGTGCCAGCAGTTGATATCAGTGCCCCTACAGGCCAGCCCTTGCTTCTGCATGCCAAATTATAGTCTTATTTGGGCTGGTGACATGTATTTAGGTAGGCTGAAAAGCATTTGTGATGCATCCGTTACTATACCATCTAAAATGGTCGCATCTCTCCCTCTCATTGACTTACTTATGATCCAGCGCGATATCAGCAAACAGCATTCATACACCAGATACTCACTTGGGCCCATACATTCATACTACGCTAATACTTACGCTGGGTTTTATCAGTTGTTACTCTCTATCAAAATCCCTGCTACCAATTACCTTCTGATTGAAGAGTAATGACTTACCAATGAATCCTTTGCTAATTGGGAAATTTAAAATGAGTGACATTCATTATAGTACATAATCCTGAAATAACCACTGAGTCAGGAAGTTTTAAAATGTTTATCTAAAGATTTAGCAAAGTAAAATACAGAGCCACATGGTACTTAATCGCAATACCCAAGATTAAGCATAAAAATGATTATTGCTAATCAATAACGGTGTTTAAAGAAGAGGAGAAGATAGAGACAGCAGAGCAACTAAAGGTTGCATTATATTTACCTAAGTGCGAGAACCAAACCCCTTAGCCAAGGAGTTGAAAGAATAGGACCCAGGAAGGATGAAGAGCAAAGACTTCTTCCAGGATCAGGACCGGACCGGTGATCTCTCTACAACGACGCCTGCGTTGTTCCCCTCTCTGATACTCGACTTCTCTCGATTCTCCCGTGCCTTCCTTCTAATGGACTCCGCCGCCCCCTCCTCAGGACCTCTTCTGGACAGGGATTCAGTCAGCAACCGATCAGCTTGGCAGTCTGGGGCTCTTCTGTGTATTCTGAGAGTCAGCTCTAGCTAATTAGCTAATTCTATATCTGTTATACCCTTCTACGCCCATGTACCTCCCCTTAATGTTGCAAAAATATGGGGCCACTACTTCTGATTGGACAGGGACAGGAGGTGGATTCTCGCACCATGTTGATTTGGCCTAAATTGTAAAGCCTATTGTCTTTACGTTCCCACCCCTTCAAATTAATACATTCGCTTTATTTCCCACCCGTCTCATGACAAATGTAAACCAATTTTCATAGACATTGTATCAATGTGTGACAGGAAAGCACTAGTACAACATCTTCGGCCATCAGGTTACGGCCTTGGACTTCGTCCAGGTTGACTTCATTTGGCAGGCACACAAGACACATGCGCAGAACCATTTGCCTCTCGAGTTTCAGGTCAACAACCCAGGCCCAAGTTTACGAACTAATAAAAGTGCAAGAAGAAAATATTAGAATTGCTAATAAAATGTTTCACTGTATACCCACTATTTCTATTCTATTCCCAATTAAATATATATACTATCCCGCGTTAGTAGCGTTAGGAAACGACAATTTAATAATGACATGAGAGCAAGCAGAAGCATGTGAAAACATCAAGCAGCCATTTTAATGCACACTGCGCAGAAGCAGAAGTTTCCCACCAAGCAAAGAAAGACATCACACCATGTGATATGGTTGAGACATGCGCATTGAGTTTTCCCGCGCATAGCGGCCATTTTGGATTACAGACAAGCGTTATTCATTAGTAAAACACATAGGCAAGCATCTTTTTCTTTTGTGTCGTGAATGCAAAGGTTAGTATTAACAATACAAGTTTAATAAATTAATAATGTGAGGAGGATTGAATACAAGCAAGTTTCATTTATGAAACCTTGCTCCATCAATCCCCTCTCTGATGGCGTTTCTGAGCCATCAAAAACATTACCCTCAATCAGATGCCAACTTCTAGCAAATTACTTCATTCTTGTCTTTATTCTTTCTATTTTTACAATCTCCTTTTTTAATTTCTTGTATAATTCACTTCTCCACTCTTCAAGTTCGATTTCATCTACCTTTCGTTTCTTTCCTCTTCCTGTCACTTTATATGTTCCATTCTTTTTACAACATTTGCACCATATTGTTATTGCCAATATTATTATTGCTATCCCTGCTAAGGGTACTAATATTTGACCTATAAGTCCTTTCCCTATATTAGCAAACCAGGTTCCAATTGACGATATACTATTTGTCAATCTTTCCCATACACTATCAACTTCCAGTGGTTTAAGTTCTTTCTCAAGTTTAGTTATATTCTGTATGTACGTTCCAATTTCTGCACTCTTATCAGGAATATAAGTGCAACAATGTTTCGTCTTCAATAATTTACAGACTCCGCCCTCTTTTGCCAATATAAGAGCAAGACGATTTTGCATCACCATAGATCTAATCGCAACCATTTCTGCATTAATCATTAGAAACCCTCCAGCAGTATCCGTTGATAAACGATCAACTACTGTAGACAATTTACATATTTTCCTTGAGTTCAGAATTATTCCCACTGAAGGTATCAATGCACCAAATATATCACCTACAATTTCTGAAAAACTAGCTCTTTTACTACGTATTAATTCACTATTGTTTTCATTACTCTCAGTGTTTCTTTTTACGTGGTATATCTTTGGAAATACTATTCCAAAATAACAACTTCCATACCACCGTGCAGGAAGCCTAAAGTAAGCCTTATTCCCACACACATAATAGATTCCAGGAAAAACTGAATCTGTTCCTCCTTTGAGTCCCCAACCTCCAAGACTTAAAAAATTGTGTTCACATTCACTGGTACCGATGAAAACATTGTTATAATCAGTCTTTAACCTATGAAGACAAATTTTTCCTGTCTTTACGAAATCCAGAGCCATAGCAGCTTGAGCCTTGCCAGGTGTGTAACTACCTTCTTTCTCAGCCCAAGGTGGTAAATGAGCCTTATGCTCAGAAGCTTTCTTTTGAAAATCTTGTCTTCTATCTTCTACTAAATTCAAAAATATCTTTTCTTCTTCAAGTAAAGAACATGTTAGATTGTGTCTATGTGCATGTGTTATGTCTATTGATTTCATTGTTAAGAAAAATTCTCCCATAAACTGTGCGTCTTGACTACTAAGCACTGGGTTCATACTCTTGCGAATCGGAACCTCAGAAAATATCACATCTAAGTTTGAATAATAATACTGAAGTCTCCCTGTTCTATAAAATAAACTAGACAAAACACTACATGATATGCCATATGTCAGTGGTAAGTGATGGTATGTTAATCCTTCTGCTACTGATTCGGGTAACTTCATACAGAAGTAACAATTACTAACTTCCATGGTGTCTACATATTGAAACAATAACTTTGTGAAAACGTTTAAACTAGTATCGTTGTCAGCTACTTCATGATGAATTTCTGCCTCATCTTCTGCCACTAGTTCTACTCTATTGCCCTTCATGTTTGCTGTCCTCTCCTTAGTTTCATTATTAATCTTTTTATCTATTATCATCAGGTAAGGAATTGCTACAATCAGGACTAACCATACTATAAGCACCATTACTAGACTACATATGCATATTGCACAGCATCTTCTACAACATTTCTGTTTTGGTCTCCCAGTAACTCTATCGTCAGGCATTTTTCGACAAGGAAGATTGCTCTTCTTATCTTTTCTTCTTTTCTTTAGCTTATTCCTTTGCTTAGTCATGGTGGTCTTGTTTCTTCTTCGTATGTCAATTCTGCACTTGTTCCTTCGCCACCACTGTCACTTGATTCTGAGCTTTCAAAATCTTCAAGGATGATATAAGTCCAGTCAGGACCCTTGAATTTGTTATTCACAAGTTTCAGTCTTTTGCTTCTTCTTTTCACAGTTTTATTTTCTTGTTCGGTTTGACTTGATACTTCAGGTACTTGATCTGGATCTTCACTTCTGGTTGTTATGTGGTACTTTACTCTTTTAATGACACTTGGCCAATGATCTCCTTTTCTTGTTTTCTTCGTTGGCACTGTTTCTTTGTTTTTGTCTTCAGCGAACTCGTTAATTTCACTGCTTAGTACTGCTTTGTTTTCTTTGATTACTTTTTCTTCTGTTTTGTCTTTTTCAGGTCTGATTGGTTTCTCTGTAACAGCTCCGCTGTGAGTTTCCAATAACTGACCTTGTTCTTTGTTTATTTCTTCAAGTTCATGTTTTTCAAGGTTTTCTTCTTCTGTGTACTCTTCTTGATCTAACTTGTTCTGATCAGGGCTTATTGCACTGTGAACTTCTGCAGCCTGACCTTATTCTTCTAGACCTGTCTGTCCCTGATCAAAGTCTATTAGGTCTTCACTGTTTTGAGTCCAGTTTTCTTTCCCTATCTGACCTTGTTCAGGATTTCTTAATGTCTTTTCTTCTTGTTCCTGAACTGCTTCTTCTTCACCTATCTGATCTTCTTCAATTTCTTTCAATTTCACTTGACTTCTTGTTCTGTGGTATACTTCAGGAACTTCTACCACTGGTATCCAATCCTGACTTGAGCTCGGTTGTTCTTCTTCAGCTTCTCTGGAATCTCGAACTTGAGATCCTACAGCTGGGCAACCTTCAGCCTCTTCAGTGATCGGCGCTGTCTGAGGATTCTCTTCCTCGGGATCTGTTACTCTCTTGGTGTGACTTACATGGATCCAATTAGGAAATCCGGCACACTTCACTGCTGTATTCGTTGTCAGTATGACTTGACACGGTCTGCCCCATCTAGGTGATAGACACGTTTCTCTTGTGTGATTCTTCACTACCACCCAGTCACCAGGATTCAGATCATGTTCTTGCTCGGGCTGCCTGGAAACTGCGTCTTCTCCAACCTGATGAGAGACAGAACGCACTAGGTCAGCCAATCCTTTGCAATGGTCCAGAACCATATCATCAGATATATTCACCAGTTTGTTTGTGGGAACATGTGTTTGTCTCATTGCTCTTCCCATCATTATTTCGTGGGGGCTCAATCCTGTGGTTCTGTCAGGTATACTTCTGAGTCCCATTAGAACAAGTGGTAATGCATCTGGCCACTCTAATGATGTTGACGCACACATTTTTCCCAGTCTTGACTTTATAGTGCCATTCAATTGTTCAACCACTCCAGAAGCTTCTGGACGATATGCACAGTGCAGTTTCTGTTTGATTTGAAATGCTTCACAGATTATTTGAATCACTTCACTGTTAAAATGTTTTCCTCTATCTGATTCCAAAGTTACTGGAAAACCAAACCTAGGAATGAGCTCTCGTAGCAACAGTTTTGCAACTGTAATGCTGTCATTTCTCCTAGGAGGGTAAGCCTCCACCCACTTTGAAAACAGACACACTATGACTAGTACATATTTCAGCCCTCTACATGGTGGTAACTGTATGAAATCAGACTGAAGTCTCATAAATTGACCCTCTGCCTTTCCAATTTTTCCAAATCCAATTACTGTCTTCCTGCCCGGATTATGCATCTGGCAAGTTAGACATCTCTGGCAAAGACTCTCTGCAACAGCCCTGAATTTGGGATTGTACCAATTTTGTCTGAACAGCCTAATCATTGCATCTCTCCCTATGTGTGTGTCTCCATGATGCATTCTATCCACTTGTGAGAGTAAACAGTCTGGCATGACTGGTCTGCCATCAGCACTGATCCATACTTCATCATCTCCTCTTTGGTAACAACCCACTTTGATCCACAAATTCTTCTCACTTTCATCAACCTCATCTTTCAATTTCTTCACCTCATTCCAAGTTTCAGGTGGCATATACAGCATAAGTTGGCAGCTGATTCCCATTCTTTCCACCCTCTTATTAACTGACATTCTGGTTTTGGCACAATGTTGAGCCACCAGATCTGCATATCTGTTGCCGACTACCACCCAGTCATCTCCTGTCTGGTGTGCGGCACATTTCACCACAGCCAATTCTTTTGGTGATTGTATTGCTTCTAGCAATTCCCTTACAAATTGTCCATTTTTAATGGGGGATCCTGAAGAAGTCATGAAATCCCTCTGCATCCATAGTTGGCCAAATTCGTGCACAACCCCGTAACCATATTCGCTCTTTGTAAATATGGTTACTCTCTGCTTCCTCCCAATTTTGCATGCTTTTATCAACGCAATCAATTCAGCTACTTGTGCAGATTTGACTCCTGGTAAATAGGATGCTTCAACTATTCCAGTTAATTCACATACCGCATAGGCAGCAGTTAGTTTACCATCTTCATGTCTTTGACATGAACCATCAACAAATAGCTCCCTGTCTGGCTTTTTAAGAGGCTGTTCCTCTATATCTGGGCGTGGTTTTGTGCATAATTCTGTAATTTGTATACAATCATGTTCATCGTCTTCGTCATCTTTAATTCTCTCATGAAGTGGGTCTGGTAGTAAGGTTGCTGGATTTTTTATAGTACACCTTACCATGTTCACATTTTCAGCACTAATTATGATTCTTTCGTATTTAGTCAGCCGACTAGGAGTAAGATGCTGAGTTCGGGTTCTTGTCAACAGAATGACAACTGCATGTGGAACATACACTTTTACAGGGTGTCCCATCACAATTGACTCACTTTGTTCAATGCTCAAACAAGTAGCCGCCACTGCTTTTAAGCATCCTGGCAATGCGGCTGCTACTGGGTCCAATGTAGCAGAAAAATATGCTATAGGACGTCTTTCTAGTCCATGTCTTTGAGTTAGGACAGAAAGTGCACAATTTTCTCTCTCATGACAGAACAATGCAAATTCTCTTTTATAATCAGGCATGCCTAAGGCAGGTGCTGAACATAGGGCATTTCTCAATTTTACAAAGGCTTCTACACTTTCATCCTCCCACTCCACAGGGTCCTTTGCTTTCTTTTTTGTCATGTTAATTAAGGGCTTAGCTAACATGGAAAATCTTGGTATCCATTGTCGACAGTAACCTACTATTCCTAGGAACATTCTCACTTGTCTTTGTGTTACAGGCATTTGCATTTTCTTTATTAAAGCTACTCTTTCAGCTGTTACTCTTCTTTTTCCCTCTCAATTTGGTGTCCCAGATATTTAACAGCTGTTGTACAGAATTGCAATTTTTCAGGTGAGACCTTATGCCCTTCTTCTGCCAAAAGATTTAATAATGCTATAGAATCAACAACACAGTCCTCTCTGGTGTTCGATGCCACCAATAAGTCGTCGATATATTGGACTAAGACTGAGCTTCCTGGCATCACTAGTTTTTCAAGGCACTTTTTCAGTATCTGGTTGAAAATAGAAGGACTTTCTGTGTACCCCTGAGGAACACGATTCCACACATAAACCTTGTTTTCAAATTTAAATGAGAAAAGATACTGGCTGTCTGGATGTAATGGTATGGAAAAGAACGCTTGACACATATCAATTACTGTGAACCATCCTGCACTCCACGGGATCTGGTATAAAATTACTGCAGGATTTGGTACTATGGGACAACATGGTTCTACAATCTTATTTATTTTCCTCAGGTCCTGAACAATCCTATATTTTCCACTAGGTTTCTTTAATCCCATTATTGGTGAATTACATGGGCTACTCATTACTTCTTTTAGTATGTTTTGTTCTACCATTCGATTTATTTCTTCAATGACTCCTGCTTTTACTTCTGCACTCATTTTGTACTGTCTGGTATTTGGGAAAATTGCACCTTCCTTTACAGTAATTTTAACTGGATCTATATTGGCCATAAGTCCTACTTCCTTTCCGGTGAAATCCCATACTATGGGGTTTACTGTACCTTTTAATTCTTCTGGCAACTCATCTTTTGTTATTAACGAAAACATTTCATCCACTTCTGTACCTTGTTTTGCAATCATAATTTTATATACATGGTCTTCATCTGGTGTCTGAACTGCCACACCATCCGGTGTGCAGAAAATGGTACAATTCATTTTGCACAATAAATCCCTACCTAACAAGTTTACTGGACTGGAATCACATACTACAAATTGATGCATTTCTCTGAAGTTTCCAATTTTAACTTCCATTGGTTCGGTAAGAGGTGTTCTAATCCGCTGATTAGCTACCCCCACTACTTGGATATTTTCACCAGAGAGAGGAAGGTCTGGAATGTCTGCTGTTCTCACAGTAGACCGGGTAGCACCAGTGTCCAAAAGGAAAGTAATATTATTACCTTTCACATTCCCTTCAACATATGGACCTGACTGATCTACCTGTAAGGATGCGCCAAGTATGCACTCCTTCTTCCTCTCTCCTAGGCACCGTCATGGACTGTATTGACAGATATCGTCCTGCAAAAGAAATTGTGATGTCATATAATCATTCTTACCACTTCCTCCTGGATATCCGATGTCTGTACCATGCTTTGCTCTGCTTACATTACCCTGAATAGGTGCAGGTGGCAACTGACTCTGAGGATTTGCACCCTGCTGTGAGTCATTCTGCGTCTGTGGATTTAAATTTTGATTTGGGCCATTATTATTCCGAATCTTTTTACATTCATCCTTCCAATGCCCCAATTTTCCGCATCCATGACAAGGAAATTTCTTTTTAGCTTCTTCTCTACTCATTCGTCCTCTAAACTTTCCACCATTCCCAGCATCACCATTCGTTCCAGAATCTTTTCCTGGATTTTCACTGGGATTTTCCAAATTAATTCCCTGTTTCTCAGCCATTTTCACCTGAGCCCACATCACTTTTTCCTGCAATTTCTTGTGTCTATCCTCAATATCGTCTCCACAATATTTAGCATACTTCAGAATCTCATCTATGGGCTTTCCCTGCCAACACAGCATATGCTGTTTAATCATCTGACAAATTTCTGGCTTTAAACCATAAACAAATCGACACACAAACTGACTCATGTTTTTGTCTCCAATGTCCTCAAATCCACTATACTGTTTAAATACCTGCAATAGACGCTCATAGTAAGAATGTACTGATTCATTAGCTTCTTGGGTAGTTCGATCTATTTTTACCCAATCTGTCTCTTTCGGTGGTATTTTCCCTTTCAGGTAAGTTATCACTTGGTGATAC
The DNA here is from genome assembly GCA_963921515.1 of Calotriton arnoldi. Classification (NCBI taxonomy): domain Eukaryota; kingdom Metazoa; phylum Chordata; class Amphibia; order Caudata; family Salamandridae; genus Calotriton; species Calotriton arnoldi. The sequence continues at coordinate 145,500 of CAWUFW010004688.1, forward strand.
TTTTTCATTACATCATTTGACGGGGCACCTGTCTTCGGATCTCTAGGATATTCATCACTAGGCCAATCAACTGTAATTTTACAATCTGTCCACAAATCGGCAGGTACCACTATATCAAACAACCCATCCAAATCCTTCAACAATACCTTTGACACCTTCACAAACCTGTCAACCTGCTTGTACCATTCAATTGGTTTTTCTCTCAATTTTGGAAAATCATTCGTAAAAGATAAAATATCCTGTCTGCTCCATGGGACATGTACATATCCTCCTCCCGCAACTTCTCGCATGGGATACATTTGATCTGCTTTCCCTGTTTCCTTCATCACATATTCTGATGCTGTTCTACTTGTTCGTGCTTCTTCCTTTTTCTTGGCCCACCTAGTTTTCCATTTATCTAGGTCTCCCCATTTTTGCAAAACTAACATTAATTCTCTTATTTGTAATCTTCTTCCAGAGGCATTCATATTTTCTAAATCTTTGTCTGAAAATTCTGCTCTATAGGGTTTCTGTAGTACCTTTGATCTCCCTATTTCTATTCCCATCTGTAGTGCTAAATTGGATAATTTTTCATGAAATAACCTTACATTTCTGGTGATACTCCTACATAGGAACAATAATTCTTCTTCATCATAGGTATTTAAGCGTTCTAGTCCTACATTTCCTGCTATTATTTCTTCTAATTCGACTTTCAATTTATGAATGTCCATTATTTTCGGAGGTGTGCACTGTTTAACTGACCCTTGCACCCATCTTTCTAGATCTTCAGGTGTTACTATGGTAGCACTTTTTGCTCCCGATGAAGTTACTAAACTTACATCTTTTGAACCTCCAGGTACATCTTTTCTTGGAGTACTATTTACAGAACCTCGAATAGGCAAGTCCATGAGTGATATTGTGGATTCACAGTCACTAAATTGATCCTCAATTATAACTGGAGCTTCAGGTTTTGGATTATTCACAGCAGTAGGTGTAAGTACCGGTGGAGGACAGCTTCCCTGAGTACCATATAATGGAACTACTGGACCAATTGTTACAGGTATGGTCAACGAATCAGGATGTACTTTTATCTGGGTTATTTTCTGTATTAATTCTGCTCTGGTCTTTTCTAGGGCTTCCTTTTCTTTGTCATGAAGTATTCTACTCGGGGTGAATTCATGCATTACCTGTGGCACTAATGGAGTTTTCGGTGGTGCACTTGGGGTGCATCCACTTGTCCCTTCCTGATATGGTGGGGGATTTCTTAACATTTCCTCCATAAATTCGTCTTCAGACTCCTCATTTCTCATTAAATGTTTTGTCTTTTCTGTGCATTTACTTCCTAATTTCTCCTCTGCTGAAAACAATGGATATAATCCTTCTGTAATCATTGCCCTTCTCCATTGTTTCATCTGACCGTCCCTAGACTCACGTAGATATCTGGGAAAAAATCCTGGATAACTCCTATTACTTCTAGATCTATCCCGCTCAAATGCCTCGGTTTCCCTTTCTTCTAGAGCTTCGTACTGAGTTAATCTAGGTCTGACTCCTAAGTCATTCATCCTCAATCTTAAGTTTTGTAGAATTCGCCCATTGAACGTGCCATTCTCGGGAAATGCTAGTATTCCATCATTTTTGGTATATTCTATCCAATTCTCCATCCATACATAAGTATGATAACCTCTCTCCATCATCATGAATGAAGCGGGCGTTTTAGCTGGTGGAATAATAATTCCTTCTCTAGTTTTGAGTGGTTTATCCTTTTTAAAATAGTTCTTAATCTTTTGCAGAAAGGACATTTTTCTCTTCTCTCCGTACATTCTATCTAATCTTCGGTGTACAAAATTATATTCTGCAAAACCTAGGAATCTCCTATCCGGACGAGTTCCTGTTAAAGTCGGATCGCGTTTTAACATGCAATCTTTATCCACTAAGATTTTAGCTTCTAAATATCCACCAATCAAGTCTCTGCTAACTTTTATTTCTGAACCAACCCTTGCGCGGCCTTTTGGTGACGTTTATCTGTCAACCCCTCCTTTACAATCTGCTCCTTTCTGTCCTTGCTGGTTTAACCAATACCAGCGCGGCACCTATGACGTCAGTACTACTCCTGACTACTGACCCCTCCTTTACAAGGGTTTTTCCACACCCGCTGATTCAACCAATCTCAGCGCGGCGTTTAGTGATGTCAGCTCCCTCTCCGGCAACTGACCCTCCCTTTACAAAATCTTACGCAAACTTTAGTTTCTCTATAAATCTTAATTAAATTTCAGTAACAACATAAAACATTCGCTATCGTGCCAGTTTCTCTAAAATAGGAAAGATAGATTTTCTCTCACCCTTAGTAAAACCTTTCCGTTTACTAAACATACACTACGAGTAAAACACTTCCGTCTACTCTTCACACAAGCTCCAGAAGTACCTGTTACTTCTCCAATGTTACCCTTTCTAGGTGATATAACATCAAATTTTTACCAGCATACTCTTTTTGCTATTACTCACACGAATAGAGTCCCTAACGAGTACTGAAAGTCCTGCTTAACTTTTCAGTACTATTTCTGCCTGGCAGATAACCTCACTGCAGTATGGCTTCCACTTACCATCCGCTATTCTTTTTACCCCGGGGATTCTGGACAACATAAAACAAAACTTTGAATACACGGATGTTAGTTCATAAAAATACAAATAAAAATTCTCATTACCCAGTTAACAAAGAGTAACCATCCTCTGATTACCAGAAAACTGATCCAGCGCGATATCAGCAAACAACATTCATACACCAGATACTCACTTGGGCCCATACATTCATACTATGCTAATACTTACGCTGGGTTTTATCAGTTGTTACTCTCTATCAAAATCCCTGCTACCAATTACCTTCTGATTGAAGAGTAATGACTTACCAATGAATCCTTTGCTAATTGGGAAATTTAAAATGAGTGACATTCATTATAGTACATAATCCTGAAATAACCACTGAGTCAGGAAGTTTTAAAATGTTTATCTAAAGATTTAGCAGAGTAAAATACAGAGCCACATGGTACTTAATCGCAATACCCAAGATTAAGCATAAAAATGATTATTGCTAATCAATGACGGTGTTTAAAGAAGAGGAGAAGATAGAGACAGCAGCGCAACTAAAGGTTGCATTATATTTACCTAAGTGTGAGAACCAAAACCCTTAGCCAAGGAGTTGAAAGAATAGGACCCAGGAAGGATGAAGAGCAAAGACTTCTTCCAGGATCAGGACAGGACCGGACCGGTGATCTCTCTACAACGACGCCTGCGTTGTTCCCCTCTCTGATACTCGACTTCTCTCGATTCTCCCGTGCCTTCCTTCTAATGGACTCCGCCGCCCCCTCCTCAGGACCTCTTCTGGACAGGGATTCAGTCAGCAACCGATCAGCTTGGCAGTCTGGGGCTCTTCTGTGTGTTCTGAGAGTCAGCTCTAGCTAATTAGCTAATTCTATATCTGTTATACCCTTCTACGCCCATGTACCTCCCCTTAATGTTGCAAAAATATGGGGCCACTACTTCTGATTGGACAGGGACAGGAGGTGGATTCTCACCATGTTGATTTGGCCTAAATTGTAAAGCCTATTGTCTTTACGTTCCCACCCCTTCAAATTAATATATTCGCTTTATTTCCCACCTGTCTCATGACAAATGTAAACCAATTTTCATAGACATTGTATCAATGTGTGACAGGAAAGCACTAGTACAACATCTTCGGCCACCAGGTTACGGCCTTGGACTTCGTCCAGGTTGACTTCATTTGGCAGGCACACAAGACACATGCGCAGAACCATTTGCCTCTCGAGTTTCAGGTCACCAACCCAGGCCCAAGTTTACGAACTAATAAAAGTGCAAGAAGAAAATATTAGAATTGCAAATAAAATGTTTCACTGTATACCCACTATTTCTATTCTATTCCCAATTAAATATATATTCTATCCCGCGTTAGTAGCGTTAGGAAACGACAATTTAATAATGACATGAGAGCAAGCAGAAGCATGTGAAAACATCAAGCAGCCATTTTAATGCACACTGCGCAGAAGCAGAAGTTTCCCACCAAGCAAAGAAAGACATCACACCATGTGATATGGTTGAGACATGCGCATTGAGTTTTCCCGCGCATAGCGGCCATTTTGGATTACAGACAAGCGTTATTCATTAGTAAAACACATAGGCAAGCATCTTTTTCTTTTGTGTCGTGAATGCAAAGGTTAGTATTAACAATACAAGTTTAATAAATTAATACTGTGAGGAGGATTGAATACAAGCAAGTTTCATTTATGAAACCTTGCTCCATCACTTACATAGGTGATTGTTGGAATGAGTTTCACCTGCATCACTTCGACCAGTGTAGAGAAACTTGAACCGACGACTTTGCTCCTTTTTTAGCGCAACTGCTGTCGCTGTACCTCTCATTTTCAGTGCTTCCTTATGGGTAGTGAATGAGCCTTTGCTATCTATTATAATGCCTAGGTATTTGTATTTGTGGACGGTTTCTAGATGTTGTTTTGCCAGGTACCAGCGATGCGCTCCTTTTGCCTTTCTTTGATTCAAGTGCATGACCTTGGTCTTGGTTAGCTTTATACTCAAGCCGTTTTCATTTGAATAGCTTTGTGTAGTAGTGTCTAATAAATGCTGAAGGCCTAATGGAGTTTGGCTGATGAATGCTACTTTGTCGGCATATAGTTGACTCGAGAGTACGAGACCACCCATCTTTGGAGCATGAGAGTTGCACTTGTCCAGCCTTGATGATAGATCTGACATTAAAAGACTAAAAAAGGGTTGGGGTTAAGATGCTGCCCTGTTTCAGCCCACTGGTGGTTGGGATCCTTCTTGACAGATCGTTTCCAGTTCCCAGCTTTACTTGTACGCAAGTGTCTTTATGCAGATTATTAGATGATTCAGGAGGGAAGATGGGGTCTTCCATTTGGTAAGTTTGCACCCACAATTTGCCTCTGTCAATATGATCGGAAGCCATATAATCAATGAAAGATACGTACAGTGGCAGTTTGGCAGCTATCGTGGTGTCAATATGTAGAGAGCGAGTTAAAATATTGGTTGATGTTCCCATATGCTTATGGAAACCTGTTTGGTTAAGAGGAATAACAACATTTTCAGTCGCCCAATATGTCAGTTCCTCTAGGATGAGACCGGCGTAGTATTTGGCAGCATTATCTATAAGGGCTACCAATCTATAACTTTTAGCCTTGTTGTTATCACCCTGTTTATAGATTGGGGAGATGATTGAGTCCCTTCATGAGGCCGGTATTGTCTCTGTTTGTAAAATGTCTTCAAAGACCGGCTTCAGAGATTCCACTCAGTAACAAGGGTCTAATTTAATAAGATTGGGTTATACCATTTGGGCCTGGCACTCCCTCTCCCCTGCCTTTGGCTTTCCTCTTGGAAATTTGCTTTGCTGAGATTATGATACTCAATGATGCCAGATTGTTGCGTATTTCATGAGTTATCTCTTCTTCTGTTGGGCCGTGATGGCTTCTGCATTTAGGTTGCTGTTGAGGTTGCTATTAAAGCGAACCCAAGGAAGCTGGCCAGAGCCCCTGCTGTCAAGTATGAGCTAACTCCATGAACTGTGGGTTTTTGAAAACTTATTGATTGATCAGGTCAGATGATTTTAAATCCTTCAGTCTGCTAATGATTGTTAACAGCCATAAGATATTCCCCCTGTTTAGAGTATCAGCACAACCTTTGGACTTGTATTCCGGTAGAAACATGGTAGTACATATGTCTGGCTGCATCTGCAGCCTACTAAAGGCAATTGTTTGTTGTATGTTTTTCTCTGATTCTGGAAAGTTCAGTGAGAATATTTGTTTAAGTGAGTTAGGTATAGAATCTGACCCGTTTCCAGCAGTTATGTATGGCTCCTCTTGAGGGACGGTCTCCCCACCCCCACCCCCCCATCCCCGGGGAGCAATACCTGGCTCAAGTATCTAAGGTAGTTAGTTCCTGAGAGGTTTCTCCTCCCCTAAGCATTACTCCATCTTCAGTTGTCACACTGCCCATGTAGAGTTGCTTAGGTCCACTTTGTTTGTCTATTGTAGTATCTCTAGTTGCCCCCAAGACTGGTCCGCTAGATGTTGGAATTGTGGCGCCAGTTTAAAGTTGGCCGTTATATCAGCCTTCCTTTTCCTGCCCTTCCTTCTCTGTTTTTGTCGTTGCTTTGAATTAAATGGAACAGTTGGCCTGGCGTCGTCCTCCATGATCTGTAATTTTTTTTAATTTGATTTATAATTTTATATAGTGCTCCAATGCCCTGAGGAGTCTTGGCGCTACTGCTGTTCTAAACGAGAAGAGGAAGTTGAGGCAACAGTAAGGCATCTCTATTGACAAAAAAACCAAGGGACAGATGTACGACTGTTTTTTGCGGTCGCAAACGGGAATTCGGCCCATTTGCGACCGCAAAATTTGTCAGCCCCATGTACAAACCATATTTTGCGAGTCGCTAACCTATAAGCGACTCGCCAAATATATGGTTTGCGACTCGCTATTAGGAAGGGGCATGCCAAGGGCGTCCCTTCCTAATAGCGAGTCAGAGTGCAATGTACTATTGTTTTGCGACCACATTTGCGGTCGCAAAACACTCCCCTTCCCCTTTGTAAATGGGTGCGCAAATATTTTTTAAGAGCAGGCAGTGGTCCCAGGGACTACTGCCTGCCCTTGAAAAAAGGAAACTGAAAAGTTTCATTTTTCTTTTTTAAATGCATCCCGTTTTCCTTTAAGGAAAACGGGCTGCATTTAAAAAATAAAATAAACTGCTTTATTGAAAAAGCAGTCATAGACATGGTGGTCTGCTGACCCCAGCAGGCCACCATCCCTGTGAGTTCTAGCCATTCCCAATGGGGACGCAAATTGCGCTTGCCTCATGAATATTGATGAGGCATGCAATTTGCTACCCCATTGGGAATCGCAAACAATGTCTGAGACACTGTTGTACATTCAGTTTTGCGAGTTGCAAATTGCGAGTCGCAATTCTGCGCAATTTGCGACTTGCTAAACTGAAAGGACATACATCGGGCCCCAAGTCTTCAGGGATTTTCGAAAAGACAGGAGGTCTGGGCACTTCCTTAGATTTGCGGGGAGGGAGTTCCCTAAGTCCTGCGGCCTTCAGGACAAAACTCCTACCTCCCCATGAGACTCATTTGGCCTTAGGTAATACTAAGAATTTAGCACCTGAGGATCTGAGTGTCCTAGGAGGGGTCTACCAGACAAATTTCTCACGAAGATAGTAAGGACCAATATTGTGCAGTGCCTTAAAAGCAATACAGAGCGCCTTAAATTCAATCCTTTTTGCCACTGGAAGCCAGTGCAGCTTGATCAAGGCCTGTGATGCTGATTGATATTTTGGAATTCTTGCGAGAGGCATTCTGCAGCATCTGGAGTTTTAGGAGGGATTTTTTCCAAATGCCGATGGAAAGGGCCTACCCATAGTCCAGTGGAGCTAGGACTTAAGTCGTAACCAACATTTTTTGAAGGTCCGAGGGGATACAAGGACAGATCTTTCTAATTATTCTTAAAGTGAAGAATACTGATGAGGCAAGAGCACTGACCTGATCTTCAAAATTGAGTTTATCATCAAAAAGGATTCCTAAGTTCTTCACTTTCCGCATTGGTGAGGGTAGAACCCCCATATAATAATAATAAATAATAATAATAAAGGGCATTTATAATGCGCACAGCTACCTCGGGCGAGGTGTCCCGGCGCTAACACGGAAGACAGCAGAGTAGAAGAACCGGGCAGCTGATCCCTTTGCTTAAAGAGCCAGGTTTTCAGTGTCTTTCTGAACTCCTGCTCAGAGTTCAGCATGCGTGAGAGGTGAGGCAAGTCATTCCACAGTTTGGCAGTCCCCACCGAGAACGACCTACCCCACTGCCTGGCTTTGGAGAAGCAGGGGACAGTAAAGCATCGAAGATTGGACCATATCCTGCGGCGACCAGCTTTATGAACAGAAGGAGTTGTCTTTACCAAAAAGAAGGACCTCAGTCTTTCCGGAGTTAAGCTTTAGGCAATTTAATCTCATCCAGCATTCTACCTGAGATATACAGGTGCTAAACTTTTGAGCAGTCTCCTCATGATTGCTTGATATGAATACTACAATTTGGGCGTCATCTGTGTAGGACACCAGTGAGAAACCCAACGATTGTGATGACCTCCTTCTTGTTGCAGGTCCCCCAAAGGACGAGGTCGACTGCCTTTCGTGCGCTTGGTCATTACTTCCCGCATCCATCTCTGAGTTCCTACCTTGGGTTTGGTTGTCTTTCATGTTGGGTCGGCTCTCTTGGGCCTCCGCAACCCCTTGGCTGGCTGCTGGATTTGATGCTTCCACCCTCGAGGGGAAGGCAGCCTGGTAAAGGTACCATTGAGGTTTGAGTTGCTTTCTTTATGTCCAACAGAAGGTCTCCTATTGCAGATGGTAATGTTGACCGTTCCTTCACAATTGCAACGCAGGTGCAACAACTTGTTTGTGTAAGCTGCATCTTGGTTTGGGCCCGTCTAATCATATTATTTAAGTCGGCCAATTTGACATCGATATTTGAAACATAGACGCCCAATGAGTTATGAAGTGATAGCTGAATGTCCATTTTGTCTTATTGGTATTGCATCGCATTAACTGACAATTGCATGGTGCTCAGTGTTACCACTTTCTTAGGTTTTAGTTCCTCTTCCAGGTTTTCATACCTACCTGTGCTCTCTCTCTCGGTTTCCACTCCTTTTTTCCTCTGGGTTCCACCCCCTTCCCCCACTGGCTACCAATTCTCAGGTGACCCTGGTGACCAGTATATACAGCCCCCTCGCCTGGACTCCGGTGCTTGGCTTATTTTGTTCGTGGATTCCAGTAACCCAGGCCAGAGAGCGCACAGGAGCGCGTCTCTATTCCTTTCCGTTCAGCCGTGTTCTCAGTGGATCATCTGGGAAACAGTGCTGCCCCCTTTGACCTTTTCAAAAAACCACGTGGTTGCTGCTCGCAGCCGGAGCTGGGTTTTTCTTCGGCGTTTGGCTGGCCTAATTCCTCGCTGAGTCGAAGCAAGGCAGGAGCCGTTTCCACAAAGGCGGTATATACCGCGAAGACATTTTCCTTTCACTTTTAGGTTGGTGCGCACGGCAGGAGCCGAGCACTCAGCCTTTTGTTTTGACTTTACGTGCGAGGCAAGAGGACGCCCGCACCGACTAGTTGAGCGCTGTTGAGTTTTGCACTTTCCTCCAGTGCGGGGCGGAAGCCGCCCGCGATAATCTTCTGGACATTTCATTTCCTTTTATCACGCCGTTGCCACTGATAGCGCTACAGTGTATCCCGTATGGTTCCTTTGTTCGAAAGCGCAGCAGGAGCTGACTGCGCTTCCTTTTAAATCCTCCTACCGCGGTGGCGGTCATTCTTCTTGGTTTCCCCCGCAGGCGCACGGCAGGAGCCGGCAGCATCGCCTTGGTCCAGTGTTCCGGCTAGCAGGGAGGGACTGCAGCCAAGAGACTTTCACCTTGTTTGTTCTGATCCGCTTGCAGTCGTGGGAAGGCGCCAAGTAGTGGAACCCGCAAAATACCCTGTTTCCTCAACCATCCCTACGATTTTTCCTTTTATCAAGGGTGAGTGGCTGTCCTTCTATTGTGAGAAGGAAGTTGACGTTGATCACTGAACTGCTTGCGCCCCTCTGCTCTTCACCCTATTTACGTTTTCCTCTCACTTCCTGTATTCCAGATCTCGGCTCCTCCTCCTCCTCCGATGTGGATCTGATTCCCTTCTTCCCGACCCTGCCACCTTTAGAACAAGCCCTTTGATTACCTGTCTTCCACGACCCAGGGGAGCTGGTGCGCCGTACCTCACGTCCCTTTCCCCTTGGGATCAATCGCCCATACTGCACTATGCCGTGTGGAGGATTGGTCTGAAGGTGAGAGGGGGGACTCTCTTCGTTTCCGCGGTTCCTGCTGTTCAGGTGAGTGGGATCGCGACACTCAGTAATGATGTCCATATATAATCTGTCCCATTTTGTTTGTCCTGGTTGATGTCGGTTTTAGATATCTTACTGTTTTTCTCCAGAGATAGATCAGGGGTATATGAGGGTACCAATTCTTCCCATTCCTGTTTTGTAAGACAGGAGATGTCGCAATCTGTGACCTGAGTATCTGGAATGTGTGGCTGTTGGAGATACTGAAAAGGGCTTTGCTTGGGGGTTGATATGAAGCCAAACGAGGTACACCATTTTTAGCGTCGAAAGGGAGTTTGTTTTGTGTCAAAGTGCGAGGAGGCAGTGTTTGCTGGCATTCTTCCTGAGGTTGCGCTCTCGTCATAATTTGTCCATTGATATGTGAAGTTGGCTCAGCGTCTGCTGGAAGTATCAGGGATGCAAGGGGCGCTGTCAGTAGTTGCCTATTTGTCATTGTGCTAGTTGAGATAACATTTATCGGTACTTGTGGGGCCTTTGTGAGCTTGCTGTTTGTTGAAGAGGGGCTTCTTTTGAGGAGAGATCCCTCATTTTCATTGTCTGAGTTTACTTGTTTGGGCTTCTGCTATTTCTTCTTAATGACATCTCCACCTTACCGGCTGTCTCCTCTTTAGATTTTGCCTTGGCATTGGGTGCTCTTGTACCCTCGGAGTCCTCCTTATTCTATTGACTTGTGGGCATTCCTAAACCAGCTTGGACTCCATCTCCCATGGCTTCTATTACAGTGAGTGTGCTCTTTTCACTCGCATTCACGAGCCTTTCACACACCACATTGTGTTGATCCACAATCACTGGCTATAGTGAGGATGGGAGGCAATTTGCGCCATCATTGCTTGTACAGAGCACTAACCCAGCATCTTTTATAAAGGAGAACTTGGTGTATATCTTTGGTTGGTACCCCGATGTTGTAGCAGTTTGAACTACCAGAAAACTGATCCAGCGCGATATTAGCAAACAGCATTCATACACTATATACTCACTTGGGCCCATACATTCATACTACGCTAATACTTACGCTGGGTTTTATCAGTTGTTACTCTCTATCAAAATCCCTGCTACCAATTACCTTCTGATTGAAGAGTAATGACTTACCAATGAATCCTTTGCTAATTGGGAAATTTAAAATGAGTGACATTCATTATAGTACATAATCCTGAAATAACCACTGAGTCAGGAAGTTTTAAAATGTTTATCTAAAGATTTAGCAGAGTAAAATACAGAGCCACATGGTACTTAATCGCAATACCCAAGATTAAGCATAGAAATGATTATTGCTAATCAATGACGGTGTTTAAAGAAAAGAGAAGATAGAGACAGCAGCGCAACTAAAGGTTGCATTATATTTACCTAAGTGCAAGAACCAAACCCCTTAGCCAAGGAGTTGGAATAATAGGACCCAGGAAGGATGAAGAGCAAAAGACCTCCTCCAGGCTCAGGACAGGACCGGTGACCTCTCTACAACGACGCCTCCGTCGTTCCCCTCTCTGATACTCGGCTTCTCCTCGATTCTCCCGTGCCTTCCTTCTAATGGACTCTGCCGCCCCCTCCTCAGGACCTCTTCTGGACAGGGACTCGGTCTGCAATCGGTCAGCTTGGCGGTCTGGAGCTAAGCGCGCTCTGGCAGCATGGACGCCTGTTCTTCATGAACGCATGCTCTCATGGAATCTTGCTCTGACTAATTAACTAATGCTATATTCTACTATACCCTTCTACGCCCATGTACCTCCCCTTAATGTTACTAAAATATGGGACCACCACTTCTGATTGGACAGGGACAGGGGGTGGTTTCTCGCACCATGTTGATTTGGCCTAAATTGTAAAGCCTATTGTCTTTACGTTCCCACCCCTTCAAATTAATACATTCGCTTTATTTCCCACCCGTCTCATGACAAATGTAAACCAATTTTCATAGACAATGTGTCAATATGCAACAGGAAAGCCAAAATACAGCATCTTCGGCCATCGGGTCACGGCCTTAGACTTCGTCCAGATTGACTTCATTTGGCAGGCACACAGGACACATGCGCAGAACCAGTTGCTTCTCGAGTTTCAGAACACCAACCCAGGCCCAAGTTTACGAACTAATAAAAGTGCAAGAAGAAAATATTAGAATCACATATAAAATGTTGCACTGTATACCCACTTTTTCTATTCTATTCCCATTTAATTATATATTCTAACCCGCGTTAGTAGCGTTAGCAAATGACAATTTAGTAATGACATGAGAGCAAGCTGAAGCATGTGAAAACATCAAGCAGCCATTTTAATGCACACTGCGCAGAAGCAGAAGTTTCCCACCAAGCAAAGAAAGACGTCACACCATGTGATATGGTTGCGACATGCGTATTGAGCTTTCCCGCGCATAGCGGCCATTTTGAATTACAAACAAGCGTTATTCATTAGTAAAACACATAGGCAAGCATCCCTTTCTTTTGTGTCGTGAATGCAAAGGTTAGTATTAACAATACAAGTTTAATAAATTAATACTGTGAGGAGGATTGAATACAAGCAAGTTTCATTTATGAAACCTTGCTCCATCAATCCCTCTCTGATGGCGTTTCTGAGCCATCAAAAACATTTCCCTCAATCAGATGCCAACTTCTAGCAAATTACTTAATTCTCATCTTTACTCTTTCTATTTTTACAATCTCCTTTTAATTTCTTGTATAATTCACTTCTCCATTCTTCAAGTTCGATTTCATCTACCTTTCGTTTCTTTCCTCTTCCTGTCACCTTATACGTACCATTCCTTTTACAGCATTTGCACCATATCATTATTGCCAAAATTATTATTGCTATCCCTGCTAAGGGTACTAATATTTGACCTATAAGTCCTTTCCCTATATTAGCAAACCAGGTTCCAATTGACGAGATACTATTTGTCAATCTTTCCCATACACTATCAACTTCCAGTGGTTTAAGTTCTTTCTCAAGTTTAGTTATATTCTGTATATACGTTCCAATTTTTGCACTCTTATCAGGAATATAAGTGCAACAATGTTTCGTCTTCAATAATTTACAGACTCCGCCCTCTTTTGCCAATATAATATCAAGAGCAAGTCGATTTTGCATCACCATAGATCTAATCGCAACCATTTCCGCATTAATCATTAGAAAACCTCCTGCAGTATCTGTTGATAAACGATCAACTACTGTAGACAATTTACATATTTTCCTTGAGTTCAGAATTATTCCCACTGAAGGTATCAATGCACCAAATATATCACCTACAATTTCTGAAAAACTAGCTCTTTTACTACGTATTAATTCGTTATTGTTTTCATTGCTCTCAGTGTTTCTTTTTACGTGGTATATCTTTGGAAATACTATTCCAAAATAACAACTTCCATACCACCGTGCAGGAAGCCTAAAGTAAGCCTTATTCCCACACACATAATAAATTCCAGGAAAAACTGAATCTGTTCCTCCTTTGAGTCCCCAACCTCCGAGAATTAAAAAATTGTGTTCACATTCACTGGTACCGATGAAAACATTGTTATAATCAGTCTTTAACCTATGAAGACAAATTTTTCCTGTCTTTACGAAATCCAGAGCCATAGCAGCTTGAGCTTTGCCTGGTGTGTAACTACCTACTTTCTCAGCCCAAGGTGGTAAATGCCTTATGCTCAGAAGCTTTCTTTTGAAAATCTTGTCTTCTATCTTCTACTAAATTCAAAAATATCTTTTCTTCTTCAAGTAAAGAACATGTTAGATTGTGTCTATGTGCATGTGTTATGTCTATTGATTTCATTGTTAAGAAAAATTCTCCCATAAACTGTGCGTCTTGACTACTAAGCACTGGGTTCATACTCTTGCGAATCGGAACCTCAGAAAATATCACATCTAGGTTTGAATAATAATACTGAAGTCTCCCTGTTCTATAAAATAAACTAGACAAAATACTACATGATATGCCATATGTCAGTGGTAAATGGTGATATATTAATCCTTCTGCCACTGATTCAGGTAACTTCATACAGACATAACAATTACTAACTTCCATGGTGTCTACATATTGAAATAATAACTTTGTGAAAACATTCAAACTAGTGTCATTGCCAGCTACTTCATGATGAATTTCTGCCTCATCTTCTGCCATTAGTTCTACTCTATTGCCCTTCATGTTTGCTGTCCTCCCTTTAGTTTCATTATTAATCTTTTTATCTATTATCATAAGGTAAGGAACTGCTACAATCAGGACTAACCATACTATAAGCACCATTACTAAACTACATATGCATATTGCACAGCATCTTCTACAACATTTCTGTTTTGGTCTCCCAGTAACTATCGTCAGGCATTTTTCGACAAGGAAGATTGCTTTTCTTATCTTTTCTTCTTTTCTTTAGCTTATTCTTTTGCTTAGTCAGGGTGGTCTTGTTTCTTCTTCGTACGTCAATTCTGCACTTGTTCCTTCGCCACCACTGTCACTTGACTCTGAGCTTTCAAAATCTTCAAGGATGATATAAGTCCAGTCAGGACCCTTGAATTTGTTATTCACAAGTTTCAGTCTTTTGCTTCTTCTTTTCGCAGTTTTATTTTCTTGTTCGGTTTGACTTGATACTTCAGGTACTTGATCTGGATCTTCACTTCTGGTTGTTATGTGGTACTTTACTCTTTTAATGACACTTGGCCAATGATCTCCTTTTCTTGTTTTCTTTGTTGGCACTGTTTCTTTGTTTTCGTCTTTAAAGATTTCGTTAATTTCACTGCTTAGCACTGTTTCGTGTTCTTCAATTACTGTGTTTCTTGTTTGCTCCTTTTCAGGTCTAATTGGTTTCTCTGTAACAGCTCCGCTGTGAGTTTCCAATAACTGACCTTGTTCTTTATTTATTTCTTCAAGTTCATGTTTTTCAAGGTTTTCTTCTTCTGTGTACTCTTCTTGATCTAACTTGTTCTGATCAGGGCTTATTGCACTGTGAACTTCTGCAGCCTGACCGGATTCTTCTAGATCTGTCTGTCCCTGCTCAAAGTTTATCAGATCTTCGTTGCTTTGAGCCCAGTTTCCTTTCCCTATCTGCTCTTGTTCAGGATTTCTTAATGTCTTTTCTTCTTGTTCCTGAACTGCTTCTTCTTCACCTATCTGATCTTCTTCAATTTCTGCCAATTTCGCTTGACTTCTTGTTCTGTGGTATACTTCAGGAACTTCTACCACTGGTATCCAATCCTGACTTGTGCTCGGTTGTTCTTCTTCAGCTTCTCTGGAATCTCGAACTTGAGATCCTACAGCTGGGCAACCTTCAGCCTCTTCAGAGATTGGCGTTGTCTGAGGATTCTCTTCCTCGGGATCTGGTACTCTCTTGGTGTGACTTACATGAATCCAATTAGGAAATCCGGCACACTTCACTGCTGTATTCGTTGTCAGTATGACTTGACACGGTCTGCCCCATCTAGGTGATAGACACGTTTCTCTGGTGTGATTCTTCACTACCACCCAGTCACCAGGATTCAGATCATGTTCTTGCTCGGGCTGCCTGGAAACTGCGTCTTCTCCAACCTGATGAGAGACAGAACGCTCTAGGTCAGCCAATCCTTTGCAATAGTCCAGAACCATATCATCAGATATATTCACCAGTTTGTTTGTGGGAACATGTGTTTGTCTCATTGCTCTTCCCATCATTATTTCATGTGGGCTCAATCCTGTGGTTCTGTCAGGTATACTTCTGAGTCCCATTAAAACGAGTGGTAATGCATCTGGCCACTCTAATGATGTTGATGCACACATTTTTCCCAGTCTTGACTTTATAGTGCCATTCAATTGTTCAACCACTCCAGAAGCTTCTGGACGATATGCACAGTGCAGTTTCTGTTTGATTTGAAATGCTTCACAGATTATTTGAATCACTTCACTGTTAAAATGTTTTCCTCTATCTGATTCCAAAGTTACTGGAAAACCAAACCTAGGAATGAGCTCTCGTAGCAACAGTTTTGCAACTGTAATGCTGTCATTTCTCCTAGTAGGGTAAGCCTCCACCCACTTTGAAAACAGACACACTATGACTAGTACATATTTCAGCCCTCTACATGGTGGTAACTGTATGAAATCAAACTGAAGTCTCATAAATGGACCCTCTGCCTTTCCGATTTTCCCAAATCCAATTACTGTCTTCCTCCCCGGATTATGCATCTGGCAAGTTAGACATCTCTGGCAAAGACTCTCTGCAACAGCCCTGAATTTGGGATTGTACCAATTTTGTCTGAACAGCCTAATCATTGCATCTCTCCCTATGTGTGTGTCTCCATGATGCATTCTAGCCATTTGTGAGAGTAAACAGTCTGGCATGACTGGTCTGCCATCAGCACTGATCCACACTTCATCATCTCCTCTTTGGGAACAACCCACTTTGATCCACAAATTCTTCTCACTTTCATCCACCTCATCTTGCAATTTCTTCACCTCATTCCAAGTTTCAGGTGGCATATACAGCATAAGTTGGCAGCTGATTCCCATTCTTTCCACCCTCTTATTGACTGACATTCTGGTTTTGGCACAATGTTGAGCCACCAGATCTGCATATCTGTTGCCGACTACCACCCAGTCATCTCCTGACTGGTGTGGCACATTTCACCACAGCCAATTCTTTTGGTGATTGTATTGCTTCTAGCAATTCCCTTACAAATTGTCCATTTTTAATGGGGGATCCTGAAGAGGTCATGAAATCCCTCTGCATCCATAGTTGGCCAAAATCGTGCACAACCCCGTAACCATATTGGCTATCTGTAAATATGGTCACTCTCTGATTCCTCCCAATTTTGCATGTTTTTATCAACGCAATCAATTCAGCTACTTGTGCAGATTTGACTCCTGGTAAATAAGATGCTTCAACTATTCCAGTTAATTCACATACCGCATAGGCAGCAGCTAGTTTACCATCTTCATGTCTTTGACATGAACCATCAACAAATAGCTCCCTGTCTGGCTTTTTAAGAGGCTGTTCCTCTATATCTGGGCGTGGTTTTGTGCATAATTCTGTAATTTGTATACAATCATGTTCATCGTCTTTAATTTTCTCATGATATGGGTCTGGTAGTAAGGTTGCTGGATTTATTATAGTACACCTTACCATGGTCACATTTTCAGCACCCATTATGATTCTTTCGTATTTAGTCAGCCGACTAGGAGTAAGATGCTGAGTTCGGGTTCTTGTCAACAGAATGACAACTGCATGTGGAACATATACTTTTACAGGGTGTTCCATCACAATTGACTCACTTTGCTCAATGCTCAAACAAGTAGCCGCCACTGCTTTTAAGCATCCTGGCAACGCGGCTGCTACTGGGTCCAATGTAGCAGAAAAATATGCTATAGGACGTCTTTCTAGTCCATGTCTTTGAGTTAGGACAGAAAGTGCACAATTTTCTCTCTCATGACAGAACAATGCAAATTCTCTTTTATAATCAGGCATGCCTAAGGCAGGTGCTGAACATAGGGCATTTCTCAATTTTACAAAGGCTTCTACACTTTCGTCCTCCCACTCAACAGGATCCTTTGCTTTCTTTTTTGTCATGTTAATTAAGGGCTTAGCCAACATGGAAAATCTTGGTATCCATTGTCGACAGTAACCTACTATTCCTAGGAACATTCTCACTTGTCTTTGTGTTACAGGCATTTGCATTTTCTTTATTAAAGCTACTCTTTCAGCTGTTACTCTTCTTTTTCCTCTCTCAATTTGGTGTCCCAGATATTTAACAGCTGTTCTTATCTTATCTTATCAAGTATTTATAGAGCGCACGTACACCGATTGGTTTCTTGGCGCTGATTGCTAGGAGATTGGCCAACCCGGAGACAGATCATTCATAAGCTTGAATAAAGAGCCAGGTTTTGAGGCTTTTCCTGAAACTCAGCAAGCTAGCGCTTGACCTGATTTCCAGGGGGATGGAGTTCCATAGACGGGGGCAAGAGTTGCGAACCTGCAACCCCCTTGGCGCTTTCGTTTAAAGGTAGGGACCGTCAGCAGTTGGAGCTGTGCCGAACGTAGATTGCGTGAAGGGGTGTAACGGGAAATAAGATTATTTATGAATTTGGGGCTCTGGCCGTTCAGAGATTTGAACACCAGACGTCCCACTTTAAACATGCAACGCTGGGGAATGGGAAGCCAATGCAGTTTCCTAAGAAGGGGGGATGCATGTTGCCATCTGGGTTGTTTATAAATCAGTCTGGCTGCTTGGTTCTGAACCATTTGCAACCGTTTCGTAAGGCCAAGTGGAAGACCGAGGTAAGTTGCATTGGCATAGTCTAAGCGTGATATTACCAACGCCATCAGCACCTGAACCAGAGCTGCCTGAGTCAAAAGCCTACTTATCTTCCTAATTTTGCGTAACTGAAGGAAACAAGTGGAAATAACGGTGCCTACATGCGATTTTAAGGAGAGGTCATTACCAATGGTGACTCCTAGACTTTTCACTGAGGATGAGGGGACTGGGAGAGGACCTAATTCATTGGGCCAGTACTGTGGGCCCCAGTGGTTATGGGCACCACCTGTCAGGACCAGTTCGTTTTTTCCTGGATTTAATTTTAAATGGTTGTGATCCATCCAATGACGGATGAATGTCATAGTGGATTGAAAATCAGAGATTGACTGGGAAGAGTTGTCAATAGTAAACACAAGTTGGAGGTCGTCGGCATAATTAAAGGTGTCCACCCTTCTTTCCTTCAGACATCTAATCAGAGGAAGAAGGTAGAGATTGAATAGGTGCGGAGAGAGCGCAGAGCCCTGAGGAACCCCGCAAGTGGTTTTAAGTTTAGAGGCAGTGAACTGGCCAGTACGGACGGCCTGAGAGCTGTTGTACAGAATTGCAATTTTTCAGGTGAGACTTTATGTCCTTCTTCTGCCAAAAGATTTAATAATGCTATGGAATCAACAACACAGTCCTCTCTGGTGTTCGATGCCACCAATAAGTCGTCGATATATTGGACTAAGACTGAGCTTCCTGGCATCACTAGTTTTTCAAGGCACTTTTTCAGTATCTGGTTGAAAATAGAAGGACTTTCTGTGTACCCCTGAGGAACACGATTCCACACATAAACTTTGTTCTCAAATTTAAATGAGAAAAGATACTGGCTGTCTGGATGTAATGGTATTGAAAAGAACGCTTGACACAAATCAATATACTGTGAACCATCCTGCACTCCACGGAATCTGGTATAGAATTACTGCAGGATTTGGTACTATGGGACAACATGGTTCTACAATCTTATTTATTTTCCTCAGGTCCTGAACAATCCTATATTTTCCACTAGGTTTCTTTAATCCCATTATTGGTGAATTACATGGGCTACTCATTACTTCTTTTAGTATGTTTTGTTCTATCATTCGATTTATTTCTTCAATGACTCCTGCTTTTACTTCTGCACTCATTTTGTACTGTCTGGTATTTGGGAAAATTGCACCTTCCTTTACAGTAATTTTAACTGGATCTATTTTAGCCATAAGCCCTACTTCTTTTCCGGTGAAATCCCATACTATGGGGTTTACTGTACCTTTTAATTCTTCTGGCAACTCATCTTTTGTTATTAATGAAAACATCTCATCCACTTCTGTACCTTGTTTTGCAATCATAATTTTATATACATGGTCTTCATCTGGTGTCTGAACGGCCACACCATCGGGTGTGCAGAAAATGGTAAATTCATCTTGCACAACAAATCCCTACCTAATAAGTTTACTGGACTGGAATCACATACTACAAATTGATGCATTTCTCTGAAGTTTCCAATTTTAACTTCCATGGGTTCGGTAAGAGGCGTTCTAATCCGCTGATTAGCTACCCCCACTACTTGGATATTTTCACCAGAGAGAGGAAGGTCTGGAATGTCTGCTGTTCTCACAGTAGACCGGGTAGCACCAGTGTCCAAAAGGAAAGTAATATTATTACCTTTCACATTCCCTTCAACATATGGACCTGACTGATCTACCTGTAAGGATGCGCCAAGTATGCACTCCTTCTTCCCCTCTCCTAGGCACCGTCATGGACTGTATTGACAGAAATCGTCCTGCAAAAGAAATTGTGATGTCATATAATCATTCTTACCACTTCCTCCTTGATATCCGATGTCTGTACCATGCTTTGCTCTGCTTACATTACCCTGAATAGGTGCAGGTGGCAACTGACTCTGAGGATTTGCACCCTGCTGTGAGTCATTCTGCGTCTGTGGATTTAAATTTTGATTTGGGCCATTATTATTCCGAATCTTTTTACATTCATCCTTCCAATGCCCCAATTTTCCGCATCCATGACAAGGAAATTTCTTTTAGCTTCTTCTCTACTCATTCGTCCTCTAAACTTTCCACCATTCCCAGTATCACCATTCGTTCCAGAATCTTTTCCTTGATTTTCACTCGGATTTTCCAAATTAATTCCCTGTTTCTCAGCCATTTTCACCTGTGCCCACATCACTTTTTCCTGCAATTTCTTATGTCTATCCTCAATATCGTCTCCACAATATTTCGCATATTTCAAAATTTCGTCTATAGGTTTCCCTTGCCAACACAACATGTGCTGCTTAATCATCTGGCAAATTTCTGGCTTTAGACCATAAACAAATCGATACACAAACTGACTCATGTTCTTGTCTCCAATGTCCTCAAATCCACTATACTGTTTAAATACCTGCAATAGACGCTCATAGTAAGAATGTACTGATTCATTAGCTTCTTGGGTAGTTCGATCTATTTTTACCCAATCTGTTTCTTTCGGTGGTATTTTCCCTTTCAGGTAAGTTATCACTTGCTGATACTTTTTCATCACATCATTTGACGGGGCACCTGTCTTCGGATCTCTAGGATATTCATCACTAGGCCAATCGACTGTAATTTTACAATCTGTCCACAAATCGGCAGGTACCACTATGTCAAACAACCCATCTAAATCCTTCAACAATACCTTTGACACCTTCACAAACCTGTCAACCTGCTTGTACCATTCAATTGGTTTTTCTCTCAATTTTGGAAAATCATTCGTAAAAGATAAAATATCCTGTCTGCTCCATGGGACATGTACATATCCTCCTCCCGAAACTTCTCGCATTGGATACATCTGGTCTGCTTTCCCTGTTTCTTTCATCACATATTCTGATGCTGTTCTACTTGTTCGTGCTTCTTCCTTTTTCTTGGCCCACCTAGTTTTCCATTTATCTAGGTCTCCCCATTTTTGCAAAACTAACATTAATTCTCTTATTTGTAATCTTCTTCCAGAAGCATTCATATTTTCTAAATCTTTGTCTGAAAATTCTGCTCTATAGGGTTTCTGTAGTACCTTTGACCTCCCTATTTCTATTCCCATCTGTAGTGCTAAATTGGATAATTTTTCATGAAATAACCTTACATTTCTGGTGATACTCCTGCACAGGAACAATAATTCTTCTTCATCATAGGTATTTAAGCGTTCTAGTCCTACATTTCCTGCTATTATTTCTTCTAATTCGACTTTCAATTTATGAATGTCCATTATTTTCGGAGGTGTGCACTGTTTAACTGACCCTTGCACCCATTTTTCTAGATCTTCAGGTGTTACTATGGTAGCACTTTATGCTCCCGATGAAGTTACTAAACTTACATCTTTTGAACATCCAGGTACATCTTTTCTGGGAGTACTATTTACAGAACCTCGAATAGGCAAGTCCATGAGTGATATTGTGGATTCACAGTCACTAAATTGATCCTCAATTATAACTGGAGCTTCAGGTTTGGGATTATTCACAGCAGTAGGTGTAAGTATCGGTGGAGGACAGCTTCCCTGAGTACCATATAATGGAACTACTGGACCAACTGTTACAGGTATGGTCAACGAATCAGGATGTACTTTTATCTGAGTTATTTTCTGTATTAATTCTGCTCTGGTCTTTTCTAGGGCTTCTTTTTCTTTGTCATGAAGTATTCTATTCGGGGTGAATTCATGCATTACCTGTGGCACCAATGGAGTTTTTGGTGGTGCACTTGGGGTGCATCCACTTGTCCCTTCCTGATATGGTGGGGGATTTCTTAACATATCCTCCATAAATTCGTCTTCAGACTCCTCATTTCTCATTAAATGTTTTGTCTTTTCTGTGCATTTACTTCCTAATTTCTCCTCTGCTGAGAACAATGGATATAATCCTTCTGTAATCATTGCCCTTCTCCATTGTTTCATCTGACCATCCCTACACTCACGTAGATATCTGGGGAAAAATCCTGGATAACTCCTATTACTTCTAGATCTATCCCGCTCAAATGCCTCGGTTTCCCATTCTTCTAGAGCTTCGTACTGAGTTAATCTAGGTCTGGGTTCTAAGTCATTCATCCTCAATCTCAAATTCTGAAGAATTCGCCCATTGAACGTGCCATTCTCGGGAAATGCTAGTATTCCATCATTTTTGGTATATTCTATCCAATTCTCCATCCATACACAAGTATGATAACCTCTCTCCATCATCATAAATGAAGCGGGCGTTTTAGCTGGTGGTATAATAATTCCTTCTTTAGTTTTGAGTGGTTTATCCTTTTTAAAATAGTTCTTAATCTTTTGCAGAAAGGACATTTTTCTCTTTTCTCCGTACATTCTA
This sequence comes from Calotriton arnoldi, assembly GCA_963921515.1. Taxonomy (NCBI): domain Eukaryota; kingdom Metazoa; phylum Chordata; class Amphibia; order Caudata; family Salamandridae; genus Calotriton; species Calotriton arnoldi. The sequence goes on from CAWUFW010004688.1 coordinate 167,986, forward strand.
CCTAATCTTCGGTGTACAAAATTATATTCTGAAAAACCTAGGAATCTCCTATCCGGACGAGTTCCTGTTAAAGTCGGATCGCGTTTTAACATGCAATCTTTATCCACTAAGATTTTAGCTTCTAAAATATCAACCAATCAAATCTCTGCTAACTTTTATTTCTGAACCAATCCTTTCGCGGCCTTTTGGTGACGTTTATCTGTCAACCCACCCTTTACAATCTGCTCTTTTCTGTCCTTGCTGGTTTAACCAATCCCAGCGCGGCACCTGTGACGTCAGTACTACTACTGACTACTGACCCCTCCTTTACAAGGGTTTTGCACACCCGCTGATTCAACCAATCCCAGCACGGCGTTTAGTGACGTCAGCTCCCTCTCCGGCAACTGACCCTCCCTTTACAATAATTTACGCAAACTTATTTTCTCTATAAATCTTAATTAAATTTCAGTAACAACATAAAACATTCGCTATCGTGCCAGTTTCTCTAATTTAGAAAAGATAGTTTTCTCTCATTCTTGGTAAAACCTTTCCGTTTACTAAACATACACTACGAGTAAAACACTTCCGTCTACTCTTCACACAAGCTCCAGAAGTACCTGTTACTTCTTCAATGTTACCCTTTCTAGGTGATATAACATCAAATTTTTACCAGCGTACTCTTTTTGCTATTACTCACACGTATAGAATCCCTAACGAGTACTGAAAGTCCTGCTTAACTTTTCAGTACTAATTCTGCCTGACAGATAACCTCACTGCAGTATGGCTTCCACTTACCATCCGCTATTCCTTTTACCCCGGGGTATTCTGGACAACATAAAACAAAACTTTGAATACACGGATGTTAGTTCATAAAAATACAAATAAAATTCTCATTACCCAATTAACAAAGAGTAACCATCCTCTGCTACCAGAAAACTGATCCAGCGCGATATTAGCAAACAGCATTCATACACTATATACTCCCTTGGGCCCATACATTCATACTACGCTAATACTTACGCTGGGTTTTATCAGTTGTTACTCTCTATCAAAATCCCTGCTACCAATTACCTTCTGATTGAAGAGTAATGACTTACCAATGAATTCTTTGCTAATTGGGAAATTTAAAATGAGTGACATTCATTATAGTACATAATCCTGAAATAACCACTGAGTCAGGAAGTTTTAAAATGTTTATCTAAAGATTTAGCAGAGTAAAATACAGAGCCACATGGTACTTAATCGCAATACCCAAGATTAAGCATAGAAATGATTATTGCTAATCAATGACGGTGTTTAAAGAAAAGGAGAAGATAGAGACAGCAGCGCAACTAAAGGTTGCATTATATTTACCTAAGTGCAAGAACCAAACCCCTTAGCCAAGGAGTTGGAATAATAGGACCCAGGAAGGATGAAGAGCAAAAGACCTCCTCCAGGATCAGGACAGGACCGGTGACCTCTCTACAACGACGCCTGCGTCGTTCCCCTCTCTGATACTCGGCTTCTCCTCGATTCTCCCGTGCCTTCCTTCTAATGGACTCTGCCGCCTTCTCCTCAGGACCTCTTCTGGACAGGGACTCGGTCTGCAATCGGTCAGCTTGGCGGTCTGGAGCTAAGCGCGCTCTGGCAGCATGGACGCCTGTTCTTCATGAACGCATGCTCTCATGGAATCTTGCTCTGACTAATTAACTAATGCTATATTCTATTATACCCTTCTACGCCCATGTACCTCCCCTTAATGTTACTAAAATATGGGACCACTACTTCTGATTGGACAGGGACAGGGGGTGGATTCTCGCACCATGTTGATTTGGCCTAAATTGTAAAGCCTATTGTCTTTACGTTCCCACCCCTTCAAATTAATACATTCGCTTTATTTCCCACCCGTCTCATGACAAATGTAAACCAATTTTCATAGACAATGTGTCAATATGCAACAGGAAAGCCAAAATACAGCATCTTCGGCCATCGGGTCACGGCCTTGGACTTCGTCCAGATTGACTTCATTTGGCAGGCACACAGGACACATGCGCAGAACCAGTTGCTTCTCGAGTTTCAGAACACCAACCCAGGCCCAAGTTTACGAACTAATAAAAGTGCAAGAAGAAAATATTAGAATCACAAATAAAATCTTTCACTGTATACCCACTTTTTCTATTCTATTCCCATTTAATTATATATTCTAACCCGCGTTAGTAGCGTTAGGAAACGACAATTTAGTAATGACATGAGAGCAAGCTGAAGCATGTGAAAACATCAAGCAGCCATTTTAATGCACACTGCGCAGAAGCAGAAGTTTCCCACCAAGCAAAGAAAGACGTCACACCATGTGATATGGTTGAGACATGCGCATTGAGCTTTCCCGCGCATAGCGGCCATTTTGAATTACAAACAAGCGTTATTCATTAGTAAAACACATAGGCAAGCATCCCTTTCTTTTGTGTCGTGAATGCAAAGGTTAGTATTAACAATACAAGTTTAATAAATTAATACTGTGAGGAGGATTGAATACAAGCAAGTTTCATTTATGAAACCTTGCTCCATCAAGCGCATCAGCTTTAAATCTCTCTGCATGGTACATAAGGCTCTTCATCTCCCATATCCAACAAGATTATAAGCCATGTTTAGTTGGTACACCCCAGGTAGACACTTTCGTTCATCGCTTCAACTCCAGCTCACAGGGCCATCCCTCAGCTCTGGTCTTTCAGGAAGGCTCTTAAAACCTGGCTTTGCTCCAGGTAGATATTTTCTGCAGCTGGAGATCTAGTGGACTTATTCCGGACGGTGGTCTATAGCGCCTTGATGCCTTTGGGTAATTGTTGCGCTGTACAATTTCTAAATCAAATCAAATTAAAATGGGATGAGTGGCTATTGCCAAAATGCTTGTCCTCCCATGTCTGTTGTATTTTTTTGCAGCCCTCCCAGTGATACCCACTAGAACCTTTTTTAAAGAACTGAGAGTGCTGAAATCTGACATGATCTGGGGACCCGCTTGAAAGCGGGTCTTGATTTTGACTTTGAAACGACTTATGTTGGAGGGTGGCCCGGGGGGTGCCTGATCTAGAACTGTATTTTGCAGCAGCTCAGTTACAGTGGCCAATTGAATGGCTGGCGAGAGATAAGATCGGAGAGTGCAAGTTTGCGTTTGCTAAACTTGGCGGTAGGGGCCTATTGCAATGGTTATTGACACCTGGAGGCCCAGCAAAGGAGTTAAGTGGATTGCCACACGTAGCCAAAGCGGTATGGAATAGATACATCCAACTCAAACGGAATCTGCTCCCATATTCACCGCAGCTTCCTCTCTGGGACATGCCAGCCACAAGGGTGTTACTGGATGCATATGACCTAAGGCCAAGGCAGGCATCAGGGATACTCCAGGTGGGTGAGCTGTTTGAGGACCTTACTCTGCAATCATTCCAAGATCTCCTAGACACCCGCGGACACGAAGCGGGCCCCTTCCTCACTTACCATGCCCTTCTTCTGGTAATCAGAGACACCTGGTCGGTGGATGGTAATGACCCCAAACTACATCAGGGGTTACAATGCTTTCTTAAGCATGAGGCGGGATGCAAGGCGATATCCATCCTCTGTACATCGCTTATAGCGGCAGGCACAGATCGTACACTAGGAGGTAAACCTCGATGGGTGGCGGACCTAGGCACTGCACTCACTGTTAAACAATGGACGATGGCACTGGAACATGTCAAACGTGTGTCCCACAATGCCTGCCTTAAATTCACACAGTTTAATTATCTCCATCAAACATACCTCATTTCACACCGGCTTCATGCGAAGTTCCCAAGGACACTGTCAGCGTGTCCCAGATCCGGACATGTCGATGCTACATTTCTACACATGGTTTGGGAATGCCCACCACTCGTACTGGTCTGGATTCAGGTGCTGGAACATATCTCCACAGTAGTTGACATACAGCTGACTCCTGACCCGTTGCTTTGCTTATTGCGAATACCCAAAAGCTCCAAACGCACCAAATACCACCTGAGACTGGTAGACCTTGCTCTGGCCCTGTTTAAAAGGTTTATAGCCATGTCATGGAAGGCAGCACAGCTGCCCACAGTACTTACTTGGCTTCAAGAACACATAAATGGGCAGTGGCTGAAGCAGACACCTTGTTATCGGGTCAGCTCCGGCAGGGAGGGGAGGGCGGGGCCACTCTCTGGGATACATTTGTTCTTAAACTGTTTGATAAATTACACCCTCCTCCTCCTTAATTCCATTCATTAAAATGACTGGTTTGGCTCATGACCTCACCGACCTGGCCTTGGTGGACTTACTCTCTAAATAGGGGATCGCCAGAGTTAGGCATCTCCAACAGAGACCTCTCGCAACTTCTCCCTCTGATCTTTCACCCTCCCCCTCGCTCCTTTGGGATCATGGAATTTGCACTCTCTACCTTTCTCTTATTGCCTCCCCCCCTCCGCACTCAAGAGGGCAAGACCCCCAGCTGGAAATTATTGTAGTTGTTACCACTGTTTTGTGTTTACACACTAGTGGTTGTTATTCAATGGGCTATATGCGAAACCCTGTATGGTATTGTTACTTGCTTTTCTTGCTATGCTATGAGGTCTTATCCACTGAGCCTAGTATTTTGCTCATATATATTGATTACCAACAACACATTTACAGTTGCTATTTCTTTTAACACTTGGAGATAGAGCTCAGAGATGTACATTTTCCTGTTCAATGTATCTTGTATGACTTTATTTTTGAAAATGCCAATGAAGAGATTTTTTTAAATGCCTACAAAACAAAGTCAAAGATTGGAACAGCAAAAAAAATATATGTAAAATCTATTCTAAATGTAACCAAAAATTACATGTACATTTAATTATTACTAACATTTCTGAACAATGGAAGTCCTGGAGAAAATCCTTGTAGGGCTTCTTCCAACATCATGGAATAGAGTTTGCATGGCTGTTTAGCAGCGGTCATTGCATCAATTCCCTGTTTTCATACAAAAAAAGGAAGGACTGGTGTGGACTCAGAATATCAATGGTACTAAATGTTGAACATAGAATATCATGAACATAATTATATCCAGGCAAATCATATAATTTTTAATTAGATCGTATTTGTGTTTTGTGCAATAATATCAAAGTTTAAACTACCAAAGTGTTTAATATTGTTTGTTATATGTTTTCTACATGTCATTTTATTTTTTTAACGTTATTTAGAATTTTGTTTGTAGTTTTATACATGTATTATATTTATTTATAATGTATTTTTTGTTTTTAGAGTTTTAATTGTAATATTAAATGTAAATATTGTAAATGAGTTAGGTGTTGGGTATTGTGAGATAGTATGTAGTGTTTCAAATACAATTTGTTTTAATTATGATAATGTTTGTGTATGTCTTAATATTTTTTGATCATTTTTTAATTTACATATTTTAAATTATGGTGTCATTTTAGAATTATTTGTATTTATTAGATATTAATATATGAAGTTTAAGTGTGATTTTATGTTCAGGTTGTTGAAATATAAAGGGTTTTAGAGTGGGTAGTATTTTAAATATTGTGTTTGTTTTTGTGTTATCTTAATTTTAATTTGAATAATAGACTAAATCATCATAAAACACACATTGTTAAAAATATTTTTTTAATTAATTTGTTAATATAATGTAGCCTATTCACAAACTACATTTTGTAGCACCTTTAGTAGTACTACAATATTACTACTAAAGTACTACAAAATGCTGTTCACAAACCTACAAGTGTAAATCTCCACTTCTCCTATCTATTCTATGGGATGATCCTTACACATATACGTTTAATACTAGTAAATGTAGTAGGGACCGGGGCAGTGGCTGGAAAAAAGAGCATACTTATTACTAAATGGGATGGGTTAAAGGAAGACTAAGGAGGGGTTTAGGGAAGGAGATGCACCCACCCACAAAAGAGTGAGCCCATTGTGATTTGCAAACTGCACTTCTAAAGTTACCACAGCCAAAAAGGGACCCAACACAATAGTAAATTACTCCAGCTCAGAGCTGGAGTAAGCCCAGCACCACACATGACTAATTTCTTCCATTCACAGAGGAAGTCAGAGTTATGCACGCACATTGTTGCCAGAGGAGGTCACTGGAACGCAGCTGTTTGCAGGGTGCAGCGAACGGCCCGCAGCTGGTCGGCCTGAGCCGGTAGACCGAGAGGACCATCCTGCCGACCGACGGGGGCCTGCTTGCCCCATCCACTCTACTTACACCCATACCCCCGCTTGCCTACCAGCCTTCCCCGCTCACCGTGTGCTGCTGTGCAGCTCACTGGAGTTCCGGAGACCAGCTCTTGCTGTTGCTGCTGCGAAGGTGGTCACCCTAGCCTGACGATCCGCTCACTCTGCTATCCCGCCATCTGCTTTGGTGATCACCTCGTGCATCTTCCAACACGCCCAGCCCGGTCTGAGGAGACAAGGCTGGGAGTGGCTGAGAGCGGTAAACAGGTACCGGGGGCAGGGGCTGTGAGGGGGTGTGATTAAGGGGGGGCAAAGAGCCCTAAGCGAAGAGCGAAAACCCTGTGGAGTGTGTGACAGTCCGGGTTCTGGGCTGGGTCAGAGGGTGGCACTAAGACTGGCGAGCAGGCAGCAAACTGAGAGGGAAACAAGCGTCTTAGGGCCAGATGTATCAAAGGGTTTTGGCCATTCTTTGTCAATGGGAAAATGTGTTCTTACATATGGCCCTTAGTGCCGTGGCCAGTAGGGCTACCGCTGCTAGAGAGGAGAAAGCAGTGAGTGGCGGAAGCGGCCACTCCAGGCTTTGGTGCGGTTTGCTGCCCTGTTCCTTCCAGCTTGTTGCTGTTGCTGCCTGCTGCCACTTTTCTTAAGCCTCCTGCACCAGCCCCACTACGGCCCCGTAACAGCCCCTTCTGAGACCTGGAGAAAACTGTCCTAACGGAAGGAGCACGCAGGCAAATGCTGATCATGAAGCACTAAGCAACTGTGATCAATCCCAAAAAAAAAAACTACACAGAGAACGGGCATGGTCTAAGTTGACCAACATGAGTTCTGGGAGATCTGGGAGAGAGACACAACAGGCCTCATCAGCCATGAACAAAAGGAAAAAGAACTGTAAAGAGACAAGTGAAGCAAACAAAAAAAGGCTCAGGTAGAGGAAGGTCTTTTAGCCTCACCCCTTCATCCAACCCTGGGAATGTCCAGCACAAGTCTAGCCAATGCATTCTGCACCACCTGGAGTATTTGCTGCGTGTTCTTATTCAAGTCCAGGTATAGTGAGTTGCAGTAATCCAGTTTGAACACTACCAGGGCAAAAGCAACCTGCTTACGAGCAGACTGCTGAATGAAAGGAATTTTTTTTAAGCATCCTTATAATCTAGGTGCATGTTGCTATTGTGCGACTCACCTGGGCATTAAAGTTAAGCTCAGTGTCCATCAGTACTCCAAGGTTCTTAGCCTTTTTCCCCGGAGTAGGACAGGTTCCTAAAGAGTGTGGCCAGCAGCTACTATTCCAGCTGGGTGCTCCTGGACCAAAAATCATCACTTCCGTCTTTTCTCCGTTGAGTTTCAAAAAGTTACATGACATCCATTCTGCCACTTTGGCCATGCAACGTGAGACGTTCTCTGCTACCGGGTATGGATTCTTGGGGATTGAAACCATGCTTTGAGTGTCGTCAGCATACGACACTACCTCCATTCTGAATGACTGGATTATTGCCGCTAGAGGGGCCACATAAAGATTAAAAAGCGTAGGGCTCAAAGATGAGCCCTGCAGCACTACACAAGGCAGGGAGAAGGCCTCTGAGTAGAAGTGCTGTAACTTCACCTTTTGGGATCATTCCCTGAGGAAGGAGGACGGGAGGGCTAATGCTTGATGAGAGGTGCCAAAGCGTTGAAGTCTATCCAGCAGCAGCAAAGGTGAGATGGTATTGTCCCATGGGTGACAGAGGCAAGCGAGTCCAGAAAAACAATGACTGACGTATAGAGGTAAGAGCTCTTCCATGATTACAGTCCAAGAGGTCCTTTTCACCATGGGACACATTGACCCCCAGGTAGCGAAAGGTCTCAAAACACCAGGGTAGGCAGTCAAGCCCTAACACATCCCGGTATTCCTGATGCACCCGACGCAATGGAAAACCGCCAGATTTGCCCCAATTCACCTAAGGCCCGCTAAATTGACAAAGCTATCCAGGAGGTCATAGGGAGCAGGGAGGGTGTAGGCAAAGTCTTGCAGATGGATTAGCACATCATCAGCATAGAGACAGACGATGTGCCAGTTCGTGCCAACCCGAATGCCCCCGGAGGGACCCCTGGCACGCAGCGCGGCAGCCAACAGTTCCATGGCCAGTGCGAAGATAATGGGCGAGAGGGAATAGTCCTGTCGGGTCCCCCTCCTTATCGGAAACAAGCGTGATATGTGACCTCCCGTACGCACCCTACTGCGCGGTTCAGTATACAATAGGTTGATCCATCTAAGAAACTCCGGACCCATCCCCATGGCTTTCACCACGTGGGTCAGAACAGTCCAGCGCTACGTGTTGAAGTCTTTTTCAAAATCAAAGGAAACTGCCATCGGGAGATCAGCTGCGCCCTCCATAGCGCCCAGAATATGACACAAACGCCACATGTTGTAATAGGTTGCCCAGTGAGGAAAAACTTGCATTGATCGGGATGAACAAGGTAATCAAGTATAATCAAGAGTAATCTGTTGCTGAGGACCATGCTCAGGATCCATAATCAATGCTGAGCATAGAGAGTGGGCGGTAGGAGCTCACCAAAGGGGGTCTTTACCTTGTTTCGGCAGTAGCACCACAAGAGTCTCACGAAGAGAGTCAGGTAGGATGTCCTGTTAATGAGCTTCATAGTACACTGCTAACAGTTTGGGAGCCAGGGTGGCATGGAATGCTGCGTAATACTCCATGGGGATGACGTTTGTGCCAGGGGTCTTGCCCTGTGCCATCTGGCAGATAGGCAACTGGAGTTCCTCCAATTGCATGGGATGTTCTAACTCCAACAGTTGCAGAGGGACAGGCGGGGGAGAGCAACCTTCTGCAGGAAAGCCCTGATCGCTAGCAGGGAAGGTTTGGTTGGGGGAGAGTATAATTCCTCATAGTACCGGACAAACACACCATTGAAGTCCACCTGGGTATTAACTATTTGACCCGCAGCATCACAGATAGCCCCTATAACTGTCCTGTGGATTTCTGAGCATACCAACCATGCTAACGTATGCCCTGGTTTAGCCCCCTCCGTGTGTTGGCATACCAGGGCGGTCTCATAGTCAAGATTGCTCAACCCCTGGGCTTCATCACAGTATCGACAGTGGAGCCTCACCAATCATGCCCAAGTTTCCGCCACCGTCACTGCTTCAATATCTGTATTTCATATCCCTGCCTCTAAGTCGGTGACAAATTGAAGAAGCGTAGTCTTCGCATCCCAGGATGTGCTAATACAGTGCCCTCTTAACCTCCTTCATGGCGTCCTACTCCAGTCTTCAGGATTCAATCGTGCTATCATTTTCAGCAAAATATTACGTGAGGTGGATACCTATGGGCTCCCTGTAGGGCTTATCATTCAGTGCTTCCGTCCACAATCTCTATGTTAGAATGGTGGACCAAGTCACCCCGCATTGAAAATAACCTTGAGCGGGTTATGATGAGAAACTGTCCTGCCCAGGTATTCAGAGGTCTGCACCAGTGGGCAAAAGTCTGAAGTACAAAAGACGTAGTGAAGTCTGGTGAGTACTTGATGTCCAGGGGCATAGTAAGAGTAATAAGTGCCTCTGGGGTGACCCAGTTGCCAGATTTCATGTGAGTGAAGCATCCCAGTCCAGTGTTGGAAGTGTGTGTTTAGTCGACTGTATTCCCTGTGTACCCTGAAGTGGGGAAACTGACCAGTCAAATGCAGTGTTGTGTATACAGTTAAATTCTTCGCACCACAGTCCAGGAGCCTGAGCATGCAAAAGTAGAGATGGAGATAGTGTGTTAAGAAATTTGCATTGGTGTGTGTTAGGTGCATATATGGAGATCAGTGAGAGGGAACGCCCATCTAAGGAGCCTTCTACCATGATGTATCTACCGTTCAGGTGAAAGAGCACCCTTTGCTTCAGCCCAGGAGCCACCCAGATCAGAACCCCACAGGCGTACGCAGAGTAGCCAGTGCCATAGATCTGACCACTCCAGCATCTGTTGACCTTTTAGAGTTCCCCATTTGTAAGGTGTGTTTCTTGGAGGCATGCAATTCGAATATGTCGGCATCTGAGGTATGCATGATCCTGTGCTGTCTCATGGGTGTTGCCATACCCCTGATATTCCAGGTTAACACCTTAAAGGAGATGGTCATAGCAAATGGTGTGTATCCTGAGGCAAAAGCGTGCAAGACAGTTTCTCTCCCTCAATGAATAAATCACCCCCTGCTGTCTTGAGCCCTCCCATCCAGCCGGAGAAGAATAAACACACAGAACTGTAAGACACAAAAACGTCTCTACCCCTGGCTTAGACGCCAATGAGCATCGTGCCATCATGACCCAAAGAAAACATCTAGATGTGATATGTGCCATCAATATTTCAAAGTCCTTGTGGAAGTGTTCAAGGGGGCGGGCCAAGCCCGGGGAACCATGAGAGCAACCGTGTCATGAGGGAGATCATCTGGGCCCAGTGAGGAGAAACCAAGTAGGGAGCCCCAATTTCTCAACATAATAAAACAAAAATACCAAACCTCCCAACATGCTATTAGTTGCAGTACTCACTGTACTGATTATGGATAGCCGTGAAGCTGGGATTCTGAAGGGTTCGGCATCTCCCTGCGGGTAGAGCCCTGCAGGGTGATCAGAGAACCTTCCCCAGAGGTGGCAGAGTCAGGATTCCCCACCTCCGAGTCCAAATCAGTGTCTGTGGTCAGAACTTGATACCTGTTGGTTTTGCGTGTGGAGACCTTAATGACTGCGCATTCCCTTCCCTGAGCTGCCTGTTTATCCATGGGGCGTGATGGAGTCTTACTCGGACAGTGGTGACACTTCGTTCTCCACTCAGACCATCCCTGCAAGCCATTGCTAGAGGCATCAGGCTGCTCATGCACACCCTTGGAGCGCAGCCACCCCCAGGCTTCCTCTGGGGTGGAAAAGAAGTGGGTGGAATCAGAGTCCACCACTCACAGGTGGGCAGGGAATAGTATAGCATAAGAGAGGACAAAGGTGCAGAGCTGCTCTTTATCCGCCACAAATGTGTTGCGCTTCCTCTGGACTTCAGCGGTGTAATCTGGGTAAGCTGTGATCATCGAGAAATTGTATGCCCAGGGGCCCTTTGCCCTAAACAGCTGCAGCAGGAGATCTCTGTCCAGAAAGTTAAGAAGGCGCTCTCTGATAAGGTGCGGGGGCAACCCTGTAGACAAGGTGCGACCTGGAATCCAATGCGCCCTCTCGATGGAAGAGAATTTTGGGACTCTGGCCATCAGTATTGTCCTTGTCAGCTATTCCTCCAAGAACTGCTCCCTGTTTGGGTTCTCGGAGCCCTCTGGAAACCCCAAGAAGTGAATATTGTTACACCTAGAGCATTCCTCTGTGTCCTCCGCCCTCGCTGCAAGGTCTCTCACCTCTCTGTGATATTTTCACCTGGTATTGTAGAGTCATCACCGTGGGCCCAATGGATGTCAGCTTGGATTCAGTCTCATCAACACGCTCAGCAAGCTTGGCATGGTCTGCTTGTAGAAGCCTGGTTTCGATTCGTATCGCCCAAATTGAGTCTCCATCATAATTTTGGAGTCCTGTATGGCTTGTAAGACCTTATCGAACATTCTTGTGTACTTCTCCAATGTGCACTCCAGCTGGTGGATCGGATCCACTGAAGTCAGGGTGGCCGATAGCATGGCCATAATTGATTTCTGGGGCGGAGGTTTAGAGACCCTAGGGCACACCATGCCACCAGAAGTCTCCAGCATCACTGTGCGAAGGGAACCCCCAAAGAGTGAGTGCGCTTTCACCATCCATGGGGACTCATGCGTCCCAAATGCTACGCTTGTGTGGCCATTCACACAGTATCAAGTATGTGGCAAGTCTCCTGCGCACCCCGAGGCCTGCGCAGTGTTGACGTGATGTCAAAGGTGCTGCAGGTACCGTGCACCGCTGGGTCCATGGAGGCAGTGCAAGTCGTGGAGGATGGGGACAGGAGGCCCGGTTGCGTCGCCTCCCACAGTCAGAATCAACCTTCCCTGAGGCCAGTGATTTTGTGTCCAGCCGATGTCTTAGAAGCTGTGGATGGTGCGTTGGTGCGCAGAAAGGCCCTGTCATGCCTGCAGCGATCCGTATTCTGCATGCAGCAGGGGCGTAGCACGCCTAACATAAAATGGGTGCCGATGGACAGGAAGCTGCTTGGCGTTCTAGTTATTTCCTGCTTGCAGCTTCCTGCCATCAGTTTCACTTACCTTGCTTCAGAGTTCCATTCACGCTGCAATGGCATTATCAGCGGTTCCTCGTCGGGTCTACCTCATGGTGTGTTTTCGCTCGTCTGCTTCGTCGGATTCTGCTCTCAGCTGCTCCTGCTATTCAAATCTGGATATTCTGCAATACAAGAAGAGAAAAAACACCTTTAAAGCATCAACTCTGTAATTCCAAGCCAGGGGTAACTCGCTCTGCAAGCTCACATATTTTAAAGTGATATCTAAAAAAAACGTATCTGGAAATTGCATCTTGTCTGTGGATTCCGTATTTTGAACTCTAGGCTCTGATGACTACACCTATGGACAAATAATGCAATTAATGAAAATAATTGTTTCAAAAGGTCAGAAATAAGTTTCACATTGCTTTCTTATTTGTGCACTTATTTATAAGGCTCTATATTTTTGCTATTTTTGACCTTTGTCTTATGACTAGAAATGAAATGCATGTAGGAATGTATGCACTCTCTTTTTCTTCATTTCTTTCTTTTGTCTAAATTTCTAGTCAATAATTTTGAGCCTACTTACGACAAGAACAGTATAACATGAGGTATGCTTTACTATAGGAAGTATATGTTCTTATCTCACCAGTTGCCCCTTTACAATATATACATGTACTCTCTCTTTTTCTTTAGATATACAAACCCATTATTAGCTGCCATTTTCTTTTATTTACTGATAATCAGAAGAGAGGAACTGTCCATGTATATAGTTACACGTAAAAAGGCATATGTACATTGACATTCACCTAAAATAGAGACGTCACTGACCCCCGCTTTCTCTTCTATTTTTCATTTGGGAGGAGTCTTAAATAACCCGGGTAGACACTGGCACCACAGCACAGTCTCCGTGGGACACTTGTTCTTTCGCTTCCCTTCCCCTCTTCCCCGTCAATCTTGATTGACTTTGACTATTGTTAGTCTATCTTGGTCAAGGATGAAGTTGGGAGCTAGCATCGTGGCTTACTCTCGCTCCTGCGGAAAATAAGGTGAGATTCTGACAGGCCGCAAAATCCAGATATTGCCTTGTAGTCATGAGATCTGAGGCTGTCACAGTGGCAGGCATGGGGGAGCCGTAAATTGCATGATGGATAATTAAGGAGAACAAAGAACAGTCAAAACACAGAGCCACAGATCAGGAGAGCTTCAGCGCTGTTCAGCATGTTTCCAGCATAACGCATAGCAAGGAGGCAGCCAGCTCCTTGGTCCCGGGGCACACCGGGTCTACCAATGAGCGTGGTCCATGTAGGCCCCCGTGTCCAGTGTTAATGCAGGGTTAGGAGAAGCAGTCTTAACTGTAAATAGGCACCCGGGTCTCCCAAGAAGAAACTCCAGTGGGCCTTCCCAGGAAATGCAGGCCAGTCTTTTCCATAATGCGATGCAATTACGGCGGTACCTGTATAAAGTGGGAGCTGGGCGCTCCAAGCGGAGATCTTCAGTCCGGGCGCTAGGCCCTGGAGTAGTTGGAGGTCTCTTGCTTGCCCTGCTCCGTAGATGTTCGGTTCATGCTCCCCCCGACTACAGGGAGGCTCGTGTTGTGGGGCGCGGCCACGCCACTGGGATGCATACAATGTTGCACGATGACCTCGCTCACCGCGACCCCTCATCGTTCTTTGGCATTGAGTCCCACAGCGGCGTGGCACTCCCCAGGCACGGCGCTCAGTGTGGGGCGGGAACGCCACAGCCGGACCACACAGGCCGCTGATGCCGCACTCAGGACGCTCGCCCTCACTGTAGCACAGCCACTGTTAATACCACTCACCAAGGGTCCCTGATATATTTAGGGGTGGAAGGGTATAATGTCTTTACTCCATGTATGTGTTCTCCTCCTGACTACATTATAGAAGGTAGTATACATGTGCTGCCTAACTTTGTAGTAAACATGTTTACTATTGACTGTTGTCCCGAGGTGGTGCTCCCGTTTGCTCTGATAGGACTGCTACTGCTACAGCAGTTGGACTCTGATCACCAGCGAAGGAGGACGCACTCCTGTCGGCTCAGCAGATTGAAATAAATCCTGTTCAACTACTTACTTCTACCTCCTCATTGCCTTATTGAACATCACTTTACATTTGGCGACGACTATTCTTGAAAATTGCTGCTGCTCACCAATTTTGTGCCGTTTCACTTGAATTTTATCTTCACATCATGGAGCTTTGCTTGCCTCGCCTCTCTGATTTGCCTGTGAGCTGCAGGCGTTGTGTGTTCCGCCACCGGTTCTCATTTCGGAGATCTGCAGAGCATTTTGGATACTTTCCAGCATCCTGTGTTCTTGTTTCAGCTGCACTGCGGCTCTCGCGAGTCCCCTTGCGCTGCCCTGCTTCACACGCGCCTGCATCATTTGACTGGATTCCACAGTTAAAACGGAGTGACGTCATCACGTGCTTTCACACACGGTGGCCATCTTTGATTGGTCACTGGAAACCAAGTTTTAGCCTGCTCCACAATGTTTTTAACTAAAGGTGTTACATTTCTCTAACGAACGTGGTATTACTTAGCCAGTTTGGATTTAATGCAGCTGGCTTTACTTCCCAATCCTACAGCTGCTATTGTGGTAAGATTTTCTGATATTTCACATCAATAGCTAACCCTCAACAGGTAGTTCATTTATCTTATTTCCTACCAATACCTGGCAAACCTAAAACACCTCGGACAATCTGGTGTCGCTCTTTTGAAAATTTTGTTGTGGCCATTGACGCACAGAATTATTCTCCAAGAAGAAAACTGGCCCTTTTGTTAAGTTATCTTAGTTCAGAGGGACAACAGATTTTTGATAATCTCCCAGTCCTGATTCCACCTGCTGAAGAGGGAGATGGTTGGAAAGTTTATAAATGAGGCTGTACAAAGACTCAACAATTTTTTTTAGAACAACCCAGTGTTATGTTGGAAAGATTTAATTTTATGAAAAGAAAACAAGACCCAGAGGAATCAGTGGAAGAATATATTTCTGCACAGAGAAATTTAGCAGCAAACTGTAACTTTGGAGCCTCTCTCGACGTTTACATCAGTGATCAATTCGTCTATAGCTGCAACTCAAAGAAAATACAGGAACGTAT
Organism: Calotriton arnoldi; assembly: GCA_963921515.1. Taxonomy (NCBI): domain Eukaryota; kingdom Metazoa; phylum Chordata; class Amphibia; order Caudata; family Salamandridae; genus Calotriton; species Calotriton arnoldi. The sequence continues at coordinate 183,419 of CAWUFW010004688.1, forward strand.
TCTGAGTTGCAGAGATCTTCTAAATGTATTTCATATGACAAATCTACTTCTTTTATTAATTCAATTCATGATGAAGAATCAATTAACGCTGTTTCCCTAAAAAACAAAGGGGCATATTCACAAGGAGCTATCGCCGAATTAACGGCACTTTATCACAGCCAAAGTCGTGATAAATTTACCTCCCCATTCACAAGCCGGTGTTAACAGCCCACAGCACCAGTATACCCGCAATAGCAGCCGCAAAAAACATCGCCACAGAGGACCCCCGCAAATATCGCTAATGAGATGCAGAGTAGGCGTTCCCGTGACAAAAGCCGAGACAACATCACACCTCAACATTCACAACGACCAGCCACATCGGCGATAAGAACACAAAACAGGCGATAAGGCGCGTTAGCACCAGGAAATTTACACCTGCTCTGACCTGGTGTTAAGTCGGACGGCAGCCAGCACCACAAAAGGGAGCATAGCCCAGGGCCACAACCGAAGGGCAACAGATGCCATGGAGCCACTCATCATGCGGCCCGGACACCCAAGAGGGCCACAACACCCACCGCCACCACCCCAGGACCCCAACCCACACCCGGAACACCCCCCCCCCCACGGACCACCACAGACACAGCGCAGACAGAGCTAGAGGACCCCCAGGAAGCTTACCAGCCTCACAGACCCAACATCTGACAATGTCACCGTCCACCACAGGCTGAAAGTGACAAACATCCTACACATCCTGACCATCATCGCCTAACAGGCCTACAGCAACAACACAGCGGACAACCAACATCCCACCCCACACAAAGCTGCTGGCTTGGCTGCACCTGTTGGCCCCTGGGACCCCCCAACCAACACCCACCAGAATCGGAGGAGTCTCACAGCCAGCCACATCCAAGTCCCCCACAACTGTCCTGGACATCACCATCACCCTGGCACCCCAGTCCCCATACGTACAACACAATGCGCAGGATCCGCTGGAGACCAAGCAAGGACCATACGCCCAAGCAGGATGCACGCACGTGTTGGGGGCAATACACAGCACACATGTACTACCTGTGCCCCCTGGTGACACAGCACACAATCACCGCAACAGGAAGCACACGTCTCACATCAATGTGCAGGCAATAACAGAACACCGTGGAACCCCCAACAATGTTGCCTTCAAATACACAGCCAGTGTGCATGATACCTTCATCCTCCGACAGTCCATCATCAACCAGCGTTCCCAGGATGGCAACAAGGGAAATGCACAGCCCCTTGGCAATATCCAAATGAACACCCCACACACCTCAACTCTACAACCATGCAACTCACAACTCTGGCAATGCACACATCACAAAATCACATACAACAGGCACAACAACATGCCCACCCACCAAACACGACAGAACAACTTACAATGTTCACATGTGCAAGCCCTGAACATGAGCCAGCAACGGCATGGCACCACAGCCACATAATAGCCGAATGTGTAGAGAGGTGGCAACCAGGCATGTGTGAAGGATGCAGTAGAACCATGATTGGGAAAGTACACAATGCCATGGGTGGCGGAGATGTGCTGGACACACCACAGTATGCAGAACACACCCCTATCCATGGCGACATACACCGCTGGTGTATGGAGTGTAGTGGATAGTGGACGCAACCATGTCACCCCAGCCAGTGGGGGACCTAGCGGAAATGTTGCCTGTTACGCCCCCCCCTAAGCGTCACCGGAGTGGGATGGCCTGGCGTACGCCACGCCAGCGTTGGGGTGTGAATAAAAAGCACGCAGGCCTGGGCGTGGTCCTCTTCCGGAAAGACCCAAGTCTCTGCCAGGGCGGCGCCTCCCACTCCGCCACAAGGCCGACGCCGTCCTCGTGAGCGGAGTTGCCAGCGATGCTGTGCGCCTGCCGGACCCCGGCACGCTGGACCACGTACCCGTCAGGCCCGCCCCGGCGCAGCCAGGCCACACTGATCACCTGCCGACACCGGCGTGTGTCAAGGAGGGCGCACCACATGCCAGAGCAAGCTCCAAGCCCGAGTCCCGCGACTTTGGCAGCCACCTCAGACCATCACGGCCTCCACGACACAGGCCCGCTTTATTCCTTTCTCGTTGTCGTACTCCACTGCCGCCTTAGGCCTACTCTTCGGACCAGTAGGTCCCATATGTGAAACTGTGTCCTGAGTCATGAATGGCAGTGACCCCAAATCCGGGCCAGCGGCCACAGCACCAGACCCCCCCCGATCAGTGAGGCATAGTTCCATATGGGCATCTTGCGACACGTGGTGCCACTAACCCTGTTCAACGCCAGCCGGCTACACGTGGTGCCACTAACCCTGTCCAACGCCAGCCGGCTACACGAGGTGCCACTGAACCTGAACTACGCAGGCCGGTGGGGCCATCCAACCCATGCCGGCGACACTCAGTGAATGGGCCGTGCTGACCGCTGCCTCAGGCCTACACCACGGTCAGGTAGGTCACACATTTGGAACTGAGTCTTGATTACACCATGGCAGTGACCGGATGTCTACTGCAGGGGTGATATCACTAAACTCCCTGCTATCAGTGAAGCAAACGAATGCATCACAAGCACACGACACGTGTCTGTGGGCCCATGCTGACCTCTGCCTCTGGCCTACACTGCGGGCCACCAGGGCACACACAAAGCATCGAGTCTTGACCGGCCCGGACGTCGCATCACCGCAGGAGGCACACGCCAACACCGCAAGGACCACCTCCAACCGCCATCTGCCAGAGTCGAAACGGTGGTCCTGACACACCTACGGAGTTGCTCAGACCTGTCGTGGATGCCATCATCGGCCTGATACCCTGCTCAGCACTCCAGGTGCCAGTGACTCAGTGCACCGCAAGCCATTGTCCGTTACTGATTGAGTTTTGTGCTGTTGTGAGGTTGCGCAGCAATGTCACCTCATGCAGTGGGGAAGACCTGGGACCATGATGAGGAGGATGTGTCAAGTGTGCGGACAGGAGAAGGCACAGACAATGGGAGGGCAGGTGGCAACAGCCCCAAGGCAGGAATGCAGACTGGTGGTGGTAGTCAGGCTACACACCCGGATCTAATACTGGGTATTGCGCTGTGTACTGCGGACGCAACTGTCACTTCAGGCAGTGTGGGAGACCTGGGACGTTGATGAGGAAGTTGATGCAGGTGTAACACACCCCACTGCATCTGCATCAGGACTAACCCGAAGGGACACAATCCTAGCAATTTCTTCACATGAGCCCGCTCTTTTCTAGTGCCCCTACCTCAGTGCACTGCAACTCACGGAACCTCCTGACTGAATATTGGGGGACCTCTGTCCTTACTCCGGATCCCTCCATGTTGCTCTGCATTTGACTCTGTTATGCTGATGTTTTCTGTTTCCATTACACTGGTGTCCACTGTTCAGGTTGTTGGCAGCACCAAGCACTCCGTGCGGGCTGGCTTATACTCACCCCACACACATGCAGCACAGGCGTCACTGTACATGTGGCCCTGCCAATAAAGGGGCCGTGCGCACGTGCCCGTAGCCAGTTCAACATGATATGTGCATGTGTCCCTGTGGTCTTGTTGTATGCATGGGGGCCCTGGGCCCTACGACATTACATTGTGCTGTGTACAGCGGACGCAGACATGTCACCGCAGGCAGCGGGCTGGAACCTGGACATGTAGCTTTGTCGTCACCCACTCAATTCGTAAGGGTAGTGGACTGTGCCGTCGTACGCAGAGCCAACGTGGGTGTGTGACTAATATGTGCGTGCCCCTGGGCGTGGTTCTGTACTGGGTATGTGCATCTGCATGTGTCTCTGTGGAGGTGTGGGTCTCCTTTGTGGGGTGTAGGTGGTCCCTGAAGGGTATTGGACACCCACGTATGTGTTCTAGTTTGCATTCCATGTGTTCGGCAACACCCTCACCTGTTGGGCCACCTCCTTTTGGCGTTCTGCCACCTGGCATTGGGGTGCCATGTGTGGGTCGGTGAAGTGTTGTGAGGCAGCCGTGATTGCGGGTGCTTCATGCTGTGTGGTCTGTTGCAGGGGCTGGATTCTCCTCTGAGTAGCTTGTCTGCCCTGGTCCTGGTGGTGGGTTGTGTGGGATGTCCATGGGCTGTTGTAGGGCGTCGGTGTCGGGGGTGTGGTGTTCGTCTCGGGCATCACTGATGGGTTGTCTGTTCTGACCTGCTGGAGGTGTTGTTTTTCCCTCTGCATTGTGAAGGGGAGGTGCATGTTGGCATTGTGTTGGCGCCTTGTTCTTGTCGACATGCAGACTGTGTGACAATGTACATTGTGACTGTTTGGGCGGTGGTGGCTATTTGAGTTGGGACAGTGTACATTTGGCCTACATGGCTGATGTGGGGTTGTAGGGGTAGATATGCATCTCACAGTTCCCTGCTCTGTCCAATGTGATTGTTCTGTTTCTGCGCCTGGGCGGACCCAGTTGTGTCCCCTGTTCTGCAGTGTGGGTGTTGCACTTTGTGCCACATTGTCATGGTATGTGCTGTGATTGCTATGTGTGTGTGCTGCAGTGTGCCATGGGGATGGGGGACATGTCCCTGGGTAATTGTGGGTGTGCAGTGTGCTATACCTCATTGTGCATGTGTGGCATTGTGCCCATCACCCCCCGTCCCCCAGTCCCTGTTGGATCCTCACCCTGTTGTTGTTGTGTCAGGTCCTCTCGAGCTGTGTCCGTACTCCCTACTCCTTGCACCGTCTCCACACTGATGACTGTGGCCTGGGTTTCCTCCAGCTCCTCCTGTGGCGCTGGACTGCCACCTCCTGTCGCCGTTGCTGCCTTCCTGTTGGCAGCGGGTTTGTACCTGGTTTAGGTTGTCACGTCCTGCCGGCGCCTCTTGGCCTCCTGGATTGGCCTCCTGGGCACTCCGACTGCATTCCAGGTGGTCTGCTTGTGGGTCAGTTGCTGGTAGTGTTCTGTCGCCTCCGTGGCGCTGGTCTTGTTTTCCTGCGGTCTGCACCCCGTCTTCCTCTCCCTTTGCTCCTTGGCCTTCCCCGATCCAGTTGTTCCTTGCTGGTGGTCTGTGGGGGATGTGGGGTTCGCGTTGACCTCTGCGCTGGGTCAGGGTGCATCCATGTTGCTACGTGCTTTGGCTTGTTTCTGGTGTGTTGTTGCTGTGGTTTTTATGGTGCAATTTCCCGCCAGACGTGTGGGATTTGCAGGCCTGAGGCTGCTTTTCGCTACTTTTTGTACAGCGATTGGCCTCATCGCATGATTTCTCGCGTTTCGCATTTTTTCGGCGTGGCGTTGATTTTCACGCTGACATTTGACGCGTTATCTGGTGACTTTCGCATGCTACCGCCTTGTTGTGAATTCCACGTTGACACAGGGTTATTTTCCCGCGCTAGGCTGCGATATTGAAAGTTGCGTTACGCTACTCTTGCGGTAGTTATCACACGTTCTTGTGAATATACCCCAAAGGTTTTAAACAATTTCACAAAAAAACTTCCACTATGTGTTTTAGATGTGGTTCTCGCACACATTTTGGTAACAGTCCCATTTTTCCTGCTTTGGGTAACAGGTGTGTCAAATGTCACAAAAATGGGCATTTTCAATCAGTATGTAAAGGTAAAAGCATTATTCAAGTCAGTAATGTGCAAACTTGTGAAAGTAATGGTGTAGATGACTCTAGTCATGATAATACTGTGCATGAAGATTTCCAAATTTTGATTTTGACTCTTGATTCAATTGCCGGGGAATCTTATCTTTCGAAAGCCAAAGGTCCTTTTTGTCGAGTCACTTTAGGCATTCTTGATTTGGACATGATGGCTGATTCTGGAGCTCCTGTAACCATTATCTCAGACCAACTATATTCAAAATATTGGTCTGAGAATGTGGTTCTTCATAAACCTGATATAATTCCCAAGGCTTATGGAGACAAGGACATTGATCCAGCGCGATATTAGCAAACAGCATTCATACACTAGATACTCACTTGGGCCCATACATTCATACTACGCTAATACTTACGCTGGGTTTTATCAGTTGTTACTCTCTATCAAAATCCCTGCTACCAATTACCTTCTGATTGAAGAGTAATGACTTACCAATGAATCCTTTACTAATTGGGAAATTTAAAATGAGTGACATTCATTATAGTACATAATCCTGAAATAACCACTGAGTCAGGAAGTTTAAAAAAAAAAAATGTTTATCTAAATATTTAGCAGAGTAAAATAAAGAGCCACATGGTACTTAATCGCAATACCCAAGATTAAGCATAGAAATGATTAATGCTAATCAATGACGGTGTTTAAAGAAGATGAGAGGATAGAGATAGCAGCGCAACTAAAGGTTGCATTATATTTACCTAAGTGCGAGAACCAAACCCCTTAGCCAAGGAGTTGAAAAAATAAGACCCAGGAAGGATGAAGAGCAAAGACCTCCTCCAGGATCAGGACAGGACCGGTGACCTCTCTACAACGACGCCTGCGTCGTTCCCCTCTCTGATACTCGACTTCTCCTCGATTCTCCCGTGCCTTCCTTCTAATGGACTCTGCCGCCCCCTCCTCAGGACCTCTTCTGGACAGGGATTCGGTCTGCAATCGGTCAGCTTGGCAGTCTGGACCTAAGAGCGCTCTGGCAGCCTGGACGCCTGTTCTTCATGAACGCATGCTCTAACTAATTAACTAATGCTATATTCTATTATACCCTTCTACGCCCATGTACCTCCCCTTAATGTTGCTAAAATATGGGGCCACTACTTCTGATTGGACAGGGACAGGAGGTGGATTCTCGCACCATATTGATTTGGCCTAAATTGTAAAGCCTATTGTCTTTACGTTCCCACCCCTTCAAATTAATACATTCGCTTTATTTCCCACCCGTCTCATGACAAATGTAAACCAATTTTCATAGACATTGTATCAATGAGTGACAGGAAAAGCAATAGTACAACATCTTCGGCCATCAGGTCGCGGCCTTGGACTTCGTCCAGGTTGACTTCATTTGGCAGGCACACAAGACACATGCGCAGAACCATTTGCCTCTCGAGTTTCAGGTCACCAACCCAGGCCCAAGTTTACGAACTAATAAAAGTGCAAGAAGAAAATATTAAAATCACAAATAAAATATTTCACTGTATGCCCACTTTTTCTATTCTATTCCCATTTAATTATATATTCTAACCCGCGTTAGTAGCATTAGGAAACGACAATTTAGTAATGACATGAGAGCAAGCTGAAGCATGTGAAAACATTAAACAGCCATTTTAATGCACACTGCGCAGAAGCAGAAGTTTCCCACCAAGCAAAGAAAGACGTCACACCATGTGATATGGTTGCGACATGCGCATTGAGCTTTCCCGCGCATAGCGGCCATTTTGAATTACAAACAAGCGTTATTCATTAGTAAAACACATAGGCAAGCTTCCTTTTCTGTCGTGTCGTGAATGCAAAGGTTAGTATTAACAATACAAGTTTAATAAATTAATACTGTGAGGAGGATTGAATACAAGCAAGTTTCATTTATGAAACCTTGCTCCATCAATCCCCTCTCTGATGGCGTTTCTGAGCCATCAAAACACTACCCTCAATCAGATGCCAACTTCTAGCAAATTACTTCATTCTCATCTTTACTCTTTCTATTTTTACAATCTCCTTTTAATTTCTTGTATAATTCACTTCTCCACTCTTCAAGTTCGATTTCATCTACCTTTCGTTTCTTTCCTCTTCCTGTCACCTTATATGTTCCATTCTTTTTACAGCATTTGCACCATATTGTTACTACCAATATTATTATTGCTATCCCTGCTAAGGGTACTAATATTTGACCTATAAGTCCTTTTCCTACATTAGCAAACCAGGTTCCAATTGACGAGATACTATTTGTCAATCTTTCTCATACACTATCAACTTCCAGTGGTTTAAGTTCTATCTCAAGTTTAGTTATATTCTGTATATGCGTTCCAATTTCTGCACTCTTATCAGGAATATAAGTGCAACAATGTTTCGTCTTCAATAACTTACAGACTCCGCCCTCTTTTGCCAATATAATATCAAGAGCAAGTCGATTTTGCATCACCATAGATCTAATCGCAACCATTTCTGCATTAATCATTAGAAACCCTCCAGCAGTATCCGTTGATAAACGATCAACTACTGTAGACAATTTACATATTTTCCTTGAGTTTAGAATTATTCCCACTGAAGGTATCAATGCACCAAATATATCACCTACAATTTCTGAAAAACTAGCTCTTTTACTACGTATTAATTCGCTATTGTTTTCATTGCTCTCAGTGTTTCTTTTTACGTGGTATATCTTTGGAAATACTATTCCAAAATAACAACTTCCGTACCACCGTGCAGGAAGCCTAAAGTAAGCCTTATTCCCACACACATAATAGATTCCAGGAAAAACTGAATCTGTTCCTCCTTTGAGTCCCCAACCTCCAAGAATTAAAAAATTGTGTTCACATTCACTGGTACCGATGAAAACATTGTTATAATCAGTCTTTAACCTATGAAGACAAATTTTTCCTGTCTTTACGAAATCCAGAGCCATAGCAGCTTGAGCCTTGCCAGGTGTGTAACTCCCTTCTTTCTCCGCCCAAAGTGGCAAATGAGCCTTATGCTCAGAAGCTTTCTTTTGAAAATCTTGTCTTCTATCTTCTACTAAATTCAAAAATATCTTCTCTTCTTCAAGTAAGGAACATGTTAGATTGTGTCTATGTGCATGTGTTATGTCTATTGATTTCATTGTTAAGAAAAATTCTCCCATAAACTGTGCGTCTTGACTACTAAGCACTGGGTTCATGCTCTTACGAATCGGAACCTTAGAAAATATCACATCTAAGTTTGAATAATAATACTGAAGTCTCCCTGTTCTATAAAATAAACTAGACAAAACACTACATGATATGCCATATGTCAGTGGTAAGTGATGGTATGTTAATCCTTCTGCTACTGATTCAGGTAACTTCATACAGACATAACAATTACTAACTTCCATTGTGTCTACATATTGAAACAATAACTTTGTGAAAACGTTTAAACTAGTGTCGTTGTCAGCTACTTCATGATGAATTTCTGCCTCATCTTCTGCCATTAGTTCTACTCTATTGCCCTTCATGTTTGCTGTCCTCCCTTTAGTTTCATTATTAATCTTTTTATCTATTATCATAAGGTAAGGAACTGCTACAATCAGGACTAACCATACTATAAGCACCATCACTAGACTACATATGCATATTGCACAGCATCTTCTACAACATTTCTGTTTTGGTCTCCCAGCAACTCTATCGTCAGGCATTTTTCGACAAGGAAGATTGCTCTTCTTATCTTTTCTTCTTTTCTTTAGCTTATTCTTTTGCTTAGTCAGGGTGGTCTTGTTTCTTCTTCGTACGTCAATTCTGCACTTGTTCCTTCGCCACCACTGTCACTTGACTCTGAGCTTTCAAAATCTTCAAGAATGATATAAGTCCAGTCAGGACTCTTGAATTTGTTATTCACAAATTTCAGTCTTTTGCTTCTTCTTGTCGCAGTTTTATTTTCTTGTTCGGTTTGACTTGATACTTCAGGTACTTGATCTGGATCTTCACTTCTGGTTGTTATGTGGTACTTTACTCTTTTAATGACACTTGGCCAATGATCTCCTTTTCTTGTTTTCTTTGTTGGCACTGTTTCTTTGTTTTCGTCTTTAAAGATCTCGTTAATTTCACTGCTTAGCACTGTTTCGTGTTCTTCAATTACTGTGTTTCTTGTTTGCTCCTTTTCAGGTCTAATTGGTTTCCCTGTAACAGCTCCGCTATGAGTTTCCAATAACTGACCTTGTTCTTTATTTATTTCTTCAAGTTCATGTTTTTCAAGGTTTTCTTCTTCTGTGTACTCTTCTTGATCTAACTTGTTCTGATCAGGGCTTATTGCACTGTGAACTTCTGCAGCCTGACCGAATTCTTCTAGACCTGTCTGTCCCTGTTCAAAGTCTATTAGGTCTTCACTGTTTTGAGTCCAGTTTCCTTTTTCTATCTGACCTTGTTCAGGATTTCTTAGTGTCTTTTCTTCTTGTTCCTGAACTGCTTCTTCTTCACCTATCTGATCTTCTTCAATTTCTTCCAATTTCGCTTGACTTCTTGTTCTGTGGTATACTTCAGGAACTTCTACCACTGGTATCCAATCCTGACTTGTGCTCGGTTGTTCTTCTTCAGCTTCTCTGGAATCTCGAACTTGAGATCCTACAGCTGGGCAACCTTCAGCCTCTTCAGTGATTGGCGTTGTCTGAGGATTCTCTTCCTCGGGATCTGGTACTCTCTTGGTGTGACTTACATGAATCCAATTAGGAAATCCGGCACACTTCACTGGTGTATTCGTTGTCAGTATGACTTGACACGGTCTGCCCCATCTAGGTGATAGACACGTTTCTCTGGTGTGATTCTTCACTACCACCCAGTCACCAGGATTCAAATCATGTTCTTGCTCGGGCTGCCTGGAAACTGCATCTTCTCCAACCTGATGAGAGACAGAACGCACTAGGTCAGCCAATCCTTTGCAATAGTCCAAAACCATATCATCAGATATATTCACCAGTTTGTTTGTGGGAACATGTGTTTGTCTCATTGCTCTTCCCATCATTATTTCGTGGGGGCTCAATCCTGTGGTTCTGTCAGGTATACTTCTGAGTCCCATTAAAACGAGTGGCAATGCATCTGGCCACTCTAATGATGTTGATGCACACATTTTTCCCAGTCTTGACTTTATAGTGCCATTCAATTGTTCAACCACTCCAGAAGCCTCTGGACGATATGCACAGTGCAGTTTCTGTTTTATTTGAAATGCTTCACAGATTATTTGAATCACTTCGCTGTTAAAATGTTTTCCTCTATCTGATTCCAAAGTTACTGGAAAACCAAACCTAGGAATGAGCTCTCGTAGCAACAATTTTGCAACTGTAATGCTGTCATTTCTCCTAGTAGGGTAAGCCTCCACCCACTTTGAAAACAGACACACTATGACTAGTACATATTTCAGCCCTCTACATGGTGTTAACTGTATGAAATCAAACTGAAGTCTCATAAATGGACCCTCTGCCTTTCCAATTTTTCCAAATCCAATTACTGTCTTCCTCCCCGGATTATGCATCTGGCAAGTTAGACATCTCTGGCAAAGACTCTCTGCAACAGCCCTGAATTTGGGATTGTACCAATTTTGTCTGAACAGCCTAATCATTGCATCTCTCCCTATGTGTGTGTCTCCATGATGCATTCTAGCCATTTGTGAGAGTAAACAGTCTGGCATGACTGGTCTGCCATCAGCACTGATCCACACTTCATCATCTCCTCTTTGGGACCAACCCACTTTGATCCACAAATTCTTCTCATTTTCATCAACCTCATCTTGCAATTTCTTCACCTCATTCCAAGTTTCAGGTGGCATATACAGCATAAGTTGGCAGCTGATTCCCATTCTTTCCACCCTCTTATTGACTGACATTCTGGTTTTGGCACAATGTTGAGCCACCAGATCTGCATATCTGTTGCCGACTACCACCCAGTCATCTCCTGACTGGTGTGCAGCACATTTCACCACAGCCAATTCTTTTGGTAATTGTATTGCTTCTAGCAATTCCCTTACGAATTGTCCATTTTTAATGGGGGATCCTGAAGAAGTCATGAAATCCCTCTGCATCCATAGTTGGCCAAAATCGTGCACAACCCCGTAACCATATTGGCTATCTGTAAATATGGTTACTCTCTGATTCCTCCCAATTTTGCATGCCTTTATCAACGCAATCAATTCAGCTACTTGTGCAGATTTGACTCCTGGTAAATAAGATGCTTCAACTATTCCAGTTAATTCACATACCGCATAGGCAGCAGTTAGTTTACCATCTTCATGTCTTTGACATGAACCATCAACAAATAGCTCCCTGTCTGGCTTTTTAAGAGGCTGTTCCTCTATATCTGGGTGTGGTTTTGTGCATAATTCTGTAATTTGTATACAATCATGTTCATCGTCTTCATCATCTTTAATTCTCTCATGATATGGGTCTGATAGTAAGGTTGCTGGATTTATTATTGTACACCTTACCATGTTCACATTTTCAGCTCCCATTATTAATATTTCATATTTAGTCAGTCGACTAGGAGTAAGATGCTGAGTTCGGGTTCTTGTCAACAGAATGACAACTGCATGTGGAACATACACTTTTACAGGGTGTCCCATCACAATTGACTCACTCTGTTCAATGCTCAAACAAGTAGCCGCTACTGCTTTTAAGCATCCTGGCAACGCGGCTGCTACTGGGTCCAATGTAGCAGAAAAATATGCTATAGGACGACTTTCTAGTCCATGTCTTTGAGTTAGGACAGAAAGTGCACAATTTTCTCTCTCATGACAGAACAATGCAAATTCTCTTTTATAATCAGGCATGCGTAAGGCAGGTGCTGAACATAGGGCATTTCTCAATTTTACAAAAGCTTCTACACTTTCATCCTCCCACTCCACAGGGTCTTTTGCTTTCTTTTTTGTCATGTTAATTAAGGGCTTAGCTAACATGGAAAATCCTGATATCCATTGTCGACAGTAACCTACTATTCCTAAGAACATTCTCACTTGTCTTTGTGTTACAGGCATTTGCATTTTCTTTATTAAAGCTACTCTTTCAGCTGTTACTCTTCTTTTTCCTCTCTCAATTTGGTGTCCCAGATACTTAACAGCTGTTGTACAGAATTGTAATTTTTCAGGTGAGACTTTATGTCCTTCTTCTGCCAAAAGATTTAATAATGCTATGGAATCAACAACACAGTCCTCTCTGGTGTTCGATGCCACCAATAAGTCGTCGATATATTGGACTAAGACTGAGCTTCCTGGCATCACTAGTTTTTCAAGGCACTTTTTCAGTATCTGGTTGAAAATAGAAGGACTTTCTGTGTACCCCTGAGGAACACGATTCCACACATAAACCTTGTTCTCAAATTTAAATGAGAAAAGATATTGGCTGTCTGGATGCAATGGTATTGAAAAGAACGCTTGACACAAATCAATTACTGTGAACCATCCTGCACTCCACGGAATCTGGTATAGAATTACTGCAGGATTTGGTACTATGGGACAACATGGTTCTACAATCTTATTTTGTTTTCCTCAGGTCCTGAACAATCCTATATTTTCCACTAGGTTTCTTTAATCCCATTATTGGTGAATTACATGGGCTACTCATTACTTCTTTTAATATGTTTTGTTCTACCATTCAATTTATTTCTTCAAAGACTCCTGCTTTTACTTCTGCACTCATTTTGTACTGTCTGGTATTTGGGAAAATTGCACCTTCCTTTACAGTAATTTTAACTGGATCTATTTTAGCCATAAGTCCTACTTCTTTTCCGGTGAAATCCCATACTATGGGGTTTACTGTACCTTTTAATTCTTCTGGCAACTCATCTTTTGTTATTAACGAAAACATCTCGTCTACTTCTGTACCTTGTTTTGCAATCACAATTTTATATACATGATCTTAATCTGGTGTCTGAACTGCCACACCATCCGGTGTGCAGAAAATGGTACAATTCATCTTGCACAACAAATCCCTACCTAATAAGTTTACAGGACTAGAATCACACACTACAAATTGATGCATTTCTCTGAAGTTTCCAATTTTAACTTCCATTGGTTCGGTAAGAGGTGTTCTAATCCGCTGATTAGCTACCCCCACTACTTGGATATTTTCACCAGAGAGAGGAAGGTCTGGAATGTCTGCTGTTCTCACAGTAGACCGGGTAGCACCAGTGTCCAAAAGGAAAGTAATATTATTACCTTTCACATTCCCTTCAACATATGGACCTGACTGATCTACCTGTAAGGATGCGCCAAGTATGCACTCCTTCTTCCCCTCTCCTAGGCACCGTCATGGACTGAATTGACAGAAATCGTCCTGCAAAAGAAATTGTGATGTCATTTAATCATTCTTACCACTTCCTCCTGGATATCCGATGTCTGTACCATGCTTTGCTCTGCTTACATTACCCTGAATAGGTGCAGGTGGCAACTGACTCTGAGGATTTACACCCTGCTGTGAGTCATTCTGCGTCTGTGGATTTAAATTTTGATTTGGGCCATTATTATTCCGAATCTTTTTACATTCATCCTTCCAATGCCCCAATTTTCCGCATCCATGACAAGGAAATTTCTTTTTAGCTTCTTCTCTACTCATTCGTCCTCTAAATTTTCCACCATTCCCAGTATCACCATTCGTTCCAGAATCTTTTCCTGGATTTTCACTTGGATTTTCCAAATTAATTCCGTTTCTCAGCCATTTTCACCTGTGCCCACATTACCTTCTCCTGTAACTTCTTGTGTCTATCCTCAATATCGTCTCCACAATATTTTGCATACTTCAAAATTTCGTCAATGGGTTTTCCCTGCCAACACAGCATATGCTGTTTGATCATCTGGCAAATTTCTGGCTTCAAACCGTAAACAAACCGGTACACAAACTGACTCATGTTTTTGTCTCCAATGTCCTCAAATCCACTATACTGTTTAAATACCTGCAATAGACGCTCATAGTAGGAATGTACTGATTCATTAGCTTTTTGGGTAGTTCGATCTATTTTTACCCAATCTGTTTCTTTCGGTGGTATTTTCCCTTTCAGGTAAGTTATCACTTGCTGATACTTTTTCATCACATCATTTGACGGGGCACCTGTTTTCGGATCTCTAGGATATTCGTCACTTGGCCAATCCACTGTGATTTTGCAATCTGTCCATACATCGGCAGGTACCACTATGTCAAACAAACCATCCAAATCCTTCAACAATACCTTTGACACCTTCACAAACCTGTCAACCTGCTTGTACCATTCAATTGGTTTTTCTCTCAATTTTGGAAAATCATTCGTAAATGACAAAATATCCTGTCTGCTCCATGGGACATGTACATATCCTCCTCCCGCAACTTCTCTCATGGGATACATTTGATCTGCTTTCCCTGTTTCCTTCATCACATATTCTGATGCTGTTCTACTTGTTCGTGCTTCTTCCTTTTTCTTGGCCCACCTAGTTTTCCATTTATCTAGGTCGCCCCATTTTTGCAAATCTAACATCAATTCTCTTATTTGTAATCTTCTTCCAGAGGCATTCATATTTTCTAAATCTGTGTCTGAAAATTCTGCTCTATAGGGTTTCTGTAGTACCTTTGATCTCCCTATTTCTATTCCCATCTGTAGTGCTAAATTGGATAATTTTTAATGGAATATCCTTACATTTCTGGTGATACTCCTACACAAGAACAATAATTCTTCTTCATCATAGGTATTTAAGCGTTCTAGTCCTACATTTCCTGCTATTATTTCTTCTAATTCGACTTTCAGTTTATGAATGTCCATTATTTTCGGAGGTGTGCACTGTTTAACTGACCCTTGCACCCATTTTTCTAGATCTTCAGGTGTTACTATGGTGGCACTTTTTGCTCCCGATGAAGTTATTAAACTTACATCTTTTGAACATCCAGGTACATCTTTTCTGGGAGTGCTATTTACAGAACCTCGAATAGGCAAGTCCATGAGTGATATTGTGGATTCACAGTCACTAAATTGATCCTCAATTATAACTGGAGCTTCAGGTTTTGGATTATTCGCAGGAGTAGGTGTAAGTATCGGTGGAGGACAGCTTCCCTGAGTACCATATAATGGAACTACTGGACCAATTGTTACTGGTATGGTCAATGAATCAGGATGTACTTTTATCTGGGTTATTTTCTGTATTAATTCTGCTCTGGTCTTTTCTAGGGCTTCTTTTTCTTTTTCATGAAGTATTCTACTCGGGGTGAATTCATGCATTACTTGTGGCACTAATGGAGTTTTTGGTGGTGCACTTGGGGTGCATCCACTTGTCCCTTCCTGATATGGTGGGGGATTTCTTAACATTTCCTCCCTAAATTCGTCTTCAGACTCCTCATTTCTCATTAAATGTTTTGTCTTCTCTGTGCACTTACTTCCTAATTTCTCCTCTGCTGAGAACAATGGATATAATCCTTCTGTAATCATTGCCCTTCTCCATTGTTTCATCTGACCATTCCTAGACTCATGTAGGTATCTGGGGAAAAATCCTGGATAACTCCTATTACTTCTAGATCGGTCCCGCTCAAATGCCTCGGTTTCCCATTCCTCTAGAGCTTCATACTGAGTTAATCTAGGTCTGGGTTCTAAGTCATTCATTCTCAATCTTAAGTTTTGTAGAATACGCCCATTGAACGTGCCATTCTCGGGAAATGCTAATATTCCATCATTTTTGGTATATTCTATCCAATTCTCCATCCATACACAAGTATGATAACCTCTCTCCATCATCATGAATGAAGCGGGCGTTTTAGCTGGTGGAATAATAATTCCTTCTCTAGTTTTGAGTGGTTTATCCTTTTTAAAATAATTCTTGATCTTTTGTAAAAATGACATTTTTCTCCTTTCTCCGTACATCTTGGGTAAGTACCGATGTATAAAATTATATTCTGCAAAGCCTAAATATCTCCTATCCTGACGAATTCCTGTTAAAGTCGGATCGCGTTTTAACATGCAATCCTTATCCACTAAGAATTTCGCTTCTATAATTTTGGACCAATCAAATGTCTGCTATCTTTTATTTCCGAGCCAATCCTTGCGCGGCCTTTTGGTGACGTTTATCTGTCAACCCCTCCTTTACAATCTGCTCTTTTCTGTCCTGACTACTGACCCCTCCTTTACAAGGGTTTTTCCACACCCGCTGATTCAACCAATCCCAGCGCGGCGTTTTGTGACGTCAGCTCCCTCTCCGGCAACTGACCCTCCCTTTACAAAAATTTATGCAAACTTATTTTCTCTACAATTCTTAATTTCAGTAACAAATTAAAACATTCGCTATCGTGCCAGTTTCTCTAAAATAGAAAAGATAGTTTTCTCTCACACTTAGTAAAACCTTTCCGTTTACTAAACATACACTACAAGTAAAACACTTCCGTCTACTCTTCACACAAGCTCCAGAAGTACCTGTTACTTCTCCAATGTTACCCTTTCTAGGTGATATAACATCAAATTTTTACCAGCGTACTCTTTTTGCTATTATTCACACGCATAGAGTCCCTAACGAGTACTGAGAGTCCTGCTTAACTTTTCAGTACTATTTCTGCCTGACAGATAACCTCACTGCAGTATGGCTTCCACTTACCATCCGCTATTCCTTTTACCCCGGGGTATTCTGGACAACATAAAACAAAACTTTGAATACACGGATGTTAGTTCATAAAAATACAAATAAAAATTCTCATTACCCAGTTAACAAAGAGTAACCATCCTCTGATTACCAGAAAACTGATCCAGCGCGATATCAGCAAACAACATTCATACACCAGATACTCACTTGGGCCCATACATTCATACTATGCTAATACTTACGCTGGGTTTTATCAGTTGTTACTCTCTATCAAAATCCCTGCTACCAATTACCTTCTGATTGAAGAGTAATGACTTACCAATGAATCCTTTGCTAATTGGGAAATTTAAAATGAGTGACATTCATTATAGTACATAATCCTGAAATAACCACTGTCAGGAAGTTTTTAAAAAAAATGTTTATCTAAATATTTAGCAGAGTAAAATACAGAGCCACATGGTACTTAATCGCAATACTCAAGATTAAGCATAGAAATGATTATAGCTAATCAATGACGGTGTTTAAAGAAGAGGAGAGGATAGAGATAGCAGCGCAACTAAAGGTTGCATTACATTTACCTAAGTGCGAGAACCAAACCCCTTAGCCAAGGAGTTGAAAAAATA
Organism: Calotriton arnoldi; assembly: GCA_963921515.1. Taxonomy (NCBI): domain Eukaryota; kingdom Metazoa; phylum Chordata; class Amphibia; order Caudata; family Salamandridae; genus Calotriton; species Calotriton arnoldi. The sequence continues at coordinate 201,149 of CAWUFW010004688.1, forward strand.
AGACCCAGGAAGGATGAAGAGCAAAGACCTCCTCCAGGATCAGGACAGGACCGGTGACCTCTCTACAACGACGCCTGCGTCGTTCCCCTCTCTGATACTCGACTTCTCCTCGATTCTCCCGTGCCTTCCTTCTAATGGACTCTGCCGCCCCCTCCTCAGGACCTCTTCTGGACAGGGATTCGGTCTGCAATCGGTCAGCTTGGCAGTCTGGAGCTAAGAGCGCTCTGGCAGCCTGGACGCCTGTTCTTCATGAACGCTTGCTCTGACTAATTAACTAATGCTATATTCTATTATACCCTTCTACGCCCATGTACCTCCCCTTAATGTTGCTAAAATATGGGGCCACTACTTCTGATTGGACAGGGACAGGAGGTGGATTCTCGCACCATATTGATTTGGCCTAAATTGTAAAGCCTATTGTCTTTACGTTCCCACCCCTTCAAATTAATACATTCGCTTTATTTCCCACCCGTCTCATGACAAATGTAAACCAATTTTCATAGACATTGTATCAATGAGTGACAGGAAAAGCAATAGTACAACATCTTCGGCCATCAGGTCGCGGCCTTGGACTTCGTCCAGGTTGACTTCATTTGGCAGGCACACAAGACACATGCGCAGAACCATTTGCCTCTCGAGTTTCAGGTCACCAACCCAGGCCCAAGTTTACGAACTAATAAAAGTGCAAGAAGAAAATATTAAAATCACAAATAAAATATTTCACTGTATGCCCACTTTTTCTATTCTATTCCCATTTAATTATATATTCTAACCCGCGTTAGTAGCGTTAGGAAACGACAATTTAGTAATGACATGAGAGCAAGCTGAAGCATGTGAAAACATTAAACAGCCATTTTAATGCACACTGCGCAGAAGCAGAAGTTTCCCACCAAGCAAAGAAAGACGTCACACCATGTGATATGGTTGCGACATGCGCATTGAGCTTTCCCGCGCATAGCGGCCATTTTGAATTACAAACAAGCGTTATTCATTAGTAAAACACATAGGCAAGCTTCCTTTTCTGTCGTGTCGTGAATGCAAAGGTTAGTATTAACAATACAAGTTTAATAAATTAATACTGTGAGGAGGATTGAATACAAGCAAGTTTCATTTATGAAACCTTGCTCCATCAACAAGTTAGGATATTTTTGGGAAAAAGTAGTTTGTTTGGAAAGATGTGTTCACACTAAAATATTTGCAGCCATGAAAGAAAAGAACATTGTTGGCTGGCAAGATTTAGCCCAAATGGTTCTTAAGCTTGTGCCTGGTTCCGATAACCGAGTTCAGATAAATGACGTGCCTGTAGCCCTGATCTACAACTCTGAAGAAGAAAAAGATTTGCAAACTATTTTAGCTGAATATCCTCAAGTTTTCAATGACAAAATTGGTAAAATCAATAAGTATCAACATCTTATCAAATTTAAAAAAAATGCTATATCCGTGGCTCATAAGGCCAGACCCATTACATTGAGCGTAAGAGCTGATCTAGGGAAGCTTTTAGCTAAATTGGTGTGTGAAAGTATCATACAAACTACTGATTCGTCTGAGAGGGTCAGTCCAATTGTCATGGTGCGCAAAAGGAATGGGGACATTCGCTTGTGTGCGGACTTGCGCACATTGAATACAAATATTATAGTAGATTGCCACCTCCTTCCCAAAATCCAAGACTTGTTATCTGGCATTTCTGGCTCTAATTAGTTTTCCCTGCTAGACCTACGATGAGCTTACCATCAAATTCCCCTCACACCTAGTTCCACAGACCTCACAACGTTTGTGACTCCATTTGGAGCATATACGTTTTTGAGACTGCCTTTTGGCTGGGCATCAGCTGCCAGCGTATTCCAGAAGTTCATGGATCAATTACTTGAAGGAATTTCTAGAGTACAAGCATATCAGGACGATGTGTTAATCTTTTCTAAGACTAGATCAGAACATCTATCTATACTAGAGAAAGTATTACATTTCTTTAGTTAAGTTGGCGTTACCCTTGGTTTAGACAAATGCAAATTTTTAAAGGACAACCTAGATTACTTAGGTCATACCATTTCTTCTTCTGGGATAAAACCTAAATTATCCTTAACAAAGGCAATTGTAGAAGTACTTATTCCCAAAGATAAAGATTCATTGAAATCCTTCTTGGGCATGACAGAATATTATTCTAGGTTTATTCAGGGTTATGCCCAGGTTGTTCAGCCTCTGCCATCATTACTTATTAAAGGTACCATGTTTATTTGGTTTGTGGAGTCTGATCTTGCTTTTCAGGAAGTCAAAAACTTAATTATAGATGCCCCTGTGTTATCCTCTTTAATTCCTGGTCAGAAATGTTCCTTAACTGTTGATGTTCCTTTCAGAAAAGACCTCAAGATCTGGCTCTTTGGATGACCTCTGAGCTGGCTGAACCCCCCACCCTCCCCCAGCACCTTGAGACCCTCATAGGTGAGTAGTGCGCTCTATAAATCCCTGATTGATTGATGCCAGTCAACATGGTCTTGGGGCTGTACTCTCTCAATGGGAATCTGGCAAAGAAAATACTATTGTTTTTCTTCAAGATCTCTCAACAGTGCTGAATTCATTACAGTACTATTGAAAGAGAAGCCCTGGCCTGCACATGGGTGGTGGAAAAATTTAAAATGTTCCTTTGGGGAACTATATTCAACATTTTTACAGATCACAAACCTTTACTCCACCATTTGAATGGCAATGGGACAGGGAAGGCTTTTGCCAGGTTGGTTCGCATTCTGTCCCGCCTTCACGAACATAACTTTGTAACCAAATATATTGCTGGTGGTCGCAAAGTTAGGGCAGATTGCCTTTTAAGACTTCCTTTACAGCACACAGTAGCTGATGAAATACAAAATGAAGTTGAATATGTGGTAGCCAATGTTGATGATCTTGGTGAGTTTCAAGGTTTTTTTTTCCCAATTGGACTGGAAGGATGCCTGTGACAAAGATTAAACCCTCCAGGCTGCAAAAAACATGGTAACAAATGGAAGGCTTAAAGAAAGATCTCTTCCGACTTCCCTTAAATCATCTGCTCCGGTTTCAACTGAGTTGTCCATAGTTGAAGGTACACTCTTACGTTCTGACCTTGTAGTTCCACCTGCTACCTTGCAAAATAAACTCATTAATGCAGCTCATGAAGGACACTTAGGCATTGGAGCAACTTGCAGAAAACTCAAGGAACATTTTGGTGGCCTGCCATAGACAGAGAAGTAACAAATCTTATCAATAATTGTCAGGTTCTCCTACTTTCTGATAAACATTGGAAAACTGTAAAACACCTTTAAATGTAGTTCCCTTTCCAGAAAATCCCAGGTCTAAGTTCGCCATTGATTTTTCTGGTCCTTTTGATCTGTTGCCCAATGCCATGAGATACATTATGGTTCTGATTGACTATCATTCAAAATGGGTGGAGTTCGAGTTCACTAATTCCCCCAGCACCTTAGCTGTGATAACATTCTTGACTAGAATTTTCAACTCTGAAGGGAATCCCAAGGAGTTGGTCACAGACAATGGTATTCATTTTGCTTCTAACAAAATGAAGGAATCTTTTGCCTCATGTCAAATCAAGCACCTTAGAGTTGCATTGTATTCCTCTTCTTCCAATGGCCTTGTGAAAAGGATGAATAGATTTGTGAGGTAGGGGATACAATCAGCTTTGGCATGCAATGAGGTAGTGGAAGATTTTTTATGCAGGAAAATTTGGGCATATTCAACTACTCCACATTCCACCACTGGAATCTCTGTGTTTCGCCTACTTAGAAAAAGAGATCCCAGAGGTAAAGTATTTCCAGATTGGTTAAAAGATTTAAACAATAAAAACAATACATGGGTGTCCTGTCATGATAAGAAAAAGATGCAGAACACAATTTTAACACAATAAAGTTTACAAATGAAATATTTTTATTCTAAATATAAACAGAGACAGCAAGAGTTTTCGATATGTGATTTGGTTTTGGTCAAAAAGCCCATGAAGGTTAAGACGGGTGTCTCAAGGTTCACACTTCCAGTCCAAGTTGTTAAAGTTTCTGAAGGGTCTGTATTTTTGGATAAAAAAGGGTGGTGGAACAGAAGAGCAGTTGTTAAGCTCTCTAATGAACAAGCAAACAAAATGTTCTCTGCCTCATCCAGTGCTGAGATTGATTGATTTCATCTTTTGGACGATATAAGTTCCAGTGATGTGAGTTTTAGTCGTGATTCCACTGTGGCTTTACCAGCTAGGAATGTCGATAATTGTGATTCGCAGAATCAACATATTGATTTTAACAGTCAACAACATGACATTATAATTACTGACCAGAGGAACTCAGAAGTTGCAACAACTTCTGGGAATGTGGGCAGAACATCACAGAATTGCTCCTTATCCCCCAAGTTTTGAAATGTTAACGTTTACTAGTCTCTTTCTGTAAATAGGGAGAAGATGTAATGTTTTTATGTATTGTTCTTTACTCCATGCATGTGTTCTCTTCCTGATTACATTCTAGAAGGTAGTATCCACGCGCTGCCTAACTGTGTAGTAAACATGTTTACTATTGAATGTTGTCCCGAGTTGGTGCTCCCGTTCGTTCTGATCGACTGCTCCTGCTACGCCAGTTGGACTCTGATCACCAGTGAAGGAGGACGCACTCCAGTAGGCTCAGCCGATTGGAATAAATCCTGTTCAACCACTTACTTCTGCCTCCTCATTGCCTTATTTAACGTCACTTTACAAATGGGATGCAAGTGGGTAGCATGGGGCTCCAGATGGTAAAGAATGGGTGCCACCGGGCCCAGATGTATACAGTGCCTTAACACGAGACATCCAACCACTCACCATCTTGGCCATGCCCCCTGTGGGAATTTTTTATTATTATTAAATACATTTCATTCAAACAGTCCATTAAAGTTGAGAAACATTACATTATGGAAATCAATGACATTTAAAGAGCTAACTACTACTTAAAACATTCATTTATTAAAAGCGTTTCAGAATTTTGCAAAAACAAAAGCAATAGCAAAAAGACTTACAACTAATTCATTTAATAGAAGCATTACACATATTTTAACTAATAAAGGACATAAATCAGGTGATGCTGAGACACAGCTAAAGGCCAATAAAATATACAATAGGCTAAAAATGCACTTCCTGTTTTACCCATCATACTTCATCTGTAGTGCTTTTACCTGTCACAGAGTATTAACCCCCAACCCACACTCTCATCAATTCAACAGCTGGTATACTGGCAGATAAAGAATTCACCCAATAAATCTCTAGTGAGCACAATTGATTCCTTTTTAACCAAGTACTGTGCATCCTGTGATCTACTCAGAAAATAAATCTCTAGTGAGCACAATTGATTCCTTTTTAACCAACGACTGTGCATCCTGTGATCTACTCAGAAAAGAAATCTCTAGTGAGCACAATTGATTCCTTTTTAACCAAGTACTGTGCATCCTGTGATCTACTCAGAAAATATGCAACTGAGCAATCATATTTTTAATGAGCAGAGTGATTCACTGAGTGGAACATTTATGGGTTCAAACAGTTTACCTAACTATGATACTGGCAAATTTGTTTGGCAACCAGAGATTCCCCAAAAAGCTAAGGCATGCCAACTAATAACGGACAACTTTTCTGGTTACCACATCTCAAGATGAGGAGCGAATACAATCTCAAATAACCCAAAATCTTCCAATTCATTCATTAATAGCCTCCATACAATCACTCAAATTTAAATAACCCACTTAATACATACAAAGATTTTTGTTTGTAATATTAATAAAATCCTTCTGTTTGAGATTAGAGTTAAACAATAAGTCCAGATTATTGTTCATTTCCCCAAGTTCTAACTTGTGCCCTAAAACAGTCCAAAAACTTATTTATGGGTTGCTTACCTCCAAGGAGTAGAATTCTAATCTTATCCCAGCTTATTGTGAGGTTGTTTACTTCACAACACTTTTGCAATACTTTCTTTGCAGGCCCATATACATGTAATTCATTCACCATATAGCAGATTGTAGACATGAATAGATCAGATTTAAGGGGGAACAATTCAGATTTAATGAGCTTTCTTGATATCTCTGATAGATATAGCACAAACTGGGCTTCCGCCAAAACACAGCCCTGTTTGAGGCCATTACATTCATAAGTATAATCGTAGTATGGCAATAAAGAGGGGAAAAGTCCTTTTTCACACCATTTTCTTTACCCTTTGAACCTCCCATATCACTGATGGATCTACACAAAACGTACAATGCAAAACCCAAATAAATGAACTCTTTTGGGAAAGTTTTGTGCAGATTCATGGAATGACTTCAAAGTTATTACGAAAACAAACACAATTTGAAAATGATTGAAAGTATCATTTGATATTGTAGATGACATTGTTCAAACATTTAATACTGAAGTATTAATATACCAATCTTAAGGTTATTCAGTTTATTTTACCGGAACAAGAGACATATGTAATAATTGCTTCTTTTTTAATTATAATCCAAACATGTTTTTAAGCAAATATGAATTGGAAAGACTCTCTTGCACTCCAGAAACACAAATGTACTAAAAACACTTTTAGAGCCAAATTGTCACTTCCTTCATCCAAAAAAAAAACAATTTGCAGCAGAAGCAGACATATAGGGGCAGATTTACAAGAACTGATGCATCTCTGCATATCAGCAGAGATGCGTCAGTTAATTTGTGTCACGCAAAAAAACCTTGCGCCACCATGGATGAGTCGCATTTACAATGCAGCGCACCGTGGCGCAAGGATTGACAGATGCATGATGCATCTGTTGGCGCAAAGGCAATGCATTGCTGGAGTCGGGTCGCAAGCACGACGCAACTCCAGCAATGCCCAGGAATGCCTATTCCTATTATGCTGCATCACTCCTTACACCTGCTTCAAGCAGGCGTAAGGTTTTAACGCAGTGGCATCCTAGAAGTGGTGCAGTGAAATCTTGTAGATTTTAGTGCGTCACTTTTACGAGGCTTTCATGCGTGGGAACGCCCATCCTGCATACAGTATACCTGACGCAGGTATAATGTAGTGCAGGGCTTTACAACGTGACGCATCTCCATAGATGTGTCACGTTGTAAATGTGTCGCAACGTGGAGCATTGTTTACGACGCCGCTGCGTCACAAAAGTGACGCATTGGCGGCGTAAAAGTGTCACAAGGGGCTTGTAAATCTGCCCCATAATCTTTTGGTGGTACATTTTTTTCCTACAAAGTGTTAATCTTGCGGGAAAATAACATCTTTGATCTGCCATTAAGACATACCAAGTATTGATAGGCTACCCAAGATTCCATACCCTTTGCCTTTGAAGCCTGAGTGAAATGAGGAAAAGACACAACTTCAATTGTGAAGGAGCTCAATAAGTCCTCAAGCATTTCATCTGTTTTTTAGAATTATTATGTAACGTAAAATAGCCACTGAAAAGTAAAATTGTGTTCAGATAAATAGATTTCATTTTCACCAAATCCATTTCTAACAAGGCTATCTAATAATTCTAAAATGCCTTCAATATAGATGTTGGACAAAATAACTACCTATGCTTGGATAGCAACAGTCAATAATTCAACTAATTATGAAAAGCCCCTTAAGCAGCCAACATTTGGGTATTGCCGCCTCCATCATAAGATACTAATGGCCTGATTTAGAGTTTGGCAGATGGATATCCCTTCTGTCATATTACATATCACTTAGTGCATATATTGCACTTTCAATTTGACCAAATGGATATCTGTCATGTTTGTGATATAAGAATGTTGTCCTGCGGGTAGGCTGTTAAAGGGAGGACTCATTATAATAAGAGAATATAGAGATCGACTTGAACAAGCGGTGCCTCTGCGAAACACATGTTGGCTGTTGCAATTAAATATGTAGACATGTTTCTTATTGACTCACATGTCAAGATGATAAATTAACTTTCATGATTGTAAACAATAAATTAAGCAGCACAAATAGGTTAAATGTATAGAGTATTTTATTTATTTATTTATTTATTTTGAGAGTTTTATATAGCGCGGACAAGACCACGGGGGTAGCAGAGCGCTTCAAAGAAAGGTAGATGTATAGTTACGAGGGTACAAGCAATAGAAAAGACATTACAGGGTACAAGCAATAAAAACGACATTAGAACAGGGAGGCCCGGAAAGGGACACCATCGGTCACAACCGTAGCATATTTCAACAGGGGGGAGAGTAAGACAGCGAGCCCAAGTTCTTTATGTGTACCCCTATAACTTTCTTAATCGGGGAGCAAGAGTTAATGTCATAGCTGAACAGGAAAGGGCAGAACTAAATGACAATAGCAATCCTTGTAGTACACATGAGATAAGGGAAAAGCATCGCCTTCTCAAGTGGGCTGTGAGACTAGGCCAGAATTGTTTTTCATCAGAATCAGTTTGACTTCCCTTTTGAATGAAGCTGTGGAATTCTAGGTGCAATACCTGAGAATGCTCGATTGTATGTTTTCATTTTATGGAGTTCCTGTGGTTTAAGTAGTAAGGTGCTGGAGCCTCTAGAGGATCTGGAACCTCCTGAGAGCTCAAGTTTTTGTGCAAGATATAGAGGGGTGTTGAAGTGGAGAGCTTTATGAGTTATGCAGGCAATTTTTAGATGTCTCCTTGCTTCATACGGGAGCCAATTAAGAGCTTTAAGATCAGGCGAGATGTGATGATAACGTTTGGAGCCTGTGATGAGCCTTGCAGCAGAATTGAGAGAGGCCTTGAGTGGGGCAGTCCTCGCTCTCGGAAGACCACATAGGGTTGCACTGCCATAATCCAGCTTAGAGATCACTAATGCTTGCACAGCAGTTTTGAGGTCGTTGTGGGGGAGGAACGGTTTTAATTTCCTCAGTATGCTTAGATGGAAGTTTGCTCCTTTGGTGAGAGAGCTGATGTGATTCTGCATGTTCAGGTGTCTGTCAAGTATTAATCCTAGTGAGCTCGTAGAGTCAATTATGTTTGGCAAGCAGTTGAGGGCTGTCAGTTGCCGTTTTGCAATGACTGGGGACTGTTTGTCAGGGGCGATGAGGAGGAATTTAGTTTTGAGAGCATTCAGTTTCAGATGATTGAGTTTTAGCCAACTTTGTGTTTCTTGAAGCACTGAGTTGAGCGATCTGATGTCCTCTGGGGAGGAGATTTTCAGGTACAGTTGTGTGTCGTCAGCATACATGTGATAATGGATGTTGGACACATTCAGGATTTCTGTTAGAGGTTCCATGAACAGGTTGAAGAGAGTGGGTGAGAGCGTGGACCCCTGCGGTACTCCCAGAGTGAGCGGAGAGGGTTCGGACAGGGACTGATTAACCTTCAGCCTTTGGGATCTATTGTGTAGAAAAGAAGAAAAACAGTTAAGCACCGTCCCTGATAACCCCATCCTGTGCTCCAGTAGACCGATGAGGGTATCATGTTTGACAGTGTCAAACGCTGACGAAAGGTCAAGTAGGATCAAAAGGCATGACTCATTTTGGTCCAGCATACGTAGTGCATCATCCACAATGTGAATAAGAGCAGATTCTGTGCTATGACCTTGTCTGAAGCCGGATTGGAATTTGTCAAGAAGTTGGAATTGTTCAATATGACTACAAAGTTGGGTGTGAACGCATTTCTCCAGGAGTTTTGCCAGTGTGGGAATGGTGGAGATTGGACGAAAGTTGTGAAGATTGGTCTGGTCAGCCGTTGGTTTTTTTAGTATGGGGGTGACCTGCCCGGACTTTAGGCAGTCCGGGATAGACCCTTGGAGCAGAGAGACGTTAACTATCTTCATCCATAGAGGGAGTATGGATGATTTGATCTCCTTGAAGAAGTTTGGAGGTACAGGGTCATTGAAGTGGTTGGAAGGTTTCAGAGTAGCAAGTATGTATGGTGCTCTCATCAACGGTTTGGAATAGATTCCAAGAGGCATTGTTTTTGGGCAGAGGAACCAGACTTTGAGGGGGCATAACCAGCCCAGGGGATAGAAAGGTGGCAGGTAGATTCTCACAGGCTGCCTGTAGATCCTGTTCAATCTTTGTTGTTTTATCCCGGAAGAAGGAAGCAAACTCCTCACAGTCTGGCTGCTGGTCAGGTCCTGTGGAGGTCGGAATAGGTGTGTTGTTAGATTGAAGCTTGATGAGCTCAAATAGCTTTTTTGGATGATTTCTTGCCTGGTCTAGTTGTTCTCTGAAGTAGCTAGCTTTAGAGCTTCTGATGCGTTTGTTATATGCGTTTCTGAGAGATCTCAGCTGCGAAAGATGGTACACGGAGGGCGAGGATCTCCATATACGTTCTGCTAGTCTTAGATTTCTTCTATCAGTATTTAGGTTCCCGTTGTACCAAGGTTTGGAGATTTTGGAGGGTATTCTTTTCAGTTGTAGTGGTGCCATAGCGTCTAGTATGTTGGACATCGAGTGATTGTAGTGATTTGTGAGGTCATCGACCGCCAACATGTCCGGGGGAGGAGGCAGGATGTTGTCTGTGCGGCAGGACAGATCATATAGGTTAATATTTCTCAGGTTTCTTTGCCAGATTCTAGGTTTCTTCATTTGCGATTTAATGGTTCTCGTCGGTTCTGAGACGAGGAAGGAGATGCAGTTGTGGTCGGACCAGTCACATGGGAGGATAGATATAAGTTCAGTGGAGTTGCTCTTGCCAATAACCAGATCTAAGGTAGATCCCTTGTTGTGCGTAGGGCTGTCACATATTTGAGTATGGTTGAGGTCTGATATGAAGGTTTTAAGGCTCCTGACTGACGCGTCATTTAAGTAATTCCAATGCAAGTTAAAGTCCCCCAGGAAGATCTGGGTTCCGGGATTGCTCACATTTGTTGAAATGATTTCCATGGCCTGTTCTATAAAAGGGGGATTGTCTCTTGGAGGGTGGTAGAGGGCGTGGAATTTGCAGGTCTGCTTGTTGTTGCATGAGACCTCGAAGCACATGTATTCGCATGAAGCCAGGGAATCAGAGTGCAGTTGTCTAACTGATAAATTGATACGATGAATGCAAGCGATGCCGCCACCTAGCCCACCCAGTCTGTCAAGCCTGATAATGTTATAGTTGGGGGGCACTAGAATATCGATTATCGGACCAGCAGAATCGTTAAGCCAAGTTTCCGTCAGCACTGCAATATCAGGATCATTTGCAAGGATGAGGTCAGCGATGTCTGCAGCGTGGCAGACTGCCGATCGGCAATTGAGAAGTATGCATTTAAGCTGGGGTTTGGGATCATCTGAGGAGAGGGAGGTGGTGGGGACTATGGTGAGGTTGCTATTATTTAACGATCTAGTGTTAGCCGTGGGTTCTCTAGCCGGGTCAGAGTGGATAGTTTCAATTTGGTGCATCATATCAGTGTTCAAAGCAGGTGATGCGTCATAAGATAGCAGAAGGGTTCTAATATCCGAGTCTAGAAGTGGGACTTTAGCTCTGAGTGGCCGAGAGGGGTCATTAGGGAAGGGTAGTGTTTTCCAGCTTTGGAGAGTATGAGCCCCTGGAGGTGAGGACATAGTTAGTGTGGTTGTGTATACAGGTATACAGGCAGTCTAGCCCCAGGCGTCGAGGGATGACTGTAGATGTGTGGCACAGTCTCTGAGAACCCCTAGACTTCTTATTAACCGACTGCTCCGATGTGAGGAGAAAGAGGCTATGTACAGCTGCCTTGAGTTGTTGGAGTGTAAGTGATATAGCATCCAACGTAGATTCCAGACCAGTATGGGGGCAGGTTCTTGGTCCTCGAGGTCAGGTGCTGAGAGGGGGGGATTCGAATAGACTATAGGAGTGAGTAAGGAGGTTGGGGAAGTGAGGGGGGGATTGGTTTGCAAACTTGGGTTCTGAGTTTCAGCCCCCATGCGCTTAGGCGATTGGTGAGCCTGTTGGCAGGTGAGGGGGGAAGGAGAGGTGTGACCTCGCCTGCCTAAAGACTTGGGAGAGTTGCTATCTAGGAGGCCAGACCCTATATCCGAGCTAGGTCGGGGAGGGGTGGGGTCGCTATCCGACTGTGAGAGAGCGTAGGTAGAGAATTAAGGGGATTGTCAGCGGGGGAAGGGGGATCTTGGGAGGATGAAGGGTTGCCCTTAGATAACGTGTTTTTGATGATGGGGAAGATGTAGTCGAAGATGCTTAGGTTGTGGTCAGAAGATTGTATGAGTATGGTTCCATTGTTGTAAAGGGAGATGGTGGCTTCGATTTTATGGGAGGGGGAGGAGGAGGGGGCGACTGAGAGTCTGAGCCCATGAGGGGTCTTCTTGGAGGTGATAATTTTGAGCATTGAGTAGAATGCCAGTCTCCATTTAGCCCGTCTTTTCGTGAAGAAGATAAGGTCACTTACTACGGCACCTTTTTTTATGCAGAAGTAGGTATCTGAGATGAGGGTTTCTGGATGCGTTTTTAGGAGTCTGTGTTTAAAGTTTTTGGATGCGTTTTTTGTTAGGTTGGGAGGGTACTTAATTGAGAAGGCGTTGTGTCCCGAGGATACCAAGTTCGACATGATAGGAGTACCTCCTTTGTGGTCCATCCTCAGGATAGAGCAGCTGGAGTCGTGGGGTCAGGTGAAAAATGATGGCAGGGCTATATGAGCCACGAGAGCTTTCTTAGACGAGCCAGGCGTGTCAGGAGTGTGGTGACTGTATGGTAGGATGGAGGATCAGGAGATTGTATGGTAGAGTGGAGGACCAGATGGTGAGTGGCAGGAGGGTGGGGGCAAGGCTTGCGGGGGGCTCAGAGACCATGAACATTTGTAGGACTCTGACCTCCTGGTCACTTCCATCGCAGAGACCCCTTCCAAAGATGAGATATGCAGCAGAGCTGGGGGAAAAAAAAAAGCCAGTGCATCTTCTATTTCTAGTGACACCAGCACAACTTAGCCAAAGGACTGAGTGGGAGGCATAAAATGGCCGTGTGTCAGGGGGAAAATGGCCGCTTAACCAGAACGACCCACAGTGACAAGAAGGGCAAAACGCAGAGGGAGCTAGGCTCAGTCAGAAGACGCCGGCACAATACAGAAAGGGGCAGTGGACAAGGTCACACCAGTCACCAGATCTCCCGTCCAGTGCCAGTCCTAAGCAGCACAAGCCCAGCTGCATCGACGCAAGTCTCCAGACTCCAGACCCCCACGCAAACGAGTAGCAGGCGAAAATGCCGCCAGGCACCCACTGCCCCAGTGCCTTCCCGAAATGAGGCTCAACCGGGTTCATCACAGGTCCACTAGGCAGTCGGCGGCGGGCAGCAAGCGAAGGCGAGGGACGCTCTCCCACCGAGTCGCCCCCGGTCCGGGCCGCACGAACACGGGAACGCCCCCGGCGCAGTCGGCCCGGCCTCAAATTGCGGCAAGCCCTGGCAGCGGGCCCAGCATCGGGCGTAGTGGAGGACCCCAGGGGGCAAGGCAGACCGGGGTGAATATGTCCTGTGGGGCTGGAGGGCAAAAAGGAACTGGAGAGGGGCCGGCCTCGTTCCAGGGGCCACAGGACGAACCTCAACATTTGGCGAGGAGGGACACTCTCTTACCGGGACATCCTTGCTCCGTGCTGCAGGGCTCCGGGAGCGCCCTCAAGGAAGTCGACCAGGCCTCAAACCGTGGCAAGCCTCCGCAGCGGGCCCAGCATCGGGCGAAGGGGCTGTCCCCAGGGAGCCGAGCAGGCCGGGGTGAAGAAGGCTTCGCTCCGGTGCTGAAAAGGAGAGGAGGCGGCCCCAGGATAGGCCTCAAACATCCGGCGGCGAGTGTCGGGCGATGAGGAGGGGCGTTCTCGCTCCGGGACGTCCCCGCTCAGGGCCGTGCAGGACAGGGCCGTCCTCGATGCAGGAGACCAGACCTTCCCTCGATGCAGGCGACCAGGCCTTCACAGGAATGGTGGACCCAGCAATCGGAGCCGGATCAGAGGGGCGTAGGCTGTGTCCAGTGAAGAGCTCATCGGCTGGTCCAGCAGGTAAGTGACGGCTTCCAGGGTGAAACTTTGAGAAGGGTGATCCGTGAACAAGCCAGGGCAGGAGGGAGGAGGGCGGATGGCAAGGTTTGACGGGGATAACTACCGATGCGGTAATCCCCAAACCGGAGCTCTCTACAGGGCTCCTACTCGGCGGCCATCTTGGTGCAAGTTTATTCATTCATGAAGAAACTTGCCTTAAAAATACTATGTTGATCGTAAGAGAAGTCCAGCACCCCGCAACATATTATTATGGGCCGGGCCACTGGAATTATGTGATCTAAAATATTATGTCCCAGTGATTAACTGTACATTGGCAAGACGAATCAGAAAATGGATAACCCAACAGCTTCCCTGTTAAAACATTTTATGGAAAATTACCATAGCGAACGCAAAATAAAATGGACAGTATTTGATGTGGTACCCAAAGATCCAAGGGTTGGGAATATTGAATCCTTGTTGCTAAGAAAAGGGGTAAGCCTCATGTTAAGATTTGATGTGCTCTCAACAGGCCTAAACGGGATCTTGGAAATTCAGAACATCTAATGCAAGGCCCCTTTTTCATTTAAATATGATACAGAAAAGACTGGCAGGGTTGAAGTTCACATTACCATTCAGCTACATTTTTTATCTAACTTATACTTAACCTTTACTTAAACATCCTCCTCATGACCTGTGGTTTGATCAAGGCACGTACAACGTTGTCTAATGTTTTAGATCCACACATTCATTTTTGCTCTGTCGCAAGAATATTAAAGTATGCAGTGGAATGATAAAGGCACAAAAAAATTCTACCAGATATGTTTTGATTCGTACATGAAACTTTGCACCCCCATGCAAGAACACCAATGAACTCTGTTAGTCAATACTTTGCACAGAAGGACTGCTATAAACATATGCAGACAAACTAGGAATTACGATGAAATGCTGGACTACCAATCGCAGGAGGCCCTTGCTATGACATCACCACGCTCAGTGACTCCACAGAGGTTTAATCAGTTCTCCTAAGCTTCCCGTGATTTGCATTCGAACTTGGAAGAACAAATTGCATTCTAATTCAGGAGTTACCTGAAAGCCTGGGTATGGCACAGTCGACCATGCTGAGACATACTGGCAGCTAGAAGGCTAGAAAGCCCCCCTCTGACCTTGTATATCTTCATGCCCTTAGGAACTGCATACCCTTCTTCAATACATTGCCTTGGGCACGTATGCTGGATCTAGTAAAAAAAGAAAGCCCTACTGTACCCCCCTCTTGTTGATTTAGGTATAGCACAGCGCTCCCGTGGGACTATCTGTCAAGGTTACCACAGAGACTACTTGTCCCGTGTGGCCCACATCTTCCATCAACTTTAGAATTTAATTTTTTGTGAAACAGTATATCTTACCCGCGTCCCTTAACATGGAACACAACCAGGGACTGAGCTTCGATGATGAAGCAGTAGTCGAAATACTAAGGGCCCCCCCCTCCTAGGGTCTGACGGCAGTTCAGCTTCTGGGAGCCAGTCTGAAGACTGGACATCATTGACCTCTATGATAAGGGAATGGCTTAAGGTCACTCTGCATGGAGCCCTTATGACCGAATACTTACGGGCGAGCATTGCCCCGAACGGCCTGATTGTGAACAACTTTCCCAGGTTATTCCTGGAGGATGCCACCTTTAAAAAGGAATGGTCCCTAGTGGCTTGGAAATGCACTAGGGACTGGCTTGTGTTGATTATCACCACAGCGAAAAGGATTGCAGACGCCCTGTTGGTGAGAATACAGATTGCCGAAGGGGCACTGAAAACAACAATTCAGATAACGGCATATAAATCTAAATTGGGCGAGATTAACGCTGAGATAGCCGACAGCAAGGACTACCTGATGAAGCAAAAAATTGCTAAGCTTCAAAAAGATATAACCAAGTCCAGCAAGGAAAAGGTATACCCCTATCTGAAGGCAGATTATACCTCAGCTAAAACCAGATACTCGAGCGATGAAAGTACTGACAACAGAAGGGGCTCCTCCAACAGTGACTCCAGCTCTGGGAGTGGAGGTAGTAACTACTCAGGGAGGTTCAATTGACCAAATCAATACTACAATGTCCCGGCTTTTCCAGCCCCCCCACCCCCATACTGGCAATACCTGATGTATCATCAGGGACAACCTCAATTCTTCCATAACAGCAACCCCACTTTTTTAGACAGAGGCTGGGGCAGAGGAAGAGGAAGAGGGTGGAAAAGAGGAGGGCAAAAGCAAGTGCAATGGCAGGAACAAACTCCACACAACATAGAAACGAGGAGCAAGACAAGAGGCCAGAGGAATTGATAGTGAATCTGTCACACAGATTGCTCACTGAGACAGAAGCAATGGTGTTAAAAAATGGCCTAGGCTTTGTTCCCACCCCTAAGACTGACAGATTCAGAGATCAGTGTGAAATACAGAACTTCTTCAGAAAGGTTCGCCTAAAAGCCTTTTTTCAAGACAGACCCACCAACGACCAAGAAGACACAGGGTTAAGTAACCCCTCTACATTCATACCTGGCAACAGTATGATTCCTGTGGAGGTGTTGGCTTTTGAAAAAGCCGTACTAAATGAATTGGCTTCCCCTTCCAACAATACTCATTTTCACAATCTTTCTACAGCAGAACTGGCGGCTGCCAGATCTCTAGCTGATGATATGACGATTACCATAAAACAGGCCGACAAGGGCGGTGCAACTGTCATTCAGTCAACTATTGACTATGATGCAGAGTGTCTCAGACAACTACAAAATGCAAGGTACTACACCGCAATAACGGACAATCCCACTAACAGATTGACAACTAAAATTACCAGCATGATCCATGAGGCAGAAACCAACGAATGGATCAGCAAAAAGGAGGCAGAATTCTTGACTGCCAAAGAACCTAAAATACCATACTTCTATACACTCCCTAAAATACACAAAGGCATTACACCGACCCCAGGACGTCCTATTGTCTCAGGCATTGGCTCACTACTTGAGCCTCTGTCTAAGTTTTGTGATCACTTTCTTCAACACCTTGTGAAACAGACACCATCTTACGTACGAGACACTACTGACATCCTCCGCATCATAGAGGAGGTACCCAATAGCAATGATATAGACTACCTCATGACTCTTGATGTGGAGGCTCTGTATACAAATATTCCCCAACAGGCAACATTAGCGGTTATAGAAACTGCACTAGGCAAGAGCGAATGGATG
Organism: Calotriton arnoldi; assembly: GCA_963921515.1. Classification (NCBI taxonomy): domain Eukaryota; kingdom Metazoa; phylum Chordata; class Amphibia; order Caudata; family Salamandridae; genus Calotriton; species Calotriton arnoldi. The sequence goes on from CAWUFW010004688.1 coordinate 218,235, forward strand.
TCCCCGACCCCGATCGCTTTCATAATGGAGTGTGCAACCCTAGCATTGACAGAAAACTTTTTTGAGTTTAAAGACCAATTGTATCACCAATCACAAGGTACTTCAATGGGGAGTACCTTCGCCCCTAGTGTGGCTTGTCTGTATATGGCTGCGTTTGAGTAAGACGTCATCCCAGGGACCACTACCTGCCCTTAAAAAATTAAACGAAAACGTTTAATTTCTTTCTTTTTTAAATGCATCCCGTTTTCCTTTTAGGAAAACGGGCTGGATTAAAAAAAAAAAAACTGCTTTATTTAAAAGCAGTCCCAGACATGGTGGTCTGCTGAGCCCAGCAGGCCACCATACCTGGGAGAACCTGCCATTCCCAATGGGGTCGCAAAATTGCGAGAGGCTCATTAATATTCATGAGCCTCTCTATTTGCGACCCCATTGGGAATCGCTAACAGTGTGGAAAACACTGGTGTACATTGGAAATAGCGCCTCGCAAATTGCGAGTCGCAAAAAACTCGCAATTTGCGAGGCGCTATTTCCACGCTGGTACATCTGGCCCGTAATTTCATGAAATTCCGCTGACAGCAGAGTAAGGAGTGGTTTCCATATTTCCTTAAATGCCGATTCGGAGTTTGTAAGTGACGCATGTATGCGTTCCATCCCCAAAGTATCACAGTCTGTGGAGCCAGCCTAAGTATGTGGGTGTTACCTGCGTTCCCCAATGTGCTAGAATATTTTGAAGTACTGCCTGAGGGCCAGGCCCATCTGTTTCCCTTTGCGAGATTTCAATGGAAACATTAAGAGGTTCGGCAGTCCAAGCACAATGTATGTCGGAAATCGTGGGATCTGTGTCTTAAACCGTAGATCTATTTCATCTAGTATTTTGGCCAATACGTTGACAAATTTGGGCAGTCCCACAGTAAGTGCAACAAGGTACCCTCCTCCCCTCACCCTCGCCAGCATGTGGGGCTGCGGTCTGGATTCCCTTTATTGAGGCGCGCAGGGGTCAGGTAACAATATGTAGCTATTTTGATAGCCGTTTCTTTGCTGGCCGTATTCCATGCCGTATGTTTGGCTCTATAATAAATCTCTCCCCATTCCTTTCTTGATAAATCCGTCCCTAATTCCTTTTCCCACCGTTTCTGGCTGGCGATAGGCTGTATGGGGGATGCTTGGCGCAACATATCATATAACTCGGAGACCAATTCTTTGTCAGAATTTTTAGTAACCAACCACTTCTCGTATCTGATCAGTTTTAAACTGACTTTTGGGTGCACGTCTGGTGGAATAAACAATGTCGAATCTGCACATAGAGGAATCACTCTGTCTCTGGTAGTGAATAATCTTGTAATTGTGTAAATGGTATAATCCTTTCAGTGTCAAACAGATGTCCTGCCGCTTTGCAAGGTGTAGTCTGCCATGTTGCGAATGCCAGTGTATCTAACCCTGGTGTGAACTCCCTGTTATCCATCAATGGCGACATCGGGGAGGGGAACGACGTAAGCTTCTTCTTAATAGCTACACCCTCCCACACCTCCATCAACGATTTTGTAACAGGTGACCTCAAGAGGCTCTGCGGTCTATCCGCTTTCTTTAAAAAGGAATTTTCCACAAAGGGAGTCCAGCTAATGCTCTATCCTGGAATACCCAGTGTTTTTCTGATTCCGTTCTACTCCACTCTACGAGGTATCTCATTTGGGCCGCTCTAAAATAATCCAAAAGATTTGGGATCCCCAAACACCCCTCTTCTAGTTTCATATACCCCAATTCTCTTTGCATGCGTGGTCGCCCACCTACCCAGATGTAGTGGAGTATGTCCTTTTGTAAGGTAGTGAGAGTTCCCTTAAGTGGGGAGGCCGGTAGCGTCTGGAATAAATATAATGCCTTAGGTAATATTGACATCTTAACGGCAGCCACCCATCCCAAAAGTGATAAATGGTGATGCTTCCTTCCAGCTATTTAGCTCCCTCTTGATCTGCCGAGTTAGTTTAGCATAATTAAGCGTGACCGTTTGTGCCACCGTCGAGGCGATTTCAATCCCTAGATATGGGATAGAATCCGCTGCCTGGATACCCGAGGGTTTATGTCCCTTTGTCCCTGGGCCCATCAATGATCCTGCTAAGTGGAGAATCTGCGATTTCCCTACATTAACCCGGAATCCAGAGACCCGCCCAAAGGACTCCAGTTCTTCTAAAAAAAAACGGCAGCGATCTCTCGGGGGATTCAAGTGAAGCAAGTATGTCATCAGCGTATAGGCTTATTGCATGTTGTTCCCCCCCAAATGGAATGCCCTATCATCGGGGTTGTCTCTAACCTTTTGGGCCAGAAGTTCAATATATAGGGCAATTAGGAGTGGTGACAGCAGACACCCCTGCCTAGTGCCCCGTTGAATAGAGAAAGGGCGAGAAGAGACGCCATTGACCCTAATTGTAGCTGTGGGAGAGCTATAGCATCCTGCCACCCAAGATCTGAAGCGATCCCCTATGCCAAAGTGAATCAAGGTTCGTTTGAGATATCCCCAATCTACCCGATCGAACGCCTTTTCGGCATCGACCTGTCAGTAGTAGAGCATCCATGCTTGTCTGGTGTACTTTGTCTATTAAATGTAGAATCCTTTTGGTGTTGTCTCCACTTTGCCGGCTTTGGACGAATCCCGCTTGATCCGGCTCTATGATCCCGGGCATCAGTGGACCTTATCGCGAGGCCAATATGCTTGTGAACAATTTTAAGTCCATATTGAGAAAGGCCACTGGGCAATATGAGCCACACAATTTTTTGTCCTTCCCCGGCTTGGGCAGGACCACAATAGCCGTCGACAGCATTCTAGAAGGTATCGATCCCGGCCCCCCGAATGAATTAAATAGCCGCGTCAAGACCGGCTCTAGGATATGGCAAAATGATTTGTAAAATCCCGCCGAGAAACCATCTGGCCCTGGGGATTTAAGAAGTTTAAGTCGCGATATCGCTCCAATCACTTCCTCAAGCTGAATAGGGTCATCTAGCATCTCCGCCTGGTCTCTGGCTATCTTAGACGTGTGGGCCCCTTCTAAATATGTCGTCATGAGCTGTTCCGACCTGTCCTCCCCCTGTATAGTTCTGCGTAGAAATCCCTGAATGTATAAGCTATGTCCTCGTCTTCCGTGAGCTCCTCCCCCTTGTTGTTCTTAATAGCCTGGATCTTTGTCTGTTGGGTCCGGGCCCTGAGTTTACTCGCCAGCAATCGCACTGTTCTATCTCCCCCTATGTAATAGGAATATTTTAACCTTAGTGCCGCATACTCAGCTCTATCGAGGTCTAGCCCCGCCAGCTGCACCCTTGCTGCTTTCAACTGCCTCCATACCCTAGGCGCTCCTGTCCGTCTATGAACCTGTTCCAGTTCTAAGACTTATGCTGATAGTTGGTCCCTTTTTTCCCTTCGTTCCTTATTTTCTGCTGCCGCGATGGCAATTATCTCCCCCCTAACCATCGATTTCAAGGCTTCCCACAGTGTGGCTATGGAAATGTCTGGGAGGTCATTCAACTCTAGGTATTCTTTGATGCATTTAGTGATTTGTTTTATCACTGTGTCCTTGTGTAGCATGCTTTCTCGTAGTCTCCAACCCCCTGTGTATTCCCGCTGTGAGGGCAACCGCATGGAGACAGTCACCGCATCATGATCCGAGAGTGCTGCCGGTATTATGCCCACTTCCTCCACCAACTTATTCAGCTCCGTCGTGCCCATTAGGTAGTCCAGGCGGGCATATGTACCATGGGCGTGAGAGTAAAACGAGAATTGCGACGTTTGAGGGTGTTTTTCCCGCCAGAAATCTACCAGTCCCATGGTCTGGAACCATCCGACCCCTTCTTGTGAAAGCTCGCCAACCTTTGTATAATGGCTCCCTGATCTGTCCTTAGCTGCTTCCATAACTATGTTTAAGCCTCCCCCTATTAATGTCATGCGTACTTGACTATTCATAACCTCTGAGAAAGCTAACTTCAGAAAATGTTCTTGTCCCGAGTTGGGGGCATATACCGATCCTATCGCTATTGTATGTCCCCCCATCTGCAGTGTATAAGCTAAGAGTCTCCCTTTCATTTCTGCTATTTTGTCTCCTACTTCCCCGCGAAAGCGTTTAGCAATCAAGATTGCCACTCCTGCCTTCTTGTCTGATGAGGAAGAAAAGAATTGTTGGGGGAAGACTTGCGACTGTAATTGGTGCCAGTCCTTTGATATTAAATGGGTCTCTTGAATGAGGAAGGAGGCACACATCTGCATCTGAATTCTCTAAATATGAAAGGATAGCTTTTCTCTTTATAGGGTTATTGAGATCTTTCACGTTAAGTGTGAGAACCTTCAAAGTGTAATACAACATGTCGCGCGGATAGGAATAATACTACCTAGAGATACCTTTCTATTCCTATGTCTCCTCTCCGCCCTCCACCCCCAATGTAATTTATCTCCCAAGCATTATCTGTTGTCCCTGTAGCCTTTTTGCCATAAGTACCAGAACCCCTCCCCCCTCCCTAACCCCAACTGAAACCCCAACAGTTCCCCATATTGTCCAGGACCTGCAGGTCGAGTTCGCGTGTCCTTGGTGTATAAAAGAGTTGGGTGCATAATGTGGTCAATCCCAAAAAGGCCCCCCCCCCCGCTCCCGGAGAGACCCCCGCCCAGCCATTCTTGATAGACTTATCTGTCCCTTGATCCTTCAAATGCCCTCCTGGGGCATCTTCTCCTTGGACAGTGATTCTAAAACTGCTTGTCTCTCCTGCGCTATCGTGGTGGGGTCAGGCTTTGTTGCATAGTCCTTGATGCGACCTCCTCTGACCCATTGCCATCGACCCTGAAATGCAGAGTGTCCCTGTCTTTCGGTTTCTTCATGCTCTGGATGTTCAATCCCTAGAACCCTGCACGTTTCCTGTAGTGATCGAAGTTGGTGTAGCTTGCCCTGCCATTTGAATATCAGCCTGAAGGGGTGTCCCCATGAATACACCACCCCTTGATTCTGTAGATGTATTGTTGCCGGTCGGAATTCCTTTCTTTTTTGTAGCGTTATCATGGCTAGATCCTGGTATAGGGCAATGGGATGGTCTTGATATTTAATTGGTTGCTTGTCCCTGGCTTTGCGCAATTTCAATTCCTTCAGCTGAAAGTCCGTCAAATAAGCTAGGATATCCGGTGCTCTTCTTTGCGCCCCCACCCTATGCGCTCGGTCAATCTTAATTTCAAAGTCCTGAGGGACCTCCAGGATGTGTCGAAATAGTCCCTGTAGATATTGTAGATATTGGGTAATGTCCGAGCCTTCTTCCTTGGGTGGAACTCCCTTAATTCGGATATTATTCCGGCGTGACCGGTTCTCCAAGTTCTCCGCGTGTGCCTGGAAGTCGATCGGCTGTGCCTTAAGCCGTATCACCTCCTGCTGCAATTGTTCCACTTCTTCCTCCTGGTCTTGGTTGCGTTCCTCAATGCTGGCCACTCTCTCACCCACGGCATCTACATCTCTCCGTACCTCTTTCAGCTCTGATGCTATTTCGCCTTTCAGGGTCTGCAGGACCTCCCGTAGTGTATTAAATAGCATCTCCAAGTAAGCACGGGTAACCGGTGCCTCAGTAGACTCCGAGTCTTGTCCCGCTTGTGGCCCTTCTCTGCCACTATTTGTAAGGGGCTTGGTCAGCATGTCTTTGAGGTTTCGGTCCTTTTTCCCTCTCACTGCAGTCATGTTGGCTATTGATCCGACAGCCGTCTCACCACCCTGTGCCCCTCTTTCCTTTAGGCCACCTCGTCCCTCTTAGAAGGCTCCCGCCTTGGGGCTGTATTCAGGGTCACCCCTTATGCACTGGTAGTTCTCAACAAACTTAGAGACCTGGGTCCTCCTCAGCTCTACTTGCTCTGCAGTCGACTGCCTCTTTTATCGGTCCTCCGGGTCTCTTTGTTGCTTCCCAGGCCCTGACGCAGATGAAATGCGGTAATGGCCCTTCTGCTGGATCTTGCTGCAGGCTGCTACTCTCCTGGGCCCACCCTTGTCCTTGCTCTTGCAAACTAGCCTTATTCACCACCTTCTGGCCGCTAGATTCTTATGACTCGATTCGGCAGCTTTTAGCAGCAATTAATGGCTCGGCGGGCGGATGGGAGTGGGGAGACGAACTAAACACGTCTTACCCGATTGCCACCTTGGCCACGCCCCCTTTACTACTTTTTAACAGCCGCCAATCACAATAAAGTTTAATAATACTACATTTCCTATGATACCATCATATCACATGACCAACCATAGAGCCACTGCCCTATATAATCCCTTCACAGCATCTTAGTGTCCTCTTTCTTTGTTCAGAAACCAGTAGAAACACTTAAGGCAGTTCAAAACCAAACAACTTTGTAAAACATTCGAACATTAATCCTGCCATGACAGGCCGATTTCTTTCTCTGGTCCACCACACGAGACCCAACCGGGGTCCGACTCGAAACTCCGGCCAACGGGATGAAAAGAATCCATCAACGACTCTCCTGCCACCCAGCAGTGGGCCAGCTCCACACCAAGCCAAGGTTTCCATAGACCGGGAAAAACCGCTCCATAGGTGATCATTTGCCATCCGAACCTGGGGAAGTAAAAGGGGGATACTGTAACACTGACCTCGCCACCCATGTCACAAATCAATGACAATAAAAAGGGGGGGGGACATTTGGAATCAGATCCATTACATCAATGAACTGTAAGACATCTTACCCTGGGTGGGATAATCCTCGCCTCAGTGTCCTTAATAGAATTGAAATATTTTGTCACACATATTTGCAAATTTTTAATTCTATGTCAGGACCGGAGGCTCCAATTATGCTTGTTTAAAGTTTAGCCACCACAACCGAAGCCACATCAAGAATTGGTTTACAATAAAGTGTCTTGAAAGTAGACTCTGTCGACCAGTTGGCTGTTTTCATGATGTCAGCGAGGCTGACGCCCAAGGCAAAAGATTTGGAAGCCATGGCCCCATGGGCCGAGTGGGCCCCAAACATGGAGACATCAATGCCTGCTTCACCTATAAGCCAACGCACCCATCTCACCAGAGTTGCCGGGGTCACTGGGTAAAAGGGTTTCCTCAATGCTATCAATAATTGCCCTTTCACATCTGTACGAAACTCAGCAGCACTCACCTCATACGCTTTTAGACATTGTACCACACATAATTTGGGATTATCCGGGAAGACCGGATGAGAGACTGAAGTGTTGCACTTGGTACGTTTAGAAATGGAGACGGTAACCCCTTCAGGGGAGAAACCGCGTCCCGGCAAATCTAAGGCACAGACATCTGAAACTCATTTACAAGATATGAGACAGAGCAACATGGTCAGTTTGGCAGACAACTGCTTTCTCGACAGCTATTTGTTGACTGGCCACGTTTCCAAAAACCGTAGGACAATGGACACGTCCCACAAAACCAAGTACTTCGGACATGGAGGGCGGACCATACGGATGCCCCTCAAAAGTTTGCATACTATGGGATGCTCTCTCACCGGTTTACCATCTACTGGAACATGGCCTGCCGAAACAGCCGACCGGAAATTATTAACAGTCCTGTAAGCCATACCTGCAGAGGCAAGTGAAGACAGAAAGTTAATTACCAAAGTATAATGTGCTCCTACGGGATTGACGTCCCATTCACGGCACCAGCCACACCATCGTTTCCAAGCAGAGGAATAGCGCTTGTGGGTATTGGTCGACCAAGCCTCACTAATGAAGTTGTTAGCTTCTCGCGAAAGCCCAGACACACTCCATCTGTCCCGGAAACCCGCCAAGCCACTAGGGAGAGGTGTCCTGACAAGATCAATGGATGTGGAGAGCCCCCCAGATCCAGAAGGAGATTCCAACGAAATGGGAGAAAGATCGGGGAGGCACAAGACAGTTCCAGAAGGACTGGGAACCATGCTTGCACTCTCCAAAGAGGCATTATTAACACCAATTCCGCCTGTTGACGGCGCACTCGTGCCAGTACCCTGGGAATCATCAAGAATGGGGGAAACGCATAACACAGACTAGAGTTCCAGTCTTGGAGAAAGGCTTCAGTGGCTAAGGAATCCGGGTCCAGGCGCCAACTGAAGAAGGTTGGGACTTGCCGGTTGAGGCGTGAGGCAAACAAGTCTATCCAACAGGGACCCCAGAGACGATTCAGTGCATGGAAAACTCTGGGATGAAGTCTCCAATCGCTGAAATCCCGTAGATGACGGGACTGCCAATCTGCCACAGTGTTGTTGCAGCCCGGTAGATACTCTGCCACCACAGCTATCCGGTGTTGAAGGCAAAAATGCCAAAAGTCCTTGGTAATCTCTGCCAACAGGCGAGATTTCGTCCCCGTCAGCTTGTTCACTTAGCGAACCGCTGAGACATTGTCCATGCGGAGTAAAATGCAGCAGTTCGTCTTCACAGACGAGAGGCTGCGGATTGCAAAGGAGCCCACCAGAAGCTCCAGGCAATTGATATGCATGGTTAGTTCGTCCTGGGCCCACCGGCCCCCCGTGGAGATCGGTCCGCACCTGGCTCCCAAACCCCAGCGGCTGGCATCCGACTCGATCACTATCTCTGTAATGGAACCAAAGATGGCCCTGCATTTCCAGGCATCCATGTGATCCAACCACCACGACATCTCTGACCTCGCATCCTCTGAGAGGAGAATCTGCTCGGCTTAACTGAGGCCTTTTTGGAGATGCCGAATTTTGAATCTCTGGAGTGCTCCATAGTGCAGGGGGCCAGGAAAAATCTCCTGTATCAAGGAGGCCAGCAGACCCACTACTCGGGCTACTGACCGCAAGGATACAGTCTGCCTGCTCAAAATCAATCTCAACTCTCTCTTGATGGTCCTGACCTTCTGCGTTGGTAGAATCAGTTGACAACTGCGAAGGTCGATCTGGAGCCCCAGAAATTCTATTGTTTGAGACAGCATCAGAATCAATTTCTGTGGGTTCACAATGAATCCCAAGTTCTGAAGGAGGGTGATTGACCACTCCAGGTTAGTGACCACCAACTGGGGACAACGCGCCATGATAATTATGTCGTCTAGATAAATAATCAGCCGGACCCCGAAGCCCTCAAGGACTCTACTCCCTTCGTAGGAGTTTTGTGAAACACCATGGCGCAGATGAGAGACTGAAGGGAAGGACTTTGTACTCGTAATATATTCTTTGCCACAGGAATTGCAGGAAATGCCTGTGAGGCGCGAATCTGGGAATGGAAAGGTATGCGTCGTTCAAGTCCAAATGGACCATCCAGTCCCCCTCCTGGCGGAGATCGCGGAGCAGATGGATGCCTTCCATCTTGAAATGTTGGCAAACGACCCAATCATTGAAGTCTTTCAAATTCAATACTAGTCGTGCCCCGCCCCCTTTCTTCTCTACTAAGAAGACACTGCTGAGGAACCCGAGGTGATGAGGTTCCGTGACCACTAATGCCCCTTTTTGTAGGAGGGTCTGAATTTCGGAGGAGATAAACATTTACTCTTGATAGGAAAAAGACAGTACTCAGGGAAGGGAGACTTGCCTGGGGAAGTTGTAGAGATCGCCTGCCAAGCATGAAGGAAGGATTGAATCCTGCCCCCCAACACCACTTCTGAACACAGAATAAGTCTCACCTGTGGTCCCTGAATCCTGGACCACTCCTTGGTTTCCTCCATATCTACCCTTCCTGAAGCGGTTTCTGTTGGAGCATCGAGTTGGGTAGAAGGTGGGATTGTTAGGGTCTTGATAACACCGATGTTGTTGTTGGTAGTAATCTCGTTGGGGGCCTTGCTGGTAACCCCTGCCGAACGAACGCCCTCTAAATTGTCCGGCCCTGCCGAAAACCGGTCGGAAGGCTTTACGGAGGGACCCTTGTGCCGTGTCCAGACCGCTAAAGGTTGCCACGAATTTGGACAGCTCTTTGAGGAATGGTTGACCAAACAAAAAGACTTTGGGCCATGGGACTGGCCTCTAAGGTGGAAAGCTCTGTGAGCTTGGGGTCAAATTTTACGAGGATGGAACGCCATCTCTCACTAGACATGGCGCAGTTTGCATTCCCCAGTTGGCATATGGCCCGTTGTGCCCAACCGATTAGCTCGTCAGGGTCTATTGACATGGCTGACTCCTTTGCCCGGAAGCCCAATTCTATTATTAAGGGGCCAGTCATGTCAAGAAGTTTGTCCTGGCAGGAGCGCCAGGCCCTTTCAATCCCCTTCTTGGGGTCCTTGGAGTATTTCTTGAGGTAGGTAACGATAGTGGGGTCTACTTCCGGAGTGTCTGCAACCTTACCCTGGAGGTCTGGTCTCGGGCATTCGGATCGTAATCTAGCCAGTACCTCCTTATCGAAAGCCTGACGCAGGTGATTCTGCACATAGTTGGCCACTTCCTGGGGAGGAGCCAGGCTGTGGATTTTGGGTGAATAATCTCTGCGGGCTCAAAGGTGAGTAGTTTTGGCTGTGGGACGTGGTCAACATAACGCTCTTTCCGTGGGCATTTACTGGGTCCTGGGGCATCTTCCTGATCAGAGCTCTGGTGGGATGAGGAACCTTCATCCTCCTGGAAAGGGTTGGGAGCCGCTGTCTCCAAAGAGGCGCTATAATCGTGGTCTGAGTTCATGTTGGAGGCCAACCTGGCAAAATCTGCTGCGTGGGGACCCTTAGCGATCTTCCCAACGGTCCTGGAATGCAATGGGCAAGTAGGCAGCCACCCCTGCTGTTCGGCGTAGCCACAGAAATGACTCTTTAAAGACTTAATGGCCCGTACCAGGGCTCGGTTGACTGAATGCTGCACTCCCACATCCAATTCATTTACCAGGTCTTGTTCCGGGGACTCTGAGGGTTCCTCATAAAAATAATCCTCTTCATAAAAATCTGCCATACTTGGTGTTCTGCAACGCAGGAGTAATGTCCCAGTAGAATAAGACCAAGGACCAACACTATTAAACCAGGGCGATCACACCCTCAATCAAGAGCAATAATGGGGGAGTAAAACTTACCCCAAGCAAGCCAGGTCACAGTAAAATCACTGTATTAAGTATATATAGTGGAGGGAGGGCTTGCCTGTTACTCTAGGCAATGCCTATGTTTGTTTTCCAACCCTGCTGAGGTTTAACATGCAGGGCATCACTTGGGAGCAGTCACAGGGGGTCTGGGACTCAGAGCAGTTATACACGGCTCCGCGGGTTCAATTTAAGCCTTCCGATGTACTGAAGGCATCAAAATGGCCGCCGCGCATGTGCGGTGCCGACCACTCATTATAATAAAGAGAGGACCACGCATCAGGCAAACGCGCATCCCCGCTCCCGTCTCCCGCTCCACATTCATTAAGACGCAGGCGTCAGGTGCGCCATCGGGAGGAAGAGCACTCACAGCACACTCTACTATTCGCGCATACCGCGCAATGCTATTTTACACACATACCGGCAATGCCCTTTTCCAAACAAGTGCGCATTGCGCTGCTATCTTTAAGCCATATCAAGCACTAAATCTTATCAAATACATGCGCAATAGCCATAATTAGGAACGTTAAATAGGTAATATCAAAGGAGAAAAGTGAAGTGCACTTAACTAGCTGCGAAGCAGCAAAGAAATAGGACACTGAGATGCTGTGAAGGGATTATATAGGGCAGTGGCTCTATGGTTGGTCACGTGATATGATGGTATCATGGGAAATGTAGTATTATTAAATATTTATTATTTTTATTTTATTTTATTTATTGTGCTGCTCTTAAAAAATAGTAAAGAAAAGAGAAGCATAATCGGAGCCTCCGGTCCTGACATAGAATTTCTCTTGGCAGGTGGGGGGAGGAGTCAAAGACGAGAAAAGCCAAAAGGAGGAAATCAGAGGAGAGAGCGAATAGGAGATGAGACAGGAGAAAATGAAAGCAGGAGCCCAGCAGAGACCTGCGGAAGCGGTGTGGACGAGAGGAAAGCAGACGTAGATGGTGAGTCCTGCCGAAGGCGGCGCGGGAAATGAGGAAGATGCGGGGAATGAGAAGGAAGACCAGTGAACCAAGGAATGGTGGATGCCACCAACGGTTGTTGAACAGCCCGCCACATTCCAAGAGGGTTGTGGCTACCCGGGCGAGTCTGTCTAAACCCATGTATATTGATCTTTTGGGCTTTTTATCTTTTTATCACAAGCAACCCTGCGGGATACAAAACAATGTTGAGTTTCTGGGCATGTTTGCCCGAACGCATGTTGATGAAGGGAGGCTATAGACTACCACCGATAGCATAAATGCCGGGGCTCATGGTAATTAGCAGAGTAAAGAAAACCTGAAAATGAGGGATATCAGTGACATATAGTGAAAAAGTAAACCATTAAGATAAACATATATATTTTTCTCTCTTTTTCCTTTTCCCTTTTTTTATTAATAATGGTGAAGAGTCTTCTGAGGAAAATATAATAATAAAGTCGTCATACGCAAAACAGCCTCAGACAAGCCTCATAAACCTTATTTCTGTCCATCCCCCCACATGCTTCCTCCTCTGTACCAGGTGATTCAATGTCTGATGTTGCCTGGTCGGATGAGGCTCTTGTTTGGGATAGCACCTGATTTGTTTTTGTAATACTATCATATTTTGTGGCAAATGTATACACCCTGTGTGAATGGTAGTCCAGTTGATCACATCTGTATTTTCAATTATTGTGCTTGATAATGTCTTCATAAAATTAATTGATTAGCCTAATCAGGATTTTGTAGTTTTTCTTTGTTACTCTTCCACAGCTTTCTTCATCAGTCCAGGCGCTTGGGCAAGGTGTGTATGTGTGTGGTCCCAAGGTGCTTATATGAACAGCCAGGTATTCGGCTTTTTGCGGAACTCAAGAAGTGAGGAGGAGGCTCTGATGTATTGAGGCAGTTTGTTCCATGGCTGGGGTACGATGTTGTGGATTGAGCGACATCCAGTTTTGCTTTTGTGGATGCGGGGAGTGTGTGTGAGTGAGAATGAGGCAGAGCGTAGGTGTCTGGTGGGTTGGTGAAAGTGTATGCAGCTGTTCAGGTATTCTGGTCCTGTGTTGCGTAGGGCTTTGAATGTGCGTGAGAAGTTTGAATTGGCTGCGCTTGTGAATGTAGCGCCGGTGAAGTGTCTTGAGGTGTGGTGTGATGCGGGTGCAGCGTGGGAGGTCAAGTATGAGTCTTGCGGCTGCGTTCTAGATGGTTTGGAGTCTGTGTAGGAGTTGTCCAGAGTTTTCAGCATAGAGAGTGTTGCCGTAGTCCAGCCTGCTGGTGATGAGTGCTTGCATGACGGTCCGTCTGGTGTTCTGAGGCACCCATTTGAAGATCTTTTTGCAGCATGTGTGGGACGTGGAAGCAGGAGGTGCACACTGCGTTGACTTGCTTTCTTGCATGGTCTGTGGGTGTGAGTGTTGGTCCTAACTCCAACAGCCACCAGTTGAAATGCCATGGGGAGGTCTTGTTGCCGAAGACCAGCACTTCCACCTTGTTGAAGTTGAGTTTCAGGCTGTTGGTTTGCATCCAGTCTGCTACCATGGTCATGCAGTTGGCGAAGTTGGTTCTGATGGTGTTTGTCTCCTTAGTAAGAGAAAGGGTGAGTTGGGTGTCATCAGCATAGGAGATGACGGTGATGCTTTGTGATCAGATGATGTTGGTGAGAGGTGTCATGTATATGTTGAAAAGAGTGGGGCTGAGAGACGATCCCTGTGAAATACCCCATATCAGTTTCTTGGTCTCTGATATGAGCGTGGCAGCCTGACCCTTTGGGTTCTTCCTGTGAGGAAGGAATAGATCGATTTAAGAGCGGATCCTAGTTTGCCAATCTCATGGAGTCTTCTGATGAGGGTGTTGTGGTAGAAAGTGTTGAAAGCCGCAGAGAGGTCAAGCCGGATGAGGGCCGCTGTTTCTCCTTGGTCCAGGATGCTTTGAATGCTGTTGGTGGCCGCAATGAGTGCTGTTTCTGAATCCTAAATGTGTGTTGTCAAGGTGATGGTGAAGTTTGTGGTGGGTGGTGAGTTGCTTGTTAATGGCCTTCACCATCACTTTGTCTGGGTAAGGGAACATGGAGATGAGTCAGAAGTTGCTCAGTTGATTCAGGTTGACTGTGGGCTTCTTGGGGAGGGTGTTGATTTCTAGACTTTTCCATTCATCCGAGAAAGTGGCCAACATGATGAAGGTATTGAGGATGTGAGTCAGTGTGGTGCTGATTGGTGATGTTCCCAGGTGGTAGATGTGGTGGGGGCATGAGTTCATTGAAGTCTCTGAGCTGATGGTCCACATGATTGCCGCTGTGTCGTTTTTGGTGAGGATTGTCCATTCAGTCAGGTGTCTGTCTTGGTTGGTGGTGGGTAGGTTAGCAATGAGTTCGCTGGGGTTAGGTTGATGTGGGAAGTTGCTGTAGAGTTTTGCGATTTTGCTGTGGAAGAAGTTGGATAGGTTGAGGGTGGTTGGGAAGCAGCAATGTTGTCGACAGTGGCTGCGGGCGAGGTGAAATCCTTGACGATCAAGAAGATCTCCTTGCAGCTGTAGGAGCTTCCTTCGATACAGTCCACTAATGCTTTTTTCTTGGTGTCTCTAATTTGCTGGTGATAGCATCTGAGTGCAGCCTTGTAGGTAGTTCTGTCGGGTGTGTTGTGGCTGGATCTCAATTTCCTTTATAGCTGTTTACAGTGTTATTTGGTGTCCTGTATACAAGCTAGTCTGTTTGTTTGATCTACTATGCTTGTTGGGTTTAATGGGTGCGAGGGAGTCGGTGCAGTTCTTGATACAGTTGTTGAAGTTGTTGATGTCCTTGTCGTGGTTGTCTGTGGAGCTAGTCTGATCAGTGCTGAGGACGCTGAGCCTATCTGCTTCTGTGATTTTGCTCTAGCTGCGGCTTGGAGTGTTGGACCTGGTAGGGGTGTTGACTTGAGGTGTGTTGATTTGGAAGTGGATGATGAAGTGGCCCATCCATGTGAGCTGTGTGGTGGAGTTGTATTTGATGCTGTTGTTTGTGGTGAAGATGCGGTCCAATGTATTCTGTGGTGGGTGTTGGTTCTGTGACGAGCTGGGTGAGTCCGATCTTGTTGAAAGAGTGTGAAAGTTTTGAAAGAGACAACTTTGAATGTAGCATAAGTTATTAGTTTGAGTATGTGTTGTTCCTTAGTTATGTTGTACTTTTAGGTGTTATTACTTACTCAAATACATTTCGTGAGGTACTATTGCATTTGGTGTGAGTTATGGTTTTTGTGGGTGTTGTGCACTTCATGGACTATGGACTCAATCATAACTTGTGAATTTCAGTAGTTTTTTTGGTGTTCATTCGCAAACATACCTGCACTCCAACTGTGTTGTTGAAGTGATTTTCGATTTTTTTTTAACATATGTTAAGGTGTAGTGTAGCTCCTATTTCCCTTATAGGCTCTGCGCATTGGAATAATATATCCTATAGGTTTGACATAGGACTAAGGTCGGTATGTCCCTATCGAGTATATTAAACTTAATTACTTGTGCCAGCTAGCTCAGAGGCCACTAGAAACTTCTTGACGACAAGAAGGGATTAGTTTCTGGCTGCCGCAAAACATGACCACTGTGTTTCCCTTACAGAATCAGGATGTGTCCCAGAGTCGTAGAAACAATAGATAACCATTTCACTCAGCTCAGTTGTACATGTTTCAGTTATTCTCAGAGTTACACAGAAATAACCAGACGGGCGTTTCAATAAAGGATTTATTGAACAGTCTTGTTTCTGTTGTAAGTTATATGTGCTGTTACGATCACAAGACAGTATGCGAGATAAATAATGTACAAGGTGAGCAGTAAAAATAAATAATACTGCGTCAGCATTATCTTTTCAGCATGTATGCATTTACATAAAATGACACAACCTAAAAATGCGAGTACTCATACGATGCGTTTCTAGCCTAGTTCTACCCAGTGTGCCTAACCTGTCCTAGGTGTAGGGAGAAGTAGAATTAGGTGAAGTATTCCTGACTAGAGTATACTAAGAGTAAGTTACGCCTAGCATGCCAAGAGTCTATTATGCCAAGAGTCCCTCTAGGTTCTTGTCTGCTCCATACCTTAAGAATGAGAGAGGTAGGAATCTCTATCCGGACTCGAACTCCAACACCCCGCAAGGGAAGTTAGATCACTGGAAGCTGGACTCTCTGCGTGCAGGAAGGGCAGTGTCTTCTCAGTGCGTCTGGCCGGGAATCGGGCTCCTCTGAAGTCGAGGTCTCCTCTGATTTACAGGGGTTTGGGAAGGTATATTTATACCTGAAAATGTTAGCATTGACGTGAGTTGGGTAGCGAAAGACGTCATGAATGAATCCCTTAGGGAATAAGAGGTTCATGCATAATGTATGAGACCTTGAAGAAATCAATAGTCCTGGGCAAGGGAAATTCCCGCAGCCAGAGGGTCTGTTTTTTCATGGACTCGTTGAGACGCTAGGGTGGACGGACGTCGGAAGCCATGCCTGTATTTGGTATGCATAGCTTATGCCTAAATAAGGTCTGGGATTCTATGCCTAAATAAGGGCAGGTTGGATTGTGCCTATATATGGTCATGATTCTAGAAAGCCTGTTTAAGGACACCCTATGAAGTACACAACACCCACTCCTCTTTTGTGTATACAACAATACTAAAATGCTAAACATTTAAAAATGCTAAACATAAAAATGGAGTACCGCATATTAAAATATATCCTAAAAAGCTTTTAAAAGATACATTAAAATGCAAAGGATGCTGTACATTATTAAGTAGTGCTTTTCATTCCCTGCAAAAAGAGTGAAGTAAATGCAATCGGAACGAAATATAAAAGCAATATTTACATATGATGAGAATGAATGCAAGGTTGTTTCAAAACAAAATCATTCCCTGTCACGAAAATCAAATGAACTGAGTTAGACACACAAGATGACTAAGTGTCCCTGGAAGTACTGCCAAGTCTGTATTATAAGGCCAGTTTTACTTTAAGCAGATTGAATACCCATTTTCGTTCGAAGGAGAGAAAAAATGGGACAAAAGTTCAAGTTTGGTAATGTTCCAAGTCTTTGAAAAATGAAGGCCAAATTGTTGCTGTCGTACTGGAACAGAATATGCCAAACAGAGTCAGTTCACGGGTCTGGTGTAAACATTAGATCATCTATTTCAATAGACAAAACATCATCCACTGTCGCTGGTGTAAGTTCGAACACCCCGCGTAAGAGATTGACCGCACAAAGATGGGAAGCATCGCCCTCAGCATAGGCTGCTGCAGCAATGTTCGCGTCCGTTGTTACCTGCGTGCCTGGAGTTGTTTCTCGTACCTCAGCAGCAGCAGGAGGCGACTGTGAGATCTCAATGAATGCTGACATCAGTATTGGGAGCCTCTGGGGACAACACGAAGCATGGACCGTTATCGGGACCAGCAAAGTATCGACGTCCTTTGGCGCAGCTGATGGATATGTTAGACAGGCGTCCAACACGCATTCTTCACCGCATAGCAGGCATCGAAGAACAGGTAAGATGCAATCATGCCAGATTGGTCGGAATGACAGGAACCACGTGGTATTAAGGTCCCGTAGACGAGTCATGCCCAATAGCTGTACTATTCGCTCACGGCACTTTCTTTCAAGGAGAACTTTCCCCATTTCGCTCGGAGTTATTTCTGCGAAGTGGCTGGCCATAGCGCAATAGCAGACAGATGAATAGAATTCCCGCAACAAGTGCTAGAATCAATGGTATGCCACCAAACACCGAATGTGCAAAGTTCGGAATGATTCCAAGTATTGCCTGGAACGGTGCTAAGAGACCGGTGCAAATGCTCTTAAATACATGTACAATTCCTGTTGTATCTGACATGTTGAAGATACGTGATAACATTTCTACGAAATGTATAGGGCAGTTTGTACGTATTAAAGTCTGTATCTCAGCCGAAGTCCTTGCAATTTGTAGATCATAGGTTTCTTTGGCCGAGGTCAAAGGCACTGTTTGCTGTAAAAGCATGGCTTTCATTCTGCTTAAAGTATCAAATCTTATAAAAGAGACGTTAAGTGAAGGCCACAAAGGCGACTCCCTGACGGTGTCTATTGGGGGAAACAATACTTGCATACAGCAAGTGACCCTGGAGTTGACCGTTACTAGATATGGGATGCCGGGCAACATTCCACAGCAGCTCTGATCATTCAACATGAGGTAACTCCCATTCGAAAGTTGTCCAAACGCTGGATTAATCACAGCAGCTGGAGAACCGAGCTGATGGCAAGACAGGTTTGCCACAGAACCATTACAAGCTCCGTGTAAAATAATGTCCTGACATATGAGTGAACCGGTCAGTGCATATTCACAGTTAGTACCGCTAAGAAACACTTCACGATCCCCACTCCAACATTTATGTGTGTACGGTAAATTCCAAGATGTCTTAATGTATTCCTTACCCAACCTTTCATATTTGCCTGCTTGCATCCGTCTGACACAATACTGGAACTGAAAAGTTGTCACAGGCAATGTGATTTTGCCATGAATAAGCCATTCTGTAGCTGGTTTTTCTGCCACTGTGAATGGTAACTTGTCAATTTTTTCAATGCTCAGCACTGTATACCTTGCTCCTCTTTGTGCCAATTCGATCTGTTTATCAGTTAGATTGTATTCTGCAAACAGAGACGACGTGTTGATGAAACGCCAAGGCACATAGCCCGCTCGCAAAGATTGCAGCGTCCATGTCAATAACACTATAGAACGTAATTGAGATTGACCTTGTTGTAACATAGCCAAATCTTGTTCTAGAATGTCAATAGCAGAGGATACAATGCCATCCAATGAATAAATTCTGGAAGACAAAGTTGTTAACCCATTGTCGACCACAGAGAGTGTTTTCTCCAAATTAATACGATCAAGTTCACGTATTCGTTCTGCAGCCTCTATCTGTGACACTTTCCATGCTTCGTTATAAGCAGCGTAGATGCCGGCATATATGAAATGTTTTTGACGCGGTTTTCTTGGTCCAAGCAAGAATTCCCTAAGATCTGCGTCGTGTGCAAGTAAGGTTAAGTGTTGCTTCACATCCTGTAGTGTAGATTTATGCAGCCAATCGAGGCATAATTTTCCTACACTATATGTTGTTAATACCCCCGGATGTTGTCTTTGGACATATCTTGGGTCTGGCCTATGAATAGTAAAGCCCTGAGTTTTGTTCAAGAACCTTTCCTGACAGCTGTTTGTGTCTGTGGGCCAGATCAACGATTTTTTCCAATTTGGATGAGTTCTGTTAAGTTGTAGTATATTGTCAACTGTCACCTCTGCCTTTGTATTATTTTCACTGGCAGGCGTTGGCACAGAAGGTGTTTTCATCTCTTTAATCTTGGCTAATCCAAGACAAGATGTCTGTTGGACGGTGTCATTCAAAAACAGTATTTGTTCAGGGATGATACAGGCTCTAAATAAAGCTTCTATACCCTGTACTTGCCAATCTTTACTACCCCAGACAGTTTTTGTCTCAATTGTGTCCTTCCATAAGTCGAAACCCTGTGTAGACAGTTGGGCAATAAATGCTTCAGAGTAAATCTGTTTTGTATTCGTTAACATAATTTTCAGTCCTGTTTTGTTTACATTTTTGTAGTAAAATGTTTCTGGGTCAGATGTATTATAACCTGAAAAATATGGAAATTTACTAGCAAAAGTTTTCGAACTACCATGTGGTGGTGTAGGACAATGTTCCCATTGATTAAACATAAACATATTTCTCGGATATGCAGTTTTGTGCAAATAATGATGACCATAGTGGTTGTAACAATACATTTCTTCGTAATCATTTGTACCCTCTAAATATTCATTTTTAGAAAATGCAGCAGATTTTTCTAGAACAAACATTATATCTTGTACAGTCTCTAAGTCCCAATCATCTGAATAGGTACTGGACGTTATCAAATCGCTTAGTGAAATTTTAAACAAATGTGGAATGTTCAATTGTTCACTTGGACCGAAGATTTCATAATCTGTTTTGTCCCACACTATACCATCCTGTATAGGAACAGCTGTGATGTTCACTGATGACAAGGCTCTTGCTTCACGATGGGAAGATTTATGTGGTTTCAAAAGCACGTTTATGTCCTTTCCTTCAATGTTCACATGGATGTATCTGCCACTTATAAGCATGCTTACTGTTGTTACCAAAGCTAGCCAGAGCAGGAAAACAAAAAGTCCAGATGTAATCCAGAGTTCAATCCATGGAGAAACCAGATAAGTCTTTTTCAGAAAGTGAATAAAGTCTTGTACTTGCTGCTTTAATTTTGATGATACTGGCGTCGCTTCAGGTTCGCTTGGATCCACTGAGAACGTATCAAAGTCAATGAAATAGCCAGAAGCAGTTCTGTCAATTGTTGGAATTGCATCAGGATTCGTTGAAATCACAGGAACCAGTTCTTCGCGTGTCACGTTAGTTTAGACAGGTGTATTTGGACGAACTGTTATTTGGTTGTCAAGAGGGATGAGTTCCATAGCCTGGTTGCATAGTCCTTCATTTGTTACAGCTGAATTCTCGATCGTGATCAGTCTTTCAGTCTGAACCTCTTGAATAGTAGCGAGAGGAGTGCGTCTGCTACTAGGTCGGAGTCCACGAGGCCTACTGCTTAGTATTGGCCACATGTTGTGGTTTGATCAGGTCGATTGACACAAATCTTTTCTCCTTTCTTCCAGCAAGGGGCGGCAAAAGTACTGTCCTCGTTCCTTGAACAGCTAGAACAGGTACCGGTTGTCTGTAAGAAGGTCCAAATTCCTTCTTGCCCGCGATTTTTTCTCTGACCAGATCCCCAACTTTTGGAATCCAGACAGGCCTTGCTGGGACCGCCGATTTTTCCCCAGTGGTGGTTGGCTGTAAGGATACGTTGCTTTGTTTCGTTCTTAACTTGTTAAGTTCCTGTAAAACAGCCAAACGATCTTTGATATCAAATTCTTTTTGTCCACCACTGTGCCTACGTGTTCTAAGTCTGGAACCCACATTCTTGTCCCAAATAGGACCTCATATGGAGTGACTCCCCCTACAGAACTTCTTGGCAAGTTATTGATAGCGCGCTGGACGCTAATTAGGTGTTTGACCCACCCATCACCCGAGCCTAATACCCTAGCTGTTATAGACTGCTTTATGTCCCGGTTTTTCCTTTCCACAACAGAATTTCCCTCAGGATGGAATGGAGAGGAGTACCGCAATGCAACGCCCAGACTGGCCATGGCCTCCTTGTAAGCCCTAGAGCTAAACGCAGGACCCTGGTCAGAATGAAACGTGCCTATTGCGTATGTGCCGATAAAGACTCGCAAATCTTTTATAACAGTTCGAGCGTCAGCTGAGCGCTGAGGCCATAACCATAGGAACCTAGATTTCAGTATTTGCGGGAATGCCTTTGTCCAGTAGGACGCTGGCGAGGAGATAGCCTAATGCTGTCTAACAGTGGTGTCTGCACTGGGCTGCTGCATTTGCTGCATGGTGTCTGGTGGCTCTCTCGCTGTAATTTACAGTCTAAGCAGTTGTTAATGAATACGTGAATGTGTGTATTCATTCCAGGCCACCAGTACATCTCTTTTAACTTAAAAACTGTTTTTGAGATCCCTTGATGTGACAGACCCTCCCCCAAATGTGTTTCATAAATCAAGGCTGCTCTACGTTCCATGTTTGGAATTACCCTATCCCCCAATCCAGGGATTGAGCAAAAGGAACGTTATTCGCATCAATTACATAAGAGTACTTGAGTGGAAACTTTTTTGGTAACGCTGCACTGCTGCCTTTGCTTGAAGCATTGACAGCTAACATTATCTCACCGTCTATTTTTGTTTTTGAACGAGTGATCGCAGCTACGGAAGCCGTTTGCACAGCCCCCTTCGCGGCTTCGTCAGCCAATGAATTCCCTGCAACGTGAACGCCATCACGTTGATGACTCAGTGTGTGAATCACGTGAGCCTTCGGTAGTTCGTTTTTCAACAGAACTACTTGTTCCCAAAGCAATTTGTGCTTAATTGTGCCACCTTTCGCATCTTTAAAACCATTTTCAAGCCAGGTTCGTATATAATCATTATACGACTGAACACAGTAATAGGAATCGCACACTATCAGTGTGAGGAATTCTCGATCCGTACTTTCAAGTGCCAGTTTGAATGCCTGTAGTTCAGCTCGCTGAGCTGTACAATCACCTAGTGACTGAGTTTTTGTGACCATAGGTCTGAAGATGCCATTTCGTATGCGACCTTTAACGATAGCACACGCTGCACTGTAAGCTTGCTTACTCCCTGTTGCGGGCTGTGCGGATCCGTCAGTGTAAATTATGAATTCATACTGATCGAGAGGCAGAATCTCAGTGGGTAGAGGACATTCTTGTTCATATTGGAGAAATGCCTGTGTTTTTAAATCTGGATCAAATACATATTCAACATCAGTTGCAGCAAGAGAATTAACCCATTGTATCCATCTCGGATGTAGAGCTTTAGCATTCGGAATGCTAGCTTTTGTGACCGCTTCTAAAGCCGGTACTGGGGTTACGACAATTATGCGTTTCCCTTGGGCTAAGGCTCTTTCCTTTGCTACAGCTGTTTGAACTGCTGTCAGAATTTTTCAGTTGAACTGAAGCGCATTTCCGCTTGTGTATACAAATGTGATTTGTATGCAATTGGTACTTTCTCACCCTCGTTAAAGGTTAAGTAAGTGAATCCACATTGACCCGAAATTATTCGAATCACCAAATTTCTTTGACTTACGCGTGTTTGTAAGTGATTTGTCGCTAACATGTTAGCTTGGAGTGAACGCAAAATGTCTGTGTGTTCATTTGTCCAGTTTTTGATTGAAAAATCAGGTTTTATTAATGCGTAGAGAGGTTTAATCCTTTCTGCGTAGTTTAAAATGTATGTTCTTCCAAAATTTAGGAATCCCAGGATTGATTGTAAATTTTTTAGCGTCTTTGGAGGTTGGATCAGCGCACATTTCTCTAGAAAGTTAGCTGCCAAGCTCTTGCCTTCACTTGAAAGCTCATATCCCAAAAATAGGACATTGAGATGGGCAATTCGGGACTTTTTAAAGTTGAACTTGTAGCCCTCAGAGGCGAATCCCAATATAATGGTGCTCACCCTGTTCAAGTGTTTTTCCAAGTCATCGTCTGTCAGATAAATATCATCGACATAGGACAATGCCTCGTTGTCATAAATTTGTAGTAACTCCGTTACTCTTGCTGAGAATAACCCCGGGCTGTTCTTGAACCCTTGTGGGAGTCGACAAAAGTGACGCTGGGTCCCCATTATGGAGAATGCCGTTAAGTACCTACTTTCAGGTGCTATATTTTGACAAAAGAATCCGTTTGAGATGTCTAATGTTGTTTTGTATTTTTTACGCACAATGTTATTCATTAATGCTGTGCTATGTGCATTTTGTACTGCAAAAGTTTTAGAACAAGTGTTTAAATGTCTGTAGTCCAAAACTAGACGATATGTATTGTCTGGTTTGGAGACAGGAAACAAAGGATTGTTCATAGATGAGGTGCTAGTTTCAATCACCCCTTGGTATTCAAGTTGATTTAAAATCTCCCTGACCCGTTTTTTAGCTTCTTGCTTAATTGGATACTGCCTCTGTGCAGTAGGTTCATGTTTCAGATGTATTTTATGGTGAGGGGAGTCCTCATCCCATCCTACATGATTTTTATATAATGCTGGAGCCTGGGCCACTGCCCATTTTCTGGCATATGTATATTTTAAGTGTATTGGAATGTGACTGGAGAAGGCAGGCATAATCATGTCCTCGCCGTGTGGGCACTCCCTGACAAATTGTGGTGGCCAGTCCTTTTCTGCTAGAAGTATGTCATAACCCTTTGATAGTCTTTCCCAAAAAAGTGCTTTAACCTGTCTAGGTTTGTCTCCCTCCATCCGGAGTGTTATTTCATATAACCTTTGTGGAGTACTAACCCTGGTATCTACAGTCTCTACTGTAATGTACTCATTCAAGTCCACTATCTCCAGAAGTTCCATCAGGTTCTGGCGAGCTATTGTGACTTCTGCTGCACTGTCCAGCATTGTCTGAGCCCATTCTCCGTTCTTGAGTGGCGATCTCATTATTCTCGGCATGTCTTATCTTCAGACCTGCTACTTTCTTTTTGGAGAATTGAGGTTTAGCTTTAATTTTAGTTGCGTGCTTGTCATCTTTCGATTTCACGCGTTCTTCTCTATGTTCTGTTCGTCCTCTTCTTTCCGAAGTCTGTGATGAGACCTGAAAGGGACGAGAGGAATGTGTATCAGTGTCTTGATACCTATCAGGTTTTCTCAAATTATCCCTATTCCTGAGGTTGTACCTCCTTTCAGAGGGCTCCTTTTGAGGAGACCTACCTCGGGATTGAGAACCTTTCTCGTTTGAATTTTGTTTGTTAGATTCCCACTTCTTTTTAGAAGATGTAGGATTTTGTTTAATTGAGTCCTTTTCAGGACTTTCCGATAGTTTTGGTTTAGCTGGTCTCCCACCCAAACTATCTCTGCCTAATTCTGCATAAGATTGCTCTATAATTCTGGGTAGCTCTGTCTGATGTTCTGTAACATCAAATTCCCTTAGTTTTTGTCGGATCGCCACTGCTGCTGCCTCCCCTTTAATATTTGATAATATTATTGTTGATACCTGTTCAAAATTTTTCAGTAATTTCATACCTAAATTTAAAGCAGGCTCTGCTCCATATTCGTTTTGAATTTGTTTCAGGACTTCTGGTATTACCGCAATTGACGGAATGCCGTGTGTTTTAGTGTAGATGGCAGCAAAGACTGAGCCCCAAGTGGTCCAGTCTTCCAGTTGTGGTGTGATCCCCATTGGTAAACTGATGGTTAGGATTCTGTGTTTCTCATGTGGGCTAGTATTTGGAAATACTGCTTCAATTTGAGTAATTTTTTGAGCTATCCAAAATGGAATTTGCTCCCGCTTAGTGGGCATTTTACCCATAACTGCGTATAGAGTCTGTGGTGTAATTTTTTGTGTACTCCCCTGTGGAGGAGTATGATTTGTAATTGTTAATGGTGGTTGGACTGTGAAAGTCCGCATGACATATTGAACCAATTGTCTGTAGATTTTTATTAACTCTGTGAGTTGATTAAGTATTTCCTCGTCTGACATTATTTCGATGTCTGGATGAGGTGTGTAGCCGGCTAGAATCGGCCATGTTGCTCCTGGTCTACCTAGTGGACCGAGCCTGGTTATATTTTTATTGTGTTTTAGGGCGCCTTTAAACCAGAGCTGATGCTCCTGGTATGTTAATGGAATCTCAATATCCTCGAAAGGAATGTATTCCTCTGGTGGTTCATCTTCTTTGTAGAAGTGAAACAAGTGTGTTACTGGATTGGATTCAGGAAGAATTACCCATGAATAGAATACCTCTGTCTGAAAGGATTCATGTGCCTCAATCACGAAAACTGCTCTACCTCCTCTCGGAGATAGGCCATGTTTTATAAGTTTTAGAGTAATGGCTCTTCTTAAGTTAGGAGGAATGTCTATGACACCCTCTTCGGCTTCATTTAAACCTGTGTTGTTAAATAACGCTGGTTGGGCTGGATCAGCCGCAGCTACACCGGTTCCGGCGTCATTGTCAGTGCCTGACATTTTTCTGCTTGAAAATATGTAAAACAAATTTCAAGGAAACAAAGATAAGGTGCACAATATTGTGGAACACTGTATCCTTCAACGTTGAGCAAACCAAACAGCCAATATATAAGGTATTACCCTATGTAGCCGTGGCGGATACTAACCCTGCCCACTCCAGACGTCTTTTGGAGTATATGGGGTAGGGGTCTCTGAGAGAAAAATAAAAAATGCACAGCTGAGTTACTCAGTATCTAACGTTGAATTACTGCCTTACCAAACGTTGGGCGCCATGTAGTGTAGCTCCTATTTCCCTTATAGGCTCTGCGCATTGGAATAATATATCCTATAGGTTTGACATAGGACTAAGGTCGGTATGTCCCTATCGAGAATATTAAACTTAATTACTTGTGCCAGCTAGCTCAGAGGCCACTAGAAACTTCTTGACGACAAGAAGGGATTAGTTTCTGGCTGCCGCAAAACATGACCACTGTGTTTCCCTTACAGAATCAGGATGTGTCCCAGAGTCGTAGAAACAATAGATAACCATTTCACACAGCTCAGTTGTACATGTTTCAGTTATTCTCAGAGTTACACAGAAATAACCAGACGGGCGTTTCAATAAAGGATTTATTGAACAGTCTTGTTTCTGTTGTAAGTTATATGTGCTGTTACGATCACAAGACAGTATGCGAGATAAATAATGTACAAGGTGAGCAGTAAAAATAAATAATACTGCATCAGCATTATCTTTTCAGCATGTATGTATTTACATAAAATGACACAACCTAAAAATGCGAGTACTCATACGATGCGTTTCTAGCCTAGTTCTACCCAGTGTGCCTAACCTGTCCTAGGTGTAGGGAGAAGTAGAAGTAGGTGCTGTATTCCTGACTAGAGTATACTAAGAGTAAGTTACGCCTAGCATGCCAAGAGTCTATTATGCCAAGAGTCCCTCTAGGTTCTTGTCTGCTCCATACCTTAAGAATGAGAGAGGTAGGAATCTCTATCCGGACTCGAACTCCAACACCCCGCAAGGGAAGTTAGATCACTGGAAGCTGGACTCTCTGCGTGCAGGAAGGGCAGTGTCTTCTCAGTGCGTCTGGCCGGGAATTGGGCTCCTCTGAAGTCGAGGTCTCCTCTGATTTACAGGGGTTTGGGAAGGTATATTTATACCTGAAAATGTTAGCATTGACGTGAGTTGGGTAGCGAAAGACGTCATGAATGAATCCCTTAGGGAATAAGAGGTTCATGCATAATGTATGAGACCTTGAAGAAATCAATAGTCCTGGGCAAGGGAAACTCCCGCAGCCAGAGGGTCTGTTTTTTCATGGACTCGTTGAGACGCTAGGGTGGACGGACGTCGGAAGCCATGCCTGTATTTGGTATGCATAGCTTATGCCTAAATAAGGTCTGGGATTCTATGCCTATATAAGGGCAGGTTGGATTGTGCCTATATATGGTCATGATTCTAGAAAGCCTGTTTAAGGACACCCTATGAAGTACACAACAAAGGTGTAATAAGCAAAGCTAACCACAACTTCACTAAAGCCTTTGTTATTTTCAGTGAATATTTGGGGTTATTTTATCATATACCACATGCAACAGTTCCTTGCACCTAACCTGCCACGGGCAGCCAACCCCAGGTGTGCACGGTCTTCGGCCGTACACAGCAGAAGTTGGCCGCTAGAAGTAGTTTTCAGCCAGACTATTTAATTTTTTTTATCGGTTTGAAGACCCTGTCTTGTGGTTTGGAAAGCCTGGTTGAACATCGATGGGACAGCAGACCTCAGAGGGAGGGGGCTGCATTGACGACAGTGAATCCAACCTTTGGGTCTCTGAGCCATGTGGCAAAAGTGGCATTTTGTTTTTAAATGTAACATCCTGGGGGTTCCGCTGTACCTTCCCCATGTGAGCTAGAGGGTCAGGGAATGCTCCCCTGTACATTTATGCTCCTTGATGTTTTCCAGGATGCAGGGCATGAGTCTCTGCGTCCATTACTGGTCACTCCGACATTTTGTTAGAGTTTAGCCAGATATTGGATTCTTGAACAGGGCTTTGGGTATGTGTGCCTGACATGGATGTGGGAAGAAAAAGCTCCTTTGTCCAACATGATTTAAGTATCTTTTTAAAATTTGTATTTGCAGCCCTCCAGAAAGTAAGAGTCCAGATATCTCTATTTTGATTTAAAGCTCGGTACAATTCGAGGCCTACAAAAACCACTTTTGTACACTAATTGTCCAAAAACTAGAGAATGGATTTACACCAGACTAAGTGAAGGCACTTCCTGGAGTAAAGTTCTACTTTCATACTATGGGCTCAATTTAAATGTTGGCGGAGAGAGAACTCCGCCTCAACAGTGAATGAGTTCTGTCTCTACCAACATTATGGTCTGCCTGCCCAAGTTAGAGTGGGGTGGACCATAGTTTTTCAATGGTCAATGCTACCCCTCCATGGTCAAACACCTATGACGACCCAACAGAGTGAGGGCAGTCAGAGATTTGGCTATATGTTCACCCTTCTAAATTTGATGGGCTGACATAGAGCTGTTTTTCAATGCCTGCCCCCGCCAGGAAAACCCTGGCAGTAACGGGGCATTGAAAACTGCACAATGCCTTCCCCGCCATGGGAGAAAACTCCCATGGCGAGGGGAGCATTTTGTTTTTTTACTTTGAAAAGAAAATCCCTCTTTAGAATTATAATTTTGCATGGCTTTTGTATGGCTCCATCATACTGGAAGAGCCATCCTGCAAACTTATAATGCATTGGCAGGAACCGCTGTAGCAGCTGTTCTGTCAATGCTTGAAATGTCCGCAGGGCCAGCGGACATGTCTAAATCTGGTGGGCTGCACCTCCATCAGGGCAACGGAGTCATTTACTCCATTGTCCTGGCCGAGGACGGGCCAACCACCAGGATCTAAATGAGGCCAAAAGTTTGTTGTAACTCATTGTAAGGAGTATTTAGCATGTGACATTCCTTACTAGAATGTTTTACATGTTATTAGAATGTTATGATTGCAAGGAGCCAGTTGGATGGTAAGGCCTGGACAGAAAGGCCACTCTGGGGAGCCGCTAAATAAACTTCATAATTCAGTATGTTGAATATCTCTCTTCCTCAGGTAAGAAAAGGGAAAACGACAGAAGCGACGATATGACTCTCACTGAGCACAATTTTAAAACACATATAACCCTGGCAAAGTACCATACGACAGCCCACAAGTAAAGAGAAGGCTATGATTGTGGATCGTTGTGAAGGACCTTACTCAGCATGAAGTACATCTTGCCAGTGCAAATCGATCTTCAATGAAACCAAGATGAGGAAAATAGACAGAACTGAAACTATATTATTCTCATTTTCCTCCACATAATGACTCAACAATTTTTAACATACTGTTTGTGTTAAACTACCTCTGCACTCACTATTTCTGTAACTTTTATGGAATCATAATGCTAACCTTGGGCTACACTGCACCACAACCGCAGTGATTGTTGAGACGTGCATCAGCCTTATGGTGTGTGATCCATGCAACTTCCAGCACTTGTGATGCACATGTGATGTTAAGAGGCACACACAATATGTCACAAGGTGTATCCTGCAGGAATGCTGGACTACCGACTCCATCCATGTGAAAGGCCACGTTTTCCTCAATACATCAAGGCACACCACGTGAACTATCATATAACCATTGGTATCTTTAGGGATTATAATATACCAATGATTTCTACACAATAAGATACCTAGGGGCAGATTTACAAGCCCCTTGCGCCACTTTTGCGTCACTTTTCCCATGTTAAAAATGACGCAAAAGTGGCGAAAGGACCTTGTAAATCTGCCCCCTAATGCTCAGTGCACAACAACCGCACATATATGCTGTCATTGATAAACTCATTGTGTGGAGCAAACATTATTCCTGAACAGATTGGAGGAAGTAAAAGGGTGTACAAACAACACCACAATGAGGACATCAACCCTGACAACTGTGACTACATTGTTTATTTTAATAGGCATTATTTTTCCAATTTTCATGTATAAAATGTACTATTGTAGTTATAATGTTATCCTAAAATGTAGGCTAACATCTGCATAACATTATTCAACACGTACCCAATTTAAAATATTTACCATGTCACACATGTCACCACTATCTTGTTTTTTACCTTATGTTGGTGAACCAGAAACACCTTAGAAGAATGGGTGGACGCATTGAAGGTATATATGTTAGCTTCTGATGGAGAGCATTTAGCTGATGACAGATAACAAACAATCCTGTTATATTGCTTAGGTAAGGGGAGTTTGAGAATATATCTCACACTTTCGCTTTTGTCAGGAACAGAAGGCAGAGATAATATAACAATATATGCTCAAACGTTAAAAAAAATAGAGTTGTGTTTTGGAAATAGAATCAACATAATTTTAGAAAGATACGCATTTTTTCCTAGGGTAAATGATGTTAACAAATCCTTAGACACCTTTGTTACAAAACTCAGAGCCTTTATTAGTTAATTGTGCATTCACAGGTAATCATGATGAGCACATCAGAGACCAATTGAAGATGCACACTTCAAACAAAAGAATACAAGAAAAATTGGGGAATATTCAAAACCCAATTTTAGTTTAAGTTCTGGAAATAACTTGTGGTAAGGAACTAACTGCAAAATGTGTAGACATTATGAATGAAAGGCAATCGGATGAGATGAAAGTAGATCATATACAAGGCGAAGCGAACACAGAACCAGCAAATACAGTCAATCTAAGAGACATGACTGAGAAAAACGATAAAGGATTAACCAAACCAGCAGGATATAAGTAGTACAAACAAGGTGGAAGTAAAGTGTGTTGTGTCTTTGTCTGAGGTATGGTAGTTCCAATCAGTGAGCACATGATGTGTATTGTCCTGCGAAAAGTGTAACATGCATGACGGGCAAAAAACTAAGTCATTGTGCGTGGACGTGCAAAGAGATAAAAGATAAACGAGTAGGTTAGAAAAACATAATCACAGTGATTTATATGACACAAATGTAAGTCATGATGAATTTCATGTTTAGACTGTAGATGAATCATCTGAGATGTGAACGGATGAAGATTAAATAAGAGAATAAAATAGAAGAAATGAAATTTATTGTAAAGATAGACAACGCGGAAGTGGACGTACTAGTGGATTCTTGTGTGAGATATACCATTGTAGCTCATGATGACTGTAAAAGATTACTAAATTTAGAATGCAGGAATGTAAGAGACAAGAATAAAGTTAAGAGGCGAAGCTGCTGAAAGAATTGAAATCACAGGATATTTCGTCAAGCAAATAGCTTTTAGGCACAGGATGATACATTGCAGGATTTATGTGGCTAAGAAGGGGGCACCTACTTTAGCTTGGCTACATCACATCAGGTGGCATTAGGTTTGCAATTGAAACCAGTTGTTGAAGAGCAGATAATGTTAGTAGAACTAAAACGTGAAAAACAATTTTGGATGGAAAAATGTCCCCAGATATTCAGGGAAGCCTTGGGGAAATTAACAGTACTCAAACGCATGATTATATTCAGAAGAGGTGCCAAACCTAACGTGCACAAAGCAAGAAGTATACCCCTGTCCATCACGAAGGAAGTAAAAAAATGTGTGCTAAAGAGGTAATAGAAAGTATTGAGTCAGTAATTGATAGTATTAAGTCCTCAGAATGGGTGGCCCCAATTGTAGTAGTATGCAATCAGATTATGTGGTAAGGGTGAGTGTCTACTTATAAGATTTGAATAATTGCAATTGGGTTGACAAGCACCGTCTACCTAGCATTAATGAAATTATCTTGATGGTTGGTAAAGCTACATGGTACAATACTATTAATCTATATGCTGCGTATCATAAGATCTAATTACATCCTTGATCTTGTCATTTCACAACTTTTGTTACCCCATTTGTCACTTTCTGATGCAAGTGCATGCCATTTTGTTTTGCATCGGTGAGTCCTGTATTTCAGCGATTGATGCAAAGTTTATTTGATGAAATTCAGGGTGTATGTTATTGTCCCAATGGTATTCTTGTTTATGCTGAAACAGAAAGTGATAATGATTTAACGTTGAATAAAGTACTTGACATTTTTCAGCAAAAGGGATTAACTGTTAAATCACAAAACTGCAATATTATGGTAAACAATGTCACATATCTTGGTGTCAGTATAGACGAGACGGGGATAGGACCAAGAAAGAAGTTGATAGACATCATTCAAAATGCTGATGTTCTGTCCAAAAATGAAAAAGTAAGGTCATTGTTAGGAGTAATTGATGTCATTTGAGATGTCATCAGTGATGTCACTGACCATGTCATGAGTGATGTAATATGTGAGGTCATAAGCAGTGAATTGCGCGGGCGCGAGTTATAGTTAGCTCAGCTAACTATAACGGCTGAATTTCTCTGGTTTTGTACGAGTGAAATGTCAGCCTAACTATAACGTCTCTGTAATCTTTGGTTTTTTCTGTGAATTTCTAAGGTTTTTTAAATGTGAATTCCTAACTAAAACGTCCCTGAAACCTGTGTTTTTTTTCAGTGAATTTCTAAGGTTTTTTCAATGCTAATTTCTAACTATAACGTCCCTGAAACCTGTGTTTTTTTCAGTGAATTTATATGGTTTTTCAACTAACAGTCGCGTTTGCAGAGTGGTAGAGAAAGGGGGCTGGGCCTCCAACCAGCGGTCAGGAATTCCGCTGCGTAAGACTTACAGGAGGTACTGGGGGGGCTTCTTGGCCCCCAAGGGCCCTCAGGAGTAAAATGTACTTCATCCCCCAAACAGTAGTGCACCAGGAGGTGTGTTTGAAGAGTGGTGGACAAAGGGGGCATGGGCTCCGAAGACCTCCTAGCAATCCCACTGTGTGGGACTTACTGGAGGTAAGAGGAGAGGTAGTTGGCCCCCAAAGACATCCTTGGGAGCCAGCTACCCCTCCTATTACCTCCAGTAAGTACCACACAGCAGGATTGCTCAGTTCTGATAGCAGACCTTGCCCCCTTTGTCCACCACTCTGCAAACGCACCTCCTGGTGCGCTCTTGTTTGGGGTATGATGTGCCCTTTGCTCCTGGGCGTCCTTAGGGGCCAACAAGCCTACCTGTTACCTCCAGTAAGCCCCACACATTAGGATTGCTGAGAGGTGCTTGCAGGTCATGCCCCCTTTCTCCACCACTCTGCAAACGCGCCTCCTGGCAAACTCTTGCTTGGAGTATGAAGTCCCCTTGCCTCTTGAGGGTCCCTGGGGCCCAACTATCCCTCCTGTTACCTCCAGTAAGTCCCACACGTGCAGGCCCCCCTACCCATTTTAAAATAAATAAATAACTAAAGAATGTGGCCATGCCCCAGGGGATGGGGTCCCCCTACTCGGGCCATTTTCTGCCCCGGGGACCCCATACCCTGGGGCATGGCCACTTCCTTGAGGACCGCGGGGGGAGCCCCAAGGCCCCCGCGGTCCCTGCCGGCTCCTCGCCTCCTGCGGGAGCCGGCATTGCTTTTGGGCAGAGGGAGCTGCTAACATGCAGCTCCCTCTGCCCAAAAGCAATTCTGCTTTGCATCATGGAAGCAAGACCATCTTTTCTGCTCTCGCTTCCATGAAGCAAAGCAGAATTTGCAAACTGCAATGTCCCAGGGGTGGGCACCCCAGGACATTGCTTGAGCCGGCCCGGGGGGGGGGGTGGCGGTTCCCAGGGCCATTTACGGCTCAATGAGCGGGACCGTGCAGCTCCCCTCCAACATGATTAAAGCCCCGGGGTGGTGGTGCTCCCTGGGCTGTGTGGGGGGGCTCGAGCCCCCCCACACTTTATTTTTCAATATAGCCCCAGGAAGGTGGCAGTCCCTGGGGCTCTCTGGGGGGGCTGGAGCACCCCCAAGCATCTTTTTCATTTAGCCTCGGGGAGGCGGCGGTACCCGGGACTGCAGGGGGACCGCGTGGCTCTCCGCATTTAACACAACTAGCCCCGGGGAGGTGGCGGTCCCCGGGGCTGTGTGGGGGGCAGGATCCCCCCACGCCTTTATTTAAAAATTAAAGCCCCTGGGAGGTGCCGGTCCACAGGGCTGCGGGGGGCCCACGTGGCCTCCCACATTTAATGAGCTTAGCCTCGGGGAGGTGGTGGTCCCTGGGGCCTCTGGGGGCCGGCGCAGGCCCCCGCATGTTTTTTGATCATTGCCCCCGGGACCCGGCCCACCCGGGGGCTTCAAGGAAACAGAGCACGGAAGCTTGACACGCTTGATGACTCAACCCGAAATTTTCAACACACCAGCTGCAGTGAATGGGCCATTAGTTTTGAAAATTTCACGAAGATTCATCAAACAGCGCCAAAGATATTGCCAAAAGAAAAAACGCTTTTTGAATACAAACAAGGTCCTAATTAGAACTATATATATATATATATATATATATATATATATATATCAATCAAATGACACTATGTAATTTCCTATTTTTTAATTTTATTTTTACCAACCTTATAATCTATTAACATGTGCAATGAGCATTTAAACATCGCATAGGCTTTGTACCAATATATTGTATCATAGTATGTTTTCTATGTTTACTTATGCTGCAGTGGGAGGGACTATATATACAAACATCTTTCTGGCGCCAAATTAGATTGAGAAAGGCTTCTGCGAAGCCGAAACGCGTCTTTTGTGTTTCGAGGTCGAGGGAGACCCGAGAAAATAAAGTTGCCGTATCCTAGCAGCCTTGAGTACGTGCCTTCTTCGTTGCTGGAGCAGGATTGTGTGTATATATATATGTATATATATATATATCAAAGCTCCAAGGTTCCCACCAGTTTGAGACGCACTCTGACATCCACTACAGCAACCTTCATGAGGTAAAAGCCGGATCGGCGGGCAGATCCAGTTTACAGCATGCCTGTCGATTCACGCCTGACGTGTTTCGTGCTCTTTGCACTCTTCAGAGGCGCGACAGTCAATTTGGCATAAAGGCCACACCTCCCACTTATGATATGAGCCCTCCAATGGGCGACTCAAATGAGTCTGCGTTGGTTTGTGGGTCTTGTAGTGTGTGCCTTAGTTATGTGCCGCTGTCTGAAACATTCCAAGCCCACCAATGGGCCTCCACTCGCTCCTCCGGCTTGTCAATCCTCAATGGATGCCTCCACATTAAAACTCCGTGATTCGGAGCCCCGTGGCCCCAAATTTCCGGGTGGTGCGTCTCCCGCGGCTGGGAGGTTGCGTGGTAAATCAAAGCTCCAAGGTTCCCACCAGTTTGAGACGCACTCTGACATCCACTACAGCTACCTTCATGAGGTAAAATCCGGATCGGCGGGCAGATCCAGTTTACAGCATGCCTGTCGATTCACGCCTGACGCGTTTCATGCTCATTGCACTCTTCAGAGGCGCGACAGTCAATTTGGCATAAAGGCCACACCGCCCACTTATGATATGAGCCCTCCAATGGGCGACTCAAATGAGTCTGCGTTGGTTTGTGGGTCTTGTAGTGTGTGCCTTAGTTATGTGCTGCTGTCTGAAACATTCTAAGCCCACCAATGGGCCTCCACTCGCTCCTCCGGCTTGTCAATCCTCAATGGATGCCTCCACATTAAGACTCCGTGATTCGGAGCCCCGTGGCCCCAAATTTCCGGGTGGTGCATCTCCCGCGGCTGGGAGGCCGCGTTGTAAATCAAAGCTCCAAGGTTCCCACCAGTTTGAGACGCACTCTGACATCCACTACAGCAACCTTCATGAGGTAAAAGCCGGTGGGCTTGGAATGTTTCAGACAGCGGCACATAACTAAGGCACACACTACAAGACCCACAAACCAACGCAGACTCATCAAATAAATCTTGAAGAAGCATTTATCCATGGGAAGGGATTGTGTTAATATATATATATATATATATATTTATATATATATATATATATATATATATATAATCTAGCTATCTGTCTACACACACACATATATATATCTATACACACCCACACACACATGCAAATATATATATATATATTTGCATGTGTGTGTGGGTGTGTATAAATATATATATGTGTGTGTGTGTATACAGATAGCTAGATAGATGCCATGCTATATGAGTATAGTACGGAACGTTAGGATGGAAATGAACATGGTTGGGTAGCTGTAAAAGATACTTTAGATAAGAAAAGTAACAGAGCAGTTGAAGATGATGAAGAATTGAAATATCTTTTTCGCGATGGCAGAGAAGGTTGGACTAGAAATTTGAGGGAATGTAATAATAAGATGGTAAGTTACAACGCTATCAAAGATTAGTTAAGTGAATGTGTGTATGGTATAAGGAGAGGTAGTAGATTAGTTCCACTGGTTAGTTTAAGGAGTAAGTTAGTTGTGATGGCACACCAAGGACACATGGGCTACAGTGGAATAAAAAACAGGATCTAGAAAGTATGTTTGTGGCTGTGTATGTACAAAGAAGAAGAAAAGGTGGTGAAGTAATGTGAAATATGCACAAATAGTTATCAAGTGTAGAAAACACACACCCACCCTTTGCGACCAGTGGAATTTCCTATGAGATCATGATCAAAAATGCCATAGACATGATGAGACCAATGGACATGATTGGGGTTCAAAATAGGTATGTATTGGTAATTTATGAATGAGGTATCAACGGAAAAGATCATAATGTTTTTGGATAAAATCTTTCTGAGTGAGTAATATCCTGATGAATTAGTTTCAGTAAATGGATCACAGTTCTGTTCAAGGGAAATGAGTAAAATATTTATAGGATCCCAATATTTTTCATAGGAGGGCAGCTGTTTACAATCCCAGGGCAAATGGCTTGATTAAGAAAATAAACAAAATGTGATTTAGATGACAGTTGCCAACAGGAAATCAGTTATAGAGTTAGTGAGGCTGATGTTAGGCCATAAAGGATGAGGTGACATGACGTCACAAGGTATACCACATTCGAATTATTAAGAGGTAGGAAGCCCAAAACTGTGTTGACAAGAACTGGTTGTGATTTGCATAGCAGAATAGATAAGGAGATGATTGGAAAAAAATAAGAGAGAAGCAAGGAAAATATCAAAAGAGTTTTGATGAAAGAAGAAAAGTTAAAAGAACAAATGTAGAGGTTGGTCAGTTTGTACGTGTGAAGTCCCCAAGGTATGTTCAGAACAATAATACCCTTTTTTCAAAAACCCATGAGAGTAATTATAGTAGGTCATCATAATTATGTGAAGGTGGAGGAATAAGAGTAGAGTGGAATAAGAGTAGCATTGTAGTTTGTGAAGAGATTTCCAGAGGGAATCTGGATGATAATGATGAATGTGAAGAAGTGGGAAAAGAGTGTGTACATGTGACAAAAAGAGTGTGTGAATGTGAGAACAAAAAGTAACGTGGAACAATCTAAGAAGTTCAAGGAGGAGCTTAGGGGAGCGGGTACTCCGTTGTGACGGAGTACCCTCCCTGCCAAACTGAAGTTCCACCTGACTCATTTAGAGTCAGGCCGAACTTAGGTATGTCCACAACAGAGACTACTCCATCTCCACTGCTGATGTACTCCTCCGACGGCCTTTACTCTGTTGGGTTCTGTGGGGCCAGTTGTCCACTTGTCCTATTTAAAGTGGGTGGACCAAAGGCCAGTTTTTACTTTCACACACCTCCATTCAAAATGGGACAGTAAGTGAAGGTAAAAACTGTTTAATAGCCCCAGCACCATGGGAGAAAATTCCCATGGTGAGGGGATCATTGCCTTTTTATTTAAAAAAATAAATCCCACTTTTGGATTTTATTTTTTAAAGGAACTGCTGTGACAGTGGGTTCTTCCGGTGTAAGAGATGTCCGCTGGGTCGTGGAAATCTCTAAATTCGGAGTGCGGTTACTTCATCAGGGTGACAAAGTATTTTAACTCATTGCCCAGACAGTGTGAAATTCTTACTCTGACATCTAAATCAGCCCCTATGTCTAATATATTTAGGAGATGAAATACACTACTGTATAGCTTTCTCAGCTTAATGGGATGATCAATAGGTCTTAGATGTAAATATGTAAATATCGCTTATCTTCCAATATCTACCTATTGCTGTGCAATTAATATTTTAAGTTAATAGGGAAGGAGGATATGTTGTAAGGAGTATTTAGCAAGTGACATTCCTTACTAGAATGTTTTAGATGTCATTAGATTGTTATGATTTGTAAGAAGTTAATTGGGTGGTAAGGTCTGAGGAGCCATTGAATAAACTTCATAACTCAGTATAAGGATTCCATGTCTTCTTCATGGGAGAAAAGGAATCTCAACATAACTTAAACTCAACTCAACATAACTCAATTTAGCTGTTTTTCTGTAGCTTCATTAATGGCTTCCTATGGGAATTAAAATCGAAAATGACAGATGTTTGACCTGCCCCCCTTTTTTGCCCTTTGCTTAACAGATCTGCACAAACACTGCTATGCCGAACTCAAATGAAGGAAGCATTCTTTTGGAAATGGCTTGTGCTAATTCATGTAACGGTGCAAAAGTTATTAGCAAAACAAAAGAGGTCATTTCAGTAGAAAGTCTGACCTAACCATCACTACACAGGCACTATTGCCGATTGTGTAATATATGTATAAGTATATAATGTATGTAAATGATATGTATATAACATATTAAAAGAAAAAATCGTGTTAAATGGTTATAATGGTCACAAACAAATGTATGAATTAAATAAACAAATGTTCCGGGGCATGTATTCCACTTGAACGAGTGTCAACATGTTTCATCTGCACAATTGTGTCTCCCTAAATATTTCAAACTTTTTTAACAAAAATGGTGTTTAGTTTACAATGTGTATATCTCAAGGGTGTTTATTTGCTCTCATTTTGCATATTGAATTTATTGCATACTTCACGTGGCTCAATGCATTTCTGACATACCTTACCCTACTCTGACATACCTTACCCTACTTCATCAGTACCATAAATCAGATTCACTTCGATTGTCTGCAAAACATAATTGTTATATCATGTTAATTAGTAGATTTCTATTGCACAATCAACTTATTGTGCATATGATTTTACAGGAGAATTATCATTAAACTTTATAATGGACGTTGTATAATGGCAGTCTGTTATTCTAGTGAACATCAGTCAGATACCAAGACAAACTCTGTTGATCCTCCCTCCCACACAACAACTTGTTTGTGTCCACCATCACACCATTATCCTGTTTGGAGCCTTTCTTTTATGTTTTTGTAGTTTATAAGAAGAATTTCATTTTAGGTTTATCATTTATTTCACTCGGACTCATGATTTGAATTAATTGGACCCAATAAATGTCTAATGTTTGTTTTATGTGTGTTTTTTCAGATGTGCTA
Source organism: Calotriton arnoldi (assembly GCA_963921515.1). Classification (NCBI taxonomy): domain Eukaryota; kingdom Metazoa; phylum Chordata; class Amphibia; order Caudata; family Salamandridae; genus Calotriton; species Calotriton arnoldi. Next base: position 256,981 of record CAWUFW010004688.1, read on the forward strand.
TAAAATATAAGCATTTATTTAAATAAATACAGAAGCAGGTATCACAGATATAGTGCCCTCTTAATTTGATGTTCTTTTTGGTGAGCAGGTGTTGCACCTGTTCCTCTTTTATGCTTGCATGTATTCATGCTGGAAAAATGCTTTTTTAGACCATAAAAAATGATTGTGATATTCTTCCAGAACGTTCTGCTACAACTAAATGATCTTTGATATTTAGAATGCAATAAAATCTTCAGTTGTTTTATATTTACCAACAGGTGTGCAGAATAAAACTTTGTGGTCAATCACGAGGTAATTGTATTCTTCAGACAGTGACCTTGTCTTCACAGTAACAGTACGTTGAGTCACTATTCGGAGTGCACAGGTGGGAATCAGGTCTGTGATGAAGCATTCCTATATAGAAGAGTGTTTATCCCAATTAATTATGTTCACACTCCTTTTGTTGGGTTAGCCCAATGTCCTTAAATCTGCAGTAGTAATCGTAAGAAATTGAACATTATTATAAAATATTAATCACAAAAACATTGGTTGTTAATTCTGTCCATCATTCTCATTTATTTTACATGATGCCTTGATGGTGATTAAATAGTTCCTTAGGATGTCAGTTTCATCAATCCATCAGTTGTATTCCAATTCATATGGTATCCCAAGGATACACCTTGCTGCAGATCTTTGAAATGCTATTTACATTGATCCATATGCAGCCAACCTGTTTCATCCCTTATCGCTTACAAGCATGGGGCTTTTTCAAGGCTTAAGTTTTCCTGGTACTTGTAATTATTAAGTGTTGTATGCTTCGTTAGTATCGTTAACAAAAGTATGTCCTTAATCTTTCTGGTATTGTTGGCTCTTGATACTTCTGGCATAATGCCCGGTACCCGTGTTGCATACTGTCCTCTGTCCCCGCAGTCCTTCTGTTGCTACCGGTTGGAAGAGACACAAGATGAAATGCAGAAGATGGGTACAGGTCAGAGAGAGGCACATCTTATGCCAGGATACCCAGCTCTTCACTCCATTTCAATTTTTTTCTTGACAAAAATGAACTCTGGTGTCCAGTGTGCATTTCACTTACCCAGAGATGGTCAGATCAGGGGGGATACAAGAGATCTCTTAGCAGAGGGGAGATGAAATGCAAATTGTGTTAGAGGTCAGACAGAGACATGCCTTTCCTCATGAGGACAAAGGTCCCTGGCATCGAATGTGCTATTAGCCCTTAAGTCTGGCAAAACACTGGATAATGTTGTCCTCATTTACGCCACCCATGGAAACTGAAAAGCTGATGTGTGAGGAGGTTGAGTGAGGATTAAAATCCTAGCAGATGTGCTCCCATGCCTGGTTCTAGATCTTAAGAATTCCCGATAAACAGTTTTAATCCCAGTCCCAAATTTCATCAAGTGAGGGTGTACATAAAATAAATAGCTGCTAGACCATCTCGACAGGCCTTGGGGGAGCTTCTCTCCTAAAACCTTTTGGCAAAAATATCACAAGTGAATTTTACAATACAGCATCCCAAACAGATTGGTTGAAAACATCAGACTCGCATACCTCAACGAGCCCATTAACTTCCACATACCTACCAGACACCTCCACTCAGCCAGACTCCTACTCGCACACAACCCCACATATGCAGAACCAGATCCAGCAGCGGGTCTTCTCCTACCCGCAATGGCTACCCCTGCAGGCTACCCCTGCACATTAGAGCCGCTTCCTCAATTCTTGAATTTCTGAAGAAACAGAAGACATGGCTCTACACCTAGTCTGGACCCTGGCTCGGCCCATGCAGCTCCTGCTTTTCAGTTCTAGGTAACCCTCCCGGGTGAGTTGGGCGCTCTACAAATACGCATAACCTAACATAACATAACAAAAGCAAAGCCTATTACATGTAGTTTATGGATCATGAAATAACAGGCACATGTAGCATCAAGTGCTGTTGGGCGCTAAGACATACCATTAGCAATAACCGCGCCCAATTCAACAATATGTGGGACTCAAATGGCATTATGGGAAAGCAAACTCTTTGCTCCAATACGACATAATTGACATTTTCTGAAAAAAGGACCTATTTATTTTTGTAGCTACCTACCTCACCTTTTCCTTTTTCCACAAAAACTCAGGGGCAGATTTACAAGCCCCTTGCGACACTTTTACGCTGCCGTTGCGTCACTTTTGTGACGCAGCGGCAGCACAAACAATGCGCGACTATGCGACATATTTACAACTTGACGCATCTAGTGAGATGCGTCACGTTGTAAAGCCCTGCGCTACATTATACCTGCGTCAGGTATAATGTATGCAGGGTGGGCGTTCCGTCGCAAGGAAGCCCCGTAAAAGTGACGCAGTGAAATCAACAAGATTTCACTGAGTCACTTTTACGTCCCCGCTGCGTCAAATCCTTACACCTGCTTGAAGCAGGCGCAAGGAGTGACGCAGCATGTTAGGTATAGGGCACCCCTGAGCAGTGCTGGAGTTGCGTCGCGCTTGCGACACGACTCCAGCACTGCGTCACCCTTACGCCGACAGATGCGTCACGCATCTGTCCATCCTTGCGCCACGGTGCGCCGCATTGTGGTGGCGCAAGGGTTTTTTTGAGTCACGCAAAATAACTGGCGCATCCCTGCTAATATGCAGGGATGCACCAGTTATTGTAAATCTGCCCCTCAGTTCCTCCATATACAGACCAGCACTGGGTAGCCAGGTATAGGCTCGGTTGCCACAAACAAAGTAAGTACCAAGGTACTCTTCAGAGCAGCTGCGGGAATAAAGGACCTCTGAGGAAACTTCAAAATGATAAGAATAAAGCTTAGAATCAGACTGAGCTGCAAGAAACAAATTGCAACGAGTGTTGTCTACATAGATGCAGTCATTTCGCATTTAATTAGCCATTTCATTGGCAGTGTCAGGACAGTGAATAGCAGGTGGCATGATGTCTTGGTAAGGAAAACAGCAGTCATCGAGCTTTAAGGTGTAGGGATAGTAGCATTTTCACAATCCACGGGGAAGTGCCCACGAAGATATAATTCTAGACGTTCTTCTTCATCATCAACAGGAACGTGGACAATTCATCAGTGGGCAGGAAGGCACAATTCTAGCAGGAGGAAAGACTGAGTCTCTGCCAGCATTGCCCTTGTAAGTGCAGAAACGTGTTCTCACTGTACAAAGATCACCCATCTCGAGGATGCGTGACAGGCAGGGTACTATCGATCTCTGGGTGCCCATCACCTGGGCCCACTAAGCAGAGCCATACAGACAACCAAGCACCAAAGAACCAAAAATCAATAAACAGACAGCCAAACAACAAAGCCTGCAGCAAAGAAGGCTGGCCAGACTCATTAAGGAAGCAGTTGGGAGACATCCAACTACCTAAGCCAGAGATTGTATCTGTGGAAAGAGCAAGGTAGGGGGAAGTTGGAAGCAGAAGTTCCCTTGTCTAGGGATGTCTTTGACTGACAGAGGGCCACTGGAATCCATCTCAGCACAAATCTTAGCTATTTTCGTTTTCAATTGAAGTTGAATACTCTACTTTTCCCAGAAGATGTAGGTGGTAAGCACAGAGAAATTGCTGTTTGATTCTTAAAGCCTTGCACTGTACTAAAGTAAACACAAAATGGGAGCTCTTGTCATTTCTTATCCAAAGAGGGATCCCAAACCAAGGATTGAAATCCATACTTATACGGGTAGACCCGTAACAAGTCCTACCAGCTCCAGTAGTGCGGAAGCAATCAGCATCTCAGCAGGTGCCCCGACCTCAGACACTTGCAATGCTCCAATCCTGCTCGGTCGAGTCGGGCTGCATACGGGACATACGGTAGCACCCAGCAGGCGCAGACTTTTCCTGAGCACGTGCGGCTGGTTCAAGCAGCACTTGGAGGTGATGTTAGTTCAGCGCTCCACAACGGTAGTGTGCAGGTTGATCCTGGTGCTCCTGATCTGGGCCCAGTGATATGGCGATGTACTCTCGGCGTCCTCCTCAGTTCACTGAACAGGTCAGGGCAGTCCTTGCTGCTTTTTTGGCCCACAGGTTGTAGCTTTCAGTTCTCTGCTTGGAGCAGCAGCCAGAACTTCACAGCTCACTCAGTACAGGAGGCCCTTCCTGGCATACAGGGTTGCTGCGGTACCTGAAAACCGGGCGCCAGTCTTCCGTGAATGGCAGTCTATACCACAGCGGCCCCAGCGGGCATACAGAGTCACGCTAAGGCCCACACAGGCCTTGGTATTTGTTGGCAGCAATAACTTCCACAGCGGCCCTTCCTGGCATAAAGGGTCGCTGCAGCAGTGCGGTATGGGTTTCACTCTCCCCATACAGCATACAGCTCACGGTTATCTTCAAGGCAGCCCTCTCATGAAATACGGGGGTCGCCGAGCTGATTCTGCACATGGGCAACAACCCTTTTGGTGCAGCAGCCGTTTCCTCGCACCTGGAGTCCTCTTGACAGTGGTTCCCACTGGACCTCGCTCCCTCCAACGCTCTCCTCTTCCTCACAGGGCACACTGGTCGTGGCAAGCAGGCAGGGGCTTGTGCTCCAGAACAGGTGGTCTTGGTTTCCCTGGGTGATGTCCTCTCACCCAGCAGGGAGGCTAGCAGGCCTTCGCCCCCAGTCCTGGTTACAGGCAGAAGTCTTGCAGAGCTTTCCCTCTTCACACCGCCTGTCCGGTTGCTTGGCAGATGACACATTTTTGGGGTCTCAACCTCCCCTTCTTATAGTTCATTTCCAGACACCAAATGCAGGGGTGTAACACAGGCCCCCACAGCCCCCGCGGTGCGGGGGGACCCCCAACCTCAAGGGGGCCCCCTCAGCACCGCACTTCGGCCGGAGAGCTCCAGATTGAGTCCGGAGAGGGTCCCTCCACGTACCCTGCAGGGGGGCCCCCTCAAGTTTCGTTACGCCCGTGACCAAATGTGATTTACGGTCTGGGTTTTTGAAGTTTTATGTTGGGGTTCTGCTTTTTTTGAAGTGTACACTCTTCCTCCCCCTCTTGCCACAGTGATATGTGCATCAAAAGATTAATTCCGGGCTCTCAGTTCTACTCTTTATGATTCTCTTATCAGCCCCATCTCCTTCCTGAGATGTGTCCAGGCCATTTACTTGTATTCTCTCTCAGAATCAAAGAGCACCCTTTGAAGTGTACAGGGAGAGTCTCTTTCTCCCTTCTCCAGGGCATCCAACCTATCCGACATATTGAACTAGATTACATTCTCCTTGGAAGACAAGGGTGTCCAGATCTTTCTTGAGTGCTTAAGTGGAGATAGAGGGTGACTTGGCAGATCCTTGAGAGAGCCTACACCATGTCAGCCCGCCTCTCAGGGTGTAGAGGAATAGAGAAGAAGACTGGACAAAGTTCTACCACTGTAAACCATTTGGCAGTGGCTGAAATACAAGACAGTATGGTTGCAGCATTAAAAACAACAGAAAAACTAGGTATCACCACAACAATAAAAGCTTGTGGGTCTTGCACAGATCTGTACTTGTCTTAGCCAGATTTTTTGATCTGTAAAACAGAAGTGTTACACACATTTACAGTAAGTACTAGAACTTTTTGTTTAGTAAAGCACTAATAACAGGTTTGATTCCAGCTTTTGCTTCAAGTGTAATGGGCATTGGGGAATGTGGAGCAGTTTTGTCTTTGGATTTACCTTAATCTTTAAAGGCTCGGTGGACAGTACATCCAACATCATTTACATATTTAGACCATAAAGTAGGAAGCGCCTGAGCAAATATGTCAGAAATTTATTTTGGTACATTATAATTAAATTCAACACCAAAAGTACAATCAGTGCTTTCAGGTACGACAGCTAGAACTTCATTTTCATTGCTCTTTGGCACACTCAGTCAAACACCCATCACATGTGCAATAAACAATATAGCTCAATTTACACAAGAGGACTCTTCCCAATAAATTCACAGCAGAGGTAGGACTTCATGAAAAGGCATGATGATCTGCAATAGGACCAAGGATTATGGACACAGTGTATCAGTAATACTGTGGGGACACGGGTACTTAAAATGCCAACTCTATCAATGGACAAGACAGAGAGAAGTAATTGAATATTCAGAGCTTTTTAAAGCAGATCGACAAGCCCCAGTATCAATAATGCATGAGGTGGGTTTCCTGTTTCTGGCACATTTCACCTAGGAATCAAGTTTATAGAGCAATTGGCACCTCTCGGTCTGTCCTAGAAAGTGAGGGATTGACTCTGAGAGACTTGGGTAAATTCAGGTTTTTCACGTTGGAAGCGTATGTTTAAGGTCAAATTGGGGATGTCCTGTTTCCAGTGACCCAAGTGTCCCCCTCCCTTGGCATTGTCCTGCTCTTCCTCTCCCCTACTCACCCATCTCATTTGATTTCCCCACTCCTCCTCCACCATCCCTTTCATGGTTTGTTGTAATCATTGCATTTGTAAAGACGTCAAACTAAATTTATTTCGATTCCTTTTCCCTTTTTTGTAATGACACAAAATGATTGGTAATAGATACCCACTCAGCTAGACCCTTAGTCTGACACTCAGTACCAATGATAGAGATTTGTCAGTACCTTGGGCAGTAGACCTTGAACACAAGCAGCACCAACAGCGTCCAGAGCATTTTCAGCAGCTTTTCCACCTCTGAGGTACTTTCCTGTAATTCAGACAAGTCTATTAGAGTTGGCCTAAGAGACTTGACAGCCTGAGAAACATATAAAGTGACTTCATAACTTGGGGACAAAACAGCTTTTTGGGCAATTGGGCCAGCACAAGCATTTCCCCACATCTTTCAAACACATCTTTTAAACACTCAAAATAATCAGCAGGAGTTTAACTTTAATTCTGTTTTAGCCGAGTCAGTTTTCACCAGACACACTTCCTTTCTAGCATTTACCAATGGCTGCCACCTTCACAAGTGCTAGAGAAACCACATCACTAGCTGCATATCGAGGCCATTCACTGTTTTCCATCAAGCAATCCCTAACTTGACTTTGCAAAACTGCCCAATTGGGTTCATAGCATTAAAACAAATAACAGTTTGTAGATCTTCTCTGGGATTTTCAAGAACATTGGAAAATAGTTTCTTAATGTTAGCTAAGTCTGCAGGCAACCAAAAAACATGAATGGTAACCCTACCTCCCATCCCTGGCCCAGGGAACTCTCATAGAAAAAGGAGGGCATTTGATGAGTTGAATGAGGCATCCTGGGGATCATTATCTACATCACTGGTGGAGGAGTATGTTGATTATTTCAGAGGTTTTTCTCAATTGTTCTCACTCTTCTGTCAAGACCATTATGGGTTATAGGCTGCAAGCCCTAACGGACCAGTGCCCAGCATCAGTTTGGTAGGGTGCCAAGCAAGAATGAGTTCTAGAAGAGGTGTGTAAAGTCATGGAGTCAGTCTCTGGTCTCATATGCATTGCACTGTCCTCTAGCGCTTCATCACATGTCATGCTGCTGCTTGCTTGGCTGGCTGCACCGGCCTGCACGTCACTTGCCAGTTGCATTCCCACTGGCTGTACTTCTGGTACTGCTCTGATTTCAGGCACCTTCGTGTGTAAACATCTGGCATCTCCTGCCGGCATGAGGAAACTCAAGACATCTCATTGGTCCTCCCAGTTCTTTCTGTGGGATTCAGTGGTGTAACGAAAGCCCCTGCAGCCCAACGGGGCCCTGACCTCTAGGGGGCTCCCTCCGGCACTGTACACGGATGGCGGGCTTCAATGGGTCCGGAGCGTGGGGGTCACCGTATGTAACTTGCAGGGGGGCCCCCCTCAAGTTTTGTTATGCCACTGGTGGGATTAAAAAGGCAGCAGGCCCTAAAATGGGTGTGGCTTGAGAAGCCTTTGCACAAGGCATAGCCTATGTAATTTATGCATGTGAAAGAGCATCCTATGTTTGACAAATTCATAAATGGGGATTCGTTGGACAAAGCAGAATCAATGTCAGCATTAAGATTATATATTGCACCTTTATCCAGGGCCAAAAGCAATAACAAAACTTGACAAGGTAAGTTTACAAGTGGCAATACATTAGCTATTCAGTTCAAATGAAATAATGCTTTAGGCCCTGGAACACCAATGGTAAACAACAGTAGCACCTATCACTGTGTTGTAAAAGGGACTGCTGGTGATATTGTGTTGCAGCACTGGCATGGGGCAGGCAGGAAGGTAGGGTTTTTTTCTTCAGCCAGTGAATGACAGAAATAGAAGGCTCCATAGGGCCCTGGGTTCAGTGTTCATATTTTGGCTTTGCCAGGGCCTGGCCCTGACCCACGCAGTACTTTGGATCCTTCTCTTTGTCATGTACGTGCTCTGATCTTTCAGACATGATTTTGTGGAACAAATAATGAGGATGCAGAGCAGTAGTGGTAGCAGCTGTAACTCTGTCCCTTAAATGGGTAATTTTATATTTGAGTCTCTTGTGGGTCTCTTTCATACTTCACATCTAAGAGTCCTGTTTGTTGACTTCCTCATACCAGTTTTGGGAGGCTGGCTATTGGTCAGCATCTACTTTACATTTTGGTTCTTTTAACCTGTTTGGGGTGGGTCATTTAAGCTTCTAGATAAAAGGTACTTTCCTCTGGAAAAGATTTCTTTCCATCCTCATTAGTGAGCCCAATCTACTTTTTTTTTAAATATGGGCATGTGCTTTTACCATACTGGTGGTACTTTACATGGGCGTGTGTCCCTTTAGCAGAGACTTGATCCTGTTTCAACTTATTTGCCTCCATTTCCCTGGCTACACCCTCACTCATGACCAGGAAGACATAAAGGTGTCTGCCAGTCTTGTGCCGCAGTGATCCACAGATCAAGGGCCCAATGTTGCCCAATATTACGACAAAACCTACCAGTATTTTTCAAATATGTCTATATACTGAACAAACAATGTTGTACCACAGAACCTGAAATACTGACTTTTTTTTAGAAAAAGTATATTTTTGGAGTGTGGAAAGGCTTAATGAAGAAATTAGTTTTTTTTTTTTTTACAATTAATCTAATTACATGAACCAGAGATTAACCTTCCCAATGTGCTCTATCTGGATGTGGATGTAGATGTAAGCTACATCCAAGTTGGTGCAAATTTTTAACAAAACATTTATCAGAAGCCTATAGACAAAAATTCAGTCTCACATCCATACAGCTGTTATCTGCAAACCATTAATAATAAACTTTTTATAATTTTTAAAATGGAGAAGGGTCATTTCAGATGATAATGAATTGCAACGAAAATGGGATGAACTACTTCATGTTTTTCAAGTAAGAGAATATGGTAGAGATTTATTACAACCTGTCAAGGAGAAACCAATTTACTTTCTCTAAAGACTTAACTTCAAATAACTCAAATGCGTGGTGATGAGAGTATGACCTTGAGTACCACATTTTCATAAGTTTCCTATAAGCTAAATAAAAGTATTCATAGATTTTGGGACAAACCAGTGGATGGAAAAAAAAAATCATCCTTTTTAACCGAAACCAATCTGGTTCTAGTACCCAAAAACAACAGAAATGCTTAAGCTTTTCTAGTGAATGCAGAAAGACTAAAAGCTACATGGAAACAAAGGGGCAGGTTTTCAAGCCCCTTGCGACACTTTTACGCCGCCGTTGCGTCACTTTTGTGACGCAGCGTTGTTGTAAACAATGTGGCCAATTTACAACTTGACGCATCTAGGGAGATGTGTCACGTTGTAAAGCCCTGCGTCACATTATACCTGCGTCAGGTATAATGTAATGCAGGGTGGGCATTCCCACGCAGGAAAGCCTCGTAGACGTGACGCATTGAAATCTACAAGATTTCACTGCACCTCTTCTAAGACGCCATTGCGTCAAAACCTTACGCCTGCTTGAAGCAGGTTTAAGGAGTGTCACAGTACATTAAGTATAGGCCTCAGCATGCATTGCTGGAGTTGCGTCGTGCTTGCGACACAACTCCAGCAATGCGTGACTTTTGGGCCAACAGATGCATCAGAATTTTTGATGCATCTGTCAATCCTTGTGCCATGGTGCGCCATATTATAAATACGGCGCATCCATGGTGGCGCAAGGGTATCGCAGGCTGGCGCAGGGAAACTGACGCATCTCTACAAATGCTTCAGTTTCTTGTAAATCTGCCTCAAATAGTATAAGCAAGAGCAAAATAGAATGTCATCCTTGCTTGAACTGTGTTAACTGCACTTTTTGACAAAATCAAGTACATTTACACATCAATATACAGGCAGCTCTTTCAAAATAAGACACTATTTGACCTGCTAATATGAATTTGTAGTTTACACAATATGGTATCCATATGGTCTAGTGTACATTGCACAGACAACCAGACAAGCAAATATTTCATTTGGTGAACACAGATCAAACATTCAATTAAATGCTAAAACCTGTCAGGTCTCTGGGAAAGACAGCCCACAAGGGAGTTAGGAAACATCATATGTGGAGGAGGTGGGAACGGGTCAATGGAAACTACAATCATGGAAGACAGAGACTTCCTAGATTAGGGCCAAGACATGCTGCACCAGCCACTATAGGGCAGAAAGTTAACCCAAAGACTATTGTCAGGCAGCATCAGTTTTAGTACCAGTTAGCACCTGTACTTTGAGTCTTTCTTGTCTTACCAGTGTACTGAACTTTTACTATGGACCCCTTATGTGTATTTAGCACAATTATATGTTTTCCTCGTGCCGTGGACTTCTTACCTTCTTCAGTTCTTGGGCAATGTTCGTGGGTTGACTGAAGGCTACTTACTTTGCCTCGCTCCTGGGTAAGTATTCGATATTTTTTCTGCTATTTTCCAATACGCTTGGGTAAGTATTTCTATGTTTTTTCCGCTAATTTCTAGTACTTGTGAAACCCTTGTTTATCAGCACGTATTTACTGAGTTTTGCCTTTCTATTGTGACAGGTAAGTTGCGCCCCAGACCCTGCTGCTGTGAGGCTGGGCCATCCTGTAACTCTGAGAGCCCAGTCCCGGGTTTCCAGCACCCAGCCTGCTGGAACAAGTCTCTCTCGCTGCCATACCCCCTTTTCCCTTTCCAATAGGTTCTCTCAGTGTTCTGACTGATTTACAGGAAGTGGGCTAACCTACTAGGGGAGAAGATGGGATTGGCATCGCAGTCCGACAACAAGACATCAAAGGGTAGTAACAGCTTGTCAGACAATCCATTACATGTCATGGCACAGACAATCACTGACATAGAAGAGAAACTAGAACCCGCTTGTCAAGAGCGTTCCTTCCTGTTAGAACATTGTAATCAGTTAGCAGGGGTGAATATCGCCAGCACGTCTAAGACTGGTAATCTGCCAAATATCAGGTCAGGTAGGACTGGCAGTAGGTGTGTGTACGACAAACAGTATGCAGTTCCTTCATACTATTTGTTGCACATAGCCTGAGTGGGGGCGTGTATGCTGGACCTTCATTCGTCTCTAGTCCCCCCCCCCCTGTATTTTTCTCAGGACTGTCAGTAGGCCGGACACCGGACTGATACATTTCATGCTAGGAATTACCTATTCCCGCTTTGCTACTACATTTATAGCCCCACCGAAAAGGTTTTCAGGAGACCTGCATCAGTTTCAACTTTTTATGGCTCAATGCCATCTTCATGCCCAACTGCAACACTATAGAACCGATCAGCCCATTCGTACTGTTGCCCTTGTAAGCCTTGTGATATTGAATCAGAGTCCATGGCTCGCTAACGTCCCATGATTTGTACAGTCAGTTACTGCTAGCTTTGGGAATTACAAAGTTAGCCGCTCATGTGGTTGCTGACACTTTGACAAGCCGGATCACAAGATTTGAATACTTACATCAATCAATATCAGTTGGTTGCCGAGGCTGCTTGACTGATGAATCAGCCACTGCAGCATTTGATATGCCCCCCCCCCCCCAACAGTTAAAGGGAGAGGTTATCTCTGGGAGTGAATCCGCCCACCACTTCATCTGCACTCATAGATATGACCTTACTGACACTCAGAAGCAGCAGAGACGCCAGGAAAGACCATCCTCTCCTAAGAAATTCCTAAGAAATTTGTTGTTAAATCTCTCACTGATAATGTGGATGATACATCTCAGCCATCAGAAGAGCTGAAGCAAATAAGTAACATTTGAAAGACTCTGAAAGTGGAAGAGAAAAGACATTGAAAGGGATCATGCCTTTACTGTGGAGCTACGGGGCATTTTGTTAAAGACTGTCCTCAGGTAGTGGGAAACTAAAAGGCTCTATCGTGTAAGGCAACCCCCAGTCTGCCTCCCATGAAGAAAAGAGATTCGTCTACCTGATGAAAGAGTTGGGAAGAGTCAATTTCTAACTCTCTATCCATATTTTAACACCCAGTGGCTTTTGAGTCTACTTGCTTTGTTAGATTATGGCGAATCGGATTGTTTTATGGATCAGTCAGGACAGAGTTTCATCTTCTCTTCCCAGTCTGAAGAACTTCAGTCCTTCCTACAAGTTTTAAATCAAGTTCTCCCATTGACTTGCAATGTGTTACAGACGGAACCTCCTCTTTGTTGCTTCCGCAATCCTAGAAGGAGTTTGAAGATGTTTTCTGTAAGAAGGGGGCAGATCAGTTACCACCACATCAATTATATGAGTGTCCAATTAACCTCATCCCTGAAGCCAAGCTCCCACATGTCATATTTATTGATAGATAGTTAAAGATGACATGCTTTGAAAATATTTACATAAAAAGTTACAAAAAGCATTCGTATGCCACTCCAAGGCATTAGCTGGTATTCCCATCTTCTTTATACCGAAACTAGGAAGAGAATATCACCAGGTATTGATTACAGAAAACTTAACTCCATCACAATACCCTTTGCCGCTCATATCGGTCTTGTTAGATCAAGTAAAATCTTCCAGAATCTTCTCCAAATCGGAGCTGTGGCGATTACATTTGACAAGGAGATTAATTGAAGACCACTGTTAACACCCAACGTGGACACTTTGAATACCTATTAATGTTGTTCGGTCTGCGCAATGTACCTGAGGCATTTCGACACATTGTCAATTACATTTTAGGTACATCTTGGATGCATTTGTTTTGTTTTTTATATTTTTTTTAATTGATTTTAAACAAAGCCATAAACAATGCACGGTTACGTAATAGCAAGGGAAATGCATGAATATAGTAGCTAAATTTGAGGTATGTATCCCTCTCCCTCCACCCCTGCAAACATAGTCCCTAGTCCAAGTGAAGAGAATCACAACAGGAAATAGGCTGTATACCAGCACTATGAGGTCCATGAGCCCCAGATTTTCGTATGCTTTTTGGCACACCCTCTCCACTTGTGTATCTCCTTTTCGGTGTCGTAACAGAAGTTTATACCTTTCTGCCAGGTAGACAGCGGTGGCAGGGTCGGCGACCGCCAGTGCAAAGGAAAGTTCAGTTTGGCCACGAGGTACCCAGGATGCTTTGGTTTTTATGTATTTGGAAGACATCTTCATCTTTTCTGATTCACTAAAATGACATTGAAACCATTTAAAGAAAATGCAAGGTTAAGACAATCCTCACTGTTTGCAAAACTTGAGAAATGCGTCTCTGAAGTGGTCTTTTTGGGCTTTCTGGTCTTGGATCAAGGAATCCAAATGGATGAAGGAAAGATTAAGGCAGTACAAAAATGGCCATTTCCCAAATCGGTGAAAGAGATTCAAGTGTTTCTGGGCTTTGTCAATTTCTACAGCAACTTTGTACAAGGATTTTCTGAAATCATGAGGCCCCACTCACTGAAAAAGTGGGTCATGTTTCATTGAGGAGAGGAACAAGAGCAGGCATTTGAGAAATGTAAGGAAGCATTCACTACTGCTCTCATTCTATGGCATCCAAATAAGTTCCCCTTCATTCCTGAAACAGATGCCTTTTCCTATGTGAAAGACACCATTCATTAATAAAAAGATTTTGAAAAGGGTGGTCCATTCAGAGGCATATTTCTCTAACTCCAACAGCAGCAAAGATCAATGATACTAGTTACAATCAAGAACTTTTATTCATTACTGATCTGCCACCTTCAGAAGGAAAGATTGTGTTTCTAGTCATCATCGATTACATCTCAAAGACTGCTCATGTCATTCCTTCAGAAAGGTTTCCAACTGCTCCTTTGTTGGCCTCTGTGTTCCTCAAGAAAATCAGATGGCCTGGACTACCATGTGTCATCATTAACCTAGGCTAGGGGATCCCAGTTTGTAGCTAGAGTTTTTACTAAATCAGCTTGGGCCCAGATGTTTTTTAATTCATTAGCTAGTATCCACAGATGGATGAACAGAGTGACTCAATCAGGCACTTGTGCAATATGTGAGGTATTTTTGATGAATCACAACGGGTGCACTAGATTTCAATTGCACAATTTTCTTTCATCTTCCAAACATCTGTGGGGTACTCTAATTGTTTTTGTAATTCTGGGTTTCATCCACAAATGTAGTCACCTGCATTTTCCTGCTTTTCTGTACTATCATTGCTGAAATATATACATATAGGCAAAATTCAAGATTCAAATTTAGTACATTTAAGATCTGTAAATGTCAGGCACAAAAATTTGCAGATAAGAGGTGTATTGCAGGGCCGGTTTTCATGGTGGGGGGAAAAGATCTGGTTATAGACTGATTAGTTGTTCATTATCGGGTCACATCCCAAGTGCACTCTGTAGTGTCGTGTGAGTTAGCAATGATGGAACCCTTTTGGCTCCTGATGGACTCCGTAGAACTGCAACGTAAGTGTTAGAGCGTAGTGAAGTGAATGCAGGCTTAGAATGTTGAGTTTGCGGTAACATGCAGACGCATAAAGACATGTAATACTTAACTCCGTGTTTAGCATAGTCATTGGTGGGTGTCCAAGCTGGGTGGGACGCTACAACTGGCGACGAGCTAGGTGATAAGTAACCCGAAGATCGAGGTTGCTCTCCCATAGAGTTTGCCGTGGTCCAGCAAACTGCTCGTGTGTGCCACGTGTGCCTCAGTCAAAGTACAGAATTGGCATTTGGTGTATGTAGAGTCAAAGCGCAAAGTCCAGCAAGTGTGAGGCATTTGAAGATAACGAAAGCATCACTGAGAAGTCTACACATCGTTGGCTAAGAACCTGGGTGTAAGGCAGTAAAGAGAGGTACCGCACTACTACGCAACCTAAAGCTATACATCATACGAAGTGCTAATGTTAAAGGCGGATACAACCAGGCTTTGAAAGAGCAGCAACTGGCGAAAGCAAATTGCAAAAAAACGGTGCGATCAGAAGCGCTTCGAGGCAGAGATCAACCAGGTGTCAGACAGGACAGAGAGACGCCTAAAAGCAAAGCATTTCCGATATAAGAAACGGTAATTTGCTTATCAGAACCGATTAAAGAAAGGCATTACACCACAGTGCTGGGTGAAGTGGCTAAAGAAGAAGAAGAAGTTCCTGGGGTTGTGTCACTCATACCCAAAGCAGCACGCCACCAAAGCTGCCGAGTAGGGTTCAGAATAACTCCATAGGTCTTTGAAGATTGAAAAGCAGAGAGCAGCGATTTGAATAGTGAAAGCAGTCTTTCCAATGGAGATCAAGAAAGAGGCTACGCTTCCTGTAATCATCAAAGATGACCCAGAGGCCAGCACATCGCAAGGCCTCAGAGATAGTTTGCATAAACAAGATCACCAATCAGGGTCGGAAAGAACACTACTTTTGCATCAGTAAGTTCCACTAACAGTTATAATGCCACGCCTTCCTGAAACCACTATCACCATTCGATATCTCCACAAAGCAAAAGATTTGCGACAGATGAACTGCTTGGATAGAGACATTTGATGATTTTATTGATGCGCTAGAAGAAACAAATAACAAAAAGATATCAAATACCGTAAGAATCTTGCTGGTAAAGGTGTAAAAGTGATAAAGAAAATGCTGTGAGCTGACGAAATTACATACCATTAAATCAAAGAGGCCTTGAATCTCACGTTCAATCCCATGCCGATTGTAGATTACGAAAGACACTTTCAATCAATCAAATTTCTTTATTTCGGTTACACAGAACCATAAAAGAAGCAACCACACAAGAAAATGATGATACATAATAGAATAAAAAGAACATTCGGATAAAATAATATGGAAGATAAATAGACTTAATGAGCCTGTACTATATAGACGCAATTAATTCAATTACCGAAAAAAAATATCTATTAGAATACACTCTCAAGCTCAAAATTGATTAGCTCCTGTTACCTAAAAGGTCCCCTTAAACGAGATAAAATTATACGTTTGTTTTTCCTTTTTGTTTTTAAAAGCCGTAAAAATACTAATAAAAACGAGTTAATAACAAATAACATCTTAAGCATGATTAAGACACATTATACTATTCGGAGCCAACTCCGCTTTCCAGACAGGGTAATGACAGCATTGCTAACTGAGCTCTCCTCCTTATTGCCCAAAACTGACCCAAGAATTTAGCTGTTGCACAGACAAAGACAGGTCTAGCATCCGATTTTAAAATTCGTAGGGCTCTTGGGAGCTTCGGGTCCCTAGTTGCCTGCACACAGGTGTTAACCATTTTCTCCTTGGTTTGGCATAGGCTGGACATGCAAAAAGAACATGGCCTATGGATTCCTGTGGGCTTGGGCAAGAGGGACACCCCACGGGTTTGGTTTTAATATTCTGCCGAGTTGGTGAAAGAATTGATAGGCAAGGTGCCATGTCTAAACTGTGTGTATAGTTTTCTATCTGCTGGCACTTTAATAATATTGAAAAAGCTCTCCAGGCGACAGATGTTTTTCGAATCAATAAAAGCTTCTGTCAGCCTACCGTGGTGTCTATTCAAGACAATATTCTCTTCCACCCATGCCCAATACCTGGCTTTCAGTTGGCCCTTGGAAAATGATGGCGGTTGGCCAATAGCCTGCCCCGGTAGCCCAATGCTAGACAATAGGCCGGCCACCTGTTTTATCCAGGCGATTTTCCTTGAGGTATCTAGATTTATGACATCGCTCAAAGCTGAGGCATAAGGTGCCAATTCAGGTGTGGTGGTCAATCTATGCCAAAACAGCAAGGGACGGAGCTTCGCAAGGTCATTAATGGACTTAATGCCCATGTCTAGCTTGAGGGGAAGTAGGGGGGTACTTTGAGGAAGAGATATTAAGTTCCTGAGAAACTTATTTTCCACAACTGCAAGGTCGCCAACAGGTGTGGTGCCCCACAGCTCGGCCCCATAGAGGGCACTGCTCACAGCCTTGCAGCTGTATAATTTAAGAACAGGGGCCACTGGTTTGGCGTAAGATTGACAGTGCTCTCGCCTCAGTGCCCCCGTGAGCTGTGAGAGTTTCAACAGTACCCTTCCTAAATGGTTCTTCCAAGCCATACCCTCGGACAACTTAATGCCCAAGTAATCAAATGAGCTGACCCTCTCAAGCTGAACATTGTCTAGCGTCATGGTACCCTTAAAGGTTTTGTGAGGGTTCAGCATCATTAACTTGGTTTTGGTAGTATTAATGACCAAGCCCCTCTCATCACAAAAGGCCTTAAATTGATTTAACAATCTCTGTAGGCCCATGGGAGTTTTAGATATCAGTAAGGTGTCATCGGCGAATAACAAAGTTGGAATCTTGGTATTCGCCAAAGTTGGAGCGTCGGCAGGTGTGGAGCACAGGAGGTCGGCTACCTGGTTGACATACAGGGAAAAAAGTGTGGGGGCTAAAACACATCCCTGTCGAACCCCCTGCTGGATCATAAAAGGCTCAGTAGTCTGTCCCTGGTCCCCCCATCTTACACGGGCAAAGTTTCCCTCATGCAACCGAATTAGGATTTCTACAATTGCTAGCGGCATTCCCATATCCCTGAGTACCCGCCAAAGGGAGTCCCTTGGGACGAGGTCGAATGCTGTTTTTAGGTCGATAAAGGCAAGATATAAGCTACCTTTGCCCAACACAACGACTTACCAATATAGTGTGACAAGACGAAACACCTGATCGATTGTGCCAGTCCTCCTCCGAAAGCCTGCCTGGAGCTGAGAGAGAATGTTGTTCTCATCCATCCAGTCCTGGATTTTAACCAGTAGCGAGCGGCAGAAGACTTTTTGGGCACAATCGATCAGGCTAATTGGTCGGTAGTTGGAGGGCATTGACCTATCCCCTTTCTTAAAGATTGGTACTACTTCTGCCCCTCTCCATGAATCAGGGATCCTCCCCCCACCAGCAATGTCATTAGCCAATGCCATAGAATATAGTGCCCAGTTGTCCCTGTCTTCACGAAAGAGATCACCAAGGACAACATCCGGGCCTGGGGCTTTTGCAGGCACAATGGCGTTTACAGACGTAAGAATTTCATCTTTGGTAAAGGAGAGGTTACATATAGGAAGGCCTATGTCACAAGGCGGCTGAGGGCTGGCATGAGGGTTGACAAGGGTGTACAAGTCGCTAAAATGCTTATGCCATTCAACCGCCGGAATATTATTGGCCAGAGGGGGCGATCTCTCAAATATGCCCTTGGTCAAAAGGGACCAGAACAGCCTGCCGTCAGGATGCTGGATGGCCTCTCCTAGATCTTCCCATCTCTTTTCTTCCCAATCTTTATTAGCTTTGATTTGAGCCTGCTTATATTCCTTCCTAATTCCTCGTATCCTTAGGGCATCCCTATTTCTTATGGCTGCCGAGCGTCTCCCTCTCAGCACCCTACACTCCCTGTTGAACCACAAATTTGAGCCTAATGGTCTCCCCCTTTTTTTCCTGGTCTTGTTATGTTGGGCGTAAAAGAAACTGGCAAGGTGTTTGAAAAAAGCACTATGCCGGTTACTGCAGCTAGACTGCATAGTCATATTACCGGTGTCTGCAGCCAAGATCTCCAAATGTTTTCCCAGATCATTTGTAATAGATTTGATTTTGGTTTCATCTGCCAGGATAATAGGCCATTTAAGCCAACATTTATCATTAGTGGGAAGTACCTCCTTGGTGTATAGTGGAGTCGAGGTAACCCTCTCCCTTCCCCCCCCAAGGATGTGAAATGGTCAAGCTCAGGGGGTTGTGATCGCTTTCGCAGGTGGGATTAATAACCATATCCTGTACCAATGGCCATAAAGTCAAATCCACTAATAGGTAGTCAATCCTACTAGTCCCCTTCAGCCCACAAAAGGTCCTCTTCCCTCTTTTATCAGAGCTAGTTCTCCCATTAGCAGCCCTTAACCTATGTTCTAAAAAGATAGCATTCAACTGTAGGGCTGCTTTCGACCATTTTTTAATGGGGCTTAGCTCCAAAGATGGTACCGACCACACATTATCCTCAGCACTCACATCATGAGACTCAACCCAATCGAGCGGCTCAAAGGTAACATTAAAATCGCCGACCACTAATAAGGGATAATCATTATTCCTTACTTCCAAAAGACTATCCAGGGCAGTCAGAGTAGGAGAGCTGCCTCCTCTTGCACTTCTAGCGTACACTTTATAGATTTCTATGGGCTTGCCCTTGCCACTATTAATCCGGACCCCTAGAATATCTGGGCTATTGGTGTCCAAGACCTTAACACTGCAATTAAGTGAAATGCTAAGTAAAATAAGCAGCCCGCCTGCTGGCCGGCCATATTTGGAAGGGATAGCTGGTCTGTGGTAGGACATAAACCCAGGGATGTGTATCGGGATCTGGCTCCAAGTTTCCTGTAAAAGACAAATCTCATGTTCGTTAATGAGACTGAGCCAGTGGGGGCTATCTTGTTTCCCCCTTATGCCTGCCACGTTCCATGACACTATTTTCAGAGTCGTGCCATTGGCCTCTAGTAGTTGGACCTGGGGAGATGATAGACTGTTTTGGTGGTTTGATTCAAGTGTTGCAAAGTTTAATACATCTACCCCACTAGCTTGACCATAATTTCTTGGCCCTGGCTCAGAAGCAGTGTCTATATCTAACAATGGATTTAAGGATGTATTCTCGATCTTTTGAGAAGGGGTCTCCGAGTTGTTAAATGCTAGGGGGGAGGAATACTCCAAGCCTATACTGGGGATGTAAGGAGGATCCCTGTTGGGGGATAGGTTGGTGAGTCAATCATTCTGAGATAGTGCAGAGAGAGGTGAAGCCCCATGGGGCATAGGGGCAGTTGCTACTCGAGCAAATGATGACGAAATATTTAATTTAATTCGAATATTTGTGGGATGAGGAGGATATGATCTAGCTTCCAAAGCCACTAAGTTATGTGCCAAATGGTCACTGACCAAAGTGAGCTCCAAGACATCTGTTGGGCTATGATCGAGGACACGTCTTTTGGCCTGGACAATATTGTCCCTTATTATGGATCTGCAGCCTCTAGTGTGTCTTAACCAATGGATGGCTTTATTAATGAGAGTATCACCATTTTCATATCTTAGACTGGTGCTGGCCACCTTGGGTACATTGATCAAATAAATGGGAATAGACGCGGAGGTAGTTTGCAATGGAAAAGATTGTTGAGGAGTGGAGGACAAGTAAATGCCCTTACTATGACTTCTGCTCAATTCCTTGGACGCTTGCATACTCAACGGACCCTGCCCATCTGCAACCCAAGGTACACCCCTAGTATTCCTGCCCTGATCAGCCTGAGGCCTACAATTGGTGTCCAATAAGTTGTCTGAGGCCCTAACAGTACTATCACGTAGGCCGGGCTGGGGAGCTCTATTATTAGTCAAATTACGTATACCAATTTGTTTAGTACAGGCCACTACAGACCCCGTCCTCGCTTGGGCGTGGTTAGATGGAGTTGGATCAGATGATGGCACAAGTGGAGGGGGCAGGTATCTGGTATAATCTTCTAACTTAAGGGAGATTTTGGTTACTAGAGTTGTCAGGGTCATTATAGAGCTTTTTAGGGCTACTATTTCCCTTTGAAGATCGGAGTAAGATGGTATAAGTTCTTTGTCATCAACTTTTGGGCCTTGTAGGGGAAGCAAATTTGGCCCTGGCTCGAATATGCTTATCTGGTCCCTATCCACATCATTGCATGAGTCGCTTGAGGCCTGATTGTCTACAAGAGGGGCATAGCGATTGCTCAGGGGAAAATCTGATAATATAGCAACCTCAGAAGGGCACTCCTCGGTCAATTGGCTCACGGAGCCCAAGGTGTTACAATTTTTTGGTATTTCTAAGGGTGATTTGGGAGTCGTGGTTGTGTAAGATTTGTTGTTAACTACCTTCTTAAATAAGGCGGAAATATTCCCATACCCAGTGGTACTAGAACAAAGTCATCTTAAGTGGGATCAGGGGCTTGGATGTATTGCCAGTGGTACAGGTATCAGTGGCTGAGACAGGTGACGTGAGCAGCACCTCACAATCGGCAACTAAGGTCTCAATGCGGCCTAGCACACTCTCTCCTGAAGCCCCCTCCCCGGTGACCGACCCAAAAGGCTGTGACCGTTTTTTAGGTCTCTTCTTAATGGCGCCACCCACTCCAGCCTCGGTCACTTTTCTTTTCCCCATAGTAAATACACTGGGAGACAAACAATAAAACAGTGAGACCAGGCTTACAGAAGTGCAGGATTAGATACTGCCCGTATATAGCACAATTGTCGTCCGAAGGTTAAAAAGTCAAACAGTACCTTGGGGGTCAATGCCCGATTCGTTATGCTGCAGGTGTTAGGGCGGTGGCCCAGCCCGGCCTCTTCCGGGCAAGGACGGTCCCGCCCTTGGCCCGGGCGCGGCCCGGGCGCGTCCCGCACTGCGGGAGCCCGCGCTACAATTTAAAGCGCCTCCTGGCGCTGCTGCGTGACGTGGCGGCCGCTGGGTGCTGTGGACCTTGCAGTCTTGGTCCTGGCAGGGTGGAAACAAGTGGCGGCAATGGAGTCGGGCGTCCCGCGCTGCGGGAGCCCGCCCTACAATTTAAAGCACCTCCTGGCGCTGCTGCGTGACTTGGCGGCCGCTGGGTGCTGTGGACCTTGCAGTTCTGGTCCTGGCAGGGTGGAAACAAGTGGCGGCAATGGAGTCGGGCGTCCCGCGCTGCGGGAGCCCGCGCTACAATTTAAAGCGCCTCCTGGCGCTGCTGCGTGACGTGGCGGCTGCTGGGTGCTGTGGACCTTGCAGTCCTGGTCCTGGCAGGGCGGAAACAAGTGGCAGCAATGGAGTCGGGCGTCCCGCGCTGCGGGAGCCCGCGCTGCAATTTAAAGCGCCTCCTGGTGCTGCTGCGTGACGTGGCGGCCGCTGTGGACCTTGCAATCCTGGTCCTGGCAGGATGGAAACATGTGGCGGCAATGGAGTCGGGCGTCCCGTGCTGCGGGAGCCCGCGCTGCAATTTAAAGCGCCTCCTGGTGCTGCTGCGTGACGTGGCGGCCGCTGGGTGCTGTGGACCTTGCAGTCCTGATCCTGGCAGGGTGGAAACAAGTGGCGGCAATGGAGTCGGGCGTCAAGAATACAGAAAGTTGGTGACACCATCGACGAATTTGTTGAGACACTGGATACACTCATCAAATTAATTTTATGATGAGGAAGCTATATGTCTCAGAGTTAGTGACAAATGCATGTCAGATTCATTCAGACGACAAATGCAGAGAGAAAACCCTTAGTCTGGAGCAACTTCTCATGGCTGCCAGAGCTGAAGAGCGTGCTGATCGGCAAGCTGCTAACATGAAGGCTGGAAGTGTCCACAATGATTCATTCATGGCATGAAAAGTAAGCACAAGGCAGAGGGACGCAGAGTGATGTCCCCACGGAAAAATAAGTTGTGTTTCAGGTATGAATTTTTGTTTCCACATGAAGGTAAATGTCCTGCCATTGGACAGATCTGCAACAGCTTTGGGAAGGAAAACCATTTTGTAACAGTTTGCAAGGCGAAGGAAAAGGCAAGGCGTCAAGGTGCAAATACCAAATGGCTGCCCGACCGTTCTAGAAGCGACATTCGACGCACGTCCACAAGGCCAAGTTACCACACCAGTAGAGGCAGGTCAACATCAAAGGAAGCTGATCGTTATCTAAGTCATCGTCAAACAGTTCTTCAGTATCAATGTCAAGTGAAAGTGAAGCAGATGGTTGTGCAATGTCGATGGTTACCTAGGAAAAATGTGCGCATGTTAGACTGGCCGTATGTGAAGAAAAATACAGGTCAAAGAAAATTCAACATGAAAAAGCACCAAAGTCATTCAAACATTATCTGAAGATTACACTAAAAGTAAACATTTGCTCAATACCTTTCATTATCGACAGTGGTGCATCGATAAATATTATGCCTGAGGAGAAATACAGTGAACTATCTCCATTGCCATGACTTACGCCATCAAAAACCAAAGTGTATACATGGCTGCATTGACGCCATTAAAAAGTCAAGGTTCATTTGTGGCAACAATGAAACACAAGAAAAAAAAGTACAAACACCCATTCATGTACTTCAAGGTACGGCGTCAAGGACTTGTTTACTCAGCTTCAGCACAGCCGCTGATATGGGACTGAGATCCGTGAACTATAACATGAATGCTCATCACGAACTAGTAAGTCAATTCCCTTCGTTGTTTCATGGGCTGTGAAAACTCAAGACTATGAAAGTACACATTAATGAGGAGGTCTGTCCTGTTGCTCAGAGACACAGATGAAATACATTTCATTTACAGGAAGCTGTTGAAAAAGAACTTGAATCATTACTCAGATATAATATCATTGAGCGTTCCACTGGTCCAAAGCTATGGGTTTCTCCCATAGTGGTAGTACCCAAAAAGGACAGTGAAGGAGCTGTATGCATCTGTGTTGATATGCGTCAAGCGAACAAGGCAATTGAAAGAGAACGACATCCAGGTCCGCACATTGCCGACATGATAACACAATTGAATGGTGTAAAGGTCTTCTCTTGCCTCAGTTCGAACAAAGGATATCATTAGTTAGAACTCAAGGAGAATTGCAGGTATATTACAACGATTTCTACACATATTGGTCTGTTCCAATATAAAAGGCTAAGTTTCGGTGTGTCATCAGCAGCAGGGCTTTTTCAAGATGTCATTTGGCGTATCATACAGCCTTTCATGAATGCTTTCAATTATAGTGATGACATATTGGTTTTCTGAGCTACACAGAAGGAGCAAGATAAAGCACTCACGCAAGTGTGTTGTTTACTTTCTGATGCAGGTTTAACTTTGAATGCTGAGAAATGTGAGTTCCATAAGACAAAGCTAAAATTCTTTGGCCATATCTTTTCTGATGGGGGTATAACACCCGTCAACTGCCAATCCCCCACAAGATGTTTCCATGTTACATTTATTCCTTGGCATGGCCAGCTACAGTTCTAGATACATATGAGACTTTGCCACCATAAGTGCTCCGTTGGGAGACTTGACGAAAAAGAATGCTTCATTCCATTGGTCCCATAAATGTGAGCAAAGCTTTAAGACAATCAAACAAGCTATTGAGAACGCTACTGAAATGGCATACCTTTATCCAAAGCTTCATACAGAGGTTGACGCTAGAACCACTGGTGGCCCCAACCTCCAGGGGGCCGTCTCAGCACAATACTCTGGCTGGAGAATTCCTGCATGAGTCCAGAAGGGGCCCCTCCATGTATCGTGCAGGGGGGCCCCCTCAAGTTTCGTTACGCCAGCGCTAGCACAGACGGGTTAGGGGCACTCCTTGCACAGCACAGCAGACACCCAAATGCTCGAAGACATGTTGTGGCATATGCAAGCAGAAGTTTGTCCCAAACTGAACGTGCTTATTCACAACCTGAGAAAGAAAGTTTAGCTGTAGTGTGGGCTTGTGAACATTTCCAAGTATTCTTACATGGAAAGCCTTTACGCTTGTGATGGATCATCAAGCATTATTGACCATCTTTGGCAATCCAAAGGCCAAGATGCCTCATCGTATTGAACGTTGGGGTCTACAATTCCAAGAATTCAACTACATTATCGTGCACCATCCAGGGAAAGATCAAAACACTGCCGACTACTTACCAAGAGTGCCTTTACAGGGCCATGGTACCCCTTTCAAGACAGCTGAAACCTACATAAATTTCATTGTAAAATCAAACACACCAGCTGCCATTTCATTGGAACAAATTGTCACTGCCATGAGTCAAGATAGTGACATGTTAAAACTAAAAGACATTATTATACATCAGTCTTGGAACCAGCACACTTGACCTCTTGCCAGTGACAGTGAATACCTGAAGTATAAAAATGTGAAAGATGAAATGTCCATTTCTCATGAAAGCATTATCCTGAGAGGTTCAAGAATTGTTATTCCAGAGAGTCTGCGACAACAGATAATTGAAGTGGCCCATGAAGGACATCACAGAATCGTTGCCACAAAATGAGTTCTCCGAGACCGAGTCTTTGTTTCCTCATCTTGATGAGAGAGTTGAAACAGAATTGAAGGCCTCTCATCTAAGGAACTGCCTTTCATCAAAAATCACTCAACACACCTTAAACATGTCAGAGTTGCCAAAGCATGTATGGGAAAGAATTGCCGTTTACTTTTTCAGTCCGCTTGACAATGGACATCACCTGAAGAGTCATCAAGAGATTAGACGGCATCTTCATGAAATGGGGTGTTCTTGCAATCTTAAATTCTGACAATGGCCCACCTTTCAACTGTGAATAATTCAGAGACTTTCTCAGTAATGAAATGAAATAAAATGAAATGGGTATTTTGTAAAGAGTGACTGTCACTCAAAAGAGAGCATCCTGGCGTTGTGCTAAGGGCTGCTACAATTCCTGAAGTAATAAAAGAATTAAGGTTATATTAAGCAACTATAAAAAGCATCAGAAGCTGAAAAGAGGCAGGTTTTTAATTCTTTTTTAAAGGTTTCTTGAGATTCAGTTGAACACAAGGTGCTAGGAAGCAAGTTCCACGCCTTGGAGCCCAATACTGCGAAGGAGATTTTAATCGAAAGGATGGCGGTCTCAGGAGGTTAGCAGTAGAGGATCTTAAAGTTAGCCGGAGCCAATTATGGTGGAGCCGGTCATTAAGATATTTAGGGCCCATGGACTTAAAGGCTCTATAAACAAGCCGAAGGATTTTAAAAAGGATCCTTTTATGAATGGGCAACCAGTGTAGTTTTTTTTAGCGCAGCCGATGCTGAGCTCCGTTTAGGAAATTGTAAAACCAGTCTGGCTACTGTATTCTGCACCATCTGAAGTTTGTGGAGGAGGCGTTTGGAGCAGCCAGCATAAAGATTATTACAGTAGTCTAATCTGGATGTAATTAAAGCAAAGGCTACCGTTTTCCTGGCTGCCAGAGGCAGGAAGTGAAAAAATGTGTTTAAAGATTTTATGAGATGAAAGCACATATCTGCAACTCCTAGGGCTTGTGGTCTCCAAAGGTTTTTAGCAACCTTTACTGTGGCTGGAGGGAGAGCGGACAGAGTTTTTCCACCATATTATGGGACAGAAGATGTTGGTTTTCCCCCAAAAAAGTATTTCTGTTTTGTCGGAATTACATTTAAGGTTGTTCTGCATCCATAGAATTATGTCGGCAAAGCAATTCAAGGAGTTGACTTCAGAGGTAAATGAGCTTTTATCTAAGGACACAATTAATTGGGTGCCATCAGCATATGAGGTAGTGGCAATCCCATATGAGGCAACTAGTGAAATGAGGGGGGCCATATAGATGTTAAAAAAGGCAGGGCTCAGAGAAGAGCCCTGTGGTACACCCAACGTAACTGCTCTTTCTGGTGACAACATTTTTCCAAAGCATACTGTATGCCTCCTATTAGTCAGGAAAGATTTTATCCAGGCTTTGGATTTGTGAGAGATTCTGATGTTCTGAAACCGCTGCATTAGAATGGCATGCAAGATGGTGTCGAAGGTAGCAGAGAGATCTACCAATAACAAAACAGCATTGTTACCTGAGTCTAAAGTCATTTTGATTGTTTCCGACACTTCGAGAAGTGATGACTCAATTGAATGTTTAGCCTAAAGCCAGATTGTCGGTATAGAGTGTCGGAATTCTCAAGGAAGGTCATGAGTTGTAGGTTTACAATTATTTCTAGAATTTTGCTTAGCATTGGAAGGAAGGAGATAGGCCTTAAGTTGGACAGGGTAGTAAAGTCAGCTAGGGTTTTTTTTGTATAGGCTTGAATATTGTCAGTTTGCCCTCTAAGGGAACTTCTGCTTCCATAAGTGATGCATTTAAGAGCTGATTGATAATGGGGTTGACCGTGTCAACTGCTGCATGCAATACTGATGGTGGACATGGGTTGCGGGGAGACCCAGATTTGCTAGTCAAGATAGCTTGACGAGAGTGGGCTAGAGAGATTTCCTGAAATACAGTTAATCCTCCCTTTGAGGAATTATTAACTCCCACTGTGGGGGATCTTTTGACCTGTCAATGCTCGGGGTTGAGATGAAGCCTTGTTGGATGGCAGATATTTTGTCCTTGAAGAAGGTCATGATTTGGTCACAGAGAGGCTAGGAGCGAGAAATCTCCCCGGCAAGAGCTTTTCGTTGGAGAAATGTTTTTGAAATAGTGAAGAAGGCTTTAGAATCGTACCAGGCCTCTTCAATTTTTGATGTGTGATATGACTTATATAAGAATATATAAGAATATATTTTAATGTGAAGTATCAGAAGAGCACACCTCTTTGGCCACAGGCCAATGGCCTTGTTGAACATCTCATGAGTACTCTTAAGAAAGCTGTTCAGCAATCTGTATTGGAAAAGCTCGACCATAAGACTGTTTTCAATTCTATGCTTCGAGCTTACTGTTCGAAACCTCACTCGACCACAGGTGAAAGCCCTGCAACCTTGATGTTCAGGAGAGCTATGATGACCAAGTTACCTCAATGGACCAAGAGAAGATCAAATACTGGGGAAGAAACCCATATAAAAGACTTGGATCGTAAAAAGAAAATGAAGGCCTATGCAGACAAGCACCGACATGGGAAAAACGTTACTTTCACTAGAGGAAATCGAGTGCTTATCCGTCAGTCTAGAAAACAAAAATGTGATGCTTCCTTTGATGCTGAGCCATTATATGTTGTGACCAGCAAAGGACACATGGTTACTGCCCAACATTCTGGGAAGTCCCTTACGCAAGATTCCTCACATTTCCGACATATGACTAATTGCTCATCAGGCACTGATGTCAATGTAGAGACTGGGTCTGAAAGGACAATTGAAGAGCCCCTGACTGCTGGTGTTCATACATCGCCAACGCAGATCATGATCACTTCTAATGCCTGTCCCCAGTTTCCAAATACACGATCGGGACGTGTGATCAGAGCACCACGAAGTCTCATCAAAGAGCTATAATTGTATATATTTTTGTAAAAAATTGTCCTTTTTTATTTAACAGAGTTAGCAATGACTGAACCATTTTGGCTCTTGATGGACTCTATAGAACTGTGACATAAGTGTTAGAGCATAGTGAAGTGAATGTGCAGGTTTAGAATGTTGAGTTTGCGGTTACATGCAGACGGATAAAAACGTATTATACCAGGCTCTGTGTGTGGCGTAGTCATTGGTGGGTACCCAGGCTGGGGAGGACGCTACACACTCCAGTATAGGTGAGTACCTTATGCATTTTAAAATTGGTAGGACATTCTGTACTAGAGCTGAAATGGCCTTGCCACTGGAAGACCCATCCTATGTTTCATATTTTGAGAACAAGGAAGACTACCTCCTCTACTTCATCCACTCCTCCCCATCTGTTAGTTGACGGAACACCTGGGTAAGAAGTAGAGGAGATCTTAAACTCATGATATAATAGATGGCAACTGCAGTATCTAGTGGTGTGGAAGTGTTCCGATGTATCTAACAAGTCCTGTGAATCAGCAATCTTTGTCCAAGCCCCAAGATAAGTAAGAGCATTCCACAACATGTTTCCCAACAGGACAAGCCCCAAGGAGGGCCTTTGAGAGGGATATAATGTCAGGTCACTGAGAAAACCCCAAACAAGAGAGATAGGAGAAATTATACCTGGGGGAAGTGGAGAACGGAGCAATGGAAACTACAATCATGGAGGACAAAGACTTCCTGGGCTAGGTCCAAAACACACTGCATTAAACTCCAGGGATAGACAAAGGGATCTTTTAAACTGGTCCAGGCACATGTCTCCCTAACAAATGCTACTAACCAAAATGTCTGCCTGTTCCAGACTCTCGTCCACTGCTGAAATGCATTATCGGAAGGAGACCCCAGCCCTTGGGGTATCCTTCAAAGGATTATGGAGCCCTCACACAACAAAGTATCATGCTTCATCATCGGGCCAGTGCCTCATTGTGAGAAGTTGGCCTGGCATATGCTGTCCACTAATTATAGTGGGCACCTTGCACCAGTCCAAATCGACTCTTATGGTAGGTAGGTTAAAGACAACCTTATTGAAAGCTATCCTAGTGGTAGCTGTGGAGAGCAGCCTTCAGGCTAAGTCTTGAAGGAATGTAAAGCAGCTTGTTTTACCAGTCTATAATCTCTTGAGTGACCAAATGAAAGAGCACCACACCAGGTATATATTCAAAATATATGTATTTATTACTAAACACACCCCTCTAGTCTCTTTATGAGGCTAGAGTTCGAAGTACATAGGTTATAAGATCTTAAATCACAGTAATAGCACAAATACACGTTTGGGCCCTAGGGGCGTACCAAACCATATACCAATAAAATGGTATGCGAACCACGACTGAACTAGACACTAGGCCTAGAGCCTCTAGAAGTGCTTGGACCACAAGGAACCACCCAAGGTAGTGACACAGGGGACCCACGGGAGACGCGTGCAGTGTAAATACACAACCGCGATACGCCGTTTACTTCTATGGAGAAAGTCGGGATCGGGAAAATAGAGGAAAGGGACACTTTAAAGAGGACTAGGACAAAACCCTTTGAGATCTAGGACTTTGAAGAGTCTCTACCCACGGGAGCACCGGAGTACTCGTGTTACCTCACCCAGGGAAGCCGGGTGCATAGGTGCCTTTCGGGGTCGGGTTTCGTCGTCGTTTCTTATGGCGATCTGCTGCAAAGTGCGGCTGGCGACCAGGAGAAAAGTGTCCGGGTGGATCCAAGAGTGGATCGGAGTTCTGAAGAACCTGAAAGCAGAGGGGACAGAGTCTGGGTCACTAGCCAGTGACCAGGGAGGCGATGGACAGATGCCCACCGATGTCGAGTGCTTCAGGTGCGTTGACGGTCGTCTCGTTTCTGCAGCCACGAGGTCCAGGAGGCGTTGTCGGCGACCAGGAGCAGGATTCGGGCTGGTACACGATGTCTGTCGAGTGCTGCGGTGTCGGCGACCAGATTGGACCCAACAAGCCTTGGCAACGGCAAGTCTCGATGTAGCTGAAGATCGTCGATGGTGCAGACCAGCAAGGTCTGGGGAACTCACCCAGCAAGGGTAAGTGAGGGCAGGCCTGGAGCAACCAGACTGCCAAGTAAAGAAAAGATTGGCCTTCGGTAAGGGCTACTAGCCAACGGGCTAGCGGCCGCGAAGGAGCCTCGTGACGCCGCACGTGGAGCTGGCTTACAGGACACTCGTGGAGTGGGGGCCAGTGATCTTCGGTGCAGGTGGTGCTGGAGGCTAGGGCTACTCGGAGCCCAAAGCACGACTTCTTGGGAGACCCAGAAGATGGTGCACTTGCAAATGTGCTCGGTGTCCAGGGGTCACGGTCTCACGTTACCCACGATAGCCACGGGCCTCAGCTTTGCTGGGGACTCAGGGTAGCCTCGGGAAGTCTGAGAATCCACCTCTGGTGATGCGATGACTTCGGCGTCCGACGGGAGCTTCAGTGATGCGAACCGGACAGATGCTTCTTTGGTGCCTGCCAAGCAGGGGAGTCACTCCTTGACCCCAAGGGAGATTCTTCAGTCCTCTAATCTTGTCGTAGAGCGTCGAAGGTCCAGGATTCCGTGTCAGAGTTTCGTCCAGGTATAATCTAAAGTCCTAAGGACTGGGTTCCTACCTTTATTCTAAAAATAGGGGATGGACTACTCTGTGGCCCCACCTATGGGTGGGTCAGGGCAGAGGGGTGGCTACACCCTTTCCCTTTGTCCAGTTCGCGCCAAAGCAGGGGCTGCAAGCCCCTGATCCGGTTTGAACTGGGGTATGCACAGGGACACCAAATGTGCCCCCAGTGCAGGACTTCAAAGCACCCGAAAGTGCTCCCGCCCAGCCCCAATACACATTGTCCTGTCTGGGGAGGTGGTCACACCTCCCTGGGACAGGAAACCTATTGTCCAGGCCTCCCCTGCCGGAGTTTCGTCCAGCAGCAGGAGGCCAGACTCGTGTCTGTGGCAGCAGCATCCATTTTGTGATGCCAGGGCTCTGGAAAGAAGTTACCGGACTCGTCAGAGTTAACATGCCTTTCCCTCTAGAAGGGTGGAATGCTACCCCCGCCGCCAGAATTGGCGGGGGGTAGTATTCCAAGATGTTTGACACCAAACACGACATGTTTCGGTGCAGCCATTCCATAGTTAGCATTTTACCGCGAGGATATAATGCGTTTAAGAGTATATGGTCAGGCTGCACTACAAACAGCATCAGAGATGGTCTCCGAACGCTGCAGAGGGGCCCTGCTCATGCAGGGGCACCCTCTCACATAGGAACCATGCACTCTGCCTTTAGGATTGATAAGGCCTGCCTTAGGAGTGACTTATAGGTTTATATGTGTGTATGCATTTAGTGATATAGGTAACCTATACCACAGCAAGGGGTGCATGCACCACCTTACCCAGGCTGCTGTAGCAGACCTGTGGTGTCAGTTTGGATGGCCTACCAGGGGTGGCATAATATATGCTGCAGCCCCTGGCAGGCCTCTGAGGTACCTATGCCCTTGGTACATAGTATACCATATACTAGGGACTTACAAGGGCACTCCAGATCCCAATCAGAGATGTGCCTAAGGCACATGGAGACCCTTTTAAAGAGGAAACAGCTAGGCTGGGGTTCTGAATAGCAGGGCCCCAGCCAGACTAATGTCGAAAACCAGTGAAGTATCAGCAAAAAGTGGGGGTACCCCTGTGAAGCAGATCCTACTCTCCTACACTCATTAGGCAGGCTCTGCAATGCCGGATCGGCGCCCATAAGGGGGCTCTTTATCGGAGATCTTTTTCCTATGTGAACCCACTGAGGTGTGCCTAATCCTGTAGTGAAAGGTAATGGTGTGTGATGTGGTGCAGGGTGTGGTTAAACAATATTAATTAAAATAGGCTGTAACTCCATGGACACTTTTAATCAGATTCAGGGGAGGTAGGTCTGATTAAAAACGAAGTGCAAACTAAATAAGGCATAATGTGTCAGATGTTTGCTATATCAAAGGAAGGTCGACATGTTTCATGCCACTGTTAGTCCCTCAAGGGATCCACGGCATTTCATCAGGACCATAAACAAAGTACCTCATCAACGCACCCAGATCACTGGAGGCAATGTTAACCCCAGTGATAAGTACAAACACAGGTAACCATTACCATCCCCTTGGTGGAAGGGATCCTTGTACCTATAAGAAGGATAAACCACAGACAGCACATATATGAAATGAGAGACACAGATTACGGCCTTAAATTGGACAATGCACACATGCATGGGACAATTTCCATAGTTTTTTTTCTTTCTTTTTTTTAAATCGTTTTTTTATTAATGAATTACAGACACAGTTACAACTTGGTCAGCTTCCATTTCCCATTCAATTCACAACCAAGATAGACATTACTTCAGCGTATTAATCTGAGTCCAATTCTTCCTCGATCACTGTTCCGGTATTGTCTTATCGTCTCCTAGTCCCATTCGGCCTCCCTGTGGGGCTGGTGCAAATTCCCCCTCCATAGGCATTCCATTTTCCCCAGATCAAGTCCCACTTCTTTGGCAGCCTCTACCACTATATACCGCCCTTTCTGTGATCATGCATTCGTCCATGTCTTTCCCCTAGTCCCAGGGCAGCGGAGCGTCCTGAGCCCCCCAGTATCTAGCTATGTTACGTTTTGCTATTGTCATTCCCTTTTAAAAAAAAATAATTTTAGAGAAATTTTTAAGTACACGTTTCCCCCTCTCCTACCTCCAACCCCCACCACCACCCCTCCCCACACTGTGAAATTACATACCAAAGCAGAAGGAACCAGGATCCATTGGAGATCACATTCTATGTCTAGTTAAATACATAGCTCAAAGAGAAATAAATACATAGACTTTTCATAAAATAATTATTCAATTAATTGATATAAGCCATTATTCTAGTCAGTCAATCATTTAAAGTGCATGTGCGATTTATCCCTTCTTTTATTTTGTCCAACCAGGCTAATACAGCCATATTTTAGTCCTTACCCCCATACCCTAAAACCACCAAGACAAAATAATTTCCCCCAAAATTGTAGGCACCCGGCCCCCTTCAACAAAATTGAAAAAGGAGGTAGGGTAAAAACCAGGATCCATCAATGATCAAATCTAAGACCAAGTAAAATACAGAACTTAAAAAAAGAAATAAATGCATAGGTTTCCCCCAGGGAAAAAGAGAAAGAAATTCAATAGCTTGTAAAAGCACTTGTTCTATTTGACCAGTCCTATAAAGTGCATGTACAATTTATCCCTTAGTTTGATCTACCCAACTGGACAGGTGCTCCCATATTTTAAAACCTTTTTTCCGTGCCCTAGAGCCTTTTCAAGCATAAATAGATTTTTTAAAGATTATAAGTGGACAACAATCGGGCCAGCCACTGCTGGAAAGCGGGGGGATCTGGATCCAACCAGGACGAGGAAACACTTAGCCTGAATATAGCCATTGAGATACTTAATAACTCTCTTCCCTCGTTGGTACTACCACCCACTTGTGTGCCCAATAGGATTAGGGCTTGGGTCATAACTACTTTCAGGCATAACTTGTCTCTAAAAAATTCCCCCATTTGATTAATAACCATTGAAAGAGACACACAAGTTGCAAACATGTGGACTAAATCTGGCTTGTAAAGGGCGCAGCGTGGGCACCGCGTTCCTTTCCCTTCACCCCACTTTGAAATTCGATATGGTGTGAAGTATAAAAAGAAACAAGTTTTATGAAATTGAACCTGCAATTTAGCTGACATCAGTGCAGTTTGAGCGGTTAAAAAAGCTTGATGAAACAGAGTATCTGTAATATCAAGTTTAACTTGCCACCTTTCTAAGTACTTCTCCATATCATCCTTCATTAACCCATTTAAAAGACAATAAATAGTCCAGATACGGGGGGGGGGGTCCATTTTTTAATTTCTCCCCTAATTCATTTTTAATTATTTTCCCTCACCCACCCCCTTTCTTCTGTAAGAGGTCCCTTATCTGGAGGAAACAAAGCTTGAGGCCGAATAAAAACACCCTATTTTGTTAATGCCGGACCTCAGCCATTTACTCCTGCATGAATCAGAGAATATCTCTGGTAGATTTTCATTACCCTGGAGTGGAGTATAAAAATTGAGCCTGCCTAATACAAAAGGCGACGAATAGGAACCCATATTTTATAGGCAGTCATGAGAGTCTTAAATCTGAGCAGAGTAGCACTCCCCCCGAGGGGAATGTCCCCCTGGGCACCAAATAAGTCCTCGACCGAAGATTTAAATGCTTTTGAAATCCTTTTTTCAAAGAAAGAATGGCAATAGTTCAAATGGGATTAGTTCATTTAATGTATTTGTTATGTCGTTGTCACATGAATTAACTTAATTCACGAAGCATACAAGTTCCATAATGCATTGAAATTATGGCTTTGATCAATAATAATGTTTTTCCACAGTTATGGTCTTCCCTTTAATTTTCCCAATGCATTTCGGGCGCACTGCCCTTCATCAGGGGATGGAATCTATAAATGTAATATGAGGATTAATTAACACGAGGAAACCAACGCACACAACGACGATTCAGTGAGTGATTAAAAGATGTTTAACGTGGCTAAGGTCCAGATTCCAACGTGAAAAAGTGTGTTGTACTCCTTATGACCATTGCAAAGTGCCATGAGGTGTGAATAATAATAAACCGTGTCCGTGAAGCGATCCCAAGACGGGTCTATTGATCTTCTGAAAATATGTGTTGTGACATCGGTGAAAAATACGATTTGAAATATGCGTTTAAAAAGTGCAGATTGACAAGATCGTGTTGTTCCATGGACGCGGTTAAATACGCCCATGTTTGTGACTAAACATGCTATTAAGTGAAAGCCCATTGTTGGTATGTGTGAATTACTAAAAATATCAGAAGGTTAAAGCGGTTAGTAATATGCCGCGAAATGGCCATATGCAAATCAGTCTGACCCTGTGCCTCATGGGAACAGTCCAGCCCGAACTGCCAAGCCATGTCTTCCCTGGACCAGAAACAAGCATCCTGGGACCGGTTTCAGGTTTAAAACCCTCATCAGCCAGGCTATCTTGAATCCAGTGGCAAAGTGAGCAAGGGACCCACGTCTGGGCATACCCTGCCAACTTAGGGCGAACAAAGCGATACCAAAGGGGATGATGGACGGAGCGTTAGAGCAAATCAAACACTCACCCCCAGTCAACTGATCTGGGTTTAATCCATCATCATTCTTTAGCTCACTCCACCGGTCGCAGGATGCTTGTTTCCGGTTCAGGGAAGACATGGCTTGGCAGTTCGGGCTGGACTGTTCCCATGAGGCACAGGGTCAGACTGATTTGCATATGGCCATGTCTGAACTGGGGTGGTGGAGTGAGCTAAAGAATGATGATGGATTAAACCCAGATCAGTTGACTGGGGGTGAGTGTTTGATTTGCTCTAACGCTCCGTCCATCATCCCCTTTGGTATCGCTTTGTTCGCCCTAAGTTGGCAGGGTATGCCCAGACGTGGGTCCCTTGCTCACTTTGCCACTGGATTCAAGATAGCCTGGCTGATGAGGGTTTTGAACCCGAAACCGGTCCCAGGATGCTTGTTTCCGGTCCAGGAAGACATGGCTTGGCAGTTCGGGCTGGACTGTTCCCATGAGGCACAGGGTCAGACTGATTTGCATATGGCCATGTCTGAACTGGGGTGGTGGAGTCAGCTAAAGAATGATGATGGATTAAACCCAGATCAGTTGACTGGGGGTGAGTGTTTGATTTGCTCTAACGCTCCGTCCATCATCCCCTTTGGTATCGCTTTGTTCGCCCTAAGTTGGCAGGGTATGCCCAGACGTGGGTCCCTTGCTCACTTTGCCACTGGATTCAAGATAGCCTGGCTGATGAGGGTTTTGAACCCAAAACCGGTCCCAGGATGCTTGTTTCCGGTCCAGGGAAGACATGGCTTGGCAGTTCGGGCTGGACTGTTCCCATGAGGCACAGGGTCAGACTGATTTGCATATGGCCATGTCTGAACTGGGGTGGTGGAGTGAGCTAAAGAATGATGATGGATTAAACCCAGATCAGTTGACTGGGGGTGAGTGTTTGATTTGCTCTAACGCTCCGTCCATCATCCCCTTTGGTATCGCTTTAGTCACAAACATGGGCGTATTTAACCGCGTCCATGTAACAACACGATCTTGTCAATCTGCACTTTTTAAACGCATATTTCAAATCGTATTTTTTACCGATGTCACAACACATATTTTCAGAAGATCAATAGACCCGTCTTGGGATCGCTTCACGGACACGGTTTATTATTATTCACACCTCATGGCACTTTGCAATGGTCATAAGGAGTACAACACACTTTTTCACGTTGGAATCTGGACCTTAGCCACGTTAAACATCTTTTAATCACTCACTGAATCGTCGTCGTGTGCGTTGGTTTCCTCGTGTTAATTAATCCTCATATTACATTTATAGATTCCATCCCCTGATGAAGGGCAGTGCGCCCGAAATGCATTGGGAAAATTAAAGGGAAGACCATAACTGTGGAAAAACATTATGTTGATCAAAGCCATAATTTCAATGCATTATGGAACTTGTATGCTTCGTGAATGAAGTTAATTCATGTGACAACGGCATAACAAATACATTAAATGAACTAATCCCATTTGAACTATTGCCATTCTTTCTTTGAAAAAAGGATTTCAAAAGCATTTAAATCCTCGGTCGAGGACTTATTTGGTGCCCAGGGGGACATTCCCCTCGGGGGGAGTGCTACTCTGTTCAACGTTACGTTCTGGTTGGAGAACGATCCCCCAGGAGCACCTTTCAACCTATAAGAATAAGAACTCATTTATACTTTTACAACCCCGTAGTGCATGGGCTACAACTAGTTTTTGAGTCTTAAATCTGACCCTTTTGTAGTACCCCAACTCCGATTATCCATTCAAAAGGAGAACAGTACGTCGGTGGGTCGTCGCTGGGGAGTTCCCTCAGAAGAATCGTAAAATGCACTAGGGCCGTGGCCCAATAATGAAGCTTTATACTAGGTAGTGCCAGCCCACCGTGCTCTTTAGGAAGTGTCAGCAGTTGAACCGACCTTCTGGGTTTCGAATAAGCCCAAATAAATTGTGAAAAAATATTATCGAATTTTTTAAACCAGTGATTAGAAAAAAGAAGGGGAATGGCTCTCATTACATATAGTAATTTGGGAAAGTTCACCATGTTTATTAAATTGCACCAACCCACCAATGTTAAATGCAAATTTTCCAACTTCCTCAGCGTGTGTTTGGTTTTTTCTGCTACAGGTGTTAGATTTTCGTCTACAATAGCATCCAAATCCGCCTTAATTATAACCCCCAAGTAACTAGCACTCTCAACTAATCTACTATCCATCATTATACCATGCTCATTAATAACTATCTGCATTTTCCCTCTGTTCAGGGAATAACCTGATAGTTCCCCAAAAACCATTGCTTCTTCTTCTATGGGTTTTATAGCGAGCTCGGGGTTAGGGTTAGCCACTGCCACATCATCGGCATAGGCCAAAACTGAGGTGCGATAGCCTTGCGCTACTACAGGAGGTATGCTTGGATTAGCTTCCAGCTTTTGTAAAAAAGGATCTGTATACAGCGCAAAGAGTAATGTAGCCAATTGGCGGAACGAACTCGGCAGGAATATGTGCAAAGGGAGGTTACTAATATCAGGGACTCCGATTCAGGTATAGTTACCGACTCTAAAGGGATTCAAGAGGCTTTTCAGAAATTCTATCAAAACCTGTACACTGAGGAATTTGAGAGGACAGGCCCTCAGAAACATGTCTCCATCAGTAACTATCTCAACTCAGTGCCTATGGCTCTACTGAAGGAGGAAGAGAAAGAGTACTTAGAAGCACCTCTGGTCGTGGATGAGATGCTTTTGGCACTTTCGAGTCAATCTGATGGGAAAACTGCGAGGCCCGATTTAATACCCTCCGAGTTTTATAAGGTATTCGCAGAACAGCTAAAAGATGTAATGATGGATCTCTTTACGCAAACATTTAATGGGGATACTCACCCAGTCATGGGCGGAAGCAAAAATTATTGTTTTTCTCAAAAAGAATAAACCAGTTCAAGAGCTAGGCTCTTATCGTCCAATTACCCTGGTTAACTGTGACGCTAAGGCTTACTCAAAGGTGCTGGCTTCCTGACTGACCCGAGTGATTGGTAAAATGGTGGTCAATTATCAGCATGGATTCATCCCCGGGAGGGGGACTATTGACCATATTAGAAGAATAATATCCCTTTTTGAAGCAGGACAAGTGTCAGGAGACCCTATGGCGGAAATCTAGCTTGACGCAGAGAAAGCATTTGATAGGGTCTCCTGGCACTTTCTGTGGATCATAATGCAGAGGAAGGGGATAGGTCCAAACTTTATTAAGGCAGTCAGAGCCCTATATATAAATGCAGTAGCCAGAGTTTGTATAAACGGTGAATTATCTAGACCCCGGAGTATTACAAGAGGGACCCGACAAGGCTGCCCATGCTCCCCATTGCTATTGTCATTCCCAATGTCGCCCATGTCTGATCTTTCTGGCTCAGGTCCATTCCCTCCCACATATTCAGGAGGCATAGTTTCAGCTCTAGCTCTATTCCCCCGCAGACTCCTGCAATTATGTTCACCACCTCCTTCCAATAGTTCTTAATTACTGGGCAGTCCCATACTAAGTGGTAGAATGTTCCTTCATGTCCACAAGCTCTCTGACAGTATTTCGTGATTCCTCTACCCATTTTGGCCAGTGTAGTTCTAAGTAGGTATGTTCTGTGTAGGATTTTCAATTGAATGAGTCTTAGCTTGGCTGATATCGCTACCTCCCGGGGAGAGCCCAGAGCATCCTGCAAGTCATCGCCGTCCAGTTCACCTAAATCTCGGTGCCAAAGGTCCCGGAGTCTTCCTAGGGGGGTCAGAGGAGTTGCATATAAGCTTTTTGTAGGTTAGGGAGATTGCCTTCTTGACCATAAATTCTCTGAGAAGCCTGTCCTCTAGGGGTGAAGCTTCCGGGAGACTACTTCTCGGAGGAATTGCTGCCAATAATGCAGTTTAACTTGGAGGTATCTGAAAGTTTCGGTCGGGGCTAGGTCATACTTTGCCTGGAGTTCCGCAAAGAGGACTACCTCCCCCCTTATCCATAGGTCTCCCACTGTTGAGATACCGATAAGGTCCCACTTATTAAATCCCTTGCTTGTGTAAAGCCCCCCTAGTCTCTTGCTATCCCAAAGTGGCATATTTTGAGTTATTTTTCCCTGCCACCCCAACCTTTTGTTCACCTTATGCCAAAGTGTGATCGTGTGTGCTGTGGTTCCGTTCAACTTCTTCTCTCTCTGTTTCATATATACGGTTCTCAAATATCCTCCCTCTCCCATCAAATGTCTGTCCATCCTGTAGGCTGGTTCGTCCTGTGGTCGGTGTACCCATTGGTTGACCACCTCCAACTGTGCCGCCCAGTAGTAAATTTCAATCCGTGGCAGTGCTATGCCCCCATCATACCACCCGCGTATTAACTTCCGTGTAGCTGTTCTCGGGTGCTTACCATCCCACCGCCTGACAATTTCCATTGTT
Organism: Calotriton arnoldi; assembly: GCA_963921515.1. Taxonomy (NCBI): domain Eukaryota; kingdom Metazoa; phylum Chordata; class Amphibia; order Caudata; family Salamandridae; genus Calotriton; species Calotriton arnoldi. Next base: position 296,625 of record CAWUFW010004688.1, read on the forward strand.
AATTGCTAATAAGAATGCCACAATCAAACACAGCAGCTCAAGTGGTCAGCGTGTATCGTAGTGGTATTCTACTTGTGCACACACAACCAGATGCTGTATCCCCCATTCAGCACCCAAACGAGTGTAGACTCCGGACATTGCGGTCACTAAAATGAGCATTAGCGCGTTGGGTATCAATACAAGGTAATACAGGAATTTGGGAAAGGTTTTCTCACCCGAGGCCCTGTAAACTGGTGGCCCATCAGCTGCACCCAACACTAAGCTTAGGATCATATCTTTGGGGTTAAAAAAGATAAACAAAGTCGAAGTGAAGACCGTCCGACATAAAACGAGATATATAATAGAGCAATCATGGGAAACTCTTGCCAGCTCTGGGGATCTAATTCCCTAGCAGCTTTTGTGTTTAGGAATTGTTTTCTGCTGGTTTCAAATTCATTTCCTATTTGTTGTATCATTTGGAATAGATGTTCACACTTATGATTTGAAGGTTTATTCTTTTGTGTAATATTCAATATCCTCTATCATGGAGTTTTGTTATAATCTTATGTACCCCCTCCTGATTTCTTCACATTAAATTTGCTTATAGTTTGAAAAATATATTCCCGTGCTGTGAAACTGCTTATTATAGATTTTTCATATTCCAAATAAATGCATTGATGCCCAGATTATCTAATAGTCAGCCACCATTTGGGGCTCGACCAACAAGTAATAGACTGGAGTAAATCAACTGAGTACATTGAACAAAATCCCTTGTAGGCATATTTACCTATTATTAGCTGTTCTGCCCAAGCCTCCAAGGGTATATTGGGTTTCCCACTTTTCTGTTACTGTATCCCCCATTCAGCACCCAAAAGAATGAGTATAGACCACTGAGATTGTGGTCACTAAAATGAGCATTAGCTTGTCGGGTATCAATACAAAGTAATACAGGAAATTGGGAAAGGTTTTCTCACACAGGGCCCTGTAAACTGGTGCCCCATCAGCTGCATCCGACACTATGCTTAGGATCATATCTAAGGGGTTAAAAAGATAAAGTCGGAGTGAAAACCATTCGACACAAAATGAAACCGACAATGGAGCGGTCATGGGGAACTCTTGCCAGCTCCAGTGACCCAAATTCAATGATGCAACTTTCTTTTAATCCAGTGGAAGCCCAGTGGTGCTCTTACCCAAGTCTCGGCGTGCCGGTAGAATGTACCAAAGATGCCTGAACTGGAAGTTTAAGGAGCTCCCAATTGGCAGGCAGCCAATGGGTTGATGCTGGACGCTAGACCACATCTCTGGCTACACTGTGCACCATATTGGAGGTAGGCGCGCTCTTGTACCAGATGACGTGGTGCATTGAGATGGAAGTGCAATCCCTGGCTATTATGAGAGCTTCCAAAAAAGGAAAGAAATGATCCAAGAATAAAAGTACCCGCAGCGCTCATGAGGCATTCTGGTATCAAAGTTTAATGAATCTGCCTTGCTGGAAAATAGGGCCTCATTGCAAAATGCTCTCAGATGCCAACCCGTCGCTACAGTGGTCAGGATATAGTGGGAGAGGCCTGCACAAAAAGCCTGCAGAAAGGGCATGGCATTCGACTTATATTGTCAGAATGTGATTTTTGGCTAAAATAAGTTGCTTATATGTATCTCTAGGACAACAACATGTCACTTCCATGTATTACAGAGACTACATTGGTGTTAGTTGGACTAACCCTTGTGTGAACGGACAGCAATGAGTCTTAGGACAAAAAACTATAATTGGGACCAGGGGATCTCATCATTGAGACCCCTGGTATCTGTGGACAATCTATAGACCCATCTTTGTTTCCTCCTGAGAAGTTGTTGTGAAAAAAAGAAGTCACTCTTGATTGTCTCCAACACCACCCATCTCATGTCGTTTGCAGTGTGTTTAGTGTCTACATAATGTTTTGTCAATTTTGCTGTAGATCGTCTGCACCTAATGGTACTTGGATTTTCATTAATGTGGGTTCAGACCATTCTCACTGTCATTCCCACATACTGCAACTTACATGAGCAGGCGATTAAATACACACATTGTGTGGTCTTCCAATTTGTGTGTTTTTTAATGTGCCATGAGAAGGTGCCATCCAGAAGCGAAAGAGATGTAAATGTTTTCGTCAGGTGGCAAATATTGCAACCCCAACATGGATGGTGTCCCATCACAGGGTGTAGATTCCAGAGTGTAGTGTCTTGTAAATATGTATAGTGGGATCCTTCTGGTCCCTGATGGACTCCATAGATGAATGATGTAATCGTTTAGGTGTGTCTGGGTGTGGTTAATAAAGTTCATGGCTCATTGCATACAGTTAGTTAATGGTTACACTCTTAAGAATAAAGACGTGCACTATGGAGCTCCGTGTGTGGTGTGGTCATTTGTATGCTCCAGGGCTGGGAAGGACGCTACAACTAGAAATGAGTTAGGGGATCTACAACCCGAAGTAACTAGAGTGCTCTCCCTGAGAGTTTGCAGAGGCAGCACACTGCTTGTGTGTGCTGCATGCACCTCAGTCGAAGTGAAGCAGTCGATGGTTGGTGTATGTGGAGTCAAAGCGCCACTCCAGCCAGCAGAGAGCTTTCGAAGAAGGCGGAAGCCCCACAGAAAGTTCAGCCACAGTAGGCCCGGGACCTGCAGGTAAGGTCAAAAGATGAGGTACTGCGCCACAACATAACACATAGCCAGCATATATACAGTACGTTAGAGCTAAAGGCAGCAACAACCCGATACAGTGCAGCGCAGAAGGCTGTGATAGCCAGGCACAAAAGCGTCAAAAGCAGAAGCATCCAAGTGCCATGAAGCGCTAAAGGCAGTGAAAACTAGGTACGATGCCTAAAGATGAGAACAGTGATGACCATGCGCATGAGAAAAAGCAGCCACTCCTAGCCAAAGATGAAAAAGAGGCCATATGACATCAGATTGGCCGCAATGATGCTGATGCAAGCACACAGCTGGGGCTTAGAGATGGTATGAATGTAGTAGGTCCTAGTTGGCAGCCGACGGTGCCAGAGCAAGCCCTGCTCTCGACAGCAGGAAGTTCCACAGGTCGTTATGATGCCGCCATGTTTTTGAAGCCGCCACTTCCATTCGATACCGCCAAAAAACCTGAACCTTGGCGCCAGATGGACTGCCTGGATCGAAAAATTTGATGATTTCTTCTACGCGCTAGAAGAAACAAATTACAAAAAGATCATCAAATACTTAAAGCATCTTGCAGGTGATGGTTTGAAAGAAGCATTAAAGAAAATACCACAACCTGATGAAACATCTTTCGATCAGATTAAGACAGCATTGGGAATGTTATGTTATGTTATCTGAGTTTATAAAGCGCACAGCTGCCCCAGCAAAGAGGCGTCCCGGCGCTACCAGCGTCAGAAGGAACAGGGTCAAGAACACAACAAGTAGGCAAAGGGAATATACAGAAGACAAAAAGGACTAAGCAGAAGGAAAAAGGAACGTTTTAATTGCTTTCCTGAAGTCCACCATGCGATCCAAGCTGCGAATCTGAGGAGGCAGGGAGTTCCACAGCTTGGCAGCTAAATAACGGAAGGACCGACCTCCAACCCGAAGGCGCTTCACATGGGGGACAGTTACCAAATGCTGTCCCAAAGAGCGCAGCTGGCGAGTGGGGACATACAAGGCTATCAAATTAGCCAAGATACTGGGCGAGGCAAGTTTCAAGATCTTAAAAGATAGGCAAAGAGCCTTAAATTGGATCCGTTTGGCCACTGGAAGCCAATGTAACCTCCGGATGGCCCCACTGGAAGGACAGTTACGTGGGAGCCCCACCAGGGCTCTGGCGGCAGCGTTTTGAACGCGCTGCAGTCGCAGTATCTCAGCCTGATTAGCTCCCAACAGGAGCGGATTAGCATAGTCCAATCTAGACAGAATGGCTGATTGAACAATCAATTGGCGAGTAGATGAATCGAAGAACTTCAACAAGGGCCTAAGTCCCCGGAGGAGGCCAAAACAGGTACCTGCAACTTTTTTGGTATGTTCTTGAAAACTAAGGGTATCATCCATCCATACCCCCAAATTTTTTACCACCAACTTAGGGGTGGGGGAACTACCAAGTAAGTTGGGCCACCATTGTTCACTCCAGAGGCTCCTGTCCCTCCCCACCAACAATAACTCTGTTTTAGTCGCATTCAATTGAAGACAGTTTAAAGTCATCCACTCTGCCACAGCGGTCAAGCCGCTCCGAAACCTAGAAGCATCTTGAGTGGAACCATCGGACAGGGCCACCACCAGCTGAGTATCATCTGCATACGAGACCATAGTAAGGCCCATGTTCCTAGCCACTTTAGCAAGAGGCTGAACATAAAGATTGAACAATATGGGGCTTAATGCAGAGCCCTGTGGTACCCCCTGTCCGATGGGATGAGCCTGAGAAAGAAACGGGGGGGCCGACACTCGAAAAGATCTCTCTTTCAGGAATGATCTAAACCATTCTAGTGCTAGGCCCACAACCCCGGCATCCTCCAGGTGCTGTAACAGAATTCCATGTGAAACCGTGTCAAATGCCGCACTCAGATCAAGTAAAATCAGTGCCGCTGTATGACCGGAATCAAGAAGGGTCCGCAGATGTTCTGTCACAGCCAGAAGAGCCGTCTCTGTACTGTGACCAGGGCGGAAACCATTTTGAGAAGGATCCAAGATGTTATTAGTAGTGAGATATTCCATTAAAATATTATTAACATGGGCCTCAGCAATCTTGCCTACCCAAGGAAGGAGCGACATTGGCCGAAAGTTCTCCAGCTTTGCTGGGTCAAGTGAGGGTTTTTTGAGAATAGGGGACACCCTCGCCTGTTTCCATGGGACAGGGACCACAGCCGTAGTAAAAGAAGTATTAACAACATGGCACAGAGGTGTCAGGAAAAGAGACAGTGAATCCCTGAACTGGGCAGGTTTTAAAGGATCGGCCGGAGAGCCAGATTTAATTTTCCTGCTCAGTAAAGAAAACTCTTCCGGCGTTATACTGGGAATAGCTGCCAAAGAATGTAATGGAGAGGAGCTCCTGCCGAGCGGCTGGAGGAAGAGACCCTTGCGGAAAGGACCGATAGATGGTATTCACTTTGTCCACAAAAACGTCGCCAAGTCTTCACACTGTTGCTCAGAAGTAATCATAGAAACAGAGGAGTTACTCCTTACTCTGAGGTCCTTAAGAATTTTAAAAATACATTTGGCCGGATTAGAGCTTAGCTTTATTTCGTTAGCATAGAAGGCTGCTCGGACCGTACAGATGGTTCTATGATAGGTTTTTATAGCGGACAGATAGCATTTTTTTGCCACCGAGTCGTAGTCTTTCCTCCATGCACGCTCAAGTTCAAGTTCAATCCAATGCTGAACGTCAACTATGAAAGGTATATCTTCAACCACGCCAGACAACAAGCTGGAGAAACGATTAATGAGCTTACTGAAAAACTTGAGGCCCTCATCAAGCATTGGAAGTTCAATGAATTCAATAATGAAGAAGCCATCTGTCTCAGGGTCATTGATTGTTGCCTTTCCGACTCATTCAGGTGACATATGCTGCGCAAGACACTCAGTCTGGGGAGAGTGCTCATGGCTTTGAGAGCAGAAGAATGTGCAGATGTGCACATCAACAAGCTACTGACATGGAAGCAGGAGTAACCCAGAGTGAATCAGCATTGAACATGAAAAGTAAGCAGAGACACAAAGACAAGGGCAATAAACTGATGTCTCCGAAGAAAAAGAAGTTATGTGTCCAATGCAGATTCTCCTATCCGCAAGAAGGTAAACGTCCCACCATTGGACAAACATACAAAGGGCGCAGGAAAGCAAACCATTTTATGATGGTTTGCAAAGAGAAAGAGAAACCGACTGCGTCACGTCGAGAAGAGAAAATGGATGCCAGAAAGTTCCAGAAACCCTCTAGCCACGCCCATAAGACCAAGTGGCAACACCAATTGAGGCAAGTAGAAACAAAACGAAGTCAATCATCATCAAATTCATCTTCCAAAAGTTATTCAATGTCATTGTTGAGCGACAGTGAAGAAGATGGCTGTGCGATGGTGGTGTCGACTTGTGAACAACATGGTGGCCGTTCGGCGGGCCCAGATGTCAGAAGTGAGACCTGCCCACCTGAAAGTCTAGACAGCCCACCGCCTACCTACCTGTGCATCCCTGGTGCCTGAGGCAAGCCCCGCTCCTCCGCTTCATCAACCTCACACAACTAGGTCTGGAAGACTGGTTCAAGCACCTCAACGACCCATTGTGGAACTATGATGTGTAGTATTTGTACTATTTATTTAACAGAAGGGGAGATGTAGTGTCTTGTAAATATGTATAGTGGGACCCTTCTGGTCCCTGATGGACTCCATAGAAGAATGACATAATCGTTTGGGTGTGGGTAATAAAGTTCATGACGCAATTAGTACAGTTAGTTAATAGTCACTCGGAACAATAAAGACGTGCTCCATGTGTCGCGTGGTCATTTGCTTGCTACCAGGCTGGAGAGGATGCTACACAGAGTGTCTGAATTTGTCTTGCGGTGTTATTCATTGGTCATGTAACTATCAGTTTGGCCCTTAAATTTTCCGATCTTTAAAAGGCAAAGTGGGGTTTAGGAAAATGCATTGCATCTTTATTCAGAATCTGCCAGCTCCTATTGATTACAGATTTCACTGAGTTCGATAAAGAAGTAAATGTCACACATGTGAACAGATCCTCTTCTGTTTTGGGGATAAGGGTCTGAAGAGCCTTCCTGTTATTATTGAAGGCCCTTTTTAAGGACTGCTTGACAATCCCAGAGGGTTACTGACAGGCTCTCAATTAATCACCTAGGTCTTTGCACTGTCATGAAGTCTTAATTCGAGGAACAATTTCGCCTTATTCTAAGGAACTGCTCGAAGGGTAGATTATGTCGTAGGACTTTTGGGTGATAAATGTTGTACCGTACTGGAGTAGGCTGTTCCTATCAGTAACTTTGTTGAACGTTTTAGTGGTCAGTTTGCAGAGTGAGATCTCTAAATCAGAAAAGGAGATCCTGGTCTCTGAAATGGTGTGCGTGAACCTCAGACAGAGGTCCAGGGAGTTAATCCTTATAACGAAATTCTCACACTGAGCACGCCCCCCTCCCATAGAATGAGAATGTCATCAATGTATCTTTTAAACACAAACTGTGTTTACTATGCCTACTCTTGTTTCCCTCATCCGACTTGTAAAGCGCTCTGATACCCGCAAGGGTCTTGTTCGCGCTATATAAAACCTTCAAATAAATAAATAAATAATAAATAAATAAACAGGAAATTGGAGTAAGGATTCCTGTCTGTCAGAATATATTTGGTTTCGAAGTCATTCTTATAGATGAAAGCTAGAGTAGGCATCAAGTATAATGGGGTAACCCAGTGTCCCTCAGAACCTGGGCGTCAGAATTATGTGCTTCAATCGGTTCTATCGGGTAAGCAATTGCTTTACAGTTTCATCAATACATGTACAGAAAGAAAGGGAAACAAAATAAATATATTGTCATCTTATTCTCTTTTTTGTACTTATAGTTTTTGTCACAACGTAGTATGGCTGTCACAAGCAAACACAAATAATAGAAAACGGCAAAGGGGTGACTTGTAAGTGATTAGGTGATCTAGAAGTGACAAGGTGCTGTAAGTGAAAGAAATATGCACAGTGCTATACAAGAAGTATCTAAAATGTTAAGATCAATAGACATCCACCCCTACACACATGAATCTCCAATACGCCTATACATATTCTGTTTTTGCGTGAGGTGGAGAGCGTAGGGTATGGAGTGTCGGGACACGTCTACGTTTCGACCCAGGGAAGTGCGTGATTGTGACGGAGTCACAGCGGGTCTTCTTCAGGACAAGGGGAAGACAGCCAGTAGAGGTGGTATAGGGTACCACTTGAAGTCTTATTAGATGAAGCGTAATCCACCAACCAGTTGAATTCTTTAGGGAAGACGGTAATGAGTCACATTACTCAGAAGGGAATCCTATTCCATGAGTCAAAGCTTAGGCTGGGCAGCTCGCTGACTGATCTGATAGAGCCACCACTACTGGCTGTCTTCACCTTGTCCTGAAGAAGACCTGCTGTGACTCTGTCACAATCACGCACTTCCCTAGGTCGAAACGTCGACGTGTCCCGACACTCCAAACCCTACGCTCTCCACCGGAGTCCGGAAAAAACTGAATATGTAATAGGCGTATTGGAGATTCATGTGTTTAGGGACGGATGTCTATTGATCTTAACATTTTAATTACTTCTTGTATAGCACTGTACATATATCTTTCACTTACAGCACCTTGTCACTTCTAGATCTCCGAATCACTTACAAGTCACCCCTTCGCCATTTTCTATTATTTGTGTTTGCTTGTGACAGCCATACTATGCTGTGACAAAAACTATAAATACAAAAAAGAGAATAAGATGACAATATATTTATTTTGATTGATTCAATCCAGGTGTGTTTCCTTTCTTTCTGTACATGTATTGATGAAACTGTAAAGCAATTGCTTACCTGACAGAACCGATTGTAGCACATTTGAAAGCTAGAGTAGGGGCATAAGTACTGCTCAAAGAGGTACACTGGATATGCTCATAGGTGGTATCCTCCAACTGGAAATTGTTTCTCCTCATGGCCAGTGTTGACACAGTCCACAGTACATTTTATAAAAGTAATACTATCCCAGTCCGAGAGTCTTAGTTGGCGTTCAGCTGCATCCATGGTAGCCACCTGGGGAATGCTTGTGTACAGTGCCTCGAAGTCCAAAGTCACCATGAGGCTGGTGGTCCTTGTGGTATCAGCCTCTTCCAGGAGTCCAAGGGCAGCAGTGGTGTCTTTAGGGTGGATGTGTTTTCCACCATAGGTCTTAAAAAACTGTCACAAAATTGTGATTGAGGCTTGAGTATAGAACTGATGCCCGAGATGATTGACCTTCCTGGACGGAAATTGTTTTTCTTATGGATTTTAGGTAAGATACAAAAATACGGGATCCTAGGGTCTTGTTTAACAGGGCAATCCACCTCCAGTTTCGTAACCCAGCCCTCCGCCTTGTTTACCATGGTCATGATCAGTCCCTGCAGCTCACTCGTTGGATCATGGGGAAGTGGACAATAATTTTTGCTGTCCCCCAGCAGTCTAAGACATTTTGTACGGTATATGCAGTGGTATCCATGATCACCATTGCACCACACGTCAGCGGGTTTGATGATGATGGATCCATCCATATCCAGTGATTTAATAGCCTCCCCTTCTGCCCTGGAGAGGTTCTGAAAATATTTCCTAGGGGACATAGCTTCTACCTCTTTGATGATCGCTTTTTTGAATGTCAATACCTCTGGAGAGACACTCATGGTAGGGGAGTGAAGGTTTACGGGTTCCGTAGCCCAGTGTTTGTGTCTCATCTTTCAGCATCAGGTTAATCTTTGGAAAAGAAGGATCACAGTCTTATTTTGCAAAAGAAATTCTGTAGCTCACTTCTGAACCTAAAAGGGTCCTCTATCGGGGTAGGGACAAATCCAAGACCTTTGTTCAGAACTTGGACCTTAAGGTCACATGAAGGTTAGTCCAACAAACACCAATGTAGTCTGTGTGATACATGTAAGTGACATGTTGTTGTCCTAGAGATCCATATAAGCGACTTATTTTAGCCAAAAATCCCATTCTGGCAATATAAGAGCTGGCAAGAGTTTCCCATGACCGCTCTATTATATATCTCGTTTTATGTCGGACGGTCTTCACTTCGACTTTGTTTATCTTTTTTAACCCCAAAGATATGATCCTAAGCTTATTGTTGGGTGCAGCTGATGGGCCACCAGTTTACAGGGCCTCGGGTGAGAAAACCTTTCCCAAATTCCTATATTACCTTGTATTGATACCCAACGCGCTAATGCTCATTTTAGTGACCGCAATGTCCGGAGTCTACACTCGTTTGGGTGCTGAATGGGGGATACAGCATCTTGTCGGGTATGCACAAGTACAATACCGCTACGATACACGCTGACCACTTGAGCAGCTTTGCTTGATCATGCCATGCTTATTATGTCCCATGCATGTGTGAATTGTACTATTTAAGGCCGTAATCTGTGTCTCTCATTTCATATATGTGTTGTCTGTGGTTTATCCTTCTTAGAGGTACCAGGGTCCTGCCCACCAAGGGGATGGTAATGGTTACCTGTGTTTGTACTTGGGTTTAATATTGCCTCCGGCGATCTTGGTGCGTTGAGAAGAGTGCCTTTTGGTACTTTGTTTATGGTCCTGATGAAATGCGGTGGATCCCTTCAAGGACCAAAAGTGCCATGAAACACATCGACCATGCTTGATATAGCAAACTTCTGACACATTATGGCTCATTTAGTTTGCACTTTGTTTTTAATCAGACATACCTTCCCTGATTCGGATTAAAAGTGTCCTGGGAGATAGCCCCTATTTAAATTCATATTGTTTCAATTCACCCTGCACCACATCACACACTGCTACCTTTCACTATAGGATTAGCCACACCTCAGCGGACTCACATAGGAAAAAAATCTATGATAAAGAGCTCCCTTGTGGAGTCTCGTCGAGGATTGCAGTGCCTGCCCTACGAGGAGTTGGCCCAATGATGAAGTATGACACTTTATTGTGTGAGTGCTCCATAATCCTATGGATACCCCCAGGGCCTGGGGTCTCCTTCCGATAATCCCCTTCAACAGTGGACGAGAGTCTGGAATTGACACACATTTTGGTTAGTACCAAGACGCACTGCACCAGCTACTACAGGGACAGAAGTTGACTTCTAGGCCAGATGACACAATGCCCTGTATAGGTGCCTCTGACCCAAAAATTATTGTCTAACAACATCGGATGCATCGTCTCCTTCGCTTTTCGTACCATGTTGCTCCTGTACTTCGATCCCTCACCTTTGTTGTTTTTCCCCTTGTCGGTTCCGATGGTTTCCATGTTTTTCTCTTTCCCAGATTTCCTGACTCAGTTTTGTTTCACCAATGTATTAAACTTTTGCTTCAGCTCTCTCCTTTGTATTTTGCACAACGTGGCTTCCTAGTGCAATGGAGCTCTTCCTTACTTTGGTTATTGTGCAATGTTTTAAGTTAGCCGGGGAGCTCATTACAGCACGGATCTTACAACATCGGATACGTGTTCTCTGTGTTTTCCGTTAAGCTATAGTACTTATGAAACTCTTGTTTATCATCACATAGTTATTGAGCTCTGTCTTTCTATCTCAACAGATAAGTTGTGCTCCATACTCTGCTACAGGGACTCTGTGCCATCCCATAACTCTGAGAGTCGAGCCTAGGTCTTCCAACACCCAGCCTGGTATAACAAGGGTCTGTCTCTCACTCCAATACACTCTATTCACCTTCCCTTTCCAATAGGTTTTCTCCACTGCTCTGACATATACAGGAAGTTTGTTAACCTACAAGGGGAGAAGGTTGACTTAACCTCACTGTCAGACAACAAGAGATCCAAGGATAATGGCAAAACCTCTCCAGTAGCACAACACTTTCATGTGAAAAAGCATAACAGTATCACAAGTATACTTCCAAATTATTGATCATGTCCCAACACCCCAGAGCGGAGGAGACAGAGCAAAAATGAGACTTACAAAGGGCCTGTAGATGATTTTCAATTTACAGTGTCTAACATTTAGGAGCCTTAAGGATCATTTCATTTACATGTGCTTTCTTTGATTAATCATGGAGAAAAAAACACTAGAGACAAATAAAAATTTGCTTTATAGAAGATAGTAAGTGAAATACTTGGAGAACGCATAACAGCGTTGTAAAAGAAGAAATATTAGCTGAAATATTAATTATAAAAAATTGTTATTTCGTGCTATTGGGATGCAAGTGTCAGTGAAGATTCGGGAGTGGTACACAAATAAGGATCCTAATTTACCAGATTACATTCTAAGATGGCGCGACACATGTACAGAGGAGCAATCCCTTGTAATCACTAACACAGTAGTACCACATTGACAACCAAAAACGGGAAGAGAATACAAATTATTTAATGGCTTAAACTTCAAAACAGGTGGACTTTAAGAGTAAATGTGGACTTTTAGCGATGAGAAGTGAGATGAATTGTGGGACTAAAATATACAACTGGTAGTATATACATGGACCATTTTTGAAAAGGGGAAAACAACATGATACATTAATGTTCTTTTTCAGAAATGTACACATGCATAAACTGACTGATGAATATAAAAGTCTGAAAGTTGAAATGGGTGTAACGATGATTAAATTAACAACATTTTAATTCTAATTATGTATCATTGTATGATTTACAGAAAAATACACTACATTTCTCCGGGAGAAGATTGCATCAAAATACATTGAAACATAAAGTAGAACGATGGCCTCATTAAATAACTAAGAAGTCATATTAAATGAAAGAAAATAAATCCCATGTGTAACTGTTGCAAACTTGAGTATTAGTGGAACTCTTCTTATAAAATTATTTCATAAGCATAAGGAACCCAGAGAGATTGTAAGACCAGGGCACTCGGATATTGTCCCTCATTTTAGGTGTAACACAGACTGTCTAGGGGAAACAGTCAGATATACAAATACAATAAGAGTTGGAATTTGGATGTACTAAAAATAATAAATAATAAAAAGCGGAAAAAAACAGTGTGACTAAGGTCTCCACCAATACGCTGTTGATGATGTCATAAGTATGGTCATAAACAGTGCTTCATGATTCATGCTTACTGCGCTCTCTGATGCTAACGATTTTTCTTAAAAGCATTGTTTGTTACTGTCTAATTTCCCCTATGTCTTGTGATACCCTGTGTCCTTCAAATAAATAAATAAACTATTCCATAGTTGAGGAATTTTAGCAGCTTTGAAATGTTGGATAGTAACCAAAACGTCCTTTTAAATGAAGTATTAGTACAATTTGTTGCTTTGCGAATATATAAGTAGCCGGCCATTAAAGTTTTAAGTAAACATCTTGGTGTCTGTCATTTTTTTTAAAATAACTTTATTGACATTTATGGATAACACATAGACGGTGCATATCATGAGGAGTCAATCTATAAGCTTCCAACACTCTCTCCACCCTGTCACCGCAGAAATAAATGGACCAAATCCCCCATCTTGGTGTCTGTAGTTATATATTTTCGCCCTTCCTCTCAGTGGGGAGTTGGGCTCAAGGTGGGGCCTCGGCAATGCGACTGCACCCACTGTGTATGAACCGCTGCCATGCCGTGAAGACACATACCGGAGCCAAAATGTATGCCTTGTGCCCTGTTCTCCTGTCAAAGTGGCTGTGGGGCACAACCAGGGGCTGTGGCTAGAAGATACTGGGCAAAGGGTGCGACCTTCAGCCACGCTTGTGCCAATACCCTTTCACACAGGGGCACGGGGCTCAATTTTCTATCGTAGTAGCATGCAACAGAGCGAAGTTCTTCAGTTATGTAATCTGTTTTCTTCTCCATGCCTTGTATTCAGTACCTCTGCTCTCAGTGTCAGGTCGTGCCTGGAAGACAGTGCTTGTAGTGACCAGAGGGACGGAGGAATCAGTCATCCACCAGTAAATTTGCTCTCAGTGCCTGCTTGGCACCACCTGCACCCGTGCCCAGAAAACAATAAACACCTACCATCCCTTTCATTCACACACTTTGTCAACTAAACCTTCGCCTATTCTGCTCATGTCTTTCAGTCCCACAAACTAGATCCCTGTTTGTGGACCCCAAGGCCTAATGCCATTATTTGACACTTTTGTTTTTTAAAACTTATTTTTATTTCAACACTGCACAGATATTACATTGTGTGTCAGTCGTACAATTTATAATGCATCAGCGGCAGGCTAATTATTAGCAAATTACATCACAGCAAACTGTTTTTGGTGTCCATATGTTTCCTTCATTGGTTTCGTTGTTGACTCTTTAAAGAAAAAACCTTGGAAAATAAATTGCACATTGGCTTGCAAACCAATGATCACCCTTCCATTGTAAATTTGATTTTTTTTGCTGATAGGCCATTCTCCTGCTCTCTGCGGGACTCCTTAGGCATAAATGGAAGGAGGATGCTTGCCCGTCCCTAAATCCCTCACATCCCATAACTACTGTATTTTTAACAGTTTTACAAACCATATTTACGGATTCTAGAGAGGCTTCTAGAGTAAGGAGTTTTCTTCTCTATAATTCAAGCCATAGTCTCAATGGGGATTGCCACTCGATGCTCTATACATGATGTAACAAAGTAAAAACCCAGTCAGGCATAGAAAATAAGTATCTGTATTGCTCAGGTCAGAGCCGAGATAAAGTTTTTTTTGTTTTTCGAGCCTCACACCATCCATGCCCTACATCAATGTCTTCTCGGCGCAAGGCATAGAGCCAGATAGAGGTGTCTGTTTGTTCATCCTGAGACAGGCAGGATTTCAGCAAAGCCTCCTCAGCCAAGGCCGGTTTCCATGCTGCCTCCCATCTTAAAGAAGAGGAGGATGGCTTTCGACCACCAACTCCATCACTACAGTCACACACACCATCACCTCCTCCTCCGCCACCAATGGCAGTCTCATCACTACCACTACCACTATCCCCCCCCCACACCTGACCTCCACTGGAGGGCTAATTCTCCAGTGGATTACCTCATTCCTGACAGACCGCACCCAAAAAATCCAGATGGGCGACTGGGTGTCAGAGAAGGGGTCCATCCCCTGTGGAGTCCCACAAGGGTCGGCACTGTCCCCTCTCCTATTTAACATATACCTCAGTCCTTTGATAAAAGACCTAGCCTTGATGGACTGCCAGGTATTCAACTATTGTCATTGCACGAGGAGAGACATACAGGTGCAGTTCTCTCCACAAGGCGAGCGTGATTAATTACTGCAGCTGACCTTGGCAGCCCCTTTCATTCCATTGTCCTCTCCACATCGGGAAACCAAAAGACGGATTGTCGTCATTTTCTTTTGAGGCTAATTTAGAGTTCAGCCCTTTACCACGGTGCCCGGCTGGGCCCTTTCCCTGAAGAAGTTCATTCCTTATGAACGAAACGCGTTGGCTGGTGTATATCTTTCATTGTTGGATGTATATGAAAAATAAAGGATCTACTGAGAAAAGATATCAAGATTAAATGACTTATTGAAGGACTGTTTTTACTTAGAAGTAGTGCACCACTCCAATCTTCTTTGGTTTCTCTCTCTGCCCAGCAGTAGGCACCCACCAACGGCAGGTGCTGGAGTTGTGTGTGCACACTCATCAGGATATAGTTTCAATCACTAAGGGAACGTAGCAGGAAGTGCGGTTATTGTGTCCGCCGTTGTTTGCAACTTTTTCACAGGTATTCAACTATGCGGACGACACACAAATCATTCTACAAATAGATAACACCTCTCAGGCCCACACCCGGGTGAAAGACGTACTGCGATTTGTGGTAAACTGGATGACGGCCAACTCGCTCAAGATAAACCCGGAGAAAACGGAGGTTCTGGCCGTCACCAATGATAGCAACCCGTGGAATTCCCACTACTGGCCGCATGAGCTGGGCGATACTCCATCCCCTGCTCCGGTGGTAAAAAGCTTGGGAATTAAAATAGATGCCAAACTGTCATTGGCCAATCAAGTCTCCACCGTGTTTGGAACTTGTGTGAGCCTACTCAGGCAGTTGAGGAAACTCTCCCCCATCCTCTCTTTCTCAACCATGAGGACAGTGGTGGCCACCCTGATCCTGGCCCGTCTTGACTATGGGAACTCGCTCTACATCGGACTCCCGGACTCATTGCTGGGCAAACTCCAGGTGGTGATGAATGATGCAGCCAGGCTAATCTTCAAGCTTCCGAGGCGCACTCGGGCATCACCCCTACTGCAACAACTACACTGGCTGCCCATCAAGCAGAGGGCTAAATTCAAAGGCCTCTGCATTACACACAAGGCCCTATTTGGACAGGCACCTAATTACATCAAGGATCGCCTGGAGAAATACACCCCCTGCCGCTCACTAAGGTCCTCCACGGAAGGCCTTCTAAAATGCCCACGATTCAACTACACCACTTAAGGCGGCCTAGCCTTCTCGGTCCTTATGCCACAACTCTGGAACAGGCTGCCTGGCCAGCTTCGCTCCGAAAGCTGCCTCCTTCCATTCAGGAAGAAATTGAAGACCTTATTATTTACAGAAGCCTGGGCATAACATTCCCCTCTGTGATACATCTCTCCCCTGGTACTTCCGCTGACCCTCCATTAAGCGCTTAGAGACCTGCAGGTATTAAGCGCTCTACAAGTCAAAATTAACATAACATAACTACAGTCTCTATAAGGGTCAGTCCACTCCTTCTCAGATCCGTACATTCAGTACAGGGAGGGGGACCCATATGATCAGCGCACTGGTGAAGGGGGGGCCGTCAGTGATGACCCATGAGATTATTACAATGTCGACCCCCCTTGAGGATCACAGCCTAGAGCTAGACCCAGTGACACCACCTCCGCCAGACCAGACCATGCTGTTATTCAGAGACAGCAACGCCATAAGGTCACCATGTACCATGCACAGCGTAGAAGTCTTGAATGACTTGGTGGAGACCCTCTCTAGGGCAGTTCCTACCTATGCTTAGGGGCATGCCGAAGTCAGCCCCTGACAGTTTTAAAGACCCAGTTAGGGCCAAGTTGGTTACACCTCACATAGAGAAGAGAAATAAAGCTTTTCCAAGGATGCGCTTTTCAGCAGGAGCCAGGTTTTCTCTGACTCTCTGGTGGTTTCATTGCCAGAGAGAGGGCATCCGCTCAGGTGACAGGGGATGGCCCACCCCCGGATAAAGGAAGGAAGCGCATCAATGCTGTGGGGAACTGGGTAGCAGGAGGCACTGCCACACAGTGGGGTACTACATACTCTGTTGCATTACTGTCACATTATGTATGACAGGGTTAACTGGGAGGAGATGGAGACGCTCCTGCAGCATCTTCCTGACGCCTATGGAAACAGGGGTGAGCAGTTGGTGGCGGAGGGGAAACTCATCTCCAACTCACACATACACTGCTCTAGATGCTCTGGACACGGCCCCCCACTGTGTTAATTCTAGTGCCTTGTTCTACAGACACTCTTGGCTTTGAATGTCAGGATTCAAACCGGAAGTGCAACAACACCTTCTCAACATTCTATTCAATGGGGAACATCTTTTTTGTTCCAGGTCAACGAAATGTTGGGGGGAAATTTTTTTTTAAAAAAGATACTGACATTGTGAAGTGCATGTGAGCCCTACAATTCAACACCTTAAGGGGCACTTTTCACAGGCAAAATCCACGAGGCGCTGTGAAAAACACAACAGGCACCCAGCCACAGACATACCAGCAACAACAGCCCTTTCATAAGCAAACCCTCTCACAGGCCAGCAGGGTATATTCAAGGGGGATCTACAGAGGCAACAATGTTAAGGGTAAAGATAGACATGGCTTCTAAAAGGGAGGCTTTGACTCATCCATGGTTCATCCCATTGTTAGATTACTTGTCAGGGGAGGATAAGAGATTTCCACTCTCACTGGGAGAACATCACTTCAGATCAATGGGTGCTTACTGTAGTTCAACAAGGTTACTGCCTGAAATTTCACACCGCCCCACTATACCACCACTTCAAAGTGTTTTCAGTTAGCATTACCTCACTTACCAACAAGGAAAGGGCGTGTACTCAGTGTCCTTCCTCATTCCCAAAAAAAAGATGGAACGTGCCCATCCTGGCCTTCAGCAAGCTCTATCAATTCATTCTATTGGAGCACTTCCACATGACAAATTTGCAGGCGATCCTCTTGTCGCTTCGACAAGGAGTCTTTATGATGGTGTTAGACCTCAAGGATATCTACTTCAACATACCCATCTACACTGCCCATCACAGTACCTCCGGTTTGTGGTAAATGGACAGCACTACCAGTTCACAGTATTGCCCTTCGGAGTCACAACAGCCCCAAGGGTCATCCTCAAGTGTCTGCCTTTGGTGGCAGCTCATCTACGAAGAGCTGGCATCTCCCGCTTTCCTTATCTTGATTACTGGCTGATCAAGAGCAACAGAAGGAAGCAATGTCTAGCACACACTCAGACAGCGTTCACCCTTCTACAAAAGTGTTTTCCACTGGTGGGTCGCGAGCTAATTTTTTGGTGGGTCGAGAAAGTCCAAGCAGTAAATAAAGATGCCTTTAAATTCTGTATTTATCATGGCACATTTGCTGCGCTTCAAAGACAGAGGTCAAATGTCAGGCTATGTCTTCTGACAAATTGTTGCTTATTCTTTGAACATGGGAATTGGTGTTTACAAACTCCTCTCACTTTGCAGTCAAAGAAAGAGAAGTAAAGTGAATTATGTGACAATCTTGCTGGGATACAGAAAGTGTGAAAGGAAAGGCTGTAGGTTGTAATTTTTGTAACACACAACAAAATGTAAATACCTGTAAATGAACTGTACACATTCAGCAGTTTGGAAAGCAAAAATGAAGCACATTTGTTTTGTAATTCTGAAGGGTGATGAAAACAAAGATTTAAATAGGATCAAAACAAATAAAGACACTTCATGTGGTGATGCACAAATGATAAATATTCACTGACACCCAATTTCTACACATTGTCATGTGTGTGCAATATAGTTTTATCAGTAAAACCGTATATCTGTGCAAATGTAGTGGCCATATCAACAGTGCTGTCTGTAAATGACAGTGCGCTACCATACGGTACTTTAATTACATTAAAAAGTCACCCGCCTCATGTCCTCCCATATACTTTTCATTGAGAATACTCGCCTATCGACTAATGCTTTGGAACCACACTCATTGTGAGTATGTGTGTTTAAATACATAATTTGATATTTTCATTCCACCCTCTTGTCTATGGCGTACAACATAGGCCTTGAAAAAGTCTCTCAGGAAGAAACGCATGTTGGCTGAATGGACATTATCTTATCAAAAATATACTTATACAATAGTGTAACACCTTTCTTTACTACACTTGTTATTTGAGTGCTCCGGTGTTTTCTCTCTACACTGTGTTCTACAAAGAGGGTTGTGGTTCTAAAAAGTTTGGGAACCATTGTTCTACACTGTTTAGGGTTTACGGTAAATGCAATGAAATCCAACCTTCAACCTCGGCAGACCCAACTGGTTTTAGGATCAGTACTAAACACTATCACGGGGTAAGCATACCTCAACCAGTAGAGGGTGATGTAATTTCAATAGCTGCTGCCCCTTTTTCAGTCAGCTCGCCCAATCACAATAAGAAATGTAATGACATTGCTGGGGATTTCTGGGGCTGCTGAGGCATAGCAATTGTACCGCATGCCAGATTGCATGTGCGCACCTTGCAACTCTGTCTCACCAGGAAATGGTCACAAGGTGAGGGTCAACTAGATGACCTAGTGTTGATAAAGACCAGCACGCAACACTCTCTGCATTGGTGGAACAGCACCAATCTTTTGCCAGGCATGTCTTTGTTGGACCCTCTTTTGCACATGGCAATTAAAACTGATGTATCGCTCATAGGCCGGGGCGCACATCTAGGGTGCATACCTCTCCAAGGCATCAGTCATTTACCCTATCACTCAAAGCCTTGTATTCACTTGTCTGTGGCAAGGTATTTCTTATAAACATGACAACATTGTATTAAATACAAAAACAAGGGGACACCCATTACCCTCTGCTATCTATCCTGGATGTGGCACTGAGTAATACACTACAACATACAGCTCTTGGTGGAACACATGCCAGAGGTTGACAACAACTTTGAAACTTCTAAGCAGGGTGCATCTACAAGTCCGTGAATAGGAAATCCACCCTCAAGTCCTACTAGGCTACTTTCTCAAATGGAGGAGCCCAACAATCGACCTCTTTGCCACTCGAGAAAATGCAAAATGCCCAAACTTCGCCTCCAGGTACCCACATCCACAGTCCATGGGCAATGCAATATGAACAAATTGGCCAGGGATATTTACCTATTCCTCTCGCACTGATCGGGAGATGCTAGAGAGATTCAGAGAACATGGCTACCCTAAAAGAATACTTACACAGGCAGTCGGGAAGATGAGATCCAAATGTAGACAGGACTTACTTGTCCTGAAAATACAAGGAAACCATGATGTGCAAGTACGCACTATCATGGATTATAACTCACAGGCCCGTAAAATAAAACAAATGATCAGCACAAAATGTAATATCCTGTACAGAGAGAGCACACTACGCACCAAATTAGGCCCTTCTCTATCTAAGAGAGATGCTTTGGTAAGAGGATATGTGAGGGATACAGGACAACAAGTGAGTAAGAATACTCCTGAGGGGGAGAGATGATGTACCTGGAACCATAGAATGTAGGAGTATTGCTAAATGTATTACTTGCCTCACTCCCTCATTACGTGCTTGAATGTCCTTGGCAAATATGGTATGTTTGAAGTACCATCTGTGCGCTAAAGAAACTTATTTTAGAACATCAAAGGGTGATTAAAAATATCGAATACAGTTACCCCGCAGCACAATACTTTGAAGAGAAAAATGATAGCAATCGCAAATTGCTCAAGTTCTTTGGTATCAATAATATTGTTGTCCATTACCAGCTAACCACAACCCTCGCCCTGAGCCCACCCGCCGAATCCTCCGACCCCGACACCACCGCCCGCAACCTCAGACAGTGGATCGACGACTGCGCCAACACCCTCGCCCCGCTCAAGAATCCGCCCAACAGCCACACCAGCAAGAAAGCCACCTGGTTCACCGAAGACCTCCAGGCCTCCAAACGAACATGCCGAAAACTGGAGAAGATCTGGCTCCACGAACAGACAGCGGACAGCTACGCCGCCCACAAGAGCGCCACCCACAGTCACCATCACCTCATCAGATCCGCCAAAAGGGCCTCACTCAAAGAACGCCTAGACAACAACGCACACAACAGCAAAGAGCTCTTCAACATCGTGAAGGAACTCTCCAACCCCAGCTCCAACCCCAACGACATCCAGCCGTCGCGAGACCTGTGCGACTCACTGGCCACCTTCTTCCACCGCAAAATCGCCGACATCCACGACAGCTTCAACACCACGACCGCCCCGGCAACCACCGAGACCACTGCCCCCACAACCACCAACCGCCTGCTCTCCTGGACCAACATCAACGACGAGCACACCAGCGAGATCATGAACACCATCCACTCCGGTTCACCGCTAGACCCGTGCCCTCACCACATCTTCAACAAAGCCAGTACAGCCATTGCGCCCCATCTCCGGAAAATAATCAACATCTCCTTCGAGACAGCAACCTTCCCGGAAAGCTGGAAGCACGCCGAGATCACCGCCTTACTCAAGAAACCCAAGGCAGACCCCAAGGACCTCAAGAACTTCCGACCCATCTCTCTGCTCCCGTTCCCGCGAAGGTCACCGAGAAAATCGTCAACAAACAACTGACCCGCTACCTCGAGGAGAACAACATCCTGGACCCTTCCCAGTCCGGCTTCCGCAGCAACCACAGCACCGAAACCGCCTCATCGCCGCCACCGATGACATCAGGACCCTGCTAGACAACGGAGAAACAGCAGCCCTCATCCTCCTGGACCTATCAGCCGCCTTCGACACGGTCTGCCACCACACACTACGAACACGCCTTCACGACGCCGGGATCCAAGAGAAGGCCCTGGACTGGACCACATCCTTCCTTTTCGGCAGAACACAAAGCGTCCGCCTCGCCCCCTTCCGATCCAAGGCCACCAAGATCATCTGCGGCGTACCCCAAGGCTCCTCCCTCAGCCCAACGCTGTTCAACATCTACATGGCACCCCTCGCCCACGTCGCCCGACAGCACAACCTCAACATCATCTCCTACGCCGACGACACCCAGCTGATCCTCTCCCTCACCAAAGACCCTCACACCGCCAAAGCCCACCTCCACGAAGGAATGAAGGCCGTCGCCGAATGGATGAGGACCAGCCGCCTGAAGCTGAACTCGGACAAGACGGAGGTCCTCATCCTTGGTTCCAACCCATCAGCCTGGGACGACTCCTGGTGGCCAACATCACTGGGAACAGCCCCGCCACCCACCGACCACGTACGCAACCTAGGGGTCATCCTCGACCCCACCCTCTCCATGACTAAGCAGGTCAACGCCGTTTCCTCATCCTGCTTCAACATCCTCCGAATGCTCCGCAGGATCTTCAAGTGGATCCCCACCGAAACAAGAAAACAGTCACCCAGGCCCTCGTCACCAGCAGGCTGGACTACGGAAACGCCTCTACGCAGGAACGACGGCTAAGCTCCTGAGACGGCTGCAACGCATCCAGAACGCCTCTGCACGTCTTATCCTCGACATCCCCCGACGCAGCCACATCACACCCCACCTGAGAGACCTGCACTGGCTCCCTGTCAACAAGAGGATAACCTTCAAGCTCCTCACCCACGCACACAAAGCACTCCACAACTCCGGACCAGCCTACCTCAACAGACCACTCAGCTTCTACACCCCCACCCGACAGCTCCGCTCGACCAGCCTCGCCCTCGCCACAGTCCCCCACATCCGGAAAACGACCGCCGGCGGCAGATCCTTCTCCCACCTCGCCGCCAAGACCTGGAACACCCTCCCCACCAACCTCCGACAGACCCAAGACCTACTGGCCTTCAGAAGACTCCTAAAGACCTGGCTCTTCGATCAGTAGCAGCACCACCCCCCTCTTCCCCCAGCGCCTTGAGACCCTCGCGGGTATGTAGTGCGCTTTATAAGTGACATGATTGATTGATTGATTGATTGATTGATGGGGGGAGTGGGTATGGGGGGGGGAACAGAACTGAAGTTACCAAAATTGAATCCCGTTATATCTTTGATTTGGATCCTCGAGTTCCTAATAAATAGTTTTGGATACTCACGTTCCTAATGGCATTAACATTGATGATTGACCCTCTAAGCATCTGTTCATAGTTTGTAATGCTGTAGATTCACATGCTTTGCATACAACATCACCACTAGACATTTGTTTGCGCAGCAGGTAAAATGTGAGAGTTCAGTGGAGTGTAAGTGTATGTGCCCAGTGTATTGTAATTAGCTAAATAAAGCATGTTGACTTTTTAAAGAACATGTGTAATCACTGCCAGTTTCCGTGGAGGAGAAAGGGTGCATGTGAATCTACAGCACTAAACTTTATCAACAGTCCCTTGCCTGGTAACATTTTCTGTTTACAAAGTGTGGCTGTAAATATACATGCTTTGCATCAACCATAAAGCACTTTCCTCCCACCGGTGGATATAGGGCAGATGCTTGAAATAAAGTTCTAAAGTGTAGAAAAGGTTGCTGCCTTACAGATATTAGCTAAGGGGATGCTGCCCATGGATGCCTAGGTAGGCCTTTTTTTATGTGTAGAGTGTTCCTTTTAGCCTTAGCATTACAAGTATGGATATATTTCAGGATCTATCTTGCAATGCCTGGTTTAGAAATTGGCTGCCCCTTGTACATTTTAGCATAAGCAACAATGAGCTGGTTAGTCTTACAAAAGACTTTGTCCTATCAAAATAATACACACGTGCCCATATAACACCTAGCGTATGCAACATCTCTCCGCAACAAAAATTGGTGGTGGTAAGGAAACAGGCATTTCAATAGTCTTATTCAAATGGAAAGGAGATACTACTGAAAGTAAGAATTTGGGATTGGTACGAATGATTTACCCTGTCCTTATGTTCTTGAGTAAATGGTTCTTGAACAGTGAGTGATTGTACCTCGTTAATATGCCTAAGCAAAATTATAGTGACAAAAAAAGCCACCTTCCTGGAAAAGAACAGAAATTCAGATGAATGTGGAGATACAAAAGGTGGTCCCATCAGCCTCATGAGTACCACATTCAGGTACAAGCAGGTGCTAGAGGGGTTCTTTGGGGCATGGCCCGTTGACTACAATAATTGTAAAAAGTGATGAGCATTGCCTGTTCTGCATGTTATGTGACTACAGTTGCTAAGTGAAGACATATGAAAGTGTATGCTATACCTGCCTTCTGAAGATTTAAAAGGTAGGAAATGATGTTCTCACAGCTTCAGATTAAAGAGTTCCAGCTGATTTGAGAGGCAGTAGGGGACAAAATGCTTCCACTTTGCAGCGTAGCATGTACATGTGGTAGGTCTATGTCTGGGCTCTCCAACCTTTTCTATAGTGAGAGCTTGTTCTGCTCATGGAAAATCCGCCTGAGCAAATTACACTAGTAACCACCCTAAACTGGATTATCAGTACCGACCACCCAAGCATTTCAAGCGACCAACATCTTTAAATATGCTTTGGAAATGCAGTCTTTTGTTTTAATTGAACTATCAGTTTCTGAAAATAAACATATTTTCTATCAAATACCACTTTCCATTGTGTGCAAACAAACTACATTTTCTAGATGAAAAACCTTATCTGAAAAGATTTAATTTTTTCTTTGCAAATATCAGTTTTCATTTTTAGAAAGTACGCAGTCCTAAAACCTCATCTTGTCATCTTCATCAAGTACTCAAATGTACAAGTGCCTCACATGATTTTGCTTCAAATGCCCAAGTGTTACAGGGCCTGGATGCTTACCATAAGATCATGGATGTCTGTAATATACCAATAGTTCCCAACATTACACCATGGCCACCATTGTGCCAAGGCTGCACAACATAATAGGTAGGGTAGGATGTCAGTCTATGGTCATTATTACATGATGGGTGGCTAAACATAATCTATTCATGCTCTTAATATATCAGTCCTGGGTGCCAGTTTGCCACAACTAGACCAAGCATGGTCAAAATATATATAAGATTACCATTATTATTTATTTATTTATCGAGTTTTATACTATGCATTTAGCACTATTATTCCATGAAAGGAAACAATTGTGCCAGAGATTAATGCCTTTATGAGGGGGGTTAGCATATACTTTGGTGGTCCTTAATTTATTTATTTTATTTATCTAGTTTTATATAGCGCAAACTAGACCCAAAGGTATCAGAATGCTTTACAGAGATATCACAGCAGCAATAACATGAGATACATGTGGAGTAAATAAAAATACAAACTGACACTATATAGAAATAGAATACAATATATGGTAGGATATGTGGATAAATAGTTCGGAGGTAGTTAAGGTAGGGTGTTACATAATTGGGGAGAAGTGGACGCACAGAGCTGGCACAGCAGCAATTACATGAGTTACATATGGAGTAAACAAAAATACATAGTAGCAGTATATAAAAGAAGAATACAGTAGGATATTGGTTATTTGTTATTAAGAATTAACGTTGTTCGTAGAGCTGGTAGTCCTTTGATAATTTTGTATTGTTATGCGATGTTCCTGAGATAGTTTACACATCTGTGTTCACCTATAATGTTTAAAGTTGCGGGTCAGGAACATCTGCAAGAGACATGCCTGGTGGTGTGTTTATATAGTAGGAGGTAATGTGCAGCAGTCTTCAGAGTCCACTACATCCCCTCCGACACTGTAGTGGCAATAAAGCCTTCAGGCCCAAGTCGGGGCCTTGTAGCGTCTCAAAGGAACAATTTAATTTCGTTATCTAGCTCATTTAGTAGAGGTTTGTGTATTTTCAATATTTTCTTATCGTCTTCCTTTCCCATCTTCCTCTAACCTTCAACCTTTTATGTCATACTTATCACTTTAACAGTTTTTCTACATCACCATGTGATGTGTTCTACTCTCCCAGTTCACCTCTTAACACTTTTATAAACAACTCTCTCTCTCTCTTATTCTCACAGTTCTCTTACCTGTTCCCTCCCGCTACCAATTCTCATTAATATTGTTCACATATTGCCCATCATATCTCCCTCTTATTCTCTCACCTCTGTATCAGACTTCCAGCAAGTGTCATGAAGGGTGCAGCACAGACAACTACACAATGTCACAGTGTTTTATAAACATCACTGGGCCAAACATTTCGGCAGTTCAGACTTAGACTTCACAAACAAGAAATTCAGGGTGTTAATTTTTTAGTTTTAAAATATTTCTTATTAAAACTTCAAAACACCTGTGTATTTCAAGATCTTGATTTTAATATTCTTCAATGACTGTTTGTTCTGTTTCATCACATTCATACAAGGTACCGGTGATTGCTTGGTACTTTCAGGTATGCACACTTACTTGTGAGTTTCGCTCCCACAATTTTAGACATTAGCCTATATTTGCCGGCATTAGCCTGTATTACCTTTTTGCCACAGACAACTGAAGCACCGGGCTGGCCTCGGTACGGTGCCCATGCCTGAGGTAGGTTATGTGCATTCTTTACAGACCAGTAGGAAAAGTTTTATTGATATTGTTGGGCTCAACTCAGGGCGGGTGCATGTGACACAGTTGTCTGGCCAAGTATGCCATCTTGGAGATGGAATGAATGTGGGTGCTCCACATTTTACCAGACCTCCACAATGTCTGAAAACTCATAGATAGAAGCATAATGAAGTTGTGTCTGACCTTTGCTGCCCAGGCTGCTTGGGCTGATCTTACACCCAATTTGTAGATTTTCACTCTGAATCCTGCTGTCCCACACAAGTCCACACTAGCTACTGCTCTATCTATAGCTGGCACTCCTCTTTGCATGCCCATTATTCACGCATATTGTGACTGATAGAGTAGGGCCTACAACATGGCATTCTTGTGATTGAGAGTGGAGACAGTTGATCAAGTAGCCGACTCCGTAGGCTGACACAGTGTATGTTTGAATGCTTTCATGAGATAAGTGGATTGGCTGGCTGCCTCGCTAAGAGTCTTGAGATGAGCAGTGCTGCCTTCTTTAATAAGCACACATCCACTGAATAAGGAATTGGTTTGCTTCATCTCTAAGAGCTACCTGTAGGGTGCTCGTGAGTTACCAAGAGCTACTGAGCAACTCATTGGAGACCCCACTCTGCGCGTGCCTCGTGATATAACCATACACTCCTCTAGGAGGTTTAAGTACTTAAACTCTAAGACCTCAGGTGCCAAATTGTTAGATTGAGCTGTCTGGGGTCTGTGTGTCTGACTATGCCTTGCTGTTGAGTGAGAAGGTCTGTCATGATGGAAAGCTTCTTGTGGGGGCTTATGGACATTTCTAGTTACATTGAATACCAAGGTTGTCTGCTTCACGTTGGTGCCAGCAGAATGACTGTCATGGAGACTTGCCACATCTTCCTCACCACATATTCATCTTGTGTGTTTATAAAGGAGAAAGCAGTGCTACAGTTTCTGCATACGCATAGCAGTTCCGCAAATGGGATGCTACATTTAAGACAAGGAGTAACCCTGTTTCACAACCCTACTCGACCTGTTCGTAGTACCCCCCCGAGAAGCTTCCCAACCAGCCAGACCTTCTCACCCAGAACGAGGGCACAGTCAGGCAGCTTAATCTTGGGTTTTGGCTCTTGAAGTCTTACAATTTGACTACCTCAACCTGCCTCCCAAGGGTATGTTCATCCTTAAGGAGGCCTGCAGACCCACCACACGGGTTTGCTCTGTGGCCAATCAGAAAACGTTTGTCCTTTTACTGTCTTCCTACACTCATTAATTCATTTTGACCAGTAGTCCAAGACATGTTTAGTGTTAGGCCTCACCTACATGCCTTCACTTCATTGCAGTTGCAGGTTACCTTCAGAATAGGGAACATTATACTATGTTCAGGGTATTAGTCATCAAAGTGTTTATGGACGGACCTAAAAAGGGCTATTCGACATCGGCCCCTGTCTAGAACTGCAACATTGTCCTAACTCAACTCATGAGTCCTCCTTTCGAGCCCCTTCATTTGTGCCCTCTGCAGCTTCTCTCTTGTAAGGTGGCCTTTCTAGTTGCCATTACATCTCTCAGGCGAGTAAGTTTCAAACTCTTATCCTCGACACAAACCCTTTTTCATGTGCACAATGATAGAGCCGTCCTCAGGACTAACTCATAATTTTACCCAAGGTTATATCTTCCCTTCCTTTCACCTTAACCAAACTATTGAACTCCTGGTGTTCTTCCCACACCCAGACTCCATAGCTAAGAGTGATCTTCACACACTAGATGTCAAAAGATCTCTCAGGTACTACATTGATAGAACAAAGCCCTTTTCCAAAATGCAACATCTCTTGGTCTCAATCACAAACCACACAAAGGCCATGCTCTCTCCAAAGCGGGCAAAGCCAGGTGGCTAGTCAAATCCATTGAGACTTGCTACTCTAAAGCCAAAAGGCCACTGCCTACACCACCCAAGCGCCACTCTACCTGCAAAAAGGGGACCTTCATGGCTTTCCTTGGTGACATTCCCAAAGCTGACATATGTAAAGCAGCTACCTAGCCCACTTTGGAGCAGGCGGAACATGTGGAAGCAGAATGAGCATCCTGCTTGATTTGGTGGTTCATTGTGAGCAAGGAGTCCAGTATGATGCCATGGTTGTGTGCGTGGTCCGTAGGAGTGGGAGGAGTTCCTAGTGCGGCGGGCCACCAGGAGTCGTCCCAGGCTGAGGGGGTGGGTCCCAGGATGAGTACTTCGGTATTGTCAGAGTTGAGCTTGAGGCAGCTGTCTTTCATCCAGGTAGCAACGGCCTTCATTCCGCTGTGAAAGTTGATTCTGGCAGCTGTGAGTTCGTTGGTGAGGGAGAGGATCAGTTGGGTGTCGTCGACGTAGGAGACTATGTTGAGTCCGAGGCTTCTGACGTTGGCGGCGAGGGGGGCCATGTAGATGCTGAAGTGGGTGGGTCTCAGGAAGGAGCCCTGGGACACTCCACAGCTGATCTCTGTGGGTTCTGAGAGGAACGGGGGTAGTCTGACTCGCTGTGTTCGGCCAGTATGAAGGAGCGGATCCAGTCCAGTGCCCTGTCGCGAATGTCGGTGTCATGGAGTCTCGTGATTAGGGTGCGGTGGGAGACGGTGTCAAAGGCGGGCGACAGGTCCAGTAGGATGAGGGCTGCGGTTTCACCCCAGTCGAGGAGGGAGCAGATGTCGTCGGTGGCGGCAAGGAGTGCGGTCTCGGTGCTGCGGTCGCTTCGGAAGCTGGATTGGGAGGTGTCCAGGACGTTTATTTATTTATTTATTTTATTTGAAAAGTTTTATATAGCGCTGGCTAGACCCGAAGGTATCAGAGCGCTTTACATGAGGAGGAACATAGTTTCAGAACATAGTTACAAAGTTACATCAGTTGCTGGAGCATAGTTACATGAGTTACAAAAGCATAGCATAAACATAGGAGGGAGGGGGTAGGAAATACAACGGGGAGACGAGGAAAAACAGTGTCCGACGTCCGGCTGGCTAGGTGACGGCCGAGGGGTGAACCAGAGCCAAACTCCTCTATAGCTGCATAGGACAGCTCCACCGGTCATCGGCCAAAGGTTGCTCGGGCACCGCGGTACATACAGAAGGTTCTAGATTCCGCCTAGGGGGGCATCGTCAAAAAGTTCCATCGTGAGTGCCGGACACGGTGTGCGGAGCTGGGCTCCGAGCGGTAGTATGATCATTCCCAATACTCTGCTGTGTGTGACTCCCTTGTCGCTGTGGTCTCTCTCAGAGGGGTCTCTGAAACTCCAGAGCACAGATGCTGGATCCCTACCCAACAAGGGGAGGAGGGGAGCTTTGGCGAAGGGCCCACTCATGGCGGCCATCTTAGGGACAGTCGGGCTGGTAGAGAAAGACCCTCACTGCAGTAGGGGGAATTGAGAGTTGGGTCGCTGGTACAGAAGCCTGGGAGACTGCTGCCCCAATGCAGCAAATGTTGAAGTTAGCAGGTAGAGACCAGTACATTAACACGTGGTTCTCTTCAATGAACTCAGAGAATTGGGCGTTGATGGCCTTCTCGATGACCTTGGCTGGGAAGGGTAGGAGGGAGATGGGTCTGAAGTTCTTGAGGTCTGTCGGGTCGGTGGACGGCTTCTTCAGCAGGGGGTTGATCTCGGCATGTTTCCAGTCTTCAGGGAAGGTGGCAGTTTGGATGGAGCAGTTGATGGTGCGGCGAAGCTGGGGGGCGATGGAGGTGGCTGCTCTATGGAAGATGTGGTACGGGAATGGATCCGATGGGGCTCCTGAGTGGATGCTCTTCATGATCTTGAGAGTGTCGCCTGTGGTGAGCAGAGTTAAGTTGAGCACGATCTGCCGGGGTGTGGTGTGGTGGCGGGCGTAGTGGCAGGGTCTTGGGTGTCGAAGCTGTCGTAGATCTGGCTGATCTTGTGGTGGAAGAAGGTGCCGAGTTTGTTGCAGAGGTCTTGGTAGGGTGGGACGTCTGTGGTGTCGCTGTTGGGCCTGGCGAGCTCCTTGATGATGGCGAAGAGTTCTTTGCTGTTGTGTGCGTTGGCGTTGATTCTGTCTTGGACGGCTGTTTTCTTTGTCGTTTTGAGGAGAAGGTGGTGTGCGTTGACGGTGGATTTGAAGGTTGCGTGGGTTTCCGGGGTTTTGTTGTTCCTCCATCTCTTCTCAACTCGTCTGCAGGTGTGTCTCGACTTGTGGAGGGACGGAGAGAACCAGCTGGCTTTTGTGGAGTGTTGCTTGTCTGGTGTCTTCTTGAGGGGGGGCTAGAGTGTTGGCACAGTTGGAGATCCATCGGTGAAGGTTGCGCGCTGCGTGGTTGCCATCTGTTGGTGTTGGCGGAGTGGTCGTGCAGAGGAAATCAAAGAGAAGTTCTTCGGTGGCCTTGTTCCAGCTGCGACGAGGAGTGCGGTGGTGTATGGTGGGTGTGGCAAAGGCGAGGTGCACGCAGTGGTGGTCAGTCTAGAGGAGTTCGGTGGTGTGGCTGTAGGGGATGTTCCCGCTGGCAGAAAAAATGGGGTCGAGAGTGTGTCCGACTGCGTGGGTCGGTGCGGTGACTAGCTGCTCGAGTCTGATGTTGGTGAGGTTCTCCAGTAGGGAGCCGGCGTTCTGGTCACTGGGGTTGTCCAGGTGGAAGTTGAGGTCGCCGAGTAGGATGTAATCAATGGATGCGAGAGCCTGGGGTGCGATGAGGTCTAGGATGGCGTTGGTGAAGGGCGGGCTGGGGGACCTGTAAACAAGGGTGCACTGGAGGGTGGTGTTGGGGTTGGTCTGGATCGGGAAGTGGAGGTGTTCCATGGTTGTCATTGAGTCATTTGAGTGCGTGGCCGGTCGGAGGGTGTTCTTATGGACAATGGCGAAGCCTCCTCCTGTTCGGTCGGCGCAGTCCTTGTGGGTGATTTTGTAGCTATTCTGGATAATGATGTCCGGTTCAGTACAGGGGTTAGTCCAGGTTTCCGTGAAGAAGGCAATGTCAGGAGAGGCGGCGTTGAGTCGGTCCCAGATTTCTGTGGCGTGTTTGTGGAGGGATCGCACGTTGAGGAGGATGTAGTTGAGCCGGTCGGGTGCGCTGTTGGTCGGCTGGACGACAAGAGGATCTGGCATGTTGGTGTGGGTGAAGGTGTGGCTACAAATCCGGCAGGCGAAGGGTCCATGGATCACCTTCGGTGCCACGAGGTGGCAGGCGGCGTGGCGTCCGGAGTTGAGGGCGGGGAGTGTGCTGGCGTCATAGCGGTGGAAGGTCAGAGAACCAGGGTCCCTGGCGCTGGGCGTGGTCCATGCGCGGATGGGCGCTGACGGGTTTGCTTTGGCGTGCCCGCTGGTGGCCGCACAGCGGCCACCATTAAGTAGTGCTGCGGGGAGGCTGGACAGTTGGGAGGCGGGAAATGCAGAAAAGTCACTGGAGAAGGGTGGGGCCGCGGGGGATGGCAGCGGCAGGGGTGAGTGCCGCGAAAAAGGAATCCTCAACAATGACAATAAATACCATATTATACTATGCACATCTGCATATATGGTTTATGACATGCTATTTTTTCATGTGTGCTTTAATTTTTTGTAAAAGACATTTGATCAAAACCAGGATGCAAGGGTTAAAATTAGTGCTGTATGGTAAAGATCACAGTGCAAGAACCTTGTGATTATTTAGGAGGGATGTTTTCCTTTTTAAAGTACTTGTTGGATACTATCTGTGAGGCAGTGAAATGTTTTCCAAAGTCATTCGTGGCGTACCGCGGCAATAAACTCAAACGGGACCTTTGCACTACAGTAATAAATGTGTCAATGTGCATTTATTAGTGCAGTTGCTCAAAATAACGTGTGTTATTTGGCAACATTTATTTTCACTACCATGGCATAAATATATTTATATAGATAAAAACAACTTGGGTGTCAGGAAGTCTTCAGGACTGCCTGCTTGGAGTCCAAAACTACACTGGATCGTGACACCTCTGATGTCATGCCTCTGCCTTGCCATTTTATGTCAAGTCACCGAGATTAACATTATGCAACATCCTTTTGTTGCACCACTCAGATCTGACAATTGAAAGAATATGGAACTTTGCAACATTCTTGCTATGAAACACATAGCTCTCTTCCTTCTTTTGTTGCTGCTGCTGCTCACAAGACAAGCGATGCTCTCATTTTAATCACAGTTTAAATGTATTGTAACCCTTACATATTGACTAGCACCTACATATCGGGGATTTGTAGCTTAAATAGGACTAAATTGTGCAGTTCATAGTGTTTAGAACTGTTTTTATTAAGCGCTTTAAGTATGCCTTTGCGGAGATATTAGAATAAGCGTGATCACATTTTATTCTATAAACAGTTAAAATTATGGTTACCAAATGGTAAACCAAAATGTACACCTTTGTCTAGGATTTGAGCCCTATCAGACATAGTTTTAATAGTTGGGAAATATACATAGCATTAGTCTGGCATTCGCACAACTGTTTTCTTAAGCCCTCTCCCAATGAGATCTTACTGCTTAGATATTGTTTGTGAAGCAGGGCAGAACTCCTTTCAGGACTCACACTCCTGCTACCGTTCCCCATGCCTATTTCAGGATATGCGCTGTGTTGATAACGCGCAAGGCGCGGTTAGAAGGTACCTTGGAAATGGCCACTGCAACTTGTGACAGTTTCCCAGTCGGCAGGCAGCCACCTTTAGTAAATGGGCAAAGAGAATTAAAGTGAATAGGACTGCCATTTTGTTGTATTGGAGAAATTGCAAGTTCAATTACAGTTCAGTTAGTTGGTAAATTTATCTGAATTCTAGTAGCGATAGAACAATGTCTGAGGAGCAACAAGACTTACATATTTAAGTAAAAATTTAAGGATTAGTAAATAAGGGTTTGGGCAAACAGAAGGGCTAATTTACAGACTATTAATTAAACAAATTGAGAGCCTATGGCCAAATTTA
Source organism: Calotriton arnoldi (assembly GCA_963921515.1). Lineage (NCBI taxonomy): Eukaryota > Metazoa > Chordata > Amphibia > Caudata > Salamandridae > Calotriton > Calotriton arnoldi. The sequence goes on from CAWUFW010004688.1 coordinate 329,671, forward strand.
AAGAAAAAGGTTATTGAAGCAAGCGTTTCTCAGGAATTTGGAAAAAATGAAGATGATGGGTGAAGTGGTTGGGTTGGAAAGGTGCAGAGGAAAAGAGGGTCACAGAAAAAACACAGGAAGACCTAAACAAGTGAGGGTCTTAAGAAATGAAAATGCAAGGGTCTGCGTAATGAATGACAGAGAATTGGATAGTGCTGTAGGCACTGAAGATGGCAGAATAAAAGTCCAGATAATGTTCCTTATATAACGGGTCAGAAACTATGTTGGAAGAGGCAGAGATAGATCTGTCACACTACTCAGTTTGAAATCCGATTGGTGGGTGTTTGAAGTTATATCGGATGAGACAGATAAGGCTTCTAAGCTGAAATCAGTGCTCCTAGACCCATTAGGGGCTGAGATGTTTGATACCTTTACAATTGAACAGCTTTTGTCCCAGAGTGGACTCCATCTCCTCACCTAGCCCAATACATCAGTAATTTTCTGAAAAAAGAGATTCCAAAAGAGAACAGGTCAGGATTAAGGTGCCCGCACCCCTAATTACAAAATAAAATTACTTTGACTCCCGATTTGAATGCAAAAGTAATAGCTTTCATTGGAAAAAAACGGAGAGACTCGAGGAAAGGTCTAGGAGGAAGAGTACCCTTACTGAAGACTGAGCCCAACTTGAGAGACTTGGCAAATAAGGAGGAGTTTTGTACCAGGCTTGTCTTTTCAGGGATGATTCAATAAAGAAGATGGCTAAATACGTGGAGGTGTTTAGCTCTATGCAATAATCACAAAGAAATATAAAAAGGGTTTTTGAAGACATCGTTTTTGGTAGGTCCGGGAGAACAAAGGGTCGGCTTCCTGACTGAGATTCTCATGGGTCACGGCTTTAAACACTCATATGGTTACCGTCAATTCAGTTATGGATCCTCCCAGGAATTCTTTCCACAGAAGCAATGTCCCAGAGGGAGATAAGCAAGAGGCGATAGGTCTGAGCAAGCAGGATCAGCTGGTGTGTGTCAAGACCATTTAGTTATCCCAGTAAAGTTGGATGGCAGACTAGCCCACTTTTAGGGAAAATGGATGGAGATGATGCAAGATCCTAGGGTTTTAGAGACTGTGAGAAGTTCCAAAACAGGGTTTGTAGACTATCTGGTACAAAAGAAAGTTCTCCAGGAGATAACTTTCTCAGAAAAGGAAATTAATTTAGTAAGCAAGAAAGTTGAGGAATTGGCTGAAAAATGGGCGATAGTAGAGGTAACTGATGGTTCACTGGGCGACATTTTAATAACAGGGAGGTTGATTTATAACGGGGAGGTTGTTACCTATCACACATCTATAACATTTGACCTGTTGCACTTCCTGGGATTCATAGTGACCAACAAGAAATTATGTTTAGTGCCAAGTCAGAATACCCAATTTCTTGGCTTTGTGGAAGATACAGTTCAGGCAGAACTGAGGTTGGCAAGGGAGAAGTTGAAAAGATTAATAAAAGAAAAGGTTTTTGAGGTTAGAAGAAGTTTCATTGAAAATGTTGGCAAGGATTCCAGGTTTGTTGTCGTCCATTGAGAGAATTTTGCCAGGTCCTCTTCATTATCGGACCATACAGATGTTGAAAATGAGGAGGTTCTACTAAAGTGAGTGTTATCATGCACAGCATTTACCACAATGCATCCGGGCTAGTTGTGTGCTGGTATGCCAGGCAGTATGATCCCTTCTCCTTTTGTGACTGGCATTTTGCGGAGTTATTGGGCTGCCGAGCTCTGGGGATGTGCCTGCGCTCTGGGAGTGGTTTTAAACCCGAGATGACTGTGAGCAGCATTGTCAGCACCTCAAAATTTCACTTGGTACTCTCTGCTGAAGAAGGACAACAATCCTGAAACACGTGTCTATAGATACACAGCACTGGCAGCACCAACAATGGTGAAAACCAAAGGCTTTCTACTACAGTGAGTGTTATCATGCACTGCATTTACCACAATGCATCTGGGCTAATTGTATGCTAGCATTTATTTAAAAGTTTTTCCATAACGCAAACATGACCACCGGGGTATCAGAACGCTTTACAGTTTATAAGTCAAGAAAGGATCCGAGGGGTAAAAACAGAACAACCAAACAAATACAATCTTAACAGTCTCATAGAACTGGGCGCCCTAGGGAGTATTGGAAGCTAGGAATCCAAGGCAAAAGTTTCTTCATCCGTATCGTTTTTGCTTCCTTGAACAAGGCAGTACAGGGATTCAGTCTATGTTGCAAACATGGACACAGGGGGTATCATAGCACTTTACAGTATATCAGTTGTGAACGGATTAAGCGGAGGTAACAGAGTACCAACAGATCCGGAGAACAGTCTTCACAGTCTCAAACCAAATAGGTTGTCCTCTAGCACCTTGGAAGCTCCATTTCTATGGCAAAAATTCCTTCATCAGTATCACTTTAACTTCCTTTTTGAAAAGGGCAATAGAGGGATTCAACCGGACTTCAGGGGGTAAGGAGTTCCATATCCTCGGGGCGATACCCGAGAAGGCTCTATTGTAGGTTTTTGTTGCTGAATTTTTGTGGTTTTAGTAGTAATGTGCTTGCACGTCTAGAGGATCTAGATCCACTCGAGAGCTCCAGTTTTTGAGCAAGGTACATTGGGGTGTTGAAATGAATGGCTTTATGTGCCATACATGCAATTTTTAGTTGTATCCTAGCTTCATATGGGAGCCAATTTAGGGATCTCAGCTCTGGCGTGATATGATTGTTTCTTTTATAGCCTGTTATGAGCCTTGCAGCAGAAATGAGGGCAGCCCTGAGAGGGGCTGTCTTCGATCTAGGAAGGCAGCAAAGGGTTGCGCTTCCATAATCCAGCTTAGAGATCACTAGGGCTTGCACTGCAATCATAAAGTTATGTGAAGGGAGGAAAGGTTTTATTTTCCTTAAGATGCTGAGTTGGAAGTTTGGTCCTTTGGTGAGTGTACTAATGTGCTTCTGCATGTTCAGACTCTTGTCTAGCAATATTCCCAATGAGCTTGTGGAATTAATGATGTGTGGCGTGCAATTAAGAGCTCTTAGTTGATTCATCCATTCTTCGATGACTGGGGACTGCTTGGGTGGTGCGATTAAGAGGAATTCAGTTTTAAGAGCGTTTACCTTTAGGTGGTTACGTGTCAACCAGCTTTGTGTTTTCAGTAAGACTGAGTTGAGGGACCTGATGTCCCCAGGGGAGGCGACCTTCAGTTAAAGTTGGGTATCATCGGCGTACATGTGATAGTGAATTCTGGATGATTTCAGAATTTCTGTTAAAGGCTCCATGAATAGGTTAAAGAGAGTGGGTGAAAGCACGGATCCCTTTAGTACCCCAAGAGTGACCGGTGAAGGATGAGACAGGGACTGGGTCACCTTGAAGCTTTGGGTTCTATTGTGGAGGAATGAGGAGAACCAGTTTAGTACAGGCCCAGAAAGCCCCATCATGTGCTCCAAGAGGTTGATTAGGTTGTCATGCTTAACAGCATCAAAAGCTGACAAAAGGTCTAGGAGGATCAGTAGGCAAGATTCGTTTTTATCTAGCAATCTTAGTGCATCATCTACAATGTGAGTGAGGGCAGATTCTGTGCTATGATCCTGGCGGAAACCGGATTGAAATTGGTCCAGGAGTCGGAATTGCTCAATGTGGTTGCAAAGCTGGACGTGCACACATTTCTCCAGGAGCTTTGCCAACGTGGGGATGTTAGAAATTGGGCGGAAGTTGTGTAGGTCAGAGGGATCTGCGGATGGTTTCTTTAGAATAGGGGTAACCTGCCCAGACTTTAGGCAGTCCGGAATAGCACCATGAAAAAGTGACGCATTGACAACCTTAATCCAGAGTGGGAGTATGGAGGCTCTGATCTCAGAGAAGACGTTTGATGGCAAGGGGTCGTTGAAATGGTTAGATGGTTTCAGAGTAGCCAGAGTTTTGCGTATAGTACTTTCATCCACAATTTTGAATATGCTCCAAGAGGCGTTGTTTATGGGGGGGCAGAGCATAGCGGGCAGGACGACATCTGACCAAGGAGGATGTTAGGCGGTGCGATCGAAAGGTGCTCCAAGGCTGACCGTAGTTCAGCTTTGATCTTAGTAGTCTTATCAGAAAATAAGTCAGCAAATTCTTCGCAGTTAAGCTGCGGACCTAGACCCAATGAGGAAAGGTTAGGTTGACTGTTTGATTGAAGCTTGATGAGCTTGAACTGTTTTTTGGACGTTTTTGGCTTGCTCCAATTGGTTTCTCAAAAAGTTGGCTTTAGAGCATCTGATGCGTTTGTTATAGATATTTCATAAAGATCTCAGCTGGTTGAGATGTTCAAGGGAGGGAGAGGATCTCCACAGTCTTTCCGTTAGTCTCAGATTCCGTCTTTCAGTATTTAAACTATCATTGTACCAAGGTTTGGAGACTTTGGAGGACAATCTTTTTAGCTGTAGAGGCGCCATCGAGTCTAGAACACTTGTCATGGAGTGGTTATAGTGGTCCGTAAGGTCATGAACATCAGACATGTCCACAGGAGGGGGCAGGATGTTATCACAGAGAGCAGTCAGATCACGCAAGTTAATGTTTTGTAGACATCTTTTCCAGTGTCTGGGGTTCTTAGGCTGGACTCTGTTAACTCTCACAGAATCTGAGATGAGGAAGGTGATGCAGTGGTGGTCTGTCCAGTCACACAGGCCGATAGATTCAAGGTGAATGGAGTTGAGCTAACTGATGACCAGATCTAAGGTAGCACCTTTAATGTGATTAGTGCTGTCGCAGATTTGGATTAGGTTAAGATCTACCAGGGAGGATTTAAGGCTATTGACTGCCTCATCATTCATGTCGTTCCAATGGAGGATGAAATCTCCCAGGTTAGATCTGAGTGCCATGAAGATCTGCGTTAGATGAGATGATATCCATGATCTGTTCTATTAATGGAAGGTTGTCACGTGGAGGGTGGTAGAACATGTGCAATTTGCATAGATGTTGATTGCTACAAGCAACCGCAATGCACAGGTATTAGCAAGACGGCAGGAGAGCCGATTGTGATTGTTTGACTGATAGACTGCTACGATGAATACAAGTGACGCTGCCACCTTGTCCGCTATATCTATCTAACCTAATCATGTCGAAGTTAGGAGGCACTAGTATGTCCAGGATGGGTGCAGATGAGTCATATAGCCAGGATTCAGTCAACATTATACGGTCAAGGTCATGTGCAAGGATGAGGGCAGCAATGTCCGCAGCATATCTTACTGCCGATCTGCAGTTGAGAAGCAAGCATTTACGTTTTGGATTGGTGTCCAGTGTGGTAGAAAGAGTGGTGGTAACTCTCGTAAGGTTGTTCTCATTTAAGGCTCTGGTGTTTACCCTGGGTTCCCTGAAAGGGTCCGTAAGGATTGCTTCTATTTGGTACAAGTTTGTTGTGGTGGCGGTGTGTGTAGGATCATATGAGAGTAGAAGGGAGTTAATATCCTTGTCAGACAGTGGATCTTTAAATCTAGAGGGCCGAGGGGGGGTCATTAGGGTGGGGTGCGGTTTTCCAACTTTGGGGCGGGGATGCCACGTTAGATGATGACCTAGTTGGTGGGGGGGGAGCAGGAAGCCTGGTGCCCGAGTTAGATGGGAGCGCGTGGTTAAGGCGGTTAGTCTTTGTGGACCAGCTTAACTTCTGATTAACGGACAACTCCGAGGTGATATGTAATAGACTTCGACCCTCTGCCTTAAGTTGTTGAAGGCAAAGTGTGATCTCATCTAGTCTGGCTTCCAATGAAGAGTGGGATTCCGAGGCTTGGAGCAGGGGATCCTGCGGGGGGGAGAACTAGTGGATGATGGGATTGAAAGGCCTGGAAGAGCCTTCGGATGCAGGGTGGGGTGGGATTCAGGGACTTGGGGCTGGGGGCTAGGAAGGGAGGGTGAGTTAGGGGAAGAAGGGTTAGACAGATATTGACCCAAAATAACCTGCGGAAACAGGGGAGGATTGTGGAATAAGTTGGAGGATGAGAGGTGCAGCCCTTGGCCAAGAGGCAGTATTGGGGTCATAGGAGACATGTTGTTAGCCCAGTTCTGACGATCAAACACCGGGGTGGGACCGATTTTGATGTAGGGAGAGTCTTGTGGGACCGATTTTGATATAGGGAGAGTCTTGGGTACACTCACAATATCTAACGTACTGGGCTTGGGGGTCAAGGGAATATCCGGGGTGATGGTGTGACTTATGGAGCTTGGCAAGTCAGAGCCAGCTGTGCTAGAGTAGAGGTGAACATGCATACTAGTAATGTGGATGCACTGGAGGGACTCAGTCCCACCTGGAATAGAAGGAGTTACTATTATATGTGGTTGTCACTAAGTGGGAGTCATGAGGGGTCAAGGTAGGGTCAAAAGAGGAGTTGAGGATGAGAGATGATAAACTTTGAGGAGTCTGGGGGACCTCTGAGGAACTGGCGGATCCTAGGGAGGGGGAGGATTTGATGCTAGACACTGCGTTCTTAATGATGGGGAAAATATTGTCAAACATTGCTAGGTTGCGGTCTGAGGCTTGGATAAGGATAGTCCCATTTTTGTAAAGGGAGATGGTAGCTTCTGCTCTATATACCGGAGAGGGAGCAACCGTCACTCTAAGACCATGTGGAGTCTTCATGGAGGTGGAGATCTGGAGCAGTGAGTAGAGGGCCTTCCTCCATTGAGCATGTCATTTTGTATAAAAGATGAGATCACTTATAGTAGCACATTTTTTAATGGAGAAGTAGGGTTCTGAGATAAGAGTTTCAGGGTGGGATTTAAGTAGTCTATGTTTAAAGCTTTTTGCGGCATTTTTTGATAGGTTAGGGGGATATTTGATTATGAAAGCGTTCTGGCCGGACGGCTCCAGATTAGGAGGGATGGAACTTGAGGGCTTTCATCCATGTCAAAGCTAAACTCGGCTAGTGGCATAGGAAGAGCAAATAACTAGGGTTAAGGATCCAGATAGTAATAGGAGAGATGTCTTATGTATTCAATCTACCAGCTAGAGGAGCGTCTCTGAAGGGTGTGGCCAAGGTGGCGAGCATGGGTTTGAGGAGCAGGTTACAATCTGGTCGGGCCGGCCTCGACCGGGTTTAAGGAGCAGGGAAGTTGTTAGGGCATTCCACAAGGCTGCATAGTAGAGTTAGAGATTGGTGAATAGAAGAAATCTTTTTTTTTTTTTTTTTTAGTCCTCATTTTACGAAAGATTGCTCTGATTTCAAAGAAGATAAAGCCAGTCAAAACAATAAGAAGCAGAAAAACACCCGGTCACACCATATCGGAGGATGGGTAATTTTTACCCCCGGGGTTTATTATCTGTAAAGCCTCACTGTATTGACCATGGCCTCTATACTTTTACTAGCCGGTGTGGTCTGGCTTAACCAGGCCACCATCATGACGGCCAGTAGAGCAAGTTTGAAATCATTGGACCATTGAAATTCTTAAATTATATTTCTTACATAACCCTTCTAAACAAAATGCCAGTAAGTTAAAACCTATAAAAGAGGGTGATGCAAGTAGTGTTCTAAGACAGACCAGAAATATAGATCAAAAACCAATTATCCCATATCTCCCAAAATTTTGTTTTTTTAACCCGCTTATTTGCACGGTCAAGTTGGGCAATTTTCTGTACTGAACCAATCCATTCAATTTTAATAGGGGGAAAGGGGAGAATCCATTTTATACAAATCTCCCTTCGTGCCAGAAGTATTAAAACAAAAAAAAGCACCTTCTGATTTTTAGAAAAAGTGGGGTTTTCTAAACCACCTAGGATCACCCCAAAAATAACTGAGGTACCAGTTAACTCGATTTCTCTACCCATAATATCGGAAATAATCTTACCCACATGATTCCAAAAGGCTGGATTGAAGGACACTGCCAGAACATATGTAGCTCATTCACGTTGTTCTCATCACATTTCGGGCACTTCTTTGTCACACCATTCCCCATCTTTGACAGTTTCAGCGGCGTCCAGTATGCTTTATGGATAGTGAAAAGATGATTTCTCTTTAAGGGCGCAGCTTTCACATATGACCATAGTATAGACAGAGATACTTGCCCCAACGTTTCGAGATCCTCGTCCGGCAGGTCCTTCTTCCAACTTTCTATAAATGGGTTCCGAGTATCCTCCTCAGTCTCTATTATCAACCAGTACCATGCTGCTACCTCTTTCCGCGTTGTAGATCTTGTGGATATCCTATGCACCAGATATCTATTTCCCTCCATCTCTTTTCCTAATGATTTTTTCCAACTCAAAATCTGATAGTATTTAAATTTCGAAACCGAATTGTTTGATAAGTCGGAAAGGCATTGCCAAGGAATCAGCTCATTGTCCACAATTAATTGCCCCCACTTAAGTATCTCTGATTTACGAAGCGGGAGTGCAAGTGCGTCCAATAGACATGTTGGGGTACCTGGGGAATCCCATAATGGTGTTTCATCATTATAGTAAGGTATATGCAACATTACCCTTATCTGCGACCAAACTCTAGTGGCGGCTAAGAGAATCTTCAGTCTAACTTTTTTTTAAATTTGGGATGCCCAAACTTTAAGAGAAAAAAATCTGCTTGGCTCCTATATGTCATCGTTAAAGCCTTAAAGAGTGGTGAGAAAGCCGAGCTATCCTTTAGAAGTTGGCGTGAATTTTTCAAGTGGAAGGCACAGTAATATATGTAGAGGTCCGGGGTAACAATACCTCCATGGATTTTTTTCCTCCTGAGCTTCCTTTGAGAGATTCTTGGTTTTTTCCTGCCCCAGATAAAAGAAGAGAAAAGTCCTTGCACTTTCCTAAACCAAATTTTCGAAAATTCTAGTGGTATAGAATCGAATAGGAATGTGAACTTAGGAAGAATTGACATTTTGAGGAGGTTAGATCTACCCAAGATGGAAAGTGGAAGGGACTCCCATGCCTGTAGCTGTTGTCTCACGCTAACAGTTATTTTATCAAAATTTACCTGTGCTATCTTATCTATGTTGTTTACTATTTGAATCCCTAGATATCTTATTTGATGTTTTAAAAGGTCACTCTTATAGTGACTATTCCATGTCATTAGCTCTGTCTTCTGCTGATTGAGTAGCCGGATACCCTCCCAAAATTCTCCATATGCTTCCAAATCTCAGGAAGTGAGCGCTCAAGGTCCCCAGTCAAAATCATAAGGTCATCGGCGTACAGGCCTAACTTCTTTTCCCAGCCATCACATTTAAAAGAGAAGATGCCCTGACAAGATCTAAGTTTGCATGCTAAGGGTTCAATATACATATTGAACAGGAGGGGCGAAAGGGGACATCCTTGTCTAGTGCCTCTAGAAATTTTTATTTGTTTTGTTAAGTTGCCATTAACCAATACCCTGGCAGAAGGATCTTTATAGAGAGCCCTCACTGCTGCTAAATAAGTTTCTCCTAAATTAAAACGTTGGATCACTTGAAGTAAATAGGGCCAATTGACTCTATCAAAGGCCTTTGCAGCATCAAAAGTCATAATTGCCAAAGGAGTCTCATATAAATTCGCGAGATCAATTGCGCCAATTAAATCATGGGTTAGTTCATGAAGCTGCCTCCCCTTCATGAATCCCTTCTGATCAGGATGAATTATAAGCCCTGCTACCTTATCTAATCTTTTTGTTAGGATCTGAGTATAAATTTTATAATCACTGTTCAAAAGTGAGATAGGTCTGTATGATTTGCAAGCCCGTGGGTTTTTGTTTGGTTTCAGGATAATGGTAATAGTAGCTTCATTCCAAGACTGGGGGAGATCCTGGGCAGATACAAAAGCTGAATTAAAAAGTTGGAGCAAAATTGGAGCTAACTCTTTTATGAGAATATTATATAATTCATTCGGGATGGCATCAGGACCAGCGGCTTTTCCTTTCTTCAAAGTTTTAATAATATATAAAACTTCTTCTATAGTAATTGGATTGCTCAAATTATCTCTATCAAGGTCAGAGAGTATGGGGAAATGTAAGCCTGTGAAGAAGTTTTCAATAAGTTCTTTACTCGGGGTTAAATCTTCCGTATAGAGATCTTGGAAAAAAAGAGCGAATGCCTCTTTAATCTCTGTATCCTCTGTAATAATTCTACCAGATATTGGGCACTTAAGATCTTTCACTAAATTTCTGGAATGGTCCGTCTTGGCTTTCCAAGCATGAAATTTACCGCACCCCTCTCCATATTCATGGTGGGATAATTTACTTGCTTCCCATTTCCTTTTAATTATTGCCTCTAGATATACCACTAGCTCATTTTTGGCTATGGAAAGTTTTTGTATATTATTTACATCATTCGGGGCATGTTCTAACAGTGCCTGATTTAAGTGTATAGTTGCCTCTAATGCTTTAATTTCCTCCCCTAATTTTTTATTTTGGGCTATTGATAAAGATGTAAGTAGGCCTCTCAGGAAAGCCTTATATGTATCCCAGACTATGTGAGGAGGTGCAGAGTTTGTATTAAATAAGAAGAATTTATTTGTATCTTTTTTTAACTTGTCAATAATTGATGGTTCAAAAAGTATAGAACGATTTAATGTCCATCTACGTGGAGGGTAGCTCTTTGGTAGAACAATTTCCAGAAAAACAGCTGAATGATCTGATAAATGTTCTGGGAAGTGAATAATTTTTACCACATTTTTACTGGTGGTATGATCAACCAAAAAAAATCTATTCTTGATCGATGACCACATTTTTTATTGTGGAAAGTAAACTTTCCCCCTAGTGCCCGCGAGTCAAATCTCTTCATTCCCCATATATCTAGAAGACTCATATCTGACATCAATTGTTTCAGGATTTTTCGTGTGCTTTGTGTGGCCCCAGCAGCTCTTTTAGACGTAGAGTCATACCTTGGATCCAACACTACATTAAAATCCCCTCCCATTATAATGGGATCATTTACATCAATTAAATGGAGAAACAAGGATTGTAAGTGAGTCGGATCGTCCAGATTAGGGCCGTAGTATCCCACAAAAGTAAACCACGAGCTGTTAATTTTTGCCCTAGCAATTGTCCATCTTCCATGCGGATCTACTATAGCCTTTCCTGAGATTGCTTGTAAAGTTTTTTTAAAAATAACAGCCACTCCTTTCGTGGGAACAGTCTGTGTTGTGTAGACACAATGTTCTATCCATTTTTGATTTTGGAGAATCCCCACCCAATCTTCTTTACGGAGATGTGATTCCTGTATAATCATCACATCATATTTCCCAAGACGCAGATATTCTAGAAGAAATCTTAACGGACCATGTATCTTAGAGGTCAGAGAGTGACCAATAAAGCCAGACCGGCAAATGGATCCGAGTGGGCTCTGTGGGGGCGACTCAGAACATAGTAGAGGGGAAGGCGAAGCGAGTGATCAATCGGTCTCAATTAACCACCTCAGAGGGATCATATTCAATTTTGCTGACTATCCCAATGTGAGACCATCTATATTGGGCCAAGATGATAGGAGGATGAGACGCATCAGCAGACTTTAAGCGTTTCCAATAGGAAATGTTATTCTATTTTGCAATAGGCATTGCAAGCAAGTCAAAGGGAAACCTCAGTAGTCAAGTATGTAGGATTGAAGTAAACTGACCAATCCAAGATGGCCACCATACGTGGAGGATAGAGCCTTCCTCTTTCTATTTTCATGGCCAACAGAGTAAGGATCACTTACTATTAGCTGCATTAGGAGCACAAAATGGGTGCCAGATGCTGGGAGGCTCAAAATGGGTGCTGCTCACAAATGGAGACCATGTAGATGAAATCAAAAAGAAAAACAAAAAGAAGAATACCTCAGCGGAAATGTGATCCTGAGCATCACACTGGCCCTTCTGTCTCCAGCCTACCGCAACCGCGATGCTCACAACAGGAGGGAGACGCGCCAGATTAGCCGAGAAGTGAAACTCCGAGGATAGAGGGAAGTGATCCTGCGCAGCACGCCACTCCTCACAGCGTGAGGGCATAGAGTCCGACTTCCAAAGAGATCCGTCAGCTGCCACATGGGCCTGCAAATCGGGGCCAGCCCCATAGGGCAGCGCCGGTGGCACGGAGCAGGATGGTATGCGAGACAGTGTGCTCCCTCCTCCTTTTATCATTTCCAATTATGATGGAGATGTCAGTGACTTTTCTGTTATGCCTTCCAAAGTTCAGGAGCCTATTATAAGGATCTCAGGGAGAATACCACAACTTGATCATACAGGGTCATCTAACTCTGATGGCATGCAAGATTTCAGGAGATAGTGGGAGATGCCTGGACCTTCGCTAGGAGCTATTAGACACATCAGAATCTTGGGCATCGGGAACCAGGAAAGCAAAAATGGGTTTGTTGGTGCATTCAAAGGGGTTATGATCCAATTTCAAATGATATAGTAAATATTGTTAGTTATTTAATTCAGGTCTCATAGGACGGTGAAAGTATATAGATCTTCTACTGCAGCTGGTCATGTTTTGCTGAATGAAGTGTCTGTTGGACAGAATTAAATGGTAAAGAAGATTATACAAAGTATGAGAGTTTTAAAACCTCAAGTCTCTAAATACTCATCTAGATGTGAAACGGGTTTTGACTGTGATTGGAGTTAGGACAATAATTATTTCATAAGTCTGAAACAGATTTCATGAAAACTGACTATGTTGCTATGTTTAATAACAATTAGAACTTCAGCTGTGGAAGCACTGGATTATTCTAGCAGAGTTTTCAAACAGAGGGTGCATTTTTTTTAAATAAAAGAACTAAGATGCTTTCAAGAACATTAGTTTATCCATATTTTGAAAATAATGAAATATTGTGGGTGTTTAGATGTCTGAACAATTATAGGAGAAAAATTGTAAATTTGAGAGTTAATGGAGTGCTACAATTGGTATCCAGGCATCTAGGTGGGTGAAAGAAGTGATGAGAGAAGCAGGTGTGGTTGTTGGTAGTTTTGGAGCACAGTCTGTGAGAGGTGATTATGCAACAAAATCATTAGTAATGGATGGAAGCTTGCAGGAAATTTTGAGAGCAGCAGGCAGGTCAAACTAGAGTATGTTTAGAAATTCTTACTGGAAGCATGTGGTGAATGCAATTGATAATGCTCTGGTAGGTCTTTAAACCTGCATAATATTAGCCTCCGTGACTTGACGTGTAAATTTTTCACAGCTTGGTGAGTAGAAAATCTGGATTTTATTAAAGACGCGGAGGCTTAGATTATCCCACCACTGTTATTTACCCTACCCTAATTAAAGATGGTCTGATTGTTTGCAGTTTAAGAAGCATCTTTGAAAGGACTTTATTCAAAGAAGATCTTATGAAGGATCGGATAGAGCTTTATTATTGTTACAACAGTTAAACAGACTCTGAAAGTTTCACAGTTTTATCTTGTTCGCAGCATATGAAGAAGGAAGAGAACTGAGTGTCCAACAGTTTTACAGCCTATTAGAATGTTGAAAAGTTCCATATTCTTTCAATTGTAATATTAGCCGCCATGTCTTTAACAAAATCTAGATTTTCTGCCCACCAGGCTGTGGAAAATATACATTTTCCCACCTATTGAATTATCTGTATGTTCTTTTAGTTTATAATTTAATGAACTCTGAAGATTGAATTACTTTTAAAAATATTAACTAAGTAACAGTTTGAATAGCGATCTGGTCTACTGTTCCCTTGTGAAGCAAAATCTATTATGCAAGAAGGTGGAGCACAGTAGGTATGTCAACAGTGTTCTTAAAAACATACAATGATTTAACCCAAGGATATGGGGATGTGCTCTGGATCCTCACATCTCTAGTACATGTAAACAAGCACTGGGAGAGCCAACAAGTCTTGTCACATGAGCTCAAACACACAGTAGGCATAGGGTGGTGCCACCATTCCATGTCTGTGAACTTATGATGCACTCTATTATCCACATCACCAACAACATAATCTAATGTCAGTGGCATAGTGTAACCATCCATGATAGGCTGTGGCCCTGATTTAATCTCCTTAGCACTCTAAAAAAAAACAGGTAAAGCGATCTGTACACAGACAGTGAAAAGGGAATTTTAAGGAGCATAGAGGGGTGCTTTTAATAAGCCAGTATTTTACATCTAGGGATATCTACCAGGCTTGCCAACCAGAGTTTTCTGGCCATACATAATGCTCATTGCTTAAAGCGAGGGATTTCCCAGATCCTGTGGATATTTAAAAAATTGAAACGTAGCTGAAAAAGTATTACATGGAAAAATACCTGTCGATAATCAGACTATTGTGAACTATCAGCATATATCAAATTGTGGGCCTTCTGTATATTCATGAAGGACAATAGTTATTTTCAGATTTCTCCTTACTTACATACTGTGCACCAAATAAACAACTCCGTGCCAGTTAGAAACAGCTAACACAACTAGAAATGACTGCTTCTCGTGGCTAGATACAAAAAGAAGGAGAAACTATTATTTGTTGTTGCCAGATACAGGCAAAGGGAGTGCTGAACAAGTTACTTACCTTCGGTAATGGTTTTTCTGGTGGATACAGTATCTATCTGTAGATTCCACACCTTTTTGTTTTTTCAACGCATAACATTTTTTTCTTAGACTCTCTGTTGTGTTAGAAGTCTTGCAACATTTTTTCCAGGAAATTGCAATGTTGTTGCAGGGAAAAATGTCTCCTCCGAGAAAGTCTGAATTCAAGCCTTGCAGGGAATGTGAGGGTCAGACGTCCATCAATGATCCTCACGACGACCGTCTATGGTGTTTGAGTTCAGAACACGACGTTGATTCATGCCAGAAAATGAATCCTAAGGCGTTGAAGGAGAGGGTATGGACGGTACTTTTCCTTTCAAGGTAGAAGCCAGTATCAGCAAAACAGAACCGGCAAAGTGACCGTCCCTCCTCACTTCGGAGTCTAAGCATTAGTGCTTCGTAAAAATGTAGAGTGATGCCCAAGTTGCTGCTTTACAAATGTCAACTACAGGGACCAAGGAATATCGCAATGCACAAGCATTCCACTGAAACTTTTCTTGACAGCTCTCCAATGTTGACGAGGATGTCATAATGCCACAGATCTGCATGCAACTCCGCGTGACGGCATCAGAGCCATAAGAAGCTCTAGTCAGCGTCCTAATGTCAGTTTCCGCCCAATTTTTTTTTTTTTGTGCCTTTGAGGCAGACGGGTGAATTCAACAGTACCCATGTGAAAGAACATGGTAGTTCTCAAACCAAAGATATATATATATATATATCCACACATATATATAATTATATGCATTTATAAATATAAACACAATATACAAATAACCTTGTTTTTGGCATATGCAGACAAGCAACGGGGAGGCGGGGGGTCTGTGAGGAATCCACAGGTAGATACTGTATCCACCAGAAAAGCATTGCGAAGGTAAGTAACTTGCTCTTCTGATGGATACATCTACCTGTGGATTCCCCACCTTTTGAATAGAATCCCAAGTAGTCCCGCACTCTGAGGTGGGTGCCTGTCTGCCTATACCAAAATATATTGCAAAACAGAACGGGCAAAGTGACCGTCCCTCCTCACTTCGTAGTCTAAGCAATAGTGCTTCGCAAAAGTGTGGAGGGTGGCCCAAGTTGCCGCTTTACAAATGTCAACTACAGGGACACCTCTAGCTAAAGCAGAAGTAGAAGACTTCGCTCTAGTCGAATGAGCTTGTATACCTTTACAGGTTGGGTCCTTGTTAGCCATGGCGTAGCAGATCTTTATGCACAGGATGGCCTATCTTTACAATGTCCTCTTATGCGCTGCTTTTCATTTCATCTTGCCCACATAGCTAACAAACAACTGATCATCCAGCCTGAGATCACAAGTTCTGTCCACATAAAAGCCAACAGCCCTTTTAGGGTCCAAACGAAGAAGCCTTTCCTCCTCTTTAGATGGATTTGGAGGAGGACAGAAAGTAGGAAGGGTGATAGACTGGCCCAAGTGGAATGAAGTCATCACCTTTGGCAAGAAAGCAGACCTGGTTCTCTGTACCAACTTATCTGCATAGAAAGTCGTGAAGGGAGGTTTCACAATTAATGCCGACAATTCACTAACACGTCTAGCCGACGTTATAGTGACCAGAAAAATGGATTTGAAAGTAAGCAACCTTAAAGGACAACTATGTAAGGGCTCAAACTGAGCACCCATAAGGAAGGTTATCACCAAATTAAGATCCCACTGAGGCATAATAAACAGAGTGGGAGGAAACTTGTTAGCAAGCCCCTTAAGAAACCTTAATACTATAGTGGACTTAAAAAGGGAAGGTTGGTCGGGTAAACAAAGGAATGCCGAAAGGGCAAACAAATATCCTTTAACTGTTGCCACTGCACAACCCAACCTTGCTACGCCAGGGAAAGCGCAAAACATAAAATATCTGACAAATAGACTTTTAAAGGGTCAATGGACATCACTTTACAAATTTCACCCATCTGCCAGCATAAACCGACTTGGTGGAGTGTCTTCTGGACGGTAATATAACATTCACCATATCAGGAGGAAGAGAAAACTAACTCAGGTTGCCCCAGTCAATCTCCATGCATGTAGGTGCAGGCTCTGGAGGTGGTGGGTGTAGAACCTGCCCCTGGGATTGCAAGAGGAGGTCTGCCCTGTGAGAGGGACGGAGTGGATGGCACAGTGAGAGATAAAGAAGATCTGTGTACCCAACCCCCTAAATGGCCAATCTGGGGCTATTAATATGACTTGTGCCTGGGCTTGGCGAATCTTTTTCAAAACCAGAGGAATCAAGGGTATGGGGGAAATGTGTAAGACAACTGGGAGCCCCAGTCCAATTGAAACGTGTCCCCCATTGTCCCTGAATCAGATACTGGAGGCTGCAGAATGATGGAGAGTGTGTGTTCTCGTGAGTGGCAAAAAGGTCTATCTCAGGGGTCCCTCATAATCAGAAAATTTGTACCACTTCGGGATGGAGATGCCACTCGTGATCTGCCGAAAAATGCCGAACTGAGACGGTTTACACGTACGTTTAGAACTCCGGCCAAGTGATTTGCCATGATGCTAATCTGATGGTCCTGAGCCCAGGACCACAGTAGCAGAGCTTCTCTGTAGAGAGGATATGACCCAACTCCTCGCTGCTTGTTTCTGTACCACATCACAGTAGTATTGTCTGTTAAGACTTGAACTGACTGACCACGAAGGGAAGGGAAGAATTCCAACAGATTGATATGCAACAATCTTTCTTCTGTAGACCAAAGACCCTTGATCTCCAGATCCCCCAGATGAGCTCCCCACCCTAGAATGGACGCATCCGTTATTACTGTGGCCACCAGAGGTGGCAGGTGAGACACACCCACCATTGAAGATCCGCTGCAGTGTCTCTGGAGATCTTGACCGACTCCTTGAGATCTCTGTTGTGCTGGAACCAATGCCTGCAGAGGCACCACTGGAGGGTCCTCATGTGCCAGCGTGCATGGGTGAATAACAGCATGCAGGAAGCTATTAGACCTAGCAGGTGCAAGATCTTCACGACTGGAACCATAGCTCCATTGTGAAACATCGGAATCATAGCCTGAATGTCAAGAAGCCTATGAGAAGCAGGGTAGGCTCAATTCACCGTAGTGTCCAGTACTGCCCCTATGAACAGGGTTCGCTGAGAGGGCTCTAGGTGAGATCTGGATACATTGATGGAAAAGCCCAGACTGAACAACAACTGCATTGTCAACTGCAAGTGATGCAACACCAACTCTGGAGTCTTGCCCTTGTTCAGCTAATCGTCCAGGTAAGTGAACACTGGTATTACCCACCTACTGAGATGCGCTGCAAACACCGCCATCACCTTTGTGAAGACTCAAGGTGCTGAAGTAAGACCAATCGGTAGGACCGCAAACTGATAATGTTGAGAGCCCACCGTGAAACCGAGATGGTTGCTGTGCGACTGCCGAATAGGAATGTAAAAATGTGCATCCTGCAAATCGATCGAGACCATTCAGTCTTTCTTCTCCAGTGCAAGAAGCACCTGTGCAAGGGTCAGCATCTTGAACTTTTCCTGTTCATAATCCTGAGGTCAAGGATTGGCCTCAAACGACCTTCCTTTTTGGGAATCAGGAAGTACCGGGAATAGCATCCCTGACCCCGTTCCTGCTCTGGAACCAACTCTACTGTGCCCTTCTGAAGTACGGTTTGAACCTCCTGTTGGAGAAGCAGAAATTGCTCTTCTGAACAAAAGTCACGTTGGGGAGGACATGGTGGGGGAAACTCTTGGAAGGGTAGGGCATACCCATTTTCCACAATATCCAAAACCCAAAGACCCGTTGTTGCAGATCTCCAGTGAGGTAGATAATAGGCCAACCGTCATCCCACTGGACAAGCATGCTCGAAGATGGCGAAACTAGGGCTGCTTTCCTGTGACGTTGGCTGGGGAAGAAGATGGCTGATGGGCAGCTACATGGATTGGATGTCTACTGCTGCAGTTGCTGGTAGTGGCCTCTGCCTTGAAAGGAAAAGTTCCGGCCAAACCCCCGATACTGACTATAATCTTTAGGCTGCGACTGAAGGCCCAAAGATCTCGCCGTTGCCTTACTGTCCTTTAATTCTTTAATTTCTCCAAGGCCAAATCCACCTTGGCACCAAATAGCCTTGAACAATCAAATGGTAAATCCATTAAAATGGCTTGTACATCCGGTGAGAAACCAGACCCCCTTAACCAACCGTGTATCCTTGTGGCAACTGAAGACCCCATTGCCCTTGCAACCAAATCAGCCGAATCTAAACCTGACTGAATGACTTGCCGGGCAGTCGCCTGACTATTGTTCTGTAATTCTGAAAAGTGTCCTTGAACTTTGACTGGCAATTTTTGGACCACTGCCTTGGCAGACTCCATTAACGCATGGCTGTATCAGCCTAACAAACAGGTTGCATTGATCGACTTCAGGGCCATACTACCACAAGAGAACACCTTTTTTGAAGACTGTTTCATTCTCTTGGACTCACTATCTGCAGGAGTAATTGGAAAAGACCCTGGAGTCAACTTTGAGGAACAGGACGCTTGTATCACCAGATTTTCAGGAGTAGGGTGGGTGGACAAGAACAAAGGGCCTCCTGGAGCAGGTTTATTCATCCTTGCAATGGACCTAGACACTGCTGCCGATGACGCAGGCTTCTGCCAGATTTCAAGAATAGGCTCAGGGAGAGCTTCATTAAATGACAGCACAGGTTCCGACGAAGAAGTAGATGAATGTAATACCTCTGTCAACAAATTACTTTAGAGTTCAGTTGATGGCAGAGGCAACTACAGCATCTCAGCTGCCTTCCTTATCACAGCATGATATGATGTTGCTTTAGACGGTGGAATGCCTTTCGGGGACAACTACCACTCTGGACAGGTATCCAGACCACTTGCTACCACCAGGCCTTCAAACTCTGGGTCCAAAGAAACTATCTCACCTTCCTCCACATCTGGATTCTCTACATAGAAATACTGCTCCTCAAGCAGCCTTTGTGCTTCTCTCTGGGATTTAAGTTTAAGTACTGGCGCTGAGGAAGGCAAAACCAGCGCCGGCAACAGCTCTGGGGACTACGGCACCTGTTTAGAAGATGTCACTGGCACCGAAGTGGAGCGGAGCGATACCTGTACGGATCCAGTTGACGCTGCCAGAGGCTCAACCGGCGCCGGAGACTCTTGCCGAACCTCTTCCCTCGGCTATGATGTCGTCATTCTCGGCAGGGGTGGGGGGCAGTTAACTTGAGCCATCAGCATACATGGCAAGAATGGAGCTTGCTAGTACTGTGCTGGAAACCAATATGAATAGGAAGACTGACCCATGGGGCTCGTAAGCGCACCAGTTGGAATCACAGCTCTACTGAAGATGCTACACATAGCATTCAGAAAACTCAACGAGTCAGAACCTGGAGTTGGGAACGCTGGATACTCCTGCTCTTGTCTAGGAGTCATAGGCTGCGGTAGAAGCGGAGGAAGAACTGCATCCGGTTCTGGCTCTGGGTCAGGGAGTCCAGGCAGAGTCAAGGCCCTTGGACTCGAAGGTGACACCGGAGAGACCCCCGGAGATGGAGTCGAAAGACGCCTAGCCTCTGTCTTCATGTGTCTTCGAATCCAGGGACACCGACCTCTGAGAGTCATCTCTAGAAGACCAATGCCGGAAACCATGACATTGCTTCTCCTTATGCTTCTTCTTCAACTTCGAAGAATGGGGAGACGGCGACTCCGACCGAGAACAAGACCTCCGACGAGAAGTGGAGGCATCTGTGGTGGTGGATTTATATCCTCCCTTGAAGCCGGACCGACGAAAGGAGACTCTAGATGTAGTAGTCTGTAAGGCTCCCATAGCTTTAGCAGGTTCTGTGTCCTTTTTCATTTTATCTAAAGTGGTGTCTACCTGTGGGCCAAAAAGATGGTCTTTGTCAAAGGGCAGGTTGAGAACTGCCTGTTGGACTTCTGACTTGAAGCCAGGACATCTGAGCCAAGCATGTCTCCTAAGGAACATGCTGATATTGATACCTCTAGCGGCTGTATCCGCTGCATCCAAGGCACACCTGATGGAATTGTTGGTGATGGCCTGAAACTCTGCAACAATTTGTTGCCCTCTTTTACAATGATCCTCAGGGAGATATTCAGTAGCTCCTCCATCTCATCCCAATGGGCCCTATCATAAGGTGCTAGAAGGGCCTGGGAATTGGCAATGCTTCAGTGATTAGTTGCCTGCGCTGCTACTCTTTTCCCCACTGCATCAGTACGTTTACTCTCCTTCTCAGGAGGTGGCGTATCCTCAGTTGCCTGGCTGTTATCTCCCTTACGAGCAGTAATGGCCACCATGGAGTCTGGTAGTCCCTGACTGCGAATACAGAGGGGGTTTGACGGAGCCGCTTTATATTTCTTATCTACCCGTGGGGTAATAACTCAGGCACGTACTGGCTCTTTGAAGATGTCATCAGCGTGTCATAGCATACCAGGAAGCATAGGCAAGAAGTGTCTTTGTGGGTGGATGAGAGGGTATCAAAGAGAAAGTCTTGTTCCAAAGATTCCTTGTGTAGCTCAACCCCATGGTAAGTACCTGCTCTAGCAAGGACCTGTTGGTAAGCACTAGCATCTTTAGGAGGGGAGGGGTGTAGCATGTGTAGCTACAGCCACACATGCCATTGAAAAAACTGTTACGCGTCGAAGGCAAGGAGAATAAGTTTAAAAAGGTGAGGAATCCACAGGTAGATGTATCCATCAAAAGATATACTACTTGTTATGTTCAGACAGCTGGTGAGGTGCATCTTTTGAGTGGGGAGTTACTGTTATATAGGTTAATGGACATGACTTTGCATAAGTAAAAAGTGTAGCATGAAAGAGGTTAATAATTTTCATGGTCAGACATATCTGTAGTAAGAGAGGTCATTCAGGCACAGCTACAGAAAGAGAGGAACTCATATAAAAAAAGGAAGTCATTTTTTCTTCTTGTCGCCATGTGCAGCACTAGCAACATAGTGGCCCAGACCTTCAAGCTCAGAAACACCATTAACAAAGGTGAGGTTGTTGGTTCTAGAGGTTGAGAACAGATCTAGAAATGGAGAAACTAATACTGTGTGTGCTACACAGCTTGCAGAACAACACTAAAGAAAATAGGTTCCAATGAAAGACAATTATGTTATATGTTAAGGACTCCTAAAACACCCAAGAATTACTATGTCTTAGTGCATACCCCTTCTGATATACTGCATCATGGAAAGAAACCCCAGTTCAGCAGAGCAGTGCCTTTCTCCCTTCCTCATTATCTTATGTGGAGCACTGTTCTCATTAAAAGACTGAAGTTAAGAAAATTTTGTTTATAACCACAAGTTAGTAAAGAATGATATGATCAAGTTGTTATATAGATATTGGAATCAGGACACTGTGGGTCTGATTGACAATTCTTATTGCGGAGATTCCACCCCAAGTGCGGAGACTTCCCCACGACTGTGGGGCCTCCGCCACAAGTGCGGAGGCCCTTTGTCAATCAGGCCCCTAGGTTCTAACCTGAGCTTACCCCCTTGAACAAAAGATCGTAATAATGGGCTAAATACATTACCTCCTTTTGTTGTAAAATGTAAATTTAAAATCTATACAAGTTGCTTTCTCGTACTGCCCAAATTACATGACCCTTTCCTATGCCAATCTGGTTTCTATAATTCGGTCTCAACCGAACCCCACACATTATACTTTTCTACTTACATTCCTGTAACTAGTCACCAAGATAATCCTGCTACAGTAAACAGTTGTCTGTTGACTGTTCCCTTGCTCCATGGATTTAGGTCTATGTTACAACAAATGCCTAAATTAAATAAATAAGCAAGACCAAGACTTGCATCTTATATGTGAATAACTTTTCTCTCTTCCCTAAGGACCCACTATGAGAGTGCACCATTAATCTTTACATATTGTGGTATATCACCTCTACAACTCCAGCAATAGAGATATTGCTGTGTTAAGAATTGGTAGGATCATGGCATAGTAGGTTTCTGCATCTCATACTCAAGTACAGTTATAGCAATGGGGTGGTTCCTATATGCTAAATCACTAGAGTAAAATAAAAGTTCCTGCTTCTTATGGAGAGGCATAGCTATTGTAAGAGTTTGACTTTTCGCATGATTAGTTGCAGGTCAAATGGCAGAAGCTATTTTAAGAAACCGATACTTCTGGTGGTCTGAAAAGGCTTCTCAAGTGGAAGAGTAGGTGAGGCGTATGAACTGGTGCTCCCAGATTAAGGCACCTATAAACTCTGCAAGTCGTCCGTGGAAACACAGGAAAATTTGTGGTCTGGATTGGGATCCCCTTTCATATCTCACTGGGTTGACGACACCTGCAGCCTCTGTGCAATTGTGTTTTACTGGGTATCATTTTTTATAAACTGTGCAGGCTCATGTCTGTTTTCTACAGACTCAAGATGCATATTAGATGAGGCCTCCTGCAAGTTAATTCAATAAAAAATGTAAACAAACAGATACATCTCAATGTTAAGAACAGCTCTAGCAACGGAGGAGCTGCAGCTTCTCATAACGAGTCACCACTAGAGAAAGCGAGAGGTTACCAAGAACACAACAGCTACAGAGAGGTTTTGCTTTTCTTGGGAAGGCATACCAATTCTAGTCAGTGATTCCTCCATCTCCTACTATCTGGAAGTTTCAATAAGATTTAGCACGAGTCATAAAATTCCACCAACTCACTTTCCTTGTACAGCTTTTCAAGTTCAAAAAATATATATTATTTGCATTACAAAAGTGAATAACAATAATGAACAACAAGAGCAAAGGGTTGAGATTGTCGTCAAGTGAAAAGACAGTTCAAGTGGATGAGCAGCAGAACTATAGCAAACTTACTAAACACAAACCAGACTTCGGTAAGCATGAAATATCAGTCATTCATAAAGTTAAGCTTTCAAAGTTCCATGATCATAAAAAGAACAATTATACTATAATGAAATTTTGAGGCAACAATCAGAATCTAAGACAAAGTACAAAGCAGGCCAGAATTACCCAGGAGCCCTTCTGAAGGGAATATTTCACCAGACAGTCTTGCGTCTAGTGAATAAACATTTGCAGTTGTGTCAGAGAAGCCCCAGTAATGGCCCTACTACCCACTTGTATGAAGCAGGTATGAGTTTTCAGGCATGGGCACGCATACCCTTTAAAGCACATGCATCTGATATTGTGCACAGAGCAAGTAAAGGTCTACTTTCATGTTTCAAAAGGTTCTAATATACTTCTACAGTACCACATTACAAAGATCTATTTGCATCCCGATAAGATCCACTACCATATTATTGTATGAGAGACTTGGGAAATCCAATTGCTACTGTTGAAAGGAATACAATTTGACTGAGGCTGAAAGGCAATTAGGCATTTCTTCTTCTTTTATGAGACGTACTTAACCATCAAAGTCAGTTGGTTTATAAAAAAGAATTGTCCGACATATTCCTTCTGCTGGGTGATGGACGAAAAAATGGTTATAGTAGGACTACATAGATGTATGTGCTCTTTGCTAAACGGTTGATGCAATTAATGAGACAGGAGGAACTCACAACGGTTGGTTCTCTTCTGACTTGTCTTCATGTTGTCATTTAATGTAGAAAATAGAAATACTTTTCAGAGATCCTGAAGGATGATCATGTTACACTATGTCGCTTGGAATTGACTGAAGTACAAACTATGCCAGCTTGATGTTGAGGAGAACTGTTGGGGGCGCTCTTTACACCTGACCAGATGAAACCAATGGATCTGGAGAGAAGAGTTCTAATACTCAAGAGCATCTGCAAGAAGGGTCTTTTTCGGCTATATCTCATGTTATGGACAGACAAGCCGAAGTAAAGGTCACAGTCTGATTCAAATCCTACAGGGTGATTCCTTCCAACATTAGTTAGTCAGAAAACCTTCAGGATTCTCTGTGCAAACTTCATCTCATGCTGTAGACTGAAGACGTGGCTGGGAGCATATTGTTCAGCAGACAGTGCAGGAGACTTCCTACTGGGTTAACATCACCATATTTCCTGGGTGATAGACGATGATAGTGTGGTGCTAACCAGCTCATGCAAGAGGCTCTCCTTATATTCAACCTCATGCCGTGGACTGATGTACAGTGGGTGGGATTGAGGTGTTGAGCAAGTCTTGCGGGAGGCTCTCACGAGCTAACTGCATCCTCCTCCGTGCCCTTTGGAATGCATCTACAAATAAAACAAGACAACATTATGGAGAAGGTCCATATTCTGCTGAATAAGGTTTCTGTACTGCTGTTCACTGACACAGACAGACACAAAAATCACTGCTTTTCTCCCATATTCACAATTTGCTATCTACACTACTGCACTTGCTACAAGGAGAAAGATGCTCACCTTAGGAATTTCCAATGTTGGACTATGCTCCCTGACCTTGTGCCCTATCAATATAGTGATGTGCAGCCTCTTGGGCAATATTCAGAACTAGCCATCCAAACCAGATCTATTTTGTGTAGTATGCTTAACCTACTCAAAGCCTACCATTCCTGTCTTCTTTTACTCAATGCTCTCAACCCACCATCACAGAACAGGGATGTGAAGTGGGAGTAGCACCATACCAATAGCTGGAAGCTATTAGTCTGATCACACATTCGGTTTGCTTCCGTCCATCGATAGTCATTGATTTAGTGTCCTGGTTTTAATGTCCCTCTGGTTCTAATTATTTTCTGATTCTTGTGTCTTTATTTCCTGAGCTAGCGCTGTTTAGCAGTATATTCTCAGTGCCTCCTTTTTCCATGAGCTAGCACTATTTTCAGTGCACTCTCATTTCTTAAGCTTCCGTTGCTTTCAGTGGATTCCTTTCTTTAATCCTTGCTTACATACTTCTTACTTGGTTTCCAAATTTCCAGCATGCTGCTTTCTTATTCCCTTTGCCTTAGTTACATGCTTCCTAGTGTGCTGTGTTGGCTTGTTCTTTGTCAAGTGTTACCTCCTTTTTCCCTTTGTTCCAGTTAGGCACTATGCCTCACTTGCACCTTGCCTATAATGGCTATGTTAGAAGTTCGCAAACACAAGGAGATGATGGACGGAGCACTGAAACTTTTCAGACACTCACCCCCAGTCACAGATCTGGGTAGAATCCATCATCGTTCTTTAGCTCACTTCGCCACCCCAGTTCAGACACAGCTATATGCAAATCAGTCTTGACCCTGTGCCTCATGGGAACAGTCCAGCCCGAACTGCCAAGCCATGTCTTCCCTGGACCGGAAACAAGCATCCTGGGACCGGTTTCGGGCTAACAGCCCTCATCAGCCAGGCTAGCTTGAATCCAGTGGCAAAGTGAGCAAGGGACCCACGTCTGGGCATACCCTGCCAACTTAGGGCGAACAAAGCAAACACAAGGAGATGATGGACAGAGCACTGAAACTTTTCAGACACTCACCCCCAGTCACAGATCTGGGTTGAATCCATCATCGTTCTTTAGCTCACTTCGCCACCCCAGTTCAGACACAGCTATATGCAAATCAGTCTTGACCCTGTGCCTCATGGGAACAGTCCAGCCCGAACTGCCAAGCCATGTCTTCCCTGGACCGGAAACAAGCATCCTGGGACCGGTTTCGGGCTAACAGCCCTCATCAGCCAGGCTAGCTTGAATCCAGTGGCAAAGTGAGCAAGGGACCCACGTCTGGGCATACCCTGCCAACTTAGGGCGAACAAAGCAAACACAAGGAGATGATGGACGGAGCACTGAAACTTTTCAGACACTCACCCCCAGTCACAGATCTGGGTTGAATCCATCATCGTTCTTTAGCTCACTTCGCCACCCCAGTTCAGACACAGCTATATGCAAATCAGTCTTGACCCTGTGCCTCATGGGAACAGTCCAGCCCGAACTGCCAAGCCATGTCTTCCCTGGACCGGAAACAAGCATCCTGGGACCGGTTTCGGGCTAACAGCCCTCATCAGCCAGGCTAGCTTGAATCCAGTGGCAAAGTGAGCAAGGGACCCACGTCTGGGCATACCCTGCCAACTAAGTAGAAGTTCTCCACATGCACCCGTAATAGGATATTTTATGGAACGGATGGAAAATGATGCAACATAGCGTAATTTCATAATTTGAGGCATTTCGCATAAAAAGTGTAATATAAACTACTGGAAATTACACCGGCATTGTCAGTGAAATTGCTCTCCCACCCCCGCAGCTCCACCATCAAGTGAGGCCCTCCTGAGCCCCTGCACTCTCGAGTGTTGGTGTTCGAGGCCCTCCTCCACCCGCAGGTTATACCTGCGCCTCATCCCTGGTGGTCCAGTGGACCTGTGTCTCCTTCTCTCGCTCCGCTTTTCCTCTCCGTTTTCACTCGTTTTTTTACCCTTATTTCAAGCTCTCCCTTCACTCTCTCTCTCTATCTCTTCATCCACTTTTCTTGCACTTTTCTGCTTTTTTCCCCCTTTTATTCCACTCCATTTCCCTTCTTTAGATCGTTTTCCCCGGCGCTGCTGCCCCCGCGGCCCCTCCCCCCCAGCACGACCAGCGCGACCGGCCCAATCCAGTTCCCCTCCCGCCTACCAGCTGTCCAGCCCTCCCCGACCCCTACTTAATGGTGGTGCTGCGGGGACAGGCGAGCAAGACCACGGACTCATTGTCAGTGAAATTGCTCTCCCACCCCCGCAGCTCCACCATCAAGTGAGGCCCTCCTGAGCCCCTGCACTCTCGAGTGTTGGTGTTCGAGGCCCTCCTCCACCCGCAGGTTATACCTGCGCCTCATCCCTGGTGGTCCAGTGACCTCTGTCTCCTTCTCTCGCTCCGCTTTTCCTCTCCGTTTTTTCACTCGTTTTTTTACCCTCACTTCAAGCTCTCCCTTTCACTCTCCTATCTCTTTCATCCACTTTTCTTGCACTTTTCTGCTTTATTCCCCTTTATTCCACTCTTTTCCCTGGTGGTCCAGTGGACCTCTGTCTCCTTCTCTCGCTCCGCTTTTCCTCTCCGTTTTCACTCGTTTTTTTACCCTCATTTCAAGCTCTCCCTTCACTCTCCCTCTATCTCTTCATCCACTTTTCTGCTTTTTTCCCCTTTTATTCCACTCCATTTCCCTTTCTTTAGACCGTTTTCCCAGCCGCTGCTGCCCCCGCGGCCCCTCCCCCCCAGCACGACCAGCGCGACCGGCCCAATCCAGTTCCCCTCCCCGCTTCCGCCTCCCAGCTGTCCAGCCCTCCCTGAACCCTACTTAATGGCGGCCGCTGTGCAGCGGGCGCGCCGCTGGCGCGCCAAAGGCAAGCCCGTCAGCGCCCGACCGCGACCAGCGTCAGGAACCCTGGACCTCTGCACCGCCAACGCTACGACCCAGCGGCACTCCACGCACTCAACCCAGGCCGCAACAACAACTGCAAGCTAGCATCACCAGCCGACACCCACGGACCCTTCAGCTGTCACCGCTGCCGGCACACCTGCAGCACCGCCAGGAACACCGACCCAGCACAACCCGCCCGCAAGAACACAACCCGAACCGAAAACCCTGCAATGCATCCTCCTCAACGTCAGATCACTCAACAAACATGCCACCGAAATCTGGGACCTCCTCGACAGCACCAACCCGGACGTAGCATTCTTCACCGAAACCTGGACCAACACCACCTCGGGACCGGACATCGCCATCGCCATTCCCCAAGGATAGAAGATCTCCAGGAAGGACCGCACCACCCGCCCGGGAGGAGGAATCGCCATCGTCCACAAATCCACCCTCCACTTGAGCACGCTCCCCGACGAGCCCACAGACCTGATGGAACACCTTCACTTCAAGATACTGGCCAGCCCTACCACCACCCTCCGGGGAACCCTCATCTACCGACCCCCTGGACCGCGCGGACCCTTCGCCAACTCCATCACAGACATCATCTCCCCGCATGCCATCGCATCCACCAACTACACCCTGCTGGGAGACCTCAACTTCCACCTCGACAACCAACTGGACCCCAACACCACATCCCTCCTGGACAACCTCCACAACATTGGACTCCGCCAGATCGTGACCGAACCCACGCACTCTGCAGGACCCACCCTCGACCCCCACTTCACAACAGGAAACTCCATCACTTTCAGCCACACCACCGAACTCCCATGGACAGACCACCGGTGCGTCCACTTCACCTTCAGAACACCCACCATCCACAGACACCAGCACCTGCTCCCACGAAGAAACTGGACCAAAATCACCGACGACCAACTCACCTCCTCACTCAGCAACTCCATCCCAACCATCGCGGAAGACGACGACCCCTACACCGCAGCCCGAACTCTGCACAGATGGATCTCCGACAGCGCCAACACCATAGCCCCCCTCAAGAAAAACAACAACACTCACGCCAAGAAAGCCAGATGGTTTACCACCAAATTTCGAGAGTCCAGACGCACGTGCCGCCGCCTCGAAAAGGCCTGGAGGAATTCCAACTCCACAGAGGCCCACAACGACTTCAGAGCCGCCACCAACGCCCACCACCAACTCATCAGAAAAACGAGAAAAAAAGCAATTGAAGACAGAATCTCCACACACGTGCACAACAGCAAAGAACTCTTCAGCATCATCAAGGAGTTCGCCCAACCCACCAGCGAGTCTACTGACATCCCTCCCTCACAAGACCTCTGCAACAAACTCAGCACCTTCTTCCACCTCAAAATCAAGAAAACTTACGACAACTTCGACGAAGACAACCAACACACTGAATCCTCACCAGCCACCCCCGACACCCTGAAGCCAACGATTGACAACTGGACAGCCCTCACCACCGAAGACACACTGAAGATAATGAAGTCAATCCACTCCGGGGCCCCCAAGGACCCCTGCCCCCACCACATCTTCAACAGAGCCGCCGACACCATCACACCCATGCTCCGCCACACCATCAACCGCTCCCTGACGAACGCCTCGTTCCCCGACGACTGGAAACACGCCGAGATCAACCCTCTCCTGAAGAACCCTCGGCGGACCCCACCGACCTCAAGAACTACAGACCCATCTCCCTGCTCCCGTTCCCAGCGAAAGTCATTGAGAAAGCCATCAACAGCCAACTCGCCACCTTCATCGAAGAGCACAACATCCTCGACTCCTCCCAATCCGGCTTCAGAAAAAACCACAGCACAGAAACCGCCCTCCTCGCCGCAACAGACGACATCCGCTCCCTACTGGACAGAGGAGAAACAGTAGCCCTCATCCGCCTCGACCTCTCAGCGGCGTTCGACACAGTCTCTCACCGCACCCTAATATGCAGACTCCACGACGCAGGGATCCGGGAAAAGGCCCTCGACTGGATCCAGTCCTTCCTCTCCGGCAGAACGCAGCGGGTCAGACTCCCCCCCTTTCCTCTCAGACCCTACACCAACCACCTGCAGAGTCCCCCAGGAGTCCTCCCTCAGCCCCACGCTCTTCAACGTCTACATGGCTCCGCTCGCCCCCATCGTCAGACCCTATGGACTCAACATTGTGTCATACGCAGACGACACCCAACTCATCCTCTCCTTATCCAACGAACCCAACACCGCAAGACACAACTTTCAAGAAGGCATGGAAGCAGTCGCCAAATGGATGAAAAGCAGCTGCCTACAACTTAACACCGACAAAACAGAAGTACTCATCATGGGCCCAAACCCCGACGCCTGGAACGACACCTGGTGGCCCCCCGCCCTCGGAAGCCCACCCACCCCCACGGCCCACGCACGCAACCTTGGAATCATCCTGAACTCCGAGCTCAAAATGGACCGCCAGATGAACTCCGTCGCATCCTCCTGCTTCCACACACTCCGCCTCCTACGTAAGACCTTCAAATGGATCCCCCTCGAGCACAGAAAGACCATCACTCACGCCCTCGTCACCAGCAGACTCGACTACGGCAACGCACTGTACGCCGGAATAAACAAAAACCTCACCAGCAAGCTACAAAACATCCAGAACGCCGCCGCAAGACTGGTCCTCAACCTGCCAAGACACTGCCACATCTCCCAGCACCTGCGCACACTCCACTGGCTCCCCATTGAGGCTAGAATCACCTTCAAGATTCTCACCCACGCACACAAGGCCCTCCACGACACCGGACCAGCATACCTGAACAGCCGACTCAAATTCCACGCACCCCAAAGGACCCTACGATCAGCCCAGCTCTCCTACGCCGTGGTCCCCCGCACCAGAAAGACCAAATCGGGAGGCCGCTCTTTCTCCTTCCTCGCGGCCAGAGCCTGGAACGCCCTTCCGCTCCACCTCAGACAGACAACATCGCTCCCCATCTTCGCGAGAAACCTCAAAACCTTGCTCTTCGACAGACCCCCTCCTTGATGGACTGAAACCTGCACCCGCCCACCCCACCCCCCCCCAGCGCCTTGAGACCCTTATGGGTGAGTAGTCGCGCTCAACAAACACCTGATTGATTATGAAAATTTAGCCTGGGCCTATTATTTTGCAGACTAACTATGATAGTAATGGCGAGTGAGAAGCTTAGTAAGCTTCAGTTTCACCATGTGGAACTCCTAAGTGCTTTTACAATGCCGCTCTTCTTACCCTGCACAGGACTTCCCTATTGGCCGCCAATCACCTTTGACTGCCTGTGTGATCCTGGGTGCTCTCTCTTGCCAATATTATTTTCTGTCAGACCTTTCAGACCCCATGCATTCAGCACTGTGAAACAAACATTAAGAATTAACTAACAACCAAAAAGCCAACATATCTCATCTCCCATCATAAGTAAGAGAGATATAACATCAATAAATACATCAGTAACTATCAAACTGGTAGCGTAAATGTTGAGATGACTCCACATCCTGTAACATGGTCTACTGTTAAAGCATCCCTAGAATCACCAGCATCCGAGAAGCAACAGATAAATCACCCAGGCACCTCTTTCTCCTTCGTTTATGGTAAACCAGCTAATATGAACCCACACATTATCATGGCACTATGGTGGTAGCAGTCAACGATTTCCACTGGAATGACTCTGTATGGTGCAGGTTATTGTAAAGCTCAAACATTCCAATTGGCACACTGGTCTGTGAGACAGGAATAGGAAGGTAAGAATCACAGTGGGGAAGAGGACACAAAGAGAGAATCATACCCAGAACATTGTGAATTGAAGACTCCTGGCTGAAACCACCCAGCCGGTCCAAAACGCTTTGCATCCTCTTCTTTAGTGAGCTGGAATCCATGAACGCCCTGTGGAAAACAGAACAGTGTTTTGAAGACTGAAATGTAGTCTGCTGTCTAGGGAAGACAACAACTGTACTTTACTATTCAAAAGCTAGAGCATCATTGCTGGGATAGATTTAGTCTTACTGTTTGAAATCTCAAGACTCAAACATAGCATACAGACCATACACCTCCTCACTAGCACTTTATCCTCTCAAGATCTAAGGCGAGCTATTGGAACAGATACAGCCTCAGACCTCTAACATCTTAAAACCTAAACGTAGTGTTCTGGGATAGATCCAGTGCCAGCAGTATAGCATTTCTTTCAAGAAAGAAGCCAGCACAATCTACAAGATAATATCAGTGCATAACTTGCCATTGAACCAGACTTGGCTAAAAAACACAGATTCCTATCCTTTCAAGACAAGGACCAACACTGGTGTCAGACTGCCTCGGAGCTGTACCCTCTGAGGATCTGTACCCATCTTAGGAACAGCACAGGTAGTTTAAGACATAAATATGGTACTTGGACTACACACAACCTCGGACCTCTAAACTATGAAGTTCTGAGCTAAGACTGACAGGCCAGGCAATGCACGCACTC
Organism: Calotriton arnoldi; assembly: GCA_963921515.1. Taxonomy (NCBI): domain Eukaryota; kingdom Metazoa; phylum Chordata; class Amphibia; order Caudata; family Salamandridae; genus Calotriton; species Calotriton arnoldi. The sequence continues at coordinate 361,771 of CAWUFW010004688.1, forward strand.
TAACATTTATACCTGGGAAGAAATCTTAAAAGTTCTAATCTCACAATATTTAAACTGTGGACACAGCTCTAGTGTTCTAACTCTTCAAAACATGCACTGACCTACTAGGACAAACTCCATGGCAGACACATAATCTTTAACACCAGGTACAGTATCAAAGCTGTAACCTTTCAGAACCTCAACCTAGGGGTGCTCTGCAAGAGATCTTCAATTTATTAAAGTCTTATTAACTAGACATACGGGGATGGCTGAGAGAGGTGAGTATAATGAATATACCTGGATTGCTGAATACAATAAAACTTGAAAGTGACACTTCCAGTTGTTTCAGTTCGAAAACCAAAACGGCTCACACGATCTCCCTGTAAATAAAAAAAAAGTAAGTTTTCAATCTCAGTCCACTGAGCCCTACAAAACAATGAACATCGAATAAAAATTTTTATTTTGCGAGATTGAAATCTAGGGACAAAGATACATAAATTAGTCACTCACACCAACCAGACAGAGTTGGGGACTTCTTATTAAGTCTTTAAACACTATTTGGATGAGTTGAGTTAAGCTGTCAGAGCCTTGCGTTCCTAGGCAATCCATATAATATTGATTTAACACCAATCACATGGCTCTTTCTCTCTAGTCTTAGGCACTTGTCGATAACACTACAGCTTCGAAAGAGTTATGGGAAGAGTTCAGATTTCTTAAGCTCACCTAATTGACCCTCTTAACTTTCACTACATTACCTTTGCACTTATATGCAGACCCGGGAAATTGCAATTGGTAGATGGTGCTTTCCTTTAGCAGCCAATCGCCACCAAGCGCATTCAAAATACTGCAGTTTACATGCAAATTAGTTCTTCATATAAATACTAGTTACAGTAGGTTAGCTGGTGTAAATGGCACTATAATTTACTATAAGTACATGCTCGCAAATCAGGTCAAATAGTGATCTTTCAATAAATCCTGCAGTCCTATATGGACTAAATAGGTGGGTGTTTTACTCTATGCTGATGTCATGCATTCTACATATGAATCATATTCTGTGGTAGTACATGCCTCTCCTCTATGCTTCCTCTTTCCAATCATCTTTAAAGAGGATACTTGGATCGACACAGGGCTCGAGCAAAGAAGGATGCTCTACCCAGGGCCCTCAAAGCTTGGGAGGAGGCCCACAGAGCTCCAACAGTGTTGGAGAAGCAAATACTCCACAGAAGAGAGGAAGATGAGGAGGCGGATGGCAGAATGGTCATCGAAGCAGGGAGGGTGGGGCGATGCCCTCGCAATCAACACCAGCCAGTGGTGACCTACTGAGCCAGCAGTATGAAGCTCCTTCAGTAGCAGGACGTCACTGCAAGAGGAGATGGCAGCTGGTGAGATTATATGGTGTACAATGGTAACTGGGATGCACATGTGTTACTTTTTCAGTTTCACGGTGAGGTAGTTACATAGAATGCATATGATATGCATTTCTTCAGGGGCTATGTTGGTACTCGTATTTATTTCAATAAGGGGCGTGGGTTCTCTGTCAGCATTTCATAATGCAGAATTGTTGCAACAAAAAAAAACAACAAAAAAAAGAAGAGCTTGTAAAATAACCTTTTAAAATAAACATCATGGGATACGCTGTGCTTTCTCCAGTTTAAGACCTTTCAACAGGTTTAGTATTTAATTGCTGAGATTGCAGCTTATGAGCTGTATTGTCCAATCCCAGATACCTGTATCATTTTGTATAAAAATCATTTGTTCAAGGTACACTCTGGTGAATGGCCACTGTCGGGTTTGAAAGCAGTCCGCCAAACCTTTAAACTTTTTTTGTTCTTCAGAAACACACGCCCAAAGGTGGGGGTGTGTTTCTGAAAGACAAAAACTAATAACCCCTACACATCTTGGAAGTTTCCTCCTCAGAAGTGGGGGTCACCGACTGTTTTTTTTTCTGATCCTCTGTTGGTGATGGATAGAAAATAAGTTCAGTACCATGTCCAACCAAAATAGGGCAGGCAGTGTAATGTCCTTCCTCTGAAGGCCCCTACTTTGTTGTGGCATTGAAGGAATCTTTCAGTGAAAGGAGTCAGCAAAGGCTCTGTCAACGGAAAGCTTAAAGTCCTCCTATCTCTAAAAGATGCAGGTTTACTGAACGTTTGCCAGACAGGGTACTCTGTCCATTTAAATCAGGCCTTTAGTAACAGAAGGGAAGTCATCTCTCTGATATTACAATCGCCCTGAGATAAGCAGCCTGAAGACAGAGAGAGCGCACAGAGGGATTAAGTGAACAAAACCATAGTTAAAGTTCATTGGCGCTCCAGGACAATGGCAGATTAATACATCAGTTACAGAAGAACTGTGGCTAGTGGCAAGATTAAAAGTAAGGATATTTCTGCTTGCAAAGTATAAGAGAAACCTTGGCTAACTTAAGGTGACTGCAATATTAACTGCCACACAACCTTCTATACTATTTTCATGGTAAACAGGAAGAATCTGAAAGGACTCCAGGACCTTGAAGGCAATATCAAGTGCAGGGGAGGCACAGAGCCAAATTTCCGTCACAAATAAATCAAACTTATGACAAAAAATAAGGTCATATATTTTTATACAATGCTTAGACAGTGATCTCACATTGAGAAGGGCTGCCAAAAGGCAGCAAGATACAAGTAGAAGGCAAAAAGGGCCTTTTAGTCCTAGAACAGTCTGCTCAAAGTTCATAAGGCAAAGACCTCAAGACATTTTGTAACATGACCACCATTGGTTGAATTCTGTAATCAAAGGGGCTCTGCAGTTGCAAGACTGGTCGCAAATGGACGCAGATGGATTTGCCTTTGACGTGCCCACTGTACGGATGCGCTGCTAGTGCCTTTAAATAGTCCCCGGAAGGCTGGCACATGACTGAAAGTAAGAATGCGAACTGCGTTCTCACAAGGCATGAAAACCGTTGCAGTGATGAGCTCATTTACAGGAGTCTAAGTGGAAACAACAGCAAGCATAAACCTCTCTCCTACACACTCCACCACCAATGACTAATGTCACCTGGAAGAACCCAGCATAAATGTACAAATAAACTTGCCTGAAAGGTCCCTGGAATTCGCGCGTAGGTGAGATCCTCCAGCTCTGGAGATCCACCAATGAAGAATCTCCTCAGCTCAGACACTGTACCAAGTACAGTAGGACGCCAGGTTCTAGCAGTCAGGACGTGGAGGCCTGTGACAACATCAAAGGTACATGAGCATCTCTCTGTTTTTTGTGCAGGTATAGGCATGTGCATTTCTGTGTAACAATGCATGTGTGTGAACAAGAAGGTCATCATGCAGGAAGTGAAGCATCCCCCCAGCAACATTGGAAAAAACAGTAAGCCTTCTGGGTCATTAAAACCATTAAAAGACATTACGATATTTTTCTAAAGCACTCTAAGCTGGAGCTCTATGCTCTTCTGCTGAAGTGCAGGGCATTCTTGTGGTTGTTTTTATGGCTGTATTTTGTAGGCTGAAAAATGTTAAAATAAAGGACTCAAAGATATGTTGATACTTTTTTTCAATAAAACTTTATTAAAATGTTTATGACAATCACTTTTATTAAACATTGCACTGTTTGAAGTAATGAAATGTGCATTTGATTATAAATATTGGTGATTTTCTGACAAAGACAATAGGTCTGCTTTATATATGTTCATATGCTGACCCCTTCATAAAGCCAATAGGCTCACTTTTTACATTTTGTTGTTCTGACTCTTCGAAAAAGTCAGTAGGTCTGCCTTACTTAAAATGATACCATTTATATTGAAAAAACACAGTCAGCCGTGTGTGCCAGCAGGGGTTTGTGTGCCAGGCCCTGCATCCAATCCCCTACTGTGCACAGGCTTTGAGTGCACTGCCTGGCTTGCAGAGGGTTTGGGCACCAGGCCCAGTGGCCAACATCCCACTGCGCACAGGGGTTTGGTGCAGGCCCTGTGGCCAGCCTCATGCAGTGCTGACCGAAGGCCATGGGCACAGGGGGGCGTTGGCAACTGGCAGGGAGTGGGACTCAACGCCAATTCCAAGCCGCACACGTCCATCGGCCGTGAACGGGATGGTGTCGGCATTACATATAATAATAAAATGTTGACATTTTAAAAAAAAAAAACTAGAAATTAACTGGAAAAAACTACGCTTAAAGTGATTTTATAGTTAATAATAATGATATCTCAATTTTCAGTAAAAAAAAAAACCTTAGAAATTCAATTAAAAAAAACTAAGGTTAAGGGGACGGTATAGTTAGGTGAAGTTAGGTATAGTTAAGTGGCTTGCCCGATTAAGATGCCCCAGGACTGTACATCTTTTTGCAGAACACTTACAGACACTTTGCCTCTGTCCAAGTGGAAGGCCCAAGCATTGCATTTTGTAGAAGCTGCCAATAGACTGAGGGGTTCCCAGAGACAGAGAAGGGATTGTCTTTGATTGCCTGATATTTGCTTAGACCCAGTGTAAGGATTTGGGGCTAAAGAATGAGTGCAGGCATCACTTAAAAAAAAAACTGAACAAAATTGCCCCAATTCTATCTCTCTGGAAAGCTTAACACATTTCTCTTGTCTGTGCCAGTCCTGAATTAGGTATGTATTGTGCAGATTAATTAATATATTTTTCTGGTGCAGTTTTCTTGAACTAATTCTCTGTCTTTCTTTTGCAACTTTGAGGTAGTCAATAGCTGCTGGCACAGTGCCTTTCTTCTAGTAATCACATAGTGAGTTGTATTGCCAAGCAGAGTTGAAGATTCTACCAATTTCCTGTTTCTGCACATTTGGGATCACTAGCTGATTGGCATCATGCATGCTTGACATATATATGAGTGTAATCTTTGGAGTGGGCTGTAGTATAGGTGCAGGTGTGGTTGATTATTTAAGATAACTGGCACAAAACACCCTGCTTGGTGCTTGCCATCTTATGAATGGCTGACAGCTTCACAAAGTCCTCAGACACAGGCATTTCAATAATCATTTCATTATGGCCATTTCTTGTTTTACGTGGGCATTTCATGATGACCAGAATGGAAGCATTCCAAGACCATAATCACATCTTACATTGCTCCTGTTACCTGACCTTATCAATTTGTATATAAAAGGAACAACCTTGTAAATCAGTACATCTGATAGACACATCTAGCCGCAGATTCATTAACTTTTGAATTCTCCCCAGGTGTTAGAATGAATCCTGAACTTTTTTTTAGCAGTACCTCTACGCGCAGAAGGACGGCGTCGTATGACTCCGGGATGACGTTGACTCCGGTTGTGACGTCAATGGAGTCATACAAGCCTGTTCCGGCCCGCAGACGTCAGTTTCTTCTTTTCCACAGTGTAACGCGGAACAAGAGAAGCGGTTCCTCAGGCCGTTTTAGGGCCTACTTTGACAGTTTTTGTCTATTGGAAACAGTGCGCTTTTCTTATGTATTCAGGCTTTAAGCATTGTGGGTCTTGTACTAAACAAATGTCGGTTATAGACCCACACTCCGTTTGTATGTGATGTTTAGGGGAACACCACGACTCTGAAGACTGCAGCTTCGGCCAGAAGCTGAAGCCGAAGGCGCTCAAGGAACACCATATGAAACTTTTAGCAGCGCGGATGTCGCAGTCTACAGAGACTTCACATCACCTCAGTCTCCTTCTCGTTTGGAGGTTTGTTCACTGGGCCGTTCCAGGAGTGGGCGCCATTCAAGGGGACGTTGCTCTCTATCAATGTTCCAAGGTAAGCACAGGCGTTTGAAGTTGCGGCCCCCCCGACTTCGCCACATGGAGTATCTGTCTCCCACGGCTCCTCCCGCTTGCCGGTTGAGTAGGCCGTAAACGACTCCGTCCCGCGCCTCCCCGTCTTTCCAGGAGCCAGGGTGTCGATGGCCTAGATGAGAGAGTACTACAATTCTCTACATCTTATCTATGGGCCCCCACCTTTTTCTGGAGCACAGTCGGGCCTTTCGGGCCCCATGGGGGTGAGAGGAGCCACACTGGTGGGTTCGCCTTCGGTGCAAGTTGGGCTGTCGGAGTCATTGGGTCGGCGCGGCTGACTTCTATCTGGAGCAGGTTCACGGCCCTCTGGGGTCTCCACCTTCGGCACCCATCCTTGATCAGCCGACTCCGTCATTGACGTCGGTGGTGCCGATCGAAGTAATTTCTCCTCTTTCTCTCGATGTTGCTTTCTCGGCGTCAGTTATGGAGTAGGTAGAGCCAAATGAGGAGAATGTTATTTTTCCACTTTCCTCTCATGGTCGGGCTTCTGGAAGTCACCTTGTAGTGGGTGAAACAGAAGAGTCTGGGCTGTTACAGCATATTTTGGAGACTGTTACACCTCTCATAGAGGAGAATTGGATATCTGCACTTGGTGAGGCTAATGGGCTGAGGGTTACTTTCCCCTCCTAGTCTTGCTATTGGGGTGAGTTCCTCTTTTGCAGATATGCTGAGGAGAGTGGCTATGGTTTTGGAATTATCTCTGCCTACGGTGGAGTAGTCCACTGATCCCCTGATAGATGTCCTTTATCAAGGTCAGACAGGGGTGGAGCCTGTTCTCCCATGTAGTGAGGCCCTGTACAACATACTGTTGGGCACTTGGGCCAAGCCTGATATGGGGGTCTTGGTGGATCGGGCTATATCTCACAGGTACGTGCCTGCTCCGGGAGATCCAGCTTGTCTCCTAAAACATTCTACCCCTCGCAGTTTGGTAGTTCAGGCTGCTTCAGCTTCACAAAATATGGATTCTCTACCTAAGGCTCCATTGGATAGAGATTCTAGGAGACAAGATCCGTGCGGCAAACATATTTTTTCCTCGACTAGTTCTGCTTTAAGGTCCACTAACATGTCTTGCGTTCTTGGGCATTTTTCTCTACCAGATAATGCGTTACCGAAGGTAAGTAACTTGTTCATTACCACACATTTGATTCCCCTATTTGCCAGCAGGTTCTATACACATTTGCTTTGTCTCTTTGTACCCTTTTTAGATTCCTATCTTACACTCTCAGTTTACACCTTTACAGGATTGTTTGTTAAATCTGTCCCCATTACAAATTCTGAGTTTGCTTTACCATATTACTCCTCCATACATCAGCATCTTACAGAAAAGGCCCTTGCACACAGCCTTTGACAGGTCGTTCACTTGCAAACTGTTGCATTGGTGGCCACATTATAGGTGGTCCAGTTGACCTCTCAGAACTCCTGGGTCAGTCAGAGTGCCAAAACAGATTCATTTTGTGGCTATGGATGGTGAAGGAAGGGAAACGGATAACCACATATGATAACAAGAAAACTAGACATACTACACGTCTATGTTAGAAGCACTATAGCCAACTGTATACACGCTACAATAGGGCTACACAAAGTAAGAATGACAAAGAAAATGATCTTCAAAACCTAGATCAATACTTAATGGTACTGCAAAGATTGGAAGTGTGACTGGAACACTGACAGGAATCTAGAGGTTCCCAAAAAACTGCAGTGACGAAGAACAGCAGGCTATAGCACCTCTTGAGCACTAGCTGAATATAAATCAGGGGCACAGGGAGTCCTTGCTTAAGAGGAAGCAAAATACTCTTGTGTAACCGGCACCTGGTCCTCCCTCGTCCAGAAACAAGCATCCTGGGACCGGTTTCAGGGTATCAACCCCTCATCATCCAGCCTAGCTTGACTCCAGTGGGATGGAGAGCACGGGGGCAAACCCGTCCCACTCGGGGTGACAAATGCAAGAAGAACAATTGATGGAAAGAATGCTCCAGTACAGAGGTCGAGTATTGTGAATGGCCCAGAGACAATAGTAGGGGAGAGGATGTAGCCTTACGCCTAGAGCGGTCGACGTCGAAGCAGGGGAACCGGGTTCGAGTCTCGGCAACGACGCTCAACATCCTGTGATTCTGGGCAAATCACTTAATCTCCCCGTGCCTAACAAAAAAAAAATGAATGTGTCCTTGTGTAACGAAACTGGTGCTATGTAAAGCGCTCTGATACCCAATATCTTCGGGTCTAGTTTGCGCTATATAAAACTCTAAAAAAAAAAAAAAAAATTACGTTGAACCTTGTTTACACCCCATACATACTTTGCAACTGTGCTACAGTAACTTGGACTGTTTAGGAATAGGTGAGATAAAGAAATACGCATTTCAGTCACTGCAGATGAAACAAGCATTGAAAATGCAATAGGTCTCGCATTTCCTTGAGTTAGAGCTATTGGCGTTGTAAATGACAATGTATTTTACCCATGTGTTATGGAGTGTATGTATGTGATGTGTAGTGGAATTATGTGGGTTGTATTGGTATTGTTAGTTGTGGAATTGTGTTGTGTGGAGTGGATTTGTGGAGTGGAATTATATGGTATGGTGTGTAGTGGATTTATGTGGTATGATGTGTAGTGGAAGTATGTGGATAGTAACTTTGTAAGTATGCAAATGGAGCTGGAAATAGGTATACTCAGCAGAAGTGCCTTCAAGCACAACACAAAGTGGCTGGCTGTGCTGGATGAAGATGCTTGTGGAGAGAGTTTGCCCAAGCGCTCTCAGTTCAATAACCTCGCCTCAGTTTCTCACAAAAGATACTTTGCATTATCCTCTGCTTGATGCTTTCATGTTAAAAATGTTCTTTAATTAAAGGTTGAAACAATTAATGGGTTGGTATACTAGTACATATTTTAATCAAAGAATGGCCGAAAATGCATTTTATCCTCCCAAAGTCATTACTGTGTTTACTACGGTGCCAGCTGTAACAAACAACACAAAGGGGGAGGGAGGGATGTTTTCTTTTTAATAACTCTGATATCATTAGCCTGCGAGTCTTGGCTGACAGCACTGAGAAACAAAAGACGACCCATCTTCAAATTTTCGCATGCTTGTAAGAGTTTACAAGCTTGGATTTCATGTTACCACATAAAAACAACCTCCTTGTGTTGCACAAAGGAAAGTGAAATACTTTGTTGTTTACAAAGTGCTACAAGTCAGTAGGGGTACTTTTGTATATTACTTAACAGCCTTCTGGCACAGGGCATATTAACTGAAGCAAATAGGGAGGGGCTATCTGTAATTCCAAAATCTGTGGCAGAATAAAAGATTACAGGTGTGTGCAAGCAGTCAGCTTAAAATTCTATCGTAAGCTCTGTAGTGAAAGTACTATAGGGGTGAGAACGAGCAGCTATTTAATGAAATTACACAGATGCAAGAGTTTGTAATAATAAATTTAAGATAAAGATCTTGAAGCTTACAGCACAAAGTCTAAATAAACCAGCCTGACGTGTTTTCTGCTGTAGGGGGTGAGCGGAGAGAGAACAGGAGTAGCCTGTTGGGAATTTGCCTCCCACTTTGTAGCAGTGTTTCTTGTAAATGGATAGCCATTTTAAATAATGCTGGTTAGTAAAAAAAGCATTGGCATAGCCAATAGGTCTCGCCTTTGGGACCTTATAAGTGTTTAGCCATGCAACAGTTGATGTTGTTGCACCAAGGATATTGTGCTGGATAACTGAACACTTATAAGGTCCCAAAGGCGAGACCTATTGGCTATGCCAATGCTTGTTTTGATTTGCTAAAGTCTCTCTATATATTTACCTCTGCCAGTGTGGCAGGCGGAGAAAAAGCTGTTCACCATATTCAAATGTATTGGTTAATATTGCCCAATCTATGCCCTCCTACATGCAACTAAATCCAGCAGTTGGCCCAGACTGCAGGAAAGTTCTTCTAGTATGCATGCCCTCTTCAGTTTCTATACAGTATGCCATTCATATAGGCTGTACACACCCCAACTAGTCCCTCAGCAGCAAGTACAAGGGTGCTGAGGGGTTTAGGGCGGGTTAACTCTGGGTATCACTGAAATTGTTTGGCATGTCATATCCAATACCCTTGGCAACCTGGAAAATCGATGGCTATGTGTAAGTCTCAGAAGAGTAGTTTTATTTAAGCCTAAATCACCAACCTCTTATACAGTGCCAAACCCCACAGACATCCACACGCTTGAAACAAAGTACAAAGATAATAATATCAAACAACTGGGTATTAGTCAGTCTGCTGAACCATTAAAGGTTGTTCTTCGCTCGAGGGAATTTAGGACGGCGGTGAAGGTCAACCAGCAAAGAAACTGAAAGCTTATTCTCCAGGTGAGTCACTGTAAAAACTTTGAAATCTGGACTTCGAGTACCTTAGCCAATTTAAGACTATTGTGGGGTTTGGTTAAAGTCTTGAACACTTTTATCTCAAAAGTCTACAGGAATCCCAGCAGTAAAGGGGTTAGTAAGACATCTCAAGAAGTGGCAAGTGTAATCTTGAAGGTTTATTTACTTTAATAAAAAAAAAAAAACACCTCTATACTTTTTATATTGGTCACAAATGAAGATGTCACAATCCGTCACCTATCATAAGTTATGAAGGACATTGAATTAAAAAGATGAATTACAACTATTTCCTGTCCATAACAGTCACCACTGTGCAGAAACTATTTTTGAGGTTATAGAAAATGTGGTGTTATCTATAGGATGAAAATCCTATCTTTTCATACGAATATATGCACTACTCTTCCAAAATAAGGGGACAATACCTATGTATTCGATATAACAATCATTTTGACCATCAAAAACAGGACGGGGTTGATCCCTTGGGATGCCCTAAGCCCCTCGACTTTGTTATGTTCTATAAAGACTAGAGCAAGGACATGGAATGTAAATCAAATGTGACTCATAGCATCCAGAACACTTTGTTTCTGCCACCGTCTTCATGCCCCCAAAACAACAGGTACAAGGGCAAAACAAAGAGAACACATGTGCAAACCCTAACTGGCGTCCATGGTCTTAAGGCAGAGCTTCCACAGCATTTCTGGATTAACAGGAGTGTTGTGGTGGCTTGGAGAATGCGGAATGTTAGGAATGGAAAGTTCTTGGTAATGTGTGTGGGTTCCGTAGTGGAGGGCTGAGCAGGGAGTGGTTAGAGGACAGGCTGAGATCACATTCGGTACTGCTCCCCTGGTTGGAAGAATAAACTAGACTTTTATTGGAATTGTTCAATGTGTACCTAGTTAATGGAAAGGGTCAAGAACACACGTGACAAAACTAAGCAGTACTGTGATACCAAGAGTAAGACTAAACCAGTGAAGGTTCAGATGGGTGAGTCAGTGATTTCGTGCGGAGAGAGAGCTAGGTTTGCAAGGGGGAAAGCCAATTTTACGTACCAGTGGAAGTGTTAAGTAACGGCGATACGTTGAGCGATGGAAGGGCGTGAATCTCTACGGCATGGTGTGTTGAAATATGAGGGTCGTTGAATTGATGGTTTGTAAGAGTGACGGGTGAAGCATGACAGCTGCGTCATATATGATGTGAATGATTTGGGGAATAAGTGACTGTAACCTGGGTGAGGCCGTGGAGAATCACCTACTTGTGATAATGTGGAAATATGGAGATAAAGACTTCCGCTGGCGTTATGCAGCACGCTGCTGAATTTTAACACGCCTTCGCTACAGGAGAAAAGCTGGAAACGTAAAGGGGAGAAGGCGTAAAAAAAAAAACAGTGGTGCGCGCGCACCACAGAGGAGCGGGGGGAGGGAGCGCGGCAGCAGCAGAGAGGCGAACGCGCGCTGCTGCGCGTGCTAGCCACCAGTGGGAATGGGAGGAGCAAAGGCGGGACATGCGCCCGCCTTTGCCCAATTGCGTGCCGTTTTTTTTTTTTTAAACGCACGCTACAGCCAAAGCCAGGCTTCAGAAAGCTAAACACACGCACAAGCGTGTGGTTAGCTTTCTGAAGCCCGTACAAGAGGTCTCGCGCTGCGCGAGCAGTGCTGCGCACTGCAACGCTGGGCGCGAGACCTAAAAAGCTTGATATGACAAAACTAGATATCCAAATTCTAAAAGGCAAATTAGAATCTAAACATACAGTTAAGCTCTGGACTTCCTATTGCAATCTGCTTATAGGCTCTGTAGATTGTGAAAGGGATGCTTACATATTACTAGTACTTCAATCTAAGAACAAATTATTATTGACTCCAGCAGCCTTCATTTTCAGGCTGTAACCTGGTTTACGACCTGCCTAGTCTACTAATATACTCGTCAAGCTCCCGCTCCACTACGTGATGCCATGGTTCCTGGCAGTGCGGTTGAGCAGGTTTTATTGTAGTATTTTTGCAATGGTGCTTGCTTCTTCCTAGTCATCCTCAGTCGGGAATCCAGTAGAGCAGGAATCAATGTTCATATCTACAGGATACTCTCCCCTGAGTTACACCATCACAGGCATCATTTTGGCAGGACCAAGAATTGCAATTGGCGGAGACAAAGTGTAAAGGACAAATATCAACTTTCACGTCCTTAAAGGTATTCTATTGTAGATTAGATACTATTATGTGGCTTTTGTTGTGCCACTGAGGGAGCAAGCCCGGGACTGTTGTCAAGTCTGCTAAAGTTGCTGGTCATTATTCTTTGCCCATGACACAAACTATGGTATCTTAGAGCTTCTGGGAGCCCCTGGAATTGACTTTGCGCCGGAGCTCCAGCATCCACTATGCCTTCTGACTGGCTCTGCCACCCAGAGCATGATTCTCAATGCACTGCAACAACAGGGAAGGGTACTTGAGACACATCCAGAAATACAACTTCACAGCTGCCTCCTACTAGTATAAGCAGGAAATTGTATGGTACAAGAAAAGGCCACTAATTTTGTGACCATTCGGAACAACTCTGAGGATGCTTAATGTATGTAATGCTTTTCTTTGGTAGAGTACATACTATTATTTAGCTTCTGTTAGGTAAAAATAGAAATGCTTCTTTATCTCAGTAAAAAAAACACTATCTTTTTCTCACATATTACATGCGTCGCACCACATTTTGGAAAGAAAGAAAGATCGGAGAGACTTCCAGGGTTCTTACCTGGCGACGATGGAAGCACAATGGATCCATAGCCCTCCACACGATACCTTTGCCAGAAGTCTAGAGAAAGGACTTCAAAGTACAACACGGGCCACTGAGGGAGCGAGCCTGGGAGCAATGTAGAGAGGACAGGAATAGCCAGATAGAAGGTGGGGCAGGAGAGAGAGTAAAAGGTGCATGAGGGGAAAGAAAAAGAAGGAGTGTGGAGACGGATGGAGTAAGAAGGAAAGAGAAGAATTTGATAGAGGAAAGATAAAAAAGTAAGGATAGAGATCAAAGAGTAAATGGAAAATGAATAAGGGACATTAAAGGGGGAGAAATTAATTGATGAGGACAGACGTAGGGAAAGGAACAGAGAAGGATGAGATATGAAATAGAACAGAGAATGGAACAAGAGAGACAAGGAGAAAGAAAGAAGAGAGAAAAAAGTAAGTAAGGAAATGGGGACGCAAGGTGAGAGTAGGAATGGGAGAATGACATATGCAGAGAAAATAGAGAAAGAGAAACATGTGGGAGGGAAATGGAACAGAAAGTAGGCACAGAAGGACAAAATAAAAATGAGAGTAAGATAAATGTGAAAATAAAGTCAGACGACGGATAAGAGAAGGGTATAATGAGGAGAGAGGAGGGAAGACGAAAAGATAAAATAACAGGTAGAAAAGATAGGAGGCAGGCGAAAAGAAGGGCAAGGTGAATACATTAAGAATGTATGATACACAAATCCAGGAAGAGTGAAAGAGGTTGGTAGATAACAATCGTGATAGACATAAGCAAAAGATGAAAAAATGTATGAGGGAAGAGTAAAGAGTGAGGTACAAGGGTGAAACAAGCAGTGTGAAGAGAGGAAGACAAAATATAACTTTGGTTATACAATATTAAGATATTTAATACAATTACGTCAAAGCTAACCTAATCAACAGGAAGGCCATTTGTCAACTGTGATACCGTTCTTGCATAGTTCATGTCCAGCAGGTCCCACATATGAAATCTACCAACTGAAAAAGACCAGAAATATTGCAACTTGACTTTCAGTAGTGATATGGACCAAGAGACTTGCAACTCCTGCTAGACATCACTGTTCTACATGTATTCAGTCACAATTTGTTTGCTTAGTTCATTTAAATAGATGTCATGGTCAACAAACTAGAAAGAGTGTGTAAAAGGAAAAAAAGAGAGGTGGAGGAGAAGCAGTCAAGCAGATTTATATATAAAGTCTGCAAACCAAAGTGTTTTGTAAAGTATCTTTACCACAGACCAGTTTCCTTTTTTAGCCATGATTGCCCCCCACCCTCCAAATGTGATCCTGACTGCAGAGTCAGAACAGTAGCTCTGAAAAGGTGTACAGGATCTCAATGAAGGTCATTAGCAGATCTCTCCCAATGGCCCATGCCCTTTAAAGAATGGAAAGTGGTCTCAGGTCTTGGGGATACAGGTGCCAAACTCTGATGCAAAAGAAAGATACAAAACTGGAGTCAGCGTTAACTTTATAATGAAAGTATTTATTATGTTTGGAGCATGCCTTACTAAGCAGTTCTTCTGACATTATGGATAAAAGGTTTTTTGGTTAGCTTAATTATGGAAGGACCTCTGTGTAGGTCATGCTCTCTCTCTATTGATGCACTGCAAGCACCGGGCAAAAGCCTGCTACAAATGGTCTGTGCTTCTGATCTGTGTAGTCACAAGCCAACATAGCAAAGTGATAGTCTGAGTAAAACAAAAATCTGATCTAGAATTAAAAAATAGAAGCATGAACACCAAGTGCAAATATCTACCTATGGTGGTGGGTGGGGGAAGGGAGAATTGATATCTCACAAGCCCTGTAAGCCTGCTTGAATATCTTCAGATTAAAACCTTCTATTATCTGTAATATCAGTAAGGCACTGTTAATGTCTGCCATCATCTCGTACTTCCCAGCTCAGCCAATGTACCGCAATTCTGATGTGCAAAATCTCATTATACCTGTAATGGCATTCAGTACCCCAAAGTAAACAGGTAGCGGTATGGCCAGGCGTGTCACTTACTTTCAGATTCATCCTGCTGTGTAAAGAAAGCCTCAAACGTGAATGGGTAACAAAAATAGGACACATTCTCCTGGAAGGAAAACAAAATCAATCGTAAGACCAGATGCTCCGGTCAGTGGGACTACATAGGCAGAGGTGGTGGGTGAATGTCAGACAGATGAAAGAGATAGAGAATTCTATGAAGAAATCATAGTCACACAGTGTTCTAGTTAAAGTCTGACAAATCTCATAACATTTTATCATGGTGATAACGCATTTCCTCAAACATACCTGCACCTCTGATATATTTATTCAGCTAATTCAGCTACACCTTGTTAAAGTGCCTTTAAGTTGGATTTTCGAGCATTTCTTCTCTATACAGAGTATAAAAAACTAAATAAAATCTTCTGTGAATAGTATGTTGTTCCAATGCTCTACAGTACCAGAAACTAGAAAAGGACACAAAGGAAACCTTATGGCAAGCACGGAAGGCTAGAAGTCTATCACATTCATCTCAATTAATCAAGATGTACATATTGAACAATCCACGTTAAAAATATGATGTCTAAAACCACACCACTGTTTGCTGCTGGAAAAGGGCATCAAACACAAGACAACTCAACTCAACACCAACCACATATTTCTATGTACCTTCTACCCGTGCAGCTAGAACACCACATCATTCCCAGCTTGGATCTTCACTAATTTACCAATGCTCTCATTCAATAAATCCCACAATCTAATTACAATGCTCTGGGGAAAACCCTAGGACCCAACAAAGGTAGAATGGTCAGGTCAGAAAACATTCTTTTCTTATTTATTGCAAATACATAAACCGGCTGACAAGTCAACAAAAGGCCATAATTAAATGGATTATGAGTATGAAGGCCATCTTTTTGTAGATTGTTTGGTTCCCCAGGACTCACCACTCTACTCTTCACAGAGAAATGGAGCCATATATAATATTCTAACCTGCTTGGATGGAACATGTTCAATCCATGCAGGTTGAGGGAATACCCCAATCTTTTTTTCTGATTAGCAACCCAGGCATCTGATTACGTATGGACCATGGCATGTAGGATTCCACCTCTGCAAAGAATTAATTAATCAACCCTCTGTGACTGGCTACAATCCCAGGGATGGTGGACTGCAAGGAAAATGGGCTGATTTAGAAAAAGTTTTCAATTTTGAAAAATGTCACAGAGAGTTGCCATTGGACCCCTGAACCTTTGTCTATTCCCCTCAAAGTTGACACCCCGATACACAAAGTGGAAGGGGCCCTTCCCCTCTATGAATCAGTTACCACCCCAACTTTTTGCAAATCTGTTACCCTGCCAACTTGGGCCAGCAGCAACACGTCCGTACGAGCAGAGAGGTCCAACCCACTTTTTTCCGGACAAGAAGAGCATCTGTCAGGCTGAGTAAAAGTCTGCCTGACAGACACTCTTCTTGTTCAGGTCAGGCAGCCACGAGCTAGACATGCGCTAAATGCCCTCAGCCTGGCAAAAGTGCCTCATGATGAGGGGGATCGTCACTGATTGCTTTGGACCTGGAGCTTCAGTTTTAAGTCCTGAAGTGCCCAGGGCCAAGTGTCAATCAGTGACACCTCGTCACAAAGTGGGGTGGGGTCCCCTCTGTGACAATGTGAGGGACTGCTGCCTCTTCTCATTGGCTGGCCTAAGGTCAGCCAACGAGAAGAGGAAGAAGTCCCAGGCTTCCGTCTAAGGGAGCGGCAACGCAGATAGGTTTTATGTTTCTAAATGTTTGGTGTGTGCGTGCATGTATGAATTTGTTGTGAGTGAGTGTTGTGAATGGGTGTGAATGTGCGCATTTGTGAATGAATGGGTTTCAGAGAGTGAGTGTATATGTGTGTGTGTGGCCCGCCCCCCTCACTGCAAAAATTACCATCCGCCCCTGATGTAGGCATCAGTAACTGTGCTATGGTTTGCAAACCACTGATACATATGGAACAGATTTGCAACTTGGAAGAATCGCCCAAAACAAGCCCCTTGCAAATGGTAACCATTTCTAACCCCATTGTACAAGTCAGTATAACTTTACCGATTTGTAAAATGTGTAAATAAGAAAAATGGATTTTGAGGTTGGAAACCCTGTGATTTTGATAATCACAGGATTTGCAACCATAAAATCCATTAGTACATCTGGCCCCAATCCTTCATCAGACCATTATTATGCAGTGATTCTCAAAGAAGAATAAGAAAGGGACAGTCCACACCCACCTGGCAGCATTTTTGAAATCCAAGTACCTGGTGACCTTCCAGAAAATTTGGAATTAAATCATTCGAGGATACTGCTACAAGGAAGCTATGTCATACAATGCTTTCCGAAAGAGGCTGTCTGGTACTGAGGGAAAAATTATCACATGACCAGGTGCCTTCAGCTTTCCATGGTTGTGTAAGGAAGCAAGAATGACCTCCACACAACAAAGCAGAGCCCCAGGGCAGTGTGCCTTACCAGCAGGAAGGGTACTTGGGAATGCACACAGTGGCCGAAGGCCCTGAATTCGCCTATTACTCTTAAACTTAATGATGGAGGTCAACATCTTCTACAGGATTGATGCACTATTAATCTTCAAGAAAGCCAGGATTGGTACACTGTCCACACAGACCTCCCAAGAATGGTGGCAAATAGAATGCAACTGTGTTCAGACGACTGTTCCCCCGAGATGCAGAAGTTATCTAAGTCAGCTGCGCGACACAGCGATGAAGGGATGTGCATAGCTTCAAGCTGAAGCATTGTACCGTAAGTTACCCAAGCTGAAGGAATGAGAAAGATTGGAAGAGGAAAAACAGCAGGAAGAGACTCAAAAAATGCAGGGCCAGGGCTCTGCATAGGGACCTGCTGGTCATGGGAAAAGAAGTTCACAACTCACAGTCTGGCAAAAAAAAAAAAAAAAAAAAAAAAGAACTGAGGAAGTGATACTGTATATACATGCGGGAAAAGGATAGGCCTTGTGCTATGCACACACAAATCCTCTGTACTAGTGCAAAGTTTGAACTTAACAGGTTTTGAACTACTTTCCAGTCCCACCACAAGGTGGCAAATGGGAAAGCGTCAGGATGCCAAAGAATACATGTTAATGGGTAAAAACAGGATGAATGGCCCGATATTGGAAATATCCTAAATTGTGTTATTTAAGGGACAGATCATTAAGTCACACTTTCTTGTTCAACAGATACTTTTCTCACAAAGTCTCACATGGGTGGTGGGGTAATGCCTTCATTCCTTAATTTTTTAAATACAAAAAAAATGAGAAACTGTTCAGCTGGCAACCTGGCATTTTGCCTTAATTTCAATAAGTCTGCCTAAGAAATGCAAAACAATTGACGTGACAAAAAGGAAGTTCTGAAACAAAAATATAAAATATGTAAGTGTTTTTCAGCCAAATGGCCCTGCAGAATGGTAAAACCCATAGCCACATTTACTCAGAGGCAGCGATCTACTATGTGAAAAGTAATAAACCTTGGTTGCAGAAAGAAATGAAGCACAGAACGGAAAGGTATGTGGGATAATGAAGAGAAGTTTTCCCAAAGGTAGGAAGCTAGACACTTGATTTCAGGGCGACTCTTGCCTGAACAACATTGTAAAGGACAAGCCTATCCATTACAAGAATGGTACAAGAGAGTAAATGAGTGTGCAGGACACATGATCCATTATGCTGATGGACATGGGCGGCCACCACCCTCAGGAACACTTAACTGTTACCAACTGTTAACCACATGTATCAAATGTTTCTGAGCATAGAGATTTAAAGGAGATGTACTAGCTATCCCAATTCACAGATTTCATCTCTCTGACTTTCTATAATCTTTTCCTCAATAATTTATTTAGCTTCCACCTGCTTACACTAGGCACTCTTACTGTGGCACTTTTACCAATTTATCAAACATGAAGATTGCAGTGAGACCCCTAATGGTGCCTGGAATCATTTTCCTTAGACACCTATAGTTATTATCAGTATTACCACCTACTGCTACACTCCCTCCAAGTAAAATGGGGTAATTCCAAGAATTGGACGAGGTAGGCTCACTCACACAATGACACATGCTTCATCATTTGCCACCTCGTCCCACCCAGGTAAGGTGGTACTACCAGGGCGGACTCGACCTCGGGTGGGGATGACCTAATGAGTTCTTCGAAATTACTTATTTTGTCTGGATCAAATTTGGATCCAGTTCAAGTACTTCTACCAATTTCACAGGTAACGGAAATTGCACTTCTTTATATTTAGCTGAGCTAAATGTGATGACTAAAAGAGCCCACCAGCTCCTACTTAACCAATACAGCAGGATCAATAGATGCACGATTTAACCAACCAGACTACCGAGTCTTGTTTCTTTGGAAATGGTACACAATCTTATTAGTGCAATCCCAGGAATAAATGTTAGCAGAAATAGTTCCTCATCTGATTATGGAAGAAGACCATAAATTATAATGATAAAAAAGTAGAATGAAAGGGAGAGTATGCATCAAGTGAATGAAAGCACGTTTCCTGGGTTCAGATACTGAAAACTGACCCTAGCCATTCCTGCATTACCGACTCTGTTCTTAATCTGGAGCATGAACAAGATAGAAAAGTAAATCAGTTAACGTAGAGAGGCGAGCACAGCAATAAAAGTAAGAACTTCAGCACCTAGAGTGACATGTCCATTTCTCATTTTCATTACTTTGGAATATAACAATCTCCGGGTAACTAAAATGGGAAACCAAAATAAATAGAGGAAAAACAATTGGGATACAGGTAAGAAAAATGGTATGGAGAAGGGTAAAACTAATACTAATAGAAAGCTACAGATTAAGGGAAAGGTTTACTTTAAAATGAAAATGGAAAGATTAAGTATGAATTAAGGGAGTACAAGGGGTATCCTTCAATGAAGAAAAAGAATAAAAAACGAGAAGGGTGCAGCAGAAATAGCGAAGGAGAAAGTATAGCATTTGGGAAGGGTTTACTTTAAAATAAACATGGAGAGGTAGAGGTTAGGGGAAACAGAAGTGTACAGGGATGTATCCGTGGTGAAAAAAAAAGGAAGCATACACATGAATATTAAGCTTGATGGGTAAAAGGGAAAAAGGGAGCGGCGTTCATTAAGGGAAGAGAGGGAGGGAGGTATAAGCAAGGAAGATCTTCCCCGTAAATGAAGATGAACAAGATAGAATTCTGAGATTTAGAACGAAAATCCTGAAAAAAACAGTGATTAATGAACAATTAATCATGCCTTGACTAATCAAATAGAAAAACGTAACAAAATAATTTATCAACCGAAAAGAAAAATATCACGTAGTCCAGTTGATAAATAATGATACCATGGCACATTTCCAAGTTTTGAGAGGTAGAAACAATGGGTCTGACGAGAGAGGAAAGCAAAGGTCTCACAAGAGGCAGTGCGAGGGATGCACGGAGAGTCTGGCTATTTGGGCCTTGACCTGTATACTATGGAACTCATGCAGGACCCAATGGGTGGCAGTGCACCTATCAGCTGAGAATACCAGAGGGCACAAGACAATAATTTTGGCATGGCAAATGGGTATTCATCACAGTAATGCTCATGATGAAGGGCAAGTCATGCTGAAGAGGAATGTCTGGATGTTGCAAAGATTCTCTTGGGTTAGTAATCAGGAGGCATCAATGGTTCTCTATTGACAGAGTTCAAAGAACAGCAGTAGTTTATAGTCATTAATTGATGTGAACTCTTATAATGGTTTTACAGTATGTTAGGAGAACCAACAAAATCTCAATTCTCTGCATTTCCTCTAGAGAGACTAAAGCATTCAGGGCAAAATCAATACTTTATCAAATGATTAATAAAAACCTTTGCAATTAATGAAACAAATATAAAATAAACAACTTAATCACGGACTTAAGTGCAAAAAGAGACTCATAAATAAACCTTATAAAGTGCCAATATAAAAACTGCAAAAAATATACTTTCAAATAAAAAACATGACCATTTCATATTAAAACATGGCCAAGATGCAATGCTATCTGCAAAGAACTGATGTGCATGGGAGTTTGGGATTGGAAGCAAAGATAATCTAAAATTAAAAAAGCCAGATAAAACTAATAACAAAAGCACAGTAATTTTTGACACTTAAAATCTCTTCATCCCAAATAGTAAAACTGGAGTTATAAATTGCCATGACTTCATTCACCATTTTCCTGTTGGTTCAGTAGATGTGAAAATACTGACATAAATTTGACCAGTCTGCAATCCAAAGCAGTCTTTAGTGGGTTCAGGACTTCTATAACGGCCGGCCTGCAAGTCCGAACGTTCAGAAGGTTAAATTGTTGGCGTAACAAATGCCTGCGAGGTTCTAACAATGCGTTGCGGGGCAAAAAAACATGTAAAATGGATTCTAGCTTCTCGCTGCAGAACCTGCATTTCTCCTTAGGTGGTCGGGGTTGCCACTTCGATAAATGATTCAGTGTTGGCAATGGCCCAAAATGAAATGTCAGGAATCTATTTATTTATGTACCTTTGAAAATCCGCCGATAGGTGAGCTTGTATTCCCGGTATGCTATATGTTGATAGTCCAATCCAAGCGTGAGATTTCTGTGATAAAGCTTCTTGGTCAGCTTGTCTGCGCAAAGCCCTGGCATTTACGTTCACCACTTTTTAAAACTCATTTTGGCTATCATTGACCATATCTCCCGGGCATGTAAGGCAGCTAAACATGAATCCATTTATCGTGTGAGAGTAAATTTGCCACTGGCAGATCTTATTTCGTTCCACATTATACTGTCAAGCGTGTCCGACACTGTTGATCTAATCCTATGACATAGCTTGGCTAGCTATGGTCTGCTGGAGGAGGCCGAACTCCAGGCGAACTTGAGCGGGAGACGCCGACTTTGGGAGTTGGAGAGAGTGTTTATAAATTTCTATCACCAAAGCATCTAACACTCTAGTGTAAGTCCCGAGCATAATATCACTTCCATTAGTAAAATCAGGTACATTTTTAACCTGAATTATTTCTAAGATTGGATCCATATTAGGGCCCCACAATTTCTTTCCCAACGTTCGGAGGGTGGCCTGGAGGACGAGTTCTTTATTTTTAATGAATCCCTCTTGCTTATGAAAAGAACCCCTTTTCATCTAGCCGGACTCGTAGATACTTGTATTCTGACACTTTCTCAATGCTCGCTCCTCCCATATACCATGAGCCTGGTTTATTCATTCTTCTCCCAAAGATGATCATTTTAGTCTTTTCTCGATTCACATCCAGCTTATTTAACTTTGTATATTCATAGAGGTCACTCATGAGCCTCTGTAGGCCCACCCTTGTACGACTTAACAGTACTAAGCCATCCGCATAAAGTAGGTTAGACAGGCATTTAATTCCAAGTTTTAATGAGTGTAAATTAACTGTGTTCAGCTCCCCTGTAAGATCAGAGATGAACAGGTTAAAAAGAAGGGGGATGAAGACACATCCTTGCTTAAGTCCTTCTGTAGACGATATCTCCCTTGGGAGAAGGGTGTCATCTCCTATTTTCATATGCAGCCAAGTTTCAGAATATATTAGCTCTTTCGCTCATAGAAGATTTGGCGGACCACCCCAGGTTTCTTCACTTTCCCCAGTGGTTGTTTCTTGAAATTCTATCAAATGCCGCCTTGAAATCGACAAAACACGCATTCAAAGGTGAGTGTTTCTGGGCTGAATGGGTCATTAACATGGAGATGGCCAACAGGTTTGATGCGCAGTCCCGATTCCAATGGAATCCCGTTTGATTCAGAGGGATAATCCTTTGTTCATTTGCCCAGGTTTCGAGGTCAGTTAACAACAGGTGTGTGAAGTATTTAGCTTCAGCATCAATCAGTGCAATCAGTCAGTAATTGTTAGGATTTGTCGTGTCCCCACCTTCATAAATTGGCTGAATTATTGAACCCCTTCAAGACTCCGGAATTTTTTGTGTCTGTAAAATATGTCTGTAAAGTACATTGAGCCTGTCAGCCCAAAGCTTAGGGTCTTTTTTAAACAGCACCTTAAGTCGCCAATTTGGGCTTCGCGCCCAGTCAGTGCATGATTTTGTGATGATTCCCTGAATATCTTCGCTAGAGAAGCTTAATGGGCCATTGTCCAACCCACTGCATTCCAGCCAGGCCTCCATATTTAGGGGCAGCTAGATTTCGAATTGGTCGACACTCACAAGTCATTACGTCAGCTTTGACTTCGTTTTGAATTGTTTTATACATGAGGGTAAGGTCTTCAGTCCACCTGCCCATATATAACTCTTCATTTTTTATATGGTGTAGAATGCAGGTTTAGCCTCAAATGCCGAGAAATGGTTTGTGAAATGGCTTGCCCAGGTCTCTCCACTGATGTTTGCGTTAATGGATTCCCTTTGTTCATGCTCTTTCATATTGATCATTTGCCAGAAGCTTGCTGTGTCCTTATTCTTACTGACGAAATGAGTTGTGTCCAGAAGTCGTGTTTTGCTTTCTTAAACTCCCAAAGCTCTTTTTTCAATTTACTCCTTTCTCATTTTATTTCCATTATTAACGCTGGACACCTGTGGAGTAAACTCTTAGTTGCCGCAGCAACCAAGTCACGAGCTTCTTCGAATGTTTCACTTCCGGAGGCAGCCGCTGTCTTGCCGATACCGTTATAGAATGGGCTTTATTACAGCTTTTTCTAGAGTATCTATTTATGATGTATTTTGCAAATTCCAGCCAGCTACTGGTAGGGTCTCCCAGATCCCTATTAATTTGCACAAACGTAGCAGAGGAATCTAGTATTTTCGAGGCTATAGCTTCATCCCATCAAATTCTCTTCAGACTCGTAGCATGCCCGTCATACAACAAAGCTTTTGACTTGTGATAGGTTTGGATGTTTGTCAATAGAGTGATAATTTGTGGAATGTGAATGCTTTCCGAGCACTGGAATTATGCGATTGTGCGGCCGCTGTGATTTTCGCATAATTGTAGATTTGCCACATTTGGTACATAATCCATCATCTGCTGCATAATCTGCAGATTTTAACAAAAAAATAATTTGTAGTTCAAACGGTTCAAAAGTTAGTAAAAATGCAGCGACGTGTTGCCACGCAGTGGAATGCCCTTTGCAAAGGATGACTGGTCATTTTTCTGTAACTTATTGCTATATTTGGGTGTCAAACTGTTACTAATGAGGTACAACTAATGCCCATACAGTGTTAAAAAGCTTACAAACGATAAAGTAATGAAGTAATATAATCACAAAATGTGCAGCATAATCTGGCTTTTATTGCTGCATAATTTACTCAACCTTGCAGCATAATTTGCCACTCCTCTGCCGCATAATTACAGTGGGCTTGGCGACAGTCAATACAAAACTCTTGGATGTAACTAAAGAGCAAATTTACCAAAGTATAATACAAATGAGAGATACAACTTTCTATTATCCGGGTCCATACTGGGGGATTATCACTAAGAAACCTGCCTTTAAGGACCCTCGGCCCAACTGAGGTGCAGTAGTCGAAAGGTTTTTTGCCAAGTTTGTAAAACTTTTTGTCGTGGAAGTGATTGGAACTGGACTTTCCCCTCCAGTGCCCAGTCCTGCAGGCCTGCTTCATTTTCCTGAATATGAAACAGGTTCAGATGAAAATCTTCTGTTTTAACTATATCTGCGTCAGGATGGGCATCCTTTAATTCCATTAGGACTCGGCACACCTTCTCAATCCCAGCTCTTTTTAGTTTTTGCGGGGTTTAAATAGATGTTTAAAAACATAGGCCAGTGTTCCCTTCTCCTTTACAGCCTTAAAGAAGGACTGCAAGGAGGCTGGGTTCTGATAACACAAGAACAGGGGATTTTATCTTCACGGCCTGGCTTAAGTATACAGAGAGCTGTCATTTGGGGTAGCCAAATTGTTTTGCCTTAATCGGCGAGCTGAGATATTCAATGTATCCTATTAAAGGCACTACTGATTGAGACCACTCTTCTTGAAGAGCTATGATCTAGAAGTGCTGCAAGTATGTTATGAGGTTGATGTCATCAATTTTATTACTTAAACCCACAATGTTCCATGAGCAGATTAGTGCCTATAATTTGTGACTGGCCGGCTCCTGGTCTCATTGACTTGCTACTGCGTTTAGACAGGGCAGCTGAAAGCCAGGTCCAATTTTACTCCTGGAAGTTTAGCTGTCTTCATTTATGTTCTTTTTATTCACCACACCACTCTTCGCTCAAATGACCTTCATCTGGCCTATGTCCCCAGAATTAAGAGGGCTAGAAGCGGCGGACGACTTTTCTCCTACAACGCCGCCAAATTGTGGAACTCACTCCCTTTGCAGTTACGAAAGGAATCTAACCACCTGGCCTTCCGTAAGATGCTTCAAACTTGGCTCTTCCCTAAATGATCCCACTTCATCCTTATATCGGTTTTGCCCATAGCGCTGGGATGCCCTCGGATTACTACGCGCTTTATAAAAACTGTTTTCATTTCATTTCGTTTTCACCACATGGTCTCACCGGACCAGGCATTTTGTCAACTGATTCCCAGGGCATTGAGTTGGATCCCACGGCACTCCTCAGGACTGAGATTTCATTATGTCTGCCTCTGCCAGTAAGGTCCTGAGTTACTACTGGAAGGGGGCATTCCCCGTGAACCAACTGATCTTGATGCCCCAGTTTGTAAAAATGGTTTTATGCATATACACTTGTGCGGCGTGCTGGCATGACAGAAAAGTAACAACAGTGGACTCAGTTTGCTGCATTCTACGCAGCGTTATAAATTCTATGGAAGCTATATCGCAAGATCTAATGCCTGCCTGGCCCAGGATTCCCGTCAAGAGCCACAAGATGTTAGTGTGATTTAGCACGCCATGGTTACCCCTTGTTTTATATTCCGGGTACCATAATACTTTATTTTGCTGAGTTAATATGGTTGGTTCGTTGCCAGCCTCTTGCATGCCAATTTGTTTTTCCTTACACTGGAACTTAGAGTCCTTGGTGGAATGTGTTGTGCAGTTTATAATCCTTCTTGTTAACTTTACATCAATAAGTCCTGTACAGTTTGGGACTATGGGCTTTTGTTCATAGACGCATGCATCTGCGATTATTGGACAATCCACTGAGTGGGCCATTCTGTTTCGCATTCTGTAGTTACTGTAGTGGTCAGCTCTGTTTGAATTTCTGTTGTTGCACGTGTAGCGGTTAAATTATTTTGAATTTCTTCCTGGCAGGCGGTTCTGTTTACTTGAGAAACCAGCTTTTGATGATCATACAGTGGCCAATTACAGCCCATTTACTTTGCCTTCGACATCAATCTAGGGGACTGACTCCCCTCTTTCTTAGGGACCGGACCATTTCCGTTTTCTTTATGGAGAAGGGGATACTACCTTCCCGTGTTATTTTCTATAGTTGATTTTAACTGTCTTTTCCTACTGTGACACTGCTTTTTCCTCTGCCCCTTACTCAGTCGTAAGTAACTTCGGACATGTTCCCTGATGGATTCCATGAGTGGCTTCCCAATTCGTGATTTGTTCATTCATTGTACTATAGGTAAATTCCTCAGCTTTCTTGTTCTGTAGGGCTGTGTCCTGTTTATTTCTTACTTGGCTTGCAGGAGTAACCTCACCCTCAGCAGGTAGCTTTTTGCTTTTACTGTTTGCTTTCCTTGACCCTGCGTTAGTGAGCTTTGCTTCTTCTTGGATCCTTGCCCCATGGACTTCTGCCGTGATCGTTATTTGATGCCAGGAGCATGAGTCTGGACATACAGGATTTTCACTCATGTTCATGACATGAAAGTCTTCCTCTTCTCTAATTGGCTCGATTGCAGTACCCATGAGGTTAGTCTGGTTAGATTTTACTTCCTCAAGGATGCCATTTACAATCATGGGTCAAGTTGTTAGTTTATCCAAGATGGGCCACAAGAACAGGGGGCTTTTTGATTTCAGCTGGCCTCCGCCTTAGCTCTTGTAATAAGTGAATTAAGTTGTCCTAATTTTTTGTCTATTCCTGTAAGATAAAGGGCCAGTGTATCTAGTAGATTGACTTGGATGTCCATTTTGTCTGAGTGGTAGTGCATTGCCTCAACTGTGGCCTGCATAGTATCTAAGAGAGATTGCCAGCTAAAACTCATACACTTGGGTAGTGTGTACTCATACACATGGCTGGGTAGTGTGTACTGGGGTCTTGTCAGCTTCTTGATGAACACATGACTCAGAATAAACTTTATCGGATGAGAAGTGCCATGACTTTCTAAGGGCAGCCAAGCTATCTTCTATTGGGTACAGGCTATTCACCAGTATGGCACTCCGGGCTCTTAATGATGTGGGTCGAGAAGCTTAATGTTGCTTGAGACTCTTCGGTTTCACCTTTCACCCCTCTCTGGTTTGTTAGACTAGAGTTGAGACAAGCCAAATCAGGATACTGCACTGTCTGGTCTGGTGTTTTTTGCTTAAATGCTAATGTACCGCCAAAAGGTGAAGCGGTGTGGCTTAGTTGCATTATTTCTTGTTTAGGTGGTACGAACTCTTCTTCCTAGTCACTTAATCTTGACTCATTTCTCAGGATTGTTGAGAGTTTTTGATGCATTGACTGATCCTTATCATTTTCGTTTCTAAGGGGGAGGGTGTGTGAGGAGTCAATGGTTCAAAGAATGTAAAAATCCTTGGCATACTCAGAGATGTAGTAGAAGTCACTCCCAACGAAGGTTTTGTTAAATTGGTTTCCTTTACATATGCACTCTGCAAGCTTGCCACTCTGTGCTGCAATCTTCTGCACTTTTTACTTGCTATAGGTGTTGATTGAAATCTTCCAGAACGCATTTCTTAACGCACAAGAGGTCTTAACTCTACTAATTGTACCCTAGCCTATGGCCTGCTTGTTAATTACTTAATAGCTTTTAAAGCTTTTAGTCAGGATTGTGCTGATTGCTACCTCTGCTTTATAGTTTTTAGGTGTTACGCACCACAGGTCACATTTTATATGTGGTGCTATTTCCTTTATTGCGCTGGGCGCACCTTTTGAAAGGTGCGCCAGTGCAATGAAGGAAATTGTGCCGTATTGTGATGAATGCGCTGCCTTCAGGGCAGCCACAAACTCATGCTGTCCTGGGGGCAGCGCATTCATGTGAAAAACGGAGCGACTGCTTTGAAGCCGCTCCGTGTTTTCACAATGAAGGCGGCAACCCGCCTGCAACCTTTAACTGGGATTAGAGATCCTTTTGCAGGCGGGTGCAGTCAGTGACTGCACCTGCCTGCAAGGGGATTTCTGGGGGGTCCATAGGAACCCCTTCCCCCCCCAGAGGGATGCGCCGGCATCTGTAATACTGCGCGGGCGCAGAGGCAAAGGGATTCCCTCATTTGCATAGGGCACGTTCCCATGCAAATGAGGGAACGCCCTCTGAGTTTGGCGTTGGAGCTTTATGTGTACCAGCGCTATCGGTATTACAAAGGGGCCGCACAAGTGTCTGCGCCCCCTTCTGTAATACCAAAGTGCCCCGGGGGCGTGCAAAGCGGGCGCAAACACCCGTTACGCCGCGGGGCACTTTGTGTAATAAGGCCCCTGAACCTCTTACAGTGTTCCGGGAGCAATCCTGGGGATGGAGTACTTCAACAACGTTCCTCCATACACTCTGTACACCCTACGAAGGCTCCCCAGCATTGTGATGTAAGCGGTTTAAGGTAGCTGCTCGACACCTCTAGGGCGCCGCTGTTTTGCCACTCTTCAAGCTATCCGATTGCCGTCTGCAGACTCCGCTCTGCTCTGCTTCCACTGTTTTCCATACTCCTCCTCCTCAGTCCTTCCTTGAGAATGTGCGCGAAGTGCGAAAGTGCAAAGGTGCAAGGTGACGAGCAAGGGATGTGACAGCAGCCACGTGGACTATGGAAACGGGGCTCCAAAAGAGCACAAGCCACACCAGGACATTGTCCGACTGCCGCCGCGCACCTGCCACCCTCTCTGGCCAGCAGCACCTAACACAGCAAGGTAGTCGCTACCTACAATACACAGCTCTCTCGTGCCCATTGGAGATGATGTGTACACACTAGAGATGATGGGTGAGGACGAGGCTGAGAGGTGCGACTCATGCATGCCTGAACTTTAGGTGGGTTGTCAGCGAGCAGACGGGGGTGAGGGAGAATAGGAGAGGATCCGATAGTGTTGCCAGAGCAGCAGTGGCGTAATTGCTGAACTGAGCGCCAAGCTCAGCACTGGGCGGGCGGAGGCCGAGGCGAACGCAGATTCCAGTGCCACCAGGGTAAGGGCCCACTGCTTAATTCGAGCCGGTGGTTTCCGGTGCTCGGCACCGGCACTTATGAGTCTGCCACATGGTGACGCTGACTGCCATATTTGGGTATGAGCACAACAGCTGTTTATTAATTTAATCAGCATCAACAATCACTAATACTTGCCACACCGTTTGGGGCCCTGGAATAGTATGAATTGTCACACTTGTAGGAGTCTGAAGTTTAGCAGTTGTGTTGGTACTGTAACTGGCAGGGTCAATGGATGGTGCAAGCTGCCTCTTCCTCCTGACGCGGGCCCTTCACTTACTGTTTTACAAATTAACCACTGTGTCAGGCTGTGGCGCTGTATACCCGGCACCTGACTCACCTACCGCCCCCCCGTCACATACTCCGCCAGGCCCTGCGCAAGCTCCGACAAGAGCACAGAAAGCACCAGCTCTATGGCAGCCTGCACGCCCTGCTCTCGCTCCTCACTCTTCCTCCACCACTCGCTTCCACGTCCTGAGTCAAACCACTATTGCTAAAGCATTCAGGGATTCTACTGTGATGAGGCAATGATGTGCAAAAATACTATGTGAAGGGCTGTACTATTTGTAGTCTGCAACGTTGTCGGGATAGCAGAAAGCTTTCCTCTCGCAAAGAGGACTGGTTACTGAAAAGGTTATGGTTATGCAACGCTTTACTGCATCCACAGCTAAAAAAGCTTGTGGCACTATGGACAATCTACTGCTGGAGATCAACGTTTGGTAATGTTGATGATCAGTGAATGATTTAAAGAAAAAGAAAACGAAAATCCACATCATAATAACAATTGTAAAAGAACCAGAGAGGAGCAACCATGGCTACTATGTTGAGCAATCTGCTAGACTTAGTGCTACATTGTGCAAGGTATAAACTACCTCTAGAGAGCCTTACTTGAAGCCAATATAGTTCTATAACTAACAGGCCTGAATGTGTTCTAGCTGTGGACATGTTGCACATTTTTATACATCCCTTCTACAAAACATTGTCCTTTCCGTCCCTTTGCATTCTAACTCTTACCCGGCCCAGGGTCTTGCTGGCACAGCTCTGAGTAACACCAGAAAGCGGCTGAAATGGCGGACTTGTCCAATCTGTCATGAAAGAAATAAGGAGAGAGTGAAAAGGTGGGAAAGTAAGTGAACGACAGGTAACAAAATAAAGATACATAACAAACTGCATAGGCAGAAATCGCATCTCACACGAGCATTAGATTATTACTGACACAAAAGACGACAATTAAAAGATGGTCAGTTGTCAAGATCTAGAAGTTATGAAAGACAACTAAAAAGGTTTCCTTCAACTGTCTTTTGGTAGAAGGAGGGGAACATATCTGATGCAAACAAGCAATTTGCTTTCAGCCATATCATTAATAATTTATATATTTGAAATCTCAAGATATGTTGTCAATTCCAAGTGCTGTTCTCCACATAACCCTGATGAAGAAGGGTATCTGGGACCAGTGTAGCACCAACGAACAGATGACTGCCAGTAGAGGACAAATTAAGAGAACGAGGTGAAAAACTATGAGTGTAACAGCTTGTAAGGCTGAGTGAATCATTTCACTTCAGTCCTGGAGAAGAACAGACGATAAAGGAGACAGCAGTGGCATAAATGCAAAGTGTGCACCTGCTCCACTGTGGAGATCATATAGGATAAAAGAAAAGAGGATAAACAAGGGCTAGAAAGAACACTGGTGCAGTCGGGACAAACTGAAAAGGATGCAGTCTCTCTTCTATAGTGCTGATTGCCACTATCATCTTGAAATTATGTGTCAGCCATTTTGAATTGGAAAAGGTCATCACTGCTCTCTCAGACAAAAATGTCACCTACATTATCTCCTGCAAAGACAAGGAGCAAAACAAGCATTTGCAATGCAATAGGTCTTGCATTAATGAATGTTTGAGCTATTGGCGTTGCTAATAATAATGCAACACCAATAGCTCAAACTTTCAGTAATGCGAGACCTATTGCATTGTAAATGCTTGTTTGGTATTCCAACCCCAGTCCTGGAATATTTTGGGGGAAAGTTATACATCCATCAAGTAGTTTAGGAATGGTTGAAATGTAGTAATTTTGAATGGCAGAACCCAGGAATACCGCTATGTTTCCAGTCAGCTTAACCCTCGTGGAATGACGTCATGTTCATTACATGGCGCCCTATCAGCCCTAAATTTGTTAAAATTATAGAGATTTGGAGTGGACACGCCATTTCATGCCACGGCGCACAGTGTATACAGCCCTGGGATTTTCTGATGCAAAACCGTTGTTTTTAGGCGTTATTGACCCTTTGTCTTGGGATACTAAAACCGAGAAGACTACAATTCCCAGAATGCAATATGTGATGTGTTGTTACGCCGCTTTGTTTCTGTTGGTCTGCTCAGAATAACACCTCAGATCCAATGTGCAGTGTAGGGGATTTAGATCCCTACAACTGCACTGTTCATCATTACACTCACTATGGACCCTGATGGGGGACTGCCAACACTTTACGCCGGCCACGCCCCACCTGACCACTATTCCAATCCGGTGCGAATAAAGCCGGTTCCCGAGCTGTTGGGGCCACAAATGAGCATGCAAAATGGGGCCTATTGAGAGAACGCCTACATGCTAATGGTGGATGTTTACTTTTAAACTACGGCAATCCAGAAGTCACGTAGAAGCACATATTCTTCATTTTTCATGGCCAATTAAGTTATTAACATTTTTACATTGGGAAAATTGCCATTCACCGTCCGGTCAGAAAAGTCATGTCAGTTGTCTACTGGTTCTGTAGCATGACGGTCCCCTTCACCCAGGCCTGCCTTAACAAGTACCACTGTGGATTCTGGGACTTGTAGTTTGTTTTATTATAATAACGACTACAACTGCATAATAAATACTTGCAATGCCAAATATTTACCTAATTTCATGATGTTCCCATCATGCATAGTATAATTGGCTAAAAAACACGTGGTAGCAAGTTTGATAGTTACATATTACCCCTTGTCACCTGAGAGATCTGGTAAGTCGGTTTTGTACTTGGGGCCGCAAAAAAAAAAATACACAGGCATTCGTCGAACAATTTATAAACTAACAACAACTTTCAGGAAATTATGAAAGTATTGGGTATTTTATAGAAGACAGAGCAAAGAGTTATAACAATCTGCCCACAACTGGTGTTGGAGGGGTGGGGTGTTGTACCTTTATCTACCCTCCCCTAGGCAGGTCTTTTCGATACTGCCCCAAAGAGCAATCTAGTTCTGACGTCAGGTCACAAAATGCAAAGAAAACTCCTGGGTGGGAGGAGGTACTCAAACACGAATTAGGACACAAAAAACGCGAAATCTCTGCTAAACATCCAGGCTTCATAAGAGTCCAGGCTGCCCTATGGATGCATGAATAGTTTATTGTAGCCTGCCTTTTCCATTGCATTCTGGTACTTGTAGTCAGCCACATTGAGCCGAATGAGGGGGCTACGATCCAGTATTTGGTGAAAGGATCCTGAAATGTCATCGAGGCTGGTTCCCTCGTGTGTGCATAGGTCCTGGGCAGAGATGCTGCATTGTGGGGGCATGGTTTATGCCCCTGCCAGTACCAGAATGCATATGAAAAAGAGGAGTTACTCATACCTATAGCACAACCTAGAATTTATCCGACACTGGATATGTATATCACTGGATAGTGGTTCAACAGGCCCCTCAAATGTCAGCTCACAGGCTCTCTGTCTCACCTGACTTTGATGTCCGCCTCCAACCCTGTGCGCACAGAGGAATGCTGCCATTTGAGAGACGCATTCCTGCATAACGAGGCACAGTAAGGGCCAGTCGCCGTGACCCCACCCCAAAAACACAGGGGGAACTGGTTCAGCCAGGTGCACAGACACATGACACCCTCCCACCAATCCCAACGCGCCATCGGCAGTGGCCGGGGTAGCTTTAGAGAGTTTCCACAGGCCCTGTTGAGCAGGTGCATGTATTTTAGTCTAGGGCGAGCTGCTGGCGGAGAAGAGAGGAGCTTAGGTGAGTGGGGGTTGTTTACTGTGGCGGTTTGGGGTCCGCATCTAGCTGCGATAGTACAGTTGTATACTTGTGACTAGCTGAGAGGCAGCTTATAAATTTCGGCGTGGGCCTTTACTTGACTGCATAATTAGTCTGTGTTTATTTTGGTCCTTAAAACACTTCTTGTTGAGGGTTCTTAAACTATTTAGCATTCTATGAGGGGCATATCATGCGGCTTGTGCTGTGCCCCCCAATGTCCAGGTTTTGTGGCCCCAAACCATAACTTTTATTTTAGCAAACTCAGTTGATGTAACCCATGTCTAAATCGCCTTCGCCCTTTGGGCACGAGGCCAGGCGAAAGGCTTTACGAGGCCGCCCCAGGGGCCCACAAGCACCTGTGTAACTTTTGATGACTAGGCGTGGTATCTTGAAAATCTGTCTGTAGAGCAGAATCGAGTTCGATTTACAAAATAAAAATAAAAAAACATGCACCTTGGAGGTAGAGCACAGAATGTTAACGCTGTTTAAAGCACTAGAGGCCGTGGTCTATGTTAAAGACGGACTGAGGCACTTCGGGGTGTGGTCCTTTTGGAAGCCATTACCTGGAGTCTCGCGCTAGGATTTGCTGCTTGCGTTTTACTGCTGTTCTGCGGGTAATCGTGATTACCTCGGCAGTTTGCACCCACCCGGGTTCGAACCTTTGTGGGTCACACATAATGATTAGTGTTCTTAGTAATAAGAACGTGTGGCTACCATGTTAACTCGCCAGGCGGCGGCAGGTGCGCGAGACTGGGCGTGATCATCACTAAGATGCCACGGACCCTTGTGCAAGCTAAAATAATAAATAAACAGCGCGGTGTTCCGCGCTCAGCATGAACATACAAAAAAAGAAGACGCCATTGTAAATCAACTAAATAGTGCTCACCCACTAGATAGCCGTGTAACGAGCGAAGTACAAGCTGTCGCCATTGCGCAAAGGCAGCCGCTTGTTTAGCCGAATGATAAAAATGTAGTGCCTACCGACTAATGAAGGAGACAGTCTAACGCCGCAAGTAAAAAGATCCAGTCCTGATGGGCGGTCACAAAAGGAGACAGGGCGGTAACGAGGAGGGACTAAGAAGCCTCATTATCAATGGGAAGCCAGCATTTACCATAGACGATGACGCTAGCCAATGAAAAAGATGGGCGGGGCTTCCACACCACTTCTAAAATATACCCTAATACAGCATGCCTCGCAAAGCGAGCAGCGCATGCGCTGCAAAGCTAGGCTCGACCTAAAAATATAGGGGTGCAATTTTGAAAGGAGGTGAAACACTGCACTACAGATGTTGGAGTTAGGGTTTATAGACTATGTTTGATATGTTTGTTATTTATGCAGAGATCATCACTAAAAGAGAACTACAGGATGGGTGGAGTTGCAGTTCTGATATTGAGGCGTCTCCTGTGGTAATTAAAAAAAAGTGAGAAATGCACATGAAGAACCTAAAAAGCACCACAAATAGCAGGAAAGCACAGGAGCATTGCATCCATCTTTCTTCTTTTTATCACCAGTCTCTCTGCCATCTCAAATGTACCACTGCTATATTCCCCAGTCGCAAATCTTGAATCCACAGGCTTTGACAGTCACCCCACAAACAGGTGCGCCACTGTCCTGTTTCGTAGGCAGATTTGTTCACCACTGTCCTGTTTCGCATGGTATAATTTTTCACCACTGTCCTGTTTCACATGGTATAATTTTTCACCACTGTCCTGTTTCGCATGGTAGAATTTTTTGTACCTTTGCTTTTGTGCTACCTTTAATGCACATAATCCTAGCGGTATCAGCGCAGCCGGTCCTCCATTTAACAACAATAAATTGCGTATCATTATAGTGGCAAAGACCGTGGTAGCAAGCAATATGTAAAAAAACGTATTATTGCTAAATATATCCTTAGCATTTATCACGTGTGTAACAATTCTCCCACTTTTGACTTCCGCAAAGAGAGTAAATATTTCCAGGGATTTGCATATAGTTGGTTTCTGTCTGAAGCGGCATAGTGGGTGGAAACCAATGACTGGAATGCAGCCCGAGCGATTAATGGCTGAAACCTTTGAAGAGTTTCACGCATCACCTCTGTTTTCCTCAGTGTGGCTGGTATGCTCGGATGTGTCCTATGCTTCCTATGCCCCAGGATTAAAGCTATACCTCACTGATGACCAATTAGGGGTTGCTGTGTTCCGGTTCAGAGAGGACCTGGCCTGGCAGTTCAGGCAGGACTGTTCCTAATAGAGCAGTACCAAAGCAGGTTTGCAAGTAGCTGATCACTGGATGGAGTTGACTAAGTGGATAAAATTGATAGACTGGAATGTGGCCTCGACTGACTGACAGTGATGGAGACTTCTGTGAGCACTGAATCCATCAATTTTTGTGCTTTCCGTATTTTTAGAGAATGCTTTCCTAGGTGCGTCAATTTGCCATTTCATGTTGACCCTGAAAGAGGCTTTCCATTTATGGGCTTTTATAAGGTTTTCATGCAAAGCTAAACTTATTCCTGTCCTTTGCCTTGTCATACAAATCACAAACACCTGAAAGTCCCTGGGGCCTAGAAGAAGTGGCCTTTATACCATTATAATATTTCTCTCTAGCATGTGTGTCCCTAATTTTCATTTCTTGACCTTTAGAATATTGGACTTAATAACCTGGAGAACGTGCGGCCTTCATAGGCGGGAGAATCATGTTACTGTAACATGTTATACACGAATCATGTCATTGGTCGTCACCTATCCCCTGCAACCACAGCACCTGGACAGAAAACTAGAGATGGTAATTTAGCCGGAGGCACTGAGGAAACATGAACAGTAATCTGACAGAGCTTGAAATACTTACCTATGTGCAAAACAATGTTGGAATGTTCACAAATTCAAATAAAAAAACACCCAAGTCTATCAATGTCCAACAGCATTCAAAAGAGAATGTGCCACATAAATATCAGGTACAAACACCTTATTATCCTTTTCAAAATGAAAAAAATACAATGTACAGTGGAGGCAGAGTTGGGGGAGATGCACCCATCAACCCTTGTTCAATGTCTATAGCTTTTAAACCTCAGTCTATAACTGAGCATAGAGTTTACCACAGTCGGTGCCAGTTGCAATGACCACAGTAGAGTGGATACCACTCTGAGTCACGCGGTCAGATAAATCATCGAGATTCTGCGACTATAACTTAGTCCCCAATGAGAATAAAGTAATCCTACATTCTGCTTCGGATCAATTACGTCAAAATCATTAGCAGCACACTCCAGACAGGTAGACTGAGTTGAGGTCTTATCTTGATTGGTTACTTGCATAGTGGCGTAACGAAACTTGAGGGGGCCCCCTCCAGACTCACTCAGGAGCTCTCGGGCCAGGGTACTGTGCTGAGGGGGACCCCTGGAGCTCGCGGGGGACCCCTGCACTGTGGTGGCCCTTGTTACACCACTGTACCGGCCTTTTTTTGTGCCTCTGTAAAAATCTCTTTCGCAGCCTAAATAAAGTTTCTACAACACTTTCGCAGTCTTCGGTGCACCTAGAGCTATAAAAGCTGAAAACAGGCTGCCCTGCACTAGGAGCAAGATGTGCACCCAGTGGAAGAATGCCCCTCATCCTCGAGGACTCAGTCCTCCCACAAGTGCCCAACTGTAGGGAAATGAAAGGGTTTGCATCAATCAACCAGGTGCAGCACCTTTGTTTCAGGAGAGGAGCGTCGCCCCACAAAGAAAAGCCCCAGGCCAGAGCTGAAAAATAAAAGGGTAATAAAGTTTATTTATTACCATTTTATTTTTCAGCAACCAGCCTGTCCCAAACTGAGTGACAGGACGGGGCGGGCCAGTGCTGCAGAGTGGCAGCAGGAAGCTGTGCGCTAAAGTTTAAAATGCGCATGTCCCTTTGGCCGGCAATCTTGCGACGGCCAGCCAGACATGCGCATTTTAAGCTTCTCTAACCCAGCTGTCTTAGATAGCTGGGTTAGAGAAAGTGCAGGCCCTCCAGTGCTCTTGAGAGCACTGAGTGTGGCCGCTCCCTCCAATCCTGGCGCTGCTCTCATGCTGGTGAGAGCAGCACCAGGATTTTTTAGGGGAGTTGGTTGGGTCCCGCGTTGAAGTCTGCCTTGAGAGAAGACTGAAGGAGGAGGACGTTGTGTAGGAATGTAAGTGTATTTATTTAATATTTTTATTTTTTTATGCTTTACCCACCTGATGGAGCAGAGAAAATAAAAATGTTTAACCCCTAACAAATTTTATAAATAATTAATAAAATGTTCGTTTAAATGTATTAATCAACACTGTACGTGGGGAAGGGTAATACGCAAGTGTATGTGCTGAATAATCTATTAACGAATGTCTGTGTGTCTAATTATAACATAAAAATAAATGCGTACTAATTTATAATAAATGCATGATTTGTGCTTCATAGAAAATAAACGTGTCGTTGCAAAAACAATAGTGATGGTAAGTAAGGAACAGCTTAAATGTTGCTTTCTGCTAGGTAATAACTAATTGGGGTACGTAGATGACGGGAGGGAAACGAAAAGGCTATGTTTCTCTATTTTAATTATGTTTTGTTTATTTCAAAATAGTGCTTCTAAATATAAACGAGTGGCGATATAAAATGGCTGCCAGTTAATGAAGTGCGCAAGTGCAGGGAAACACGTGACAAGGGAGAAAAGTTGGAGAAAAGCTAACCTCGTGATGTTGCTGAGAGGCTAGGATGCGAGAATGGTCAAGGCTGATGTGACCTAATTGAACTGATAGTGTGTCGTGGTGATCAGCAAGGAACCTGAAAGACCTGCACTGGCTCCCCGTCAGCAAGAGAATCACGTTCAGACTCCTCACCCACGCACACAAGGCCCTCCACGACCTGGGCCCAAAGTACCTCAACGACCGCATGTCCTTCTACACGCCCACACGCCAGCTACGATCAACCAGCCACGCCCTCGCCACCGTACCACGCATCCGCAGAACCACCGCCGGAGGAAGATCCTTCTCCTACCTGGCGGCCAAGACCTGGAACTCCCTCCCCACTCACCTTCGGCGAACCCAGGACCATCTCGCCTTCAGGAAGCAGCTCAAGACCTGGCTGTTCGAGCAGTAACTTACCCCTCCCCCAGCGCCTTGAGACCCTCCCGGGTGAGTAGCGCGCTCTATAAATGCCGTGATTGATTGATTGATTGATTGAACCGTGGGAAACCATTTTAAGAGAAAGGACAATGCCTGCAGAGTTCTCGAATGTATCGAAAGAAGTTACAAATGTACTGATCGAAGCGGATGGAAACATGTCTTGAACTGTGAGAAAGGAAATGATCCAAGGACCCGTTGGATCCAAGAGAACTTGATTAAAGAATGAATAGATGAAATGTATGAACCAATGAAAGAAAAGCGTGTTATTAATGCTGCAACAATTAGTTAGCAAAGTTAGAATTAGGGTATAAGAGGGCCTACTCTTAGTGGGTGGGGGTCACAGTAACGATCGGAGTTGGAGAGTCGTGTTGGTGGCTTCCAGTGCTTGGTGGTCCTGATCGATCCATTACTGAGCGGGAGATGCTGAAAGACTGTTAGATGAGACGGGTTGCAGGTAGCTGATGCTGACGAGCTGAAGTTTCTGTTGCTGTCTTAATTTTCCAGTTGAGTATGAGAATCAGGTTATTTTTAATTCTTAAACTTAGGTTAGAAATCATTAGGCTAAATTAGGAAGGTAGGCAGGTAATTAGGGTTTTGCTTCATGACAAAAATTTCCTTTCTGCAATAAAATTGATTATGCTTAATAAATATTTGAATTAATAATGAATGAAT
This sequence comes from Calotriton arnoldi, assembly GCA_963921515.1. Taxonomy (NCBI): domain Eukaryota; kingdom Metazoa; phylum Chordata; class Amphibia; order Caudata; family Salamandridae; genus Calotriton; species Calotriton arnoldi. The sequence goes on from CAWUFW010004688.1 coordinate 400,577, forward strand.
AATTGAATAAAAAGTTTAAATTCTTTCTCATGCTTTTAAAATTATATAAAATTTAAGATTCTTTAAATCAAACGACTCAGTGGTTATTTTACTAAATGATTGTGACACCAGTAATTGGTTATTGTGATTTAGCTGGTCTTAATCACTATGAACTAATTTCTTACATGAATGATTCATCGACAAAACAATGAGCAGGAATATCTTAAGAAATAACTGAAAAGAAAACGATAGTTTTAGGTAATAAGATATCCCGGCTCCTTCCAGCGGTACATAAATGGTGTTTTCCATTTAGTTCTCATGCTTCTCCTAGGAGTACAGATTTTCGTAAAAATGTAAAGGAAATCCAGGTGTGTGCGTGTGTGATAGGCGATGTTTATGGGCCCCATCTTCATGTGGATGTGAGAAAATATAGTTTGCCCCTGGATTGACCAATAAGTGACCTAGAAGGAGAATAGTTTTATTGTACGCGCTGCATCAGATTTCTTGGTAGCAGAGGATGGTTTTCTATAGATTAGTTTAGTGATTATTGTTTATTGATTATTGATTATTTTTTTATGACTAATACTATATGTTGAGTCGTGTTATGTTATATGTGAGTTTTCACGCTTCTGGGATGTAGGAAGTGGAACACGTGTGGCAAGAGAAGTCACATGGAATTTGGTACATGGTCTGAATTCATTTTGGTAATAACACAGGTTGTGTTATGTTAGGGATTTTCTGTACGAAAGGTGTGTAACTGAAATAGCAAATCACGTTTTCTTGTGAAACTTTGGCCTTAATTCTCAGGAGCCTAGTCTCCACATGTGTCTTATCCCCAGAGAAACGAGTAAATTGTTTGCTTGAAAGAAGGGTAAGGTAGAGGGAAGTGCTACTTTATCAGCGAGAGTTAATAATTCTGTGGTAGGGTAGAGGTAAGCGCTGCCTACTGGAAATACAGGATTCTTGTGTAAAAGGACAAAGCTGTCACTTTTGTTTAGCGAATCAGACTATGGAATTGTTTTAATTGTTGTAACTAACGGAGAAAACAGTGAAAAGAAAAATTGCCGATAAATTTTGTAAAGGAGGGGTAAAAGAGCAGGAGTGACGTAGAACAGTGCCGCGCTAGGATTGGATAGTGCGCTAGTCACGTGAACACAGAGTCAGGAGTGACGTAGAAAAGTGCCGCGCTAGGATTGGTTGGTTCGCGGACGAAGGGAATTGTTCTGATTGGTGCGTTAGTGTGAGTCGCGCTGTAATTGGTTGAAGTTCCGTACACAGAACAGTGCTAGTGTGAAGAGAAAAACAAATCGAAAATATGCCGTATTACGAGTATGAAAGGGAGAGAACGTCATGGACGACAAAAATAAAGAATTTCTTTAAGAAAGACAAAAAGGTTGTGACTAGAGAGGGACAAGTAATTCCTCCGCCGAAATCAGCAGCTTCACATATGATGCTGAAATATGGATATCATACATGCATATGGTTAGAAAATTGGGCAAAGTATACGAAGAATGATGGTGCATTAGCTTTCCCTGAGAATGGTTCATTAGTGTAGCGGTTTTGCGAAATTTGCGAGAAAAAATGACAAATCTAGAACCTAGACCTAGACCGACACAGTTTGAAGCGTTGACAGAATGGGAGGATGAGATGTATGAGCGAGAGAGATTCAGAGGTTTAAGAGATCATGAGTTTATGCCTGGAAGAATGTGGGGAATAAATCATGAAGATAGAATAAAACGATGGAGATGTGCTAACATGACAGGAGATTTGTTTCCAGCTTTTACAGTTGAGGAAGAGACTAAGAGAAAACGGACTGAGAAAAAGAAACATATGGAGCGGGAGAAATATATGCAAGAGAGCGAAACGGATGATGAATTGCTGGAAGATATTTTAAATAGAAATCCACCTCCGTATCAGCAGAGTTCTACAGTGGTGACACCAAATGCGCCGCTAATAGAGACTATGCGAAATAAAAGTCCGGAAAAAGAATTGAAATAAATAGGTCACAAGATCAAATGAGAACTTCACAAAATGAAGGAATAGAAAGCGACAATGCAAGCGAATTAGCAAGGACAACAAAAGAACTAACTGAGAAGATTAGAGAATTAACGAAAAATATGGAAGCAGTGACTGTGCCTGTGCCTGTAACAATAGGTCCAGTAATACCAGTTTTTGAGAATCAGAAAATTGATGAACGATCTTTAGTGATTCCCATGAGTTCACAATTTCAGAGAGAAAAAGAAAGGATGGAACAAAGTACAAGTAATTTGGCTAGTACCTACAGACCAAGTCCACCTACAAATTTGACTGTGAATGAGTGCAATGGTAGGAAAATGCATATGGTAACAGAATCTGCAACAGAGACTCCTGAAAAGAGTGGTAATTGGGTAGAACTAAATAATACACCCATAGGTCCGACTCCTGATGAGTTAAATGAGTGGATGAAGGCATTTAAACTAAAAGAACCAGAAGAAAAACCATTAGATGTAATTAGGTTAAAAATTGACATGGAAGAATTAATTCTAGGAACGATTGGTACAGAAAAGATAAAAAATTACCAGGATGATGAAATAATGTTTCTGTGCAAAAGTATTACATGGAGAGCAAAGAATTTACATGACAAACTAGAAGAAGTAGCCAGTGAAATTGGAATAGACTTTGCGAAAGTGAAAACGTTGCAGAAACCATATAGAGTAGACTTTTGTGAAAAAGATATTGAAAATTTGAACACGGCAGGAAGGCTGACACAAATAAAAGAGTTAATTGTGTTATTGAGAAAATGGGGTGATGTGGACAGATGGAAGGTTAGATGGACAAAGAAGAATGAGAAAACTACAGACAAAGCTTCTTTGGCTTTTATGATAACTGAAAAGGAACCTGTTGCCAGAGAATACCCTATGAGAGAAACTCCAGGTGGTAGTTATGTGCATGTTCCCTGGACTAGGCAGGATATACTGTCATTTACAAATGACTTTCCGAAGCTAAGAGAGAAACCAGTTGAATGGTACCGACAAGTAGAGAGATTTGTAAAGGTTTCAAAGGTGTTATGGATAGATTTAGATGGATTATTTGACATAGTGGTACCAACTGATTTGTGGTCAGAATGTAAGATTACAGTTGACTGGCCAACTATAGAATATCCAAGAGATCCTAAAACAGGAGCTCCAGGTCCTGAGGTGATGAAGAAGTATGATAAGGTGATTACCTTTTTGAAGAATAAGATTCCTCCTAAAGAGACAGATTGGGTAAAAATCGATAGAACTACACAGGAAAGTAAGGAGTCTGTACACGCCTATTATGAGAGGTTGTTGTTGGTTTTCAAGCAGTATAGTGGATATGAGGAATTAAGTGAAAAAGATATGAGTCATTTTGTGTACAGATTTGTGTTTGGATTGAAGCCAGAGATTAGTGAAATGATTAAACAGCATATGATTAATTGGCAGAATGGCACAGTCGATGATGTGCTAAGGTATGCTAAGTATTGCAGTGATGATATTGAGAGTAGACAGCGTAAATTGAAAGAGAAGGCAATGTGGGCACAGATGAAAGTGGCAGAAAAACAAGAAGCTCAATTGGATAGTAATAGTGGGAATGAAACAGGACAGAATAAAATGCGACCTAACATAGGTAAAGGGAAAGGTCAAGTGAGTCTAGAGGAGGCAAAGAAGAAATGGCCCTGTCATAATTGCGGAAAATTAGGGCATTGGAGAAACGAGTGTAAGTTCCCACCTAAACCTAATCCGGAAAATCAATCATTAACTCCACAGGTGCAGAATGAGGTAGTTGTTCAACAAAGTCAGGTGCCGCAACAACCACTTCCCAACACTGTTAACCAGCAAAGATACAGTACAGAAACAGGATTCTACGGAGGAGAGCAGGTAACACAGTTGCCGCGAGCAGCTAACATTTCTCAGTATTGGTTGCGTCAGAGTGAGGATGAGCCGGATGAAAGTTTCTGACGGTGCCCAGGAGAGGGGAAAGAGTGCGTACTTGGCGCAACTCTAGAGGTAGATCAGTCTGGTCCCTTTGTGGATGGAGAAGTGAATGGTGCAAATGTAACATTCCTTGTCGATACTGGAGCTACCCGTTCTACTGTTAGATCAGTGGAAATTCCTAACCTTCCTCTCTCAGGTGAATGCATCCAAGTGGTAGGAGTAGCAAATCAGCAGATTAAAACACCACTTACTGAATTAGTGGAAGTAAAAATTGGTTCTTTTAGCAAAATGCATAAATTTGTAGTGTGCGATTGTAGTCCTGTAAATCTTTTAGGTCGTGACCTCTTGTGCAAGATGAATTGCACAATTTATTGTACACCAGATGGAATTGGATTTCAGACCTCAGATGAAGATGTATTGTATAAAGTAACTTTGATGAATCAGGAACCTGAAATGAATGGGTTGTTTCCTGCATTTGATGCAGAAAAACTTCCAGAAGAACTAAAAATTGCAGTGAAAGAAAGTGTGTGGGATTTTACAGGAGAAGATATTGGATTAATGAAAGAAGTTGATCCCGTAAAAGTAACAGTAAAAGAAGGAACAACTTACCCGAATACGCCACAGTACAAATTAACTCCAGAAATAATTGAAGGAATAACTCCTGTAATAAATAAAATGATTGAACAAGGAATTCTAAAAGAAATAATGAGCAGTCCATGTAATTCACCTATTATGGGACTGAAAAAGCCAAACGGAACATATAGAATAGTACAGGATTTGAGAAAGATCAACAAAATAGTTGTGCCCTGTTGTCCAATAGTGCCAAACCCTGCAGTAATTCTATATCAAATTCCACACGAAGCTGAGTGGTACACAGTGATAGATTTGTGTCACGCATTTTTCTCTATTCCTTTGCATCCAGATAGCCAGCCATTATTTGCGTTCCGGTTTGGAGAGCGTATTTTGGCATGGTGCCGAATTCCTCAGGGGTATACAGAAAGCCCCTCAATCTTTAATCAGATTCTAAAGAAATCTCACGAAGATTTGAAAATGACAGAAAAGTCAGTGATGGTGCAGTATATCGATGACCTATTGGTGGCATCGAAAACAAAAGAAGCATGTGTAAGTGATACAATTGCTTTACTGAACCATCTAGAGAAAAGAGGACATAAAGTGTCCCCTTCAAAATTGCAATTTTGCCAAAAAGAAGTTCAATATTTAGGGCATAAAATTGAGAAAGGAGTGCGAAAGATAGCGACAGAAAGAGTAAGAATGATTCAAGGAATGAGAGCACCAATGACGCAAAGAGAGGTAAGAATGTTTCTGGGAATGGTTGGATATTGTCGACAATGGATAAGTGGTTTTTCTTTGATTGCAAAACCATTACAAAAGTTGACCAAGAAAGATGTAAGAGACCCTTTTGAGTTAAATAACGAAGAAATGAAATCTTTCAAAGAGTTGAAAAAGAAATTGTGTGAGGCCCCTGCTTTAGGCATGCCTGATTATGAGAAGGATTTTGAATTGTACTGCAGTGAAAGAGATGGATGTGCGTTTTCAGTACTGGTACAAAAACATGGAACAATGAAAAGACCAATTGCTTATTTTTCAGCTGTTTTAGATCCTATAGCAAAAGCATTGCCCGGATGTCTGAAAGCAGTTGCTGCTACTTGTGTAAGTCTGGAACAAAGTGAAGGTATAGTGATGGGGTATCCACTGAGAGTATATGTTCCCCATTCAGTAGAAATTCTTTTGACAAGAACAAAAACACAGTACATGACACATAGTCGGCTGACTAAGTACGAAAAAGTAATCTTGAGTGCTGAAAATGTGACCATAGATAGATGCATGAATGTGAATCCTTCAACATCATTGCCAGATGAAGAGAGTATAATTGAACAAGACGAAGTAGATCATGATTGTCTGAATGTGCTGGAATATTGCACAAAACCAAGAGCTGACATAAAAGATGAACCGTTAAAGGAATCAGATTATGTCATGTTTGTAGATGGCTCATGTTTGAGAACGAAAGAAGGAGTTTTAAGCGCAGCTTACGCAGTGTGCACAGTGGCAACTGTGATGGAAGCGTCTTGTCTGAAAGGAATAAGGTCTGCACAAGTTGCGGAACTGATTGCTTTGATTCAAGCATGTAAATTAGGAAGAAATGTGCGAGTCACGATTGTGACCGATAGCCAATATGGTTTCGGTATCGTACACGACTTCGGTCAGATTTGGTCACAAAGAGGTTTCTTGACGTCTGCAGGAACACCTATCAGAAATGGAGATTTTGTTAAAAAGCTGCTTGAGGCGATACAGCTGCCTAAACAAATAGCTGTAGTGAAGTGCAAGGCACATAAGAAAAACGAAGATTACATAGCTGTTGGCAACAACTATGCTGATGAGATCGCCAAATATTGTGCAGAGAACATGGTGTCCCTGAATAAAAACAGAGAAAGGGAGCATATCTCTTCTCCTTTGCTTTTTACTAACACTGTCGAGACATGGGATGAAGTAAGACAGTTACAGGAAGCTGCAAATGATGAGGAAAAAGATTACTGGATAAAAGCAGGATGTAGAAGACAGGAAAATAATGGTGTGTGGGTGTACAGAGATGAAAGACCAGTTATGCCTGATAGCATGATTGCAGACATGGCACGGATGTACCATGGACAAGCTCATATTGGGCGAGATGCAATGATCAGACTTTTCAGACAAACTTGGTATAACCCAAAATTCAGAGCGATAGCTGAAAGCCTTTGTCAAAGATGTCTTATTTGTCAGCAGTTTAACCCAGGAAGAAAGACGGTAGTGAGTCTAGGAACAATAGGACGAGAAGGAGGTCCGTTCACTAGAATGCAATTGGACTTTATCGAAATGCCCCCTTGTAACAGACTAAAATATGTTCTAGTGGTCGTCTGTTTGTTTTCTCGTTGGGTGGAGGCATACCCCACTAGAAGGAATGATGGAACAACGGTGGCAAAACTTATGCTGCGAGAGTTCATTCCAAGGTATGGTTTTCCAGTCACGGTTGAGACAGATAGAGGAACACATTTTCAAAATGAGTTGATCCAATTGATTTGCGAAGCATTGAGTATTAAACAAAAACTACATTGTGCTTACAGACCAGAGGCTTCTGGGGTAGTAGAGCAAATTAATGGAACAATTAAGAACAGATTAGGAAAAATGTGTCAAGCTACAGGACTCAAATGGCCAGATGCACTGCCCCTTGTTCTGATGACCATCAGAAGCATCCCTGAAAAGAAAACTGGACTTAGTCCTCATGAGATGATCATGGGACGAGCAATGAGACAAGCACAAGTACCTGTCAACAAGTTATTGACTATAACTGATGATCTAGTACTGGATTATTGCAAGGGACTGGCTGATGTGGTGCGTTCTGTGTTTCATCAGGTTGGACCGGATGCGACCACTCTTGAAAGAAAACCAGCCCACGACTTGAATCCAGGAGAAGAAACTGTCTAGTTCCTCGCTGGGACGAACCACGACAGGTAATCCTAGTGACAACGACTGCAGTCAAGTGTGCAGGAGTGAAGAACTGGGTCCATGCCAGCCACACAATCAGAGTTCAAGAACCTACTGATCGACATGTGAGTCGACGTCTGGAAGTGTGGGATAAAAGTTTAACGGCTGGGACAACAGAATAAGAGAAAGGGTGCCAGAACTTGAAGATCGACCTGAAAGTCGACATCTGGAAACCCCAACTGCGAGCACCTCTAGAGAAGAAGAGGAAGAAGAAGAAGAAAGAAATTCAGAAATTCCAGAACCTGAAGATCGACCTGTAAGTCGACATCTGGAAATATCTGACACAAGTTCAGGATCTGATGATTCAGTTGCAAACTGTGAAGAATTTCGAAGGAGAACTTGGGGTTATAAACCAATTAGAGAAGAAAATGAGCAAGAAAATGATCTAGATGAGCAACCAAGTACAAGTTATAGTGGAAATCCTTCAGAAATAATATTAATAGACGAAGTAGGGAAAGAAGTACACAAAAAGCTAGAGAATCGAGAAGAACCCCGAGGAGCAATAGGGACAGATAGAGAAACAAAAGAACAGGGAAATTTAGAAGTAGAAAGTGAGGAAAACACCAAATCGGAAGAACACCGAGGAGGAACAGTAATAAGGGAACACAAGAAGGAGAAGACAGATCCACCAGTAAGAGACGACGAGATCATAAGCTTCAAAATAAGAGACAATAGTGAAACAGTTGAAACCGAATCTGAAGAGAGTGGAGAAGAGGAGAAAGCAAAAACTGAATCAAGAAAAAGAAATTGGAAATCAGAAAGAGAAGAAAAAGAAGGTGAAGCCAAAAGGCCAAGAAAAGGAGATAATTGGCCCAGCAACTATATAAGAAAATTGAGATATAGAATAATAAGAGCAGGAGAAGAAAGTGCGGAACAAGTGAATGAAATAAGTCAAAAGGGACAAGAAAAGCCAAGTGGAAAACGACTGCAAAAGTCTAAAAGAACGAAGAAAGTGAATGCAAAGTATAAGTCACCTGAGTGGCTATATATCGCACTGACGGATTACAAAGAAGAAGGAAACACTCACGAGAACCAGAGACTAAGAAGTCGAATGGGTAAAGGTGAGATGCAACAAACCTGAAGTGAAGACTTATAGTGCTTCTGCCGGACATGACAATTTTACTGGATATGACAAATCACCGGATGTGACAACGAAAGAATTCTGGAGAGAATTAAAAGAAAGTACCGAGCAAAGACTTTTGGAAAGCGGAGTGGCATCTGAGTCATTTCTGAGGTGTAGTGACACAATTTTCTGAAACTTAAACAAAAAGATAAAAAGCAAAATGGAAAATACTAGGGATAGAAGAGATAAATGTGAGTTTGTAAAAAGATGGTGTAAAATGTGCTGCTTTTGTACAGGTTTATTAATGACCGTATGGATAGTTTTAGCAATCACAATTCCTATTAGTTTAGCTGTAATAGAAGCGAAGAATGATACTAAACCAGAAAAAGAAACTAATATTAAAGAACCAGTTATTTTAAGAAGTAGTGCAGAATTACATAAGGATAAGTCAGTAACAGACTTTTCTAAAAATGTTTTTACAAAATTGTTGTATGAATATGTAGAGACAATGGATGTGAGAGATTGTTATGTTTGTATGCAGTTGCCTGCATCAGTGTCAGAAGGTGTGACTTATCATCACCTACCTCTAACTTATGGAATAACCTGTAGTGTAATAGCAAGTTTATTTTATAAAACAGGTAGATTAGAATCTTATTATACTGATATAGATAAGATTTTTGCAAACGTTCCAGTAGTACCAGAACTTAACAAAGTAAAACCAGCAAAAGTTTTAGGAGAATTCTTTCTAGAACATAGAAAATTAACCTTAGAAGAAATAGTTAATAACAACCTTACCTGTGAGTTAAAGAAAGAAGAAAAGGTATTTTTAGAGATGGTTGAAGAAAGAAGAATGAAATTTCAAAAGAAGCAATAAAAGAGGAAGGAACACATCTATGGACGTTTGAGGAAGGAAATCATGAAGGGAAAAAGATAAATGCAGCAATGACATTAGATTGGCCACAAACAGGAAAGTTGTGTATTAGGAGAAATAAGACAGTCTATGACAATTACTTTGTAGGTTCCAGTATCTGCCATGACAATTATCAAATTTTGGGAGGTTGGGGATTCAAAGGTGGAAAAGATCCAATATTTCCAGGTATCTATTATATTTGTGGGAATAGAGCTTATTACAGGTTACCGGACCATTGGTATGGAACTTGCTATGTAGGCCTGGTCTTTCCAAAAATCTTTCATATGGACAGAGAAGAAAAAGGAACATACAAGATGATTAATAGCTTTACACGTAGAAAGAGGGAAAGTTTTTCAGAAATTCTAGGTGATATTTTTGGAGCATTAATACCAGCAGTGGGAATATCTTTGAATGCATTTAAAATTCGGAAGTTATCCACAGTAGTAGATCGTTTGTCTACAGATACTGCGGGAGGGTTCTTAATGGTAAATACCGAAATGGTTGCCATGAGAGCTATGGTGATGCAAAATCGGCTTGCCCTTGATATTCTTTTGGCAAAAGAGGGTGGAGTCTGTGGAATGCTGAAAGTCCAACATTGTTGCACTTACATTCCTGATAAAAGTGAAAATATACAGAAGTATATTACAAATATTACAAATTTGCACAAAGAACTAGTTCCACTGGAGGTTGAAAGTGTCTTGGGAAAACTTGGTAGAGGGTTTTCTTCCGTAGCAACTTGGTTGACCAGAATGAGTAGACTAATGATAGGGAAAATTATAATAGCAACTGTAGTAATATTGTTAGCCATGGTGTTGAAAATTGTAATAACGTGTATAAAAAGAAAAGTAAGACAAAATAAGATAAAAAGAAATAACAGAATAATGAAAGAGAGAGAGAGAGAAATGGGTGAAATTGAGTTAGAGAAAATGAAAGAAAGCATGTATAAGGAGACAAGATGACAAGATGAAAGGGAAACAGATGTGTAACTAACAAAAAGCAAAAGGATGAAAGACATATGCTGCCTGAAAAAGAAGTATAACTTGGGTTTTATGTGGTGATTTAAAAATCACCAAAGGGGGAGTTGATGGAGCAGAGAAAATAATTTTTTTAACCCCTAACAAATTTTATAAATAATTAATAAAATGTTCGTTTAAATGTATTAATCAACACTGTACGTGGGGAAGGGTAATACGCAAGTGTATGTGCTGAATAATCTATTAACGAATGTCTGTGTGTCTAATTATAACATAAAAATAAATGCGTACTAATTTATAATAAATGCATGATTTGTGCTTCATAGAAAATAAACGTGTCGTTGCAAAAACAATAGTGATGGTAAGTAAGGAACAGCTTAAATGTTGCTTTCTGCTAGGTAATAACTAATTGGGGTACGTAGATGACGGGAGGGAAATGAAAAGGCTATGTTTCTCTATTTTAATTATGTTTTGTTTATTTCAAAATAGTGCTTCTAAGTATAAACGAGTGGCGATATAAAATGGCTGCCAGTTAATGAAGTGCGCAAGTGCGGGAAACACGTGACAAGGGAGAAAAGTTGGAGAAAAGCTAACCTCGTGATGTTGCTGAGAGGCTAGGATGCGAGAATGGTCAAGGCTGATGTGACCTAATTGAACTGATAGTGTGTCGTGGTGATCAGCAAGGAACCGTGGGAAACCATTTTAAGAGAAAGGACAATGCCTGCAGAGTTCTCGAATGTATCGAAAGAAGTTACAAATGTACTGATCGAAGCGGATGGAAACATGTCTTGAACTGTGTGAAAGGAAATGATCCAAGGACCCGTTGGATCCAAGAGAACTTGATTAAAGAATGAATAGATGAAATGTATGAACCAATGAAAGAAAAGCGTGTTATTAATGCTGCAACAATTAGTTAGCAAAGTTAGAATTAGGGTATAAGAGGGCCTACTCTTAGTGGGAGGGGGTCACAGTCACGATCGGAGTTGGAGAGTCGTGTTGGTGGCTTCCAGTGCTTGGTGGTCCTGATCGATCCATTACTGAGCGGGAGATGCTGAAAGACTGTTAGATGAGATGGGTTGCAGGTAGCTGATGCTGACGAGCTGAAGTTTCTGTTGCTGTCTTAATTTTCCAGTTGAGTATGAGAATCAGGTTATTTTTAATTCTTAAACTTAGGTTAGAAATCATTAGGCTAAATTAGGAAGGTAGGCAGGTAATTAGGGTTTTGCTTCATGACAAAAATTTCCTTTCTGCAATAAAATTGATTATGCTTAATAAATATTTGAATTAATAATGAATGAATAATTGAATAAAAAGTTTAAATTCTTTCTCATGCTTTTAAAATTATATAAAATTTAAGATTCTTTAAATCAAACGACTCAGTGGTTATTTTACTAAATGATTGTGACACCAGTAATTGGTTATTGTGATTTAGCTGGTCTTAATCACTATGAACTAATTTCTTACATGAATGATTCATCGACAAAACAATGAGCAGGAATATCTTAAGAAATAACTGAAAAGAAAACGATAGTTTTAGGTAATAAGATATCCCGGCTCCTTCCAGCGGTACATAAATGGTGTTTTCCATTTAGTTCTCATGCTTCTCCTAGGAGTACAGATTTTCGTAAAAGTGTAAAGGAAATCCAGGTGTGTGCGTGTGTGATAGGCGATGTTTATGGGCCCCATCGTCATGTGGATGTGAGAAAATATAGTTTGCCCCTGGATTGACCAATAAGTGACCTAGAAGGAGAATAGTTTTATTGTACGTGCTGCATCACACCCCACCACCCTTGGTTCATGCCAGCCGCCACTACAATCAACCCGAAATAGTTATTTCTTCCTCCAGCTTTCTCTTCATATTTACGCTGTACACAAAAACGGAATAGAGAAACCCATGCAAGAAGAGCCTGTCTGCAGTGTATGTCTCGTCATCTAGGTTTTGACTTCCGAGTTATCCTCACAGAAATAAAATATGCCGTAACATCCAGAACGGTTAGATAGGTTGACCTGAAAGGCTCTAGAAACAAATCTAAATATCGGTTTGCGTAAAATTTAAAAATATGTTGATTTACAAAACCTATTATATTCATGTACTATGCATATGCAACAAGCGGAGCTACACTAAGCTACAGTTTTAAAAATGAAGGGCCTGATGTATGAAAGGTTTTTGGGGTTTGAAAGCCTTTGGTTTTCAAAAGTGAAGACACACTATGCACTAAAGGTATAATATGACTCCTCAGGAACCACTTGGAAAGGGGGCATGAAATGTTGTCTCCTTCCTAGTAATTTGCAATGAGATGCATTAGTGGTTTGTGATCACAACGGCAGCCAGAAACCCAGAAACCACCGATTGGACACTAGCACCAGAAAAGGGGTGGTATCAATCTGCAAACTGGAAGTTGATAGGAATGTGTACTTAGGAGAGCACTGAGCCATCTAGGGGACAACTGTGTTCTCCTCACAGAACCCCTTGTATGCAATTTCTAAGGAACAGCTGCAGTTCAGGGAATGCCTGTTCATGATTGATGGTCTGCTGTCCGTCGCAGGAGTCTATTCCTGTGTTCACAGCCATTGAATGTTATATAGAAAGGGAATCCTGACTCATTAAAAAGCATGATGCAGGATGTCAATGAATGTCAGTTTTTGCGCTGTGACTGGTTAGTAAAATGTTCCACCACAAAAATATTGTCAAGTTGCAAACCAGTCGCTGTGCAAGCCTGAGAATAGTACATTGGGGCCTATTTTAGGTGTTTAGTTTAGCAATAAATATTCTACCAAAGCAAATCATACATTGACACACATGCTGTCATGCAATATCATGATTGCTTGTCAATGCTGCTCAGAAATGCATGACTTTCAAACATTATATTTCGGGTGTGTACACAGACCTATTTTACCACTATACATACACCTATGCAGCTGCTATACCAAATCATGATGCTATACATTATGGACTGAAGGTATTTTGACGCTGGTGAACACTTCGCCTATCTCTTTCAAATTCTGCTGTCTCCAAGAACTTCTCCCTGAAGTATTTCACTCTTTTTTCACGGTTATTGTTCATCCACCCCAGAAATGATAAATGCACTCCAGGGTACCAAACATTCACATTAGTCACCTTAAGGAACGTATGTATTATGACCTGATATCTATCACTGGTTCAAGTGTTGTCCTCCGCATACTATGTGAAGCCATGCTTGTATGTTTTACCTATCTACATCACTACATACTAAATACTGTCTGATCTCACAAATTCTACTCCATTTTCCTTCCTCATACTTTTTAATTTTGATGCATTTTTTTTACTGCAGGCTTTTGACTTTTGTTTGTGGACACCTGACTTCTGCCACGACGCAGGGTCATGGGCATTTTGCTTCTCTGCCTTAGTTTTTTTTTTTTTAAAGGAAAAAAAATACTGATTTCGGGCAGCACTTTTAGACGACCCGCACACAGCACAAAACAATACACATACTAAAGATGAGAATGGTAGACCACAGCAAGACCTTTTCCTTGAGATGGCTAGTATGCACCTATTTTACACCTCCACTTTTTTCCACTTGATCCTGACATTTAACAAATTGAGAGAGGTACACTGTGGCCTCAGCCTCAAACCATGGGGTCAGCCATGCAAGCAAAAATTGCTTTTGATAGATGTTCTTATAACCTTTTTCTGAATAGCTCCACTTTAACTGCACCACATCAAATGATTTTGCAACATACTGTCACCATCACATTATCATGTGACTCAAAGGCAGAGTGCCTATTTTGACAGAAGTTTGGTGAATATTGGTCTTCAGGTATTATGTTCCTCACAACTGAAATGATACACATTTAACCACTGTTATGGCATCATGTGTTTAGATGTACATGTTATGAACAGTCATTTCCTTCTTTTCCCAAAGTGAGCTGCCAATAACAAGTCATGACAGATTTTCAGGACATCCAGTAAGTATAGAAATGATTATCATTTAGATTAATTGTGCCTAAACGTAGTTCATATGGAAATTCTCCAAGCGTAGCATAGTTCTATCCCTCCAAGACCAACGATAAGTACCCTTGCTCTATGATCATGGTTAAAAAAAAAAGGTGTTTTGGGTAAAAATAGTGGAAAACTCCAGTAGCCTGTCTGTCTGTCTGTGTATGTATGTATGTATGTATGATTTCAGTTAATCATAGCAAAATACGACTTCCTGAAATGAGGGCTGAAGGTAAGTTGAAACAAATCAACCTTATTCCGGCACAGGATTTGTTGCTGTAAGATATGGCCACAGTACATGCCTGAGTTGTAGGTGACCATAGAATTGCGATGGGCGAAGCATAATTTCTCCAAAAGTGGAAAGTCCTGTGAACTCTGTATCCACGGCAGAGTTTCCTTTGCCAGTCACTTTGCCTGACCCATCATGCTTAGGGAGCCTTTCTAGACTTAAAGAACAAGCCTAGAGGCTGGGGTGATGCTTGGTGGTGGGCTCCCATTAAATAGGAAGTGTAACAGCAATTTCATATTTTGCGAATGCGTTTACAGTTGGATTCGCAATTTGCGAATGTAGTCGTAAATGGTGAACAATTGTCTCGAAGCAAATGATAACATCCGAACCAGGAAGTAATGCAGCACATGCTCCATGCAGCCTAGGACAACCAACTGGAGAGGAGGAGAGCTTGTGTACAATCCACTGCAATCCCTTCTAATCCTGAAGAATCCTTGCAAATCATGGACAGCACAAATCCACCAAGGAAAGAAGGTGCAAGTAAGAGGAAGCACAAGTTCAGTGACAAAGATTTACAGATCCTGAAGAGATTTATATAAATATAAATGTTTTGTTATGATTATTTTAATAATTTAAAAGAAATATCTATATATGTATATATATATCTATATATATATATATATATATATCTATATCTATATCTATATCTTTATCTATATCTATATATATATATATATATCACCACACTCCGCGTTTCCCTCGTATCAATCCTGCCACAACACGGACACGGACCAAGTTTCCAGTGCATTAAATTTGATTTATTTCTTGCGATGCCGCCATATATATATATATATGTATTTATTTTTTGGTAACAGCTATTCAACAATGTGAAGAAGAATAACCAGGAGTGAAGTATCTGGATATGGATGTGATACCATGAGGTGACAACTCAATCAACAGACATTCCATTTCCATCAAGAATTATCCCAGCAGGCTCCAGTGAAGATTCACATGATCAACAAGACACTCAAAGAATACAAAGTTCCATGCAAACATGAGACTTTATTTAAGAGGTCCCTTAATGAGAGATCTGTAAATAGAGGACATGCCAACAAAAACACTGCGGGTGAGGTTGGAGTCTTAACCAACTCTACAACATTTTAAAAAATGATAAATTAATATTGTTGGTTCAGAAAAAAACAATGTAATGCTTTGGAAGACATTTCAAAGAAAGTAAGTTTGCTTTCCAAAGAGGTTAAAGAAAGTTATAATGCATTACGGGAAAGCATTAATGATGGCTTCCCATCTATTCAGAGAACTATGGAAATATGGAGCATTTGAGATAGGCTGTGACTGCCTTATTTTCCACCACACTAAACAATGACAAGGTGTAAAGACGTAGACATTGCCAACTAAGTGGACATATAGATGCATTTAGTCGTTCTATAAACAGTCTTGCTAATGCTACTTCTGTGTTGTTCAGACACACAGTTAATGTACAGGTAGAAATGGGCCATAACACTTGTGACGTTGCATGTGGGTTGGTGCAAGTCACCACTGCCCTTGAAGTTTTACAAACTTCACAAGTAGCTCCAAGTGAAATGAAAGCAGCCCCAGAAAGTGAGGATGCTTCAAGCTAAAGCAGCATATCAGTAAAGGATGTTTAAGTGTGCAACAAAAAAGAAGCAGAAGTGATGACACAAACTACTCATCAGTCATCTGGCATGAGATGGATAGTAAAGCATTCAAATAACAGTAAAACGTTTTAAAAGAGGATTTCATTATTAATGTTGCAATTTGCCATAAGATTTTGAAGTAATTTAAAAATTGTTGCATTGTTTAATTACATACCTGATTTGCAACTGTAAATTTATTATATTTCCTATTCCGTGAACTAACAGAATTCATAGTAAATAAAGATTTCAAAGCATTATTCTGGCCTCCTAGTTTTTATGTTATTATGTTGATATTAAACATGATTAAAAATATATTAGATGTGTTATATAATCTAGTTTTATTAAAAAGTATTTCATTGTATTTACAAAAATAATGAACTTAATTACATTTATAAAAATAAAGCAGAAACAAACGTAAGCATTCATTTTAATATGTAAAATTTATTTGACTTTTATAACATGAATAATAAATGCAACGTTATTGTAAATGTGATACAATACTAAATAAAAAATCTGATTTATATATATATATATAGTCTAAATAAAATATGTCACTTTGTCATTTATATAATACACTACACATCAGTAAAAATAGGATTTAAATACAAAATATTTTCTACATATGTAAAAATTATATTTGTGAGAATAATTATTATTAATAAAAAGAATTTCTAAAATTATACATTATTATAACATATTGAGAAAAAAAAATGACAATCTGGGACATTTTTATTATTTTGCAGACATTTACCACTGGTTTCAACTCCAGGGTGATAATCCATGGTAATCTGCAAGTGCAAAATTACGTTTTTGTGATTTCCCTATTAGCGAATCTCTAATACCTAATGCTACCCATTCCTCATTATGAAATTAATTTTAGGAAATGTCACAAAATAACAATTCGGTAAAAATGTGGTTTCTTTTGCTATTTTGCGACTATTCCTAACAAAATACTTTGATACGTAAGAGATATACGTTTTTGTGGTCACAAACAAGTTACCGACTGGTTTGAGGGTCGCAAAACTTTCACACATCTGGCCCCAAATTATTACAAAAGTGTATCTTACTACAAAAGTGTAAGGGACTACAAAAGTGCAGTTTGTGAGTACCGAAAAGTAGCAGACATTCAAAAGTGTGAACTTACTCAAAAGCGCAAGTTACCTTTGTGAATACGGCCCAGAAAACGTATACAATTAGTGTGTTCTTGTGGTGTGATTCTATAAACATACTGAAGTGTTAACAAAATGTGAAATGAAAAATACGAATATTTTGTAACATCACTAAACGGAGAGTAGTTGTCAGGAAGTCAATTGCCAGTACCTTGAGTTGCTCTTCCAGGCGGAGAATATTGCCATTTTGCCTGTATCCCCACTGGTTGTTTCAGCGTCTGCACTCTAGACTGTTTCTTCAGAGGGTAATGC
Organism: Calotriton arnoldi; assembly: GCA_963921515.1. Lineage (NCBI taxonomy): Eukaryota > Metazoa > Chordata > Amphibia > Caudata > Salamandridae > Calotriton > Calotriton arnoldi. The sequence continues at coordinate 418,280 of CAWUFW010004688.1, forward strand.
ACAGACTTTCATGTACGGAGTTTTCTACCCCTCAAAATGGCGGCCGCCACATGATTCGGAGTCAGCGCTCTGGTCTTTGGAAATAATCCTCGCGCTTGTGTTTTTCTCCTGCGCGTGTGCCTTTCAAACGGCGCACTTCAACTGAACTCATGAGCGAGAGAGCAGTGTTCCGCTCTCGCTCATTTTATGAGGAGAATTGTGTTTTGTTTTTCGGGCTCCGCCCCTTTGGGCAACTGGTGTGCACACCGAGGGAATATTATCCCTAAATGAGATTAGCGTCTCATTTTGTTTTTGTTCCTGTCAAATTTCCGTGTTATCATGAGTTTGAAGCAACTCGTTCACATTCCTGAGAAGAGGACTGTAAGATTTATTTACCTTTTGACTATTCCTTTTCTTCACTCTGTTTTGGAATTTGTTTTAAGTTCCTAGATATATGAGAATGACTGGAACATTTTTGGAATCTTGAAAAGACTCTTGAGAAACTTTTGGTTAGTCAGGCTCCTTAAAGAAAAAGACTTCCTCGAGCCTCCTCAATTCAGAGTCGCTTCTTCAGCTCCTATTCTCAGTTGTTGCAAATATTCAAGAACAATACACAGTTTATTTCAGAGTGGCTAGCCTTCATTAGGATTCAGGTGCATAGAGAAATTAATGTATATTGATGATATTATTAGAAAAGTCTAATTAATTGTTTAATGTGCTAAGTAATTGTTATCTGTATGCAGGTTGCTTGCAGTACACCCAAATCACCACGAACATCTCACCTTACCGTTCCAGAATCGCAAAGGTGGTGCAGGCAGAATTCCTGGGTCCGAAGGCAGTCTCTCTTTCTCTCCCATTCTCCCTTCCCCCATGTGGGTGTTCAGCACAGACTAATTTATGAGAACTGTGCGGATATACGCAGGGGGGATTTGGGAACCAGCATCTGCTCCTGTGAAATCTTCTGGCACTAGAAGGTGAGTCTTGACAGATTGAAGTGCCAAGTTTATTCCACCCGAGGGGTATGGCTGAAGGGATGGACCTTAATTCCCTGGTAGTGTTAATTGATAATATGCAGAAACAATTGACCCTCACTATAGAAGAAAATAAGGTTTTAAAAGAAGAAATAAAAAGATCCCAAGTAGAGACTCAACAGTTAATGCAAAAATTAAATAACATGACCTTAGGAGCTTCTGCTCAGACTAGTGGTTCTACCAATAAGGCTTTTCCAACTCAACCCTCAGAGATTTCTACTCAGGTTATACATTCAATTTCCCCCATTATCCCCCTTGCCCCACCTGAACGTTTTAATGGGGATCCTCACAAGGCACAGGTATTCCTTACGCAGTGTTCCCTTCATTTTCTTTGTAGACCTGTCAATTTTGTAGATGACCAGTCTAAAACTGCGTTTGTTTTGTCTTACTTGAGTGGTGATGCTGCGTCTTGGTCAATGCCCCTTGTATCACAAAACGAACCATTGCTATACGATTTTGAAAAATTTAAAGCAGAGTTTCTTCGAATCTTTGACCGAAGAGCGATTTCACAAGCCACAGACAACGAATTACTTGACCTCAAACAAGGAAATCGAGATTTAATCTCGTATTTGGCCCAATTCAATAAATTAATCGTCGAAACAAGGTGGCCGGAAGACAAGAGAGCGGCTATCTTCTACCGAGGTTTGCGGGAAGATTTGAGGGACGCCTTAGCCCAAATTCCTGATCGACCCACAGAAGTATCAAGATTAATAGACCTAGTATTGCAAATTGATCAACGCCAGTTTGAAAGAAGAACTGAACGAAAAAGAGAATATCGCCCTATACCACCACGATTTGACAGGCGCAAGACTGAAGGCTCTAAGAACCTGGAGACACAATCTTTGGAAGAACCCATGCAAATTGGCAGCGTTAGAGGCCCTTTATCTAAAGAAGAGAAAGATAAACGAAGGTCTGGGAATCTGTGCCTGTACTGCGGTCAGTCGGGGCATTTCGTGAAGTTCTGCCCTAAAAAACCCCAAATTATTAATTCGGGAAAAGAGAAACACCATCAGTGAACAGGGTTGCCCTGATGGATGATCTACTAAAGTCAACCTTAGACCTCCAACAAGTGGCCAACATTTTACAATCGTGTTCTCCCCATCTTACACTTTCTTTTGAAGTCAATTTCGGCGGCAAGAAATTGCTGGAGGTTTCTGTGATGATTGATTCTGGTGCTACTGGAAATTTCTGTGATATCCAGTATGCCAAACAAATTGGAGGGGCATTTGTTAAGAAGAAAATTGTCGAGTCGGTGCGAGCAGTGGATGGCAGGAACCTGTCTTCCGGTCCAATTACTGATGAGACAGAACCCATGGAGTTAAAGAACCATGAAGGACACCAAGAAAGAATTTCATTCAATCTCATTGATGCTCCTCAATTCCAGCTGATTTTGGGCCTGCCCTGGCTAACTGAGCACAACCCGGAAATTAATTGGGGAAAAAAGAACTGTGCAATTAAATTCGAGTTACTGCCAGAAACATTATTACCATTCTCAAGAAGAAAGCTGTGAGACTCGCCTGCAAATCTTTTAGCTGCCAATACCAATGTAATCTGTACTTTAGAAAAGGTGATCATTCCCTCAGAGTATAGGGATCTGGCAAGAGTTTTTGATAAAACAGAGGCGGAAAGACTGCCTCCTCACAGGCCTTATGATTGTCGAATCGAATTGGAACCTGGAGCGAATTTGCCATGCAGTAGAATCTATGCCCTCACAGAAAAAGAGAACAAATTTCTTAAGGAATATTTGGAACAATACTTGGCAAATGGCTTCATTCGCCCCTCCCAATCTCCAGTCTCGTCGCTCCTTTTCTTTGTACCAAAGAAGAACGAGGAGTTAAGGGCTTGTATCGATTATCGTGCATTAAATCAAGTGACAGTGAAGAATCGATATCCTTTGCCTCTAATCTCCGAATTGCTAGATCAAGTAAAAGGCGCTAAGATCTACTTCAAACTGGATCTTCGAGGAGCCTACCACTTGATTCGTGTTGCAAAGGGGGACGAGTGGAAAACGGCTTTCCGCACCAGATTTGGATTATACGAATATCAAGTCATGCCCTACGGCTTATGTAACGCCCCGGCTGCTTTTCAACACTTCGTGAATGATGTGTTAAGAGAATTCTTAGATCGGTTTGCAGTAGCCTACATCGACGACATTCTAATCTTTTCCAAAAATCAACAGGAACATGTGAAGCATGTTAGAGACATCCTGAAAAAACTATTGGAGAACAACCTGTATGTTAAATTGGAGAAGTGTGCATTCCATGTTAAGAAAGTTGAATTTTGGGATTTTGTTCTTTCTGAAGAAGGAATCTCCATGGACCCTGCTAAAATCCAAGTGATCCTAGATTGGCCTTCCCCAAAGAATGTTAAAGAGGTGCAGAGCTTCATAGGCTTTGGCAATTTCTATCGTCGTTTTATCAAAGAATTTTCAAAAGTGATTGTCCCGATCACAAAACTGTTGAAGAAGGGAATACAATTCCACTGGACTGACGATGCTGGAGAAGCCTTTGTGTTCCTTAAAAGATCTTTCACCTCAGCACCCATTCTTCTTCATCCGGACCCAGGAGAGCCATTTTATGTGGAAGCTGATGCTTCAGACTTGGCCATCGGAGGAGTTTTGTCCCAACGACATAAAGAAACAGGCCAACTTCATCCGGTTGCTTTTCGATCACGAAAATTGACACCTCCTGAAATAAATTACTCAATTGCAGACAAGGAACTGCTGGCAGTAAAAGATACTTTCCAAGAGTGGCGTCACTACCTACTAGGAGCTCGTCATGTGGTCACAGTATTCACGGATCATAAAAATCTTCAGTTTCTGAAATCCGCCAAGACTTTAACTCCTAGACAATTAAGATGGTCTTTATTCTTTGCAGATTTCAATTTCACAATCACTTACCGACCAGGGGCTACTAATGGTAAGGCAGATGCCCTTTCAAGAATGGATACCTCGACCAGAAGTGAAGGAGTTGAAGAAGTTCCAATCATTCCTGCTGATAAATTTGTTTGCGCTCTACAGTTCTCTGAAATCAAAGAAAGAATTCAAAAATGCATGCCAAACCAAGAAATGGTGATCTGGGCCCAAGAAGATAAGGATAGAAGAATTAACGAAAACCTTCCATACGTAAAAGATGCCTTATACCTGCCCATTAATGATTTGCAAAAGGCAGCTTTGCAAGCCTGTCATGACGATCCCTTGGCTGGCCACAAAGGAGTTTTGAAAACTACTGAATTGATTAAGAGACATTTTTGGTGGCCGGACATGACCTCTCAAATAAGACAATACGTATTAACTTGTGATAAATGTATACGAGGAAAAGCTAATCAACAAGCTCCAGTGGGTGAGCTCCTTCCCCTTCCTATTGCCCCACACCCTTGGCATACGGTTACCATGGACCTTATCGTGGATTTGCCCTCCAGTCAGGGATTCGATACCATCTTGGTTTTGGTAGACACCTTCTCCAAGAGGAGTCATTTTATTCCACTGAAGAAGGTCCCCACTGCTCCTCAGTTAGCTCAACTATTTTCGCAACACATAGTCAGGGCTCATGGTATTCCAGCAGTTGTTATTTCAGATAGGGGAGCTCAGTTTGTTTCCAAATTCTGGAGGCCTTTCATGCAACAGCTTGGTATAGACTCCCGATTTTCCACCAGTTACCATCCGGAAACGGATGGGCAAACAGAGAGAGTAAACCAGGAGATTGAACAGTATTTGCGTTTGTATCTTTTTGACCAAGAGGGTGATTGGCCAGACCTCATTTGGACGGCAGAATTTGCATTCAATAATGCTGTTCATGCCTCCACTGGTTATTCTCCATTCTAGGAAAATCTGATAAATCTATCCCAGCAGTAGAAGAGTTTGGCAAAAAGATTCAAAAGAATTTACAATTCAGCTACAGAACACCTAACTAAAGCCAAGATTTCTTATAAAAAACACGTTGACAAAAAGAGAAGAGGTAATCCGAACTACTCTATTGGAGATAGAGTCTGGTTGTCTACTCGACATCTTCACTTAAAAGGGAACAGGAAATCGCTCCGTCAGAGCGGTTGGCGCCTGTACCATTTGCTAAATTAGCACCGGACAGTTGTGGTAACTCTCTCTACCTATTGGATTCAATTGGTGGACCTGACTGAACATGAAATGATCTGGTTCAGTATAAACACACTGTTGTTCACTATTATTTTGATATAATTAGCACTTTCTTATTTGGCAGTAGCTGCATCACGTAGATCCTGAAGAAAGCCAAGATACTTGCATAGGTCATTGTGGCTGAAACATGTTGATCTAGTTTATGAAGCCCCTTATAATTTTGATAGGCTCATTCACAACATTTTAATCCTGTCAGAGGGTAGCCTAATAAAGTTTATTGCTATTCCTGTAGGCAGTTTTAACTCACTTACTTTCAGCACTGCACCGTATTTGCCCACACACCAGGCTCACATAGGGTTTTTAGGATAACCCATGTGCCAACAAATTAAAACACGAGGAGGCACCCCTATGATGAAGCATGACACCTTCGGGTGTGTGAGGGGAGTCGTCCTTTAAAAGGGATATTCCCAACATCACTCCCATCGATATTTTTCTGGTCCACATTTCTTTTTTGACTGCTATCACGGACCCGTGGGTTCTTTGTGTATTCATGATTAAGAGTGGGGAGTGTACCCACGCTGGTCCTTAAACCTCCTCTTGCCCTTTTGTGTGTTAGAACAGGAAATTTCTACCAAGATTTCTGGGACCTTTTAAGATCAATAAAATTGTAAATCCAGTCACAGTCAAACTTACCTTACCCCCTCAGATTAAGGTACATCCTGTTTTCCATGTTTCTCTATTAAAAAAGAGTCCTCTAAATTTCAGATCTACCACCCCTTCAAAACCAGTAATCATAGATTTGCATCCTGAATATGAGATAAGCAGAATTCTTGATTCTAAGCTCAAAAAGGCAAAGTTGTTTTACCTCATTGAATGGAAAGGTTTTGGCCCAGAAGAGAGATCTTGGGAACCCTCTTCAAATGTGCATGCCCCAAGGTTAGTTAAGCAATTCCACAACACCTTTCCTGATAAACCTTTTGAGGGAGGGCCTTCTTTAAGGGGGGGTATTGTCAGGAAGTCAATTGCCAGTACCTTGAGTTGCTCTTCCAGACGGAGAAGATTGCCATTTTGCCTGTATCCCCGCTGGTTGTTTCAGCGTCTGCACTCTAGACTGTTTCTTCAGAGGGTAATGCACAGACTTTCATGTACGGAGTTTTCTACCCCTCAAAATGGCGGCCGCCACACGATTCGGAGTCAGCGCTCTAGTCTTTGGAAATAATCCTCGCGCTTGTGTTTTTCTCCTGCGCGTGTGCCTTTCAAACGGCGCACTTCAACTGAACTCATGAGCGAGAGAGCAGTGTTCCGCTCTCGCTCATTTTCTGAGGAGAATTGTGTTTTGTTTTTTGGGCTCCGCCCCTTTGGGCAACTGGTGTGCACACCGAGGGAATATTATCTCTAAATGAGATTAGCGTCTCATTTCGTTTTTGTTCCTGTCAAATTTCCGCGTTATCCTGAGTTTGAAGCAACTCGTTCACATTCCTGAGAAGAGGACAGTAAGATTTATTTACCTTTTGACTATTCCTTTTCTTCACTCTGTTTTGGAATTCGTTTTAAGTTCCTGGATATAAGAGAATGACTGGAACATTTTTGAAATCTTGAAAAGACTCTTGAGAAACTTTTGGTTAGTCAGGCTCCTTAAAGAAAAAGACTTCCTCGAGTCTCCTCAATTCAGAGTCGCTTCTTCAGCTCCTATTCTCAGTTGTTGCAAATATTCAAGAACAATACACAGTTTATTTCAGAGTGGCTAGCCTTCATTAGGATTCAGGTGCATAGAGAAATTAATGTATATTGATGATATTATTAGAAAAGTCTAATTAATTGTTTAATGTGCTAAGTAATTGTTATCTGTATGCAGGTTGCTTGCAGTACACCCAAATCAACACGAACATCTCACCTTACCGTTCCAGAATCGCAAAGGTGGTGCAGGCAGAATTCCTGGGTCCGAAGGCAGTCTCTCTTTCTCTCCCATTCCCCCTTCCCCCATGTGGGTGTTCAGCACAGACTAAGTTAAGAGAACTGTGCGGATATACGCAGGGGGGATTTGGGAACCAGCATCTGCTCCTGTGGAATCTTCTGGCACTAGAAGGTGAGTCTTGACAGTAGTGAGCAAAAACTTTCAAACGTCTATTCTGCAGGGAAGCTGTAAACTGCCTACACTAATTTAACACATATGAAAGTTGTCAAATCGGATTTGATTAATGCTTTAAAAAAATTCAGGAACATTTAAGCAGCAATTAGGATACAGATTCAAAAATACTATTCCCAGATGTAAATTTAAGCAGCATTGATTTGACAAAAGAAAATACAGATTAAAGTACAGAGCCATAAACAGGAAGGACTCATTTTAGCCTTCCTTATCAACAAAGAAAGGTCATGGCAGGCTCAATGTCTTACCATGAAGGGCGCAGTACTTTGATGGCAAGAGCTCCAGATTGATGGGGACGTGAAGTACATAAATTCTACAAGCAAAAGCTCATATTAAAGTTCTGTAACACAAGGCCTGGTAAAATGCCCTTTGAATTCCAACACACAACCAAAGCACTGCATTACAAGCCATTTATAGACTTTTCTTTGTCAATGAGTTATGTCAAATAGCAATGCTATCCTAAATTGTGTTCAAAGTATGTGAATTTTCACTGTTCCCTTTCAACCAAATTTTACTCCATGAAAATCTTTTGAGATCAGGTAGGGAAATCAAATGGACATGACATGCCCGGAAGGGAAGCAGAAACAAGGGTTCATTAATCCTGTAATCCAAGGTGAGAAGTTATTTGGTGTGTAGTTTTCCAAATACAGACTTTCTTTGGTATTTTTTACAAGAAGCAATGAAGTACACTACACTAGGTGGGCTGTTGGGAGACTATCTACAAGATCGCCTACATTAAGTGTGGATTTGTGCTCCAACTTCAAAACGCATCATCTGTATCGAAAAAACCCAACTTATAAGAAAAATGTTATCAAATGGAAAAATATTACGCATGCAATGTAATGCAACCTGTATTATCAAATGTGAAGTACCCATTGAGAGTATAGAAAGATACTATACAGAATCGTGACATTTTCAGTGTCAGTTTACAGTAACTGAAAGACATTAACATGCCTAGTAAACTCTCCACCTTGGACAAATCAATTGTGTTTAACACAAACACAGAAGCAATCATGCTTACTTACGTTTAGGAAACTCAATGAAGAAGTGGATGTAGAGGTTCTCAAAATCGTATTCCTGTGCGGAAACTGAGGGAACACATGGAAATTAGAAGGAATTACTCATAAGAAATAAGATCCATTTGAGGCCACAAAGTGAATAGTCAGAGAGAAAAGAAAGGGCTGTGAGGATGAGTCACAGAGGAGCCAAGGGCAGTGAGGAACAACCAAATTACTCAGAAGAGATAGGAGCACTGAGGAATAGTCACAAAGAGGGAAGAGGTATGAAGCTGATGATTCAGTGAAAAGAAAGCAGTTCCAAGGAGTTCTCATGTCTAAATTGTCTCCAGTTGAATGCGACTAAAACAGAGTTACTGTTGGTGGGGAGGGACAGGAGCCTCTGGAGTGAACAATGGTGGCCCAACGTACTTGGTAGTACCCCCACCCCTAAGTTGGTGGTAAAAAACTTGGGGGTATGGATGGATGCTACCCTTAGCTTTCAAGAACATACCAAAAGAGTTGCGGGTACCTGTTTAGGCCTCCTGCGGGGACTTAGGCCCCTGCTGAAGTTTTTTGATTCATCTACTCGCCAACTGATTGTTCAATCAGCCATTCTATCTAGACTGGATTATGCTAATTCGCTCCTGTTGGGAGCTAATCAGGCTGAGATATTGCAATTGCAGCGTGTTCAAAACGCTGCCGCCAGAGCCCTGTTAGGGCTCCCACGTAACTGTCCTTCTACTGGGGCCATCCGGAGGTTACATTGGCTTCCAGTGGCCAAACGGATCCAATTTAAGGCTCTTTGCCTATCTTTTAAGATCCTGAAACTTGCCTCGCCCAGTCTCCTGGCTAACTTGCTAGCCCTGTATGTCCCCACTCGCCAGCTGCGCTCCCTGGGACAGCATTTGGTAATTGTCCCCCGTTTGAAGCGCCTTCGGGTTGGAGGTCGATCTTTCCGTTACTTAGCTGCCAAGCTATGGAATTCCCTGCCTCCTCAGATTCGCAGCTTGGATCGCATGGTGGACTTCAGGAAAGCAATTAAAACTTTCCTTTTTCCTTTTGCTTAGTCTTTTTGTCTTCTGTATATTCCTCACGCCTACTTGTTGTGTTCTTAGCCCTGTTCCTTCTGACACTGGTAGCGCCGGGACGCCTCTTTGCTGGGGCAGCTGTGCGCTATATAAACTCAGATAACATAACATAACATGTGAAATTAATGAAGGCCCTAAGAAATAGTGAAAATATGAGTCAGTGCATTAAGGAGGACTATCAAGGGCCCTAGAGCCACGAGGAGGAATCTCAAAGAGAAGACAAGGACTTTTAGGCCAAATCGCTGAAGTCTATGATGGGGCATGGAGGACATAAGGAGTCAGTGAAGAAAGGAAGAGGTGTGAAGAGGAGAAAGGAGCATCTGGGAGAGCAGGCAGGGAGGAGGTGCCGTTGTGGACAGGAGCAGTCACTATGAATAGCCACAATGAGAATACAGCAATTGTGAGCAGTCACTAAGAGGAGAAAGATGTCATGATAAGTAGTCACAGAGAAGAGACCGGAGTCTTAATAGTAAAATAGAAAAGAAAAAGCAGATTCTATGAGCCACTTAGCAGGAAGAGGCTCGAAGGAAGATCTTCCTATAAATCAATACCCAAGAACTCTTTACAGGCACATAGTAATAAAGAAAGGAAATAAACTGATGCAATTCAAACACAGAGGTGTCATTTTGACCCACAGGCTTCACATATCTACTGCACATGAAATAGAATTAAAGCATAGGGGCAGCGTCCAGGATTCAGACATATCGCATTTCGTTTAAATAAAAAGCAAATGTAATAATTTAGACACTTACCTACCTCGCCATTTATAAGAAGGCGCAGGGTGCCTGGCTGGGGCTGAAGGAGAAAGAGATACCATGAGCAGAATGCATAGACTATCACTCCATCATACTTAGACACACCAACATTTATTCCTCCTTCGCCAGCCACCGCAACACATCCAGTCTCTGAACAAGCTGGCTACTCTGGGGCTAAGGAAATGGTGTAGGAGCACTAGCTGAAAGGAAGCAAAAAGGGATCTGGCAGCAGAAATGGATGATAGGGTGGAATGAAATAAAAAAGGAGTGATAGCTATTAAGGAGCTGAAGGGAATAGAATCTGAAATGAAGGGAAAGTTGAAGAACATTGGCTTTAAGGAACAGTGAAAATTTATTGAGTATGGTTTGTCAGGGTACGTAAAGGAACAGTGAAACGTTGCTAGCCATTGTGAGGCTGTGAGGAATAATGAAGAACTGCTGGCTCTTGGGGGACTAATGGCAAATGCCATAGTACTGATGTGCTTGGGAAATTGGAAACTTCAATTTTTACACAAACATGATATTGGTGGACTACCAGCAATATGTAGGATGGTCCTACAACAAAAATTTTTTTGATTGCGGGTTCCCTACAGAATAATGCCTTTCCGCCAGTGTTACATCTGTATTATGAGTATTCTATTACAAATTCTCTTGATATCAATTTTTCTGAATCACTGTGCCTCAGTACATGACCAACCGAGTTATACATTATAAAGGTTAAGTGTATACTAAAAAAAAAAAAAAAATACATGCAAAAATTATTTACAAAACATTTTCCTAGAAAAGTTCTAACTTGTACTTAATTTCACGAAAAAGCATTTTCTCTATACATGCCACAAATGCAGCTGGAATGATAATTTAATCTGATCCAACAATAGATGAAACGAGATCTTGAGCAGACATGGAAATATTTACCAGGTTAAAATTTAGATGGATATTTTTGATTGGATGTTCTTTTGCAGTTTACATTTTGAGTGTTTATTTTGTAGTCAAAATTTCTAAGTTTGAAATTGTTACATGGATCCAAAGAAAGAGACTAGATGCACTTTACTCAACAAATGGGACCAGCTCCAACTACCAACACCTCTTGGGAACTGCATTTTCAAGGCCCAAAGACTAGGCTTGTATTCTCTCACCAGAAACGTACACATAAGCAGAAAAACAGCCTTAAGAATCAAGAGTCCTGATGGGTCCCGCCAAATGGTAAAGCATTAAAAACACCAACTGCCACAGTACTGCCCAAGATATGCTTACCAACATGTAGAGACAAGTCTAAGAGGCCCACATGAAACTTCCTAACATAATCAATGAGAGTCTAAAGAGACCCTACTAATCTGGCCTCTGATAGTGTAGGCTAGATTGACAAACATCAGTCTAGAGTGATCAAATGCTGCCTATGAACTGAGATGTGAAACATCATAAATAGGACCTGATTATTAGTGGCCAGATAACAACGGTCTGGTAACACTGCACAAGTTATTGTCAAGACCAGCTGGCATTACCATACTATTACAAAGTTCTGGTTTGGAATAGAGAATAACATGCAAACCTCAGTAATACCACACCTTTATCTGATTATTCCGACTTACTGGACCCCTTTCTAAGAGAATATTTTATCTACTTTTAGGAGGTGGATATGTGCTTGGAAACAACATTTTGAATGAAAATGGGCATACCATCCCACTTGTAATGGGAATCACAGTGCGACAAGAAAAGAGGGCACATGAAAACAAATACAAGGAATTTAAAGGGCTGTGGTAAGAATCTTTTCAAGTGCATAAACATGTAAGCCTCTGAGCTCTAATTTCTTACATCATAAGTATAATGAAACAGCCACATTACCCCAAGACAAAGGGCTGGCTATCCTCTAGATAAAGAATCCAAAAGCTTTTGTAGGAAATTAGCAACAACCAAACCTCAACCAAATTCATATTGGCAAAATGATTGGAAAATGAATTATAAACTTGTAATACGAACAAAGGCATTTAAATGATGTAATTAAAGTTATCTTAATGAGAATGATAATAAATGTAATGATCTAATCACGTGGAAAATCTTTCTCTACCACAGTTCACGTCAAGTTGCAATGACCTTTAAAACCAATTAAGTAGTTATTTACATGGGTGTTGAAGGTTATTCTCAGAGAATATTTGGGAAATTCACTAGGTAAAAAACAAGTTACTTACCTGTACACTGTGGTTCTCCACTATTGATATCTTTTATAGATTCACATGCTTGAGTCTTCCCCGTCGTCATGGTGGTAGTCCCACGGTAACAGTAAAATAGCAGTATCAAGCTTTAAACTTAATTCCCCTTGGAATTCAATAGCATTTAGTAACCAGATAACATCATTTTAGAACATCCAAACTCCAGCCAATCACAGCATCGACCCAGAGTATCCATCCACTGCAGGGCCACCATACCTCAGATTTCGAGCACGAGTGCAGTTAGCAGAATAACAGAGGTATGGATAGGTGAACCTGAAAGGGGAGGACGGAGTGCCGCATGTGAATCTATAAAAGATATCATTACTGGAGAACCACAGTGTACAGGTAAATAACTTGTTTTTTCTCCAGTATTGTATATTTTATAGATTCACATGCTTGAATCAGAATAGTAAGCAGTAACAATGAACCAAAGGAGGTGGGAAAAACAGGTAAACCATCCCACCATGCGACCTAAAACAGATACTAACAATCAGAAGTATACAATGTATATATATATATATAGACAATCATCAAACAGCATCATAGGAAAAGGAAGAGACCTTAATAAGAAAAGGCCTACCTTATGCGAACAGACGTCGCTATGCCGCTTGCCCAACTACAATATCTGCCTTCCGCCATGTATCCAGGCAATAGTGCCTCATGAAGGTATAGACGCTTGTCCATGTCGCTGCCCTGCAGATGTCGGGTAAAGACACTCCGGCAGACAGGGCCGAGGATGCTGCCATCTTCCTGGTGGAATGAGTGGTGACTTTAGACGTAAGCTGGCGTCCTGCTTGCTCATGGCAGAAGATTATAGTCGAGGAAACCCAGCGTACAATAGATGCTCGTGTCAAGGCCTGACCCTTCCTAGGGGCGTAGCAGGCGATGGGCATCTGGGTTGATTTACGGAAAACTTTTGTTCTTTGTAAGTAAACTTTTAAGCATCGCTTGAGGTCCAAAGAATGGAGGGCTCTCTCTGCAGGCGTAAACAGAGAGGGAAAAAAGGAAGGTAGAACCACCGGCTCATTGAAATGAAACGTGGTAGGCACCTTGGGAATGAAAGAAGGATTAGTGCGGAGTACCATTCAGTCCCCGAATCGGTGGGTAGGCCCTAAAAAGACCCTTCATAAACTCTTTCACCAGCCTGTCGGACCACCAGACAAATGGCCCGAACGCCTCCTGTACCTGGAAATTGCTGCCAAGTGCACTCTAATCGACGAATGGGAAAAGCCAGCCTTGGCGAGATACAAAAGATACGGTAAAATGTCCTTTGGAGGTGAAGAGAGCCGAGTAGCACTTGAGCATGGAAGGAGCTTGGGCTCTGTTAAGTATGGATTGACATTCATCAGAGAGCACTAACTCTCCAAATTCTGTGTGGTGAGGAGCCAAGCTGACAATTGAAGCATGTGAATCTGTAGATGAACCACTTGGCCTTGGTTCATGGAGAGCAAATTCTCCGTTGGTTGGAAACGGATTGGCGAAGACTCTGATTGGCGATGCAGCTCGGTGTACCAATACTGCCCTGCCCACGCCGGGGCAATGAGAATAATGCGGCAGGGCTCCCGCTTGATTTTCTGCAGAAACTTCGGAATGAGCGGGAACGGAGGGAACGTGTAAGCAAATGTTCCTTCCCAGGAAAAGTGGAAGGCGTTCCCCAGAGAGCCTGGTTGAGGAAACATGCTGGTGTAAAACTCGCATTTTTTGTTGAGTGATGTAGCAAATAGATCTAGGGTGGGCAACCCCAGCACTGAAATACCCTCCGTAGCGGAGTGACACTTAGCTCCCACGCGTGACATTGCTTAGTGTCTCTGCTGAGGGAATCAGCCCAATTGTTTTGTACTCTGGAACATTTTGGACTTGCATAGATATGTTGTGGGCTATTAGCCATTCCCAAATCTGCTGTGCTAGGATTGACAGGGCATGAGACCTCGTCCCCCCTTGCTTCTTTAGAACATGGTGGTTATGTTGTCCGTGCGGACAAGGATCGATGATCCTCTGATCCTCGGTAGAAATGATAGGAGGCCTAGAAAGACTGCTTTCAGCTCCAACAGATTTATGTGACACAATGCTTCTTGATCTGACCACCTCCCCTGGACTTGCAACTCCTGGAGGCGAGCTCCCCATCCTTCTATGGAAGCGTCTGATGTCATTACCATATCCGGTTTTGCTGGGAGGAAGGACAGGCCTTGAGAGAGATTATCCCTGATCACCCACCAGGACATTGCCATGGTCATCTCCGGAGTAATTGAAACTATATCGTCGAAGGAGCCTCGAGATTGAATCCACTGAGACTTGAGCTGCTCCTGGAGAGGTCTTATCCGCAAGTGGCAGTGTGGGATTAACAGGATGCAGGATGACATCATCCCGAGCATTTACTTGAAAGTCCTTACTTAAACTCACCTTTTTGAGTCGAGGGACTGTGCCATCCTTTGTAGGCACGAAATCCTTTCTTCTGTGGGAAAGGCCATTGAGCGATTGGTATCCAAGATCGCTCCCAGGAACACCAGAGACCTGGAGGGGATGAGAGAGGACTTTTCCCTGTTGAGATTGAGACCCAGGGACCGAAAAAGTCAAAGACAGGCTTTCGTAGATTCCCTGGCGCCCTGGAGAGATGGGGCCTTGACTAACCAATCGTCCAGGTAGGAAAATACCTGGTGACCGGATCGCCGGAGAAAGGCTGCCACCGGCACCAGGCACTTGGTGAAAACTCTGGGCGCTGATTTTAGCCCGAAAGGTAGCACCTTGAATTGGTAATGGCACCCTGCCACCTCAAACCTGAGAAAGCGACAATGCTTCTGGTGTATGGGAATATGAAAGTATGCATTCAGAAGATCCAGGGAGGTCATATAATCTCCTATATCCATGAGTAGAAGAATGTCCTGGAGCGACAACATCCTGAAAGGTTGACTTTTTATGAAGTTGTTCAACAACCTGAGGTCCATAATTTGCCTCCATTTTCCTGTTTTTTTCTTGATTAAAAAGAAATGAGAGTAGAAGCCTAGGTTGTGCTGACAGCGTGGCACCTCTCGATTGCTTGTTTGGCGAGAAACAAATTGATTTCTTTTTTGAGAAGTGCAAGATGACGGTGTGCAGTCTTCCATGGAGGGAAATTCGGAGGCTGTTGAAGAAATTCCAGGGTGTGACCATAATGAAAGATGTCTAACACCCATTTGTCGGAAGAAATGGTGTTCCATTGAGCAAAGAATTTGGAACAAGTTTGGGCCAACTGAAGAGGGACGGGGGTGAGGGGTGCCTGCAAATTTTCATCGTCTCCTGTTGGCATCGTGAAAGTTTTCTCCAGACGCGGGGCGTCTGCGTGCTGGTGCTCTTGTATATGCTGGCATTGAAGTTTGGCGAAAAGACTGTGCTGAATATTGCGGCCGAAACCCCTACTGATAGTAGGTCTAAAAACGCTGCTGGAGCTGGGGGGGAGGGGGGAGAGGTGGAGAAAGAAACTGACCTCTCTGAAAGAAATTTCTTTTGCTGCAAATTAGTCAGGGATTTGGCCGTGTCTGTGTCCGATTTAATTGACTGTAGCGCCTCATCCACGTGCTTGCTGAAGAGATATTCGCCGTCAAACGGCATATCCAGCACTTTAGCCTGAACCTCTGGGCGAAATGTTGTTGCCATAAGCCATCCCCGACTTCTCAATACGGCAGCTCCTGTAATTTGCCTAAAGGTGGTGGAAGAAATGTCCAGAGCCACATCGATGATCACCGAGGAGGTTCTCTCTCTTTCTGATAGTATATCTTTTGGCTCCTTCTTATCCTCGGGAAGATATTCCAGTAAGGAGGAGATGTCGGAAAACATTTGCCGGTCATATGTACCGAGGATAGTCATGGCGTTGGAGGCCCTGATGGCTGTTGCTGCCAGCGTGGAGAATCTCTTGCCAATATTATCCAACCTGCGCCCTTCCTTATCCGATGAGGCAGCACTGGCGATGAAGGATTCTTGGATCTTCTCTGGGCGACCTGCATAATAACGGAGTCAGATCTTGGATGGCCGATAAGACAAGTAGAAGAGTCCTCAGGTGCCCTGTATTTCTTATCCAATTTCGGGATAACAGCAGGAACGGAGGCTGGAGTATTCATCAGCTTAAGGCCCTCCTGCCACAAGTAGTCCACTATGGGGATGGCTCTGGTGGAGCGTTGCATAGCGGTCTTAAAGTCGTACAAAAACACTCTGTCAGCTTGACGGGCAAGGGAAGATCAAAACGTTTTGATGCCCGCTCTAACAGGTCATGAAACCCGCCGATATCCGCCAGTGACGCTCCTCCTCCTCTTCATCATAAGGATGATGTCCCTGAAAAGTGTCTAAGCGTGGCACGCTGGGACATTCCGTGTCCGTGAAGGAATATTCACCCTCTAGATACGTAGAAGGGTCATCCAGCACTTCCTTGTCCTTAGATTCTTGGCATTTTACCCTAAGTTGCGAAGGGCTACATGCAGGACCATAAGGACCCTCATCCTCTGATTTCTGGAAGTCCAAGAGGCAAGTAGGAGGCAATGGGGAGATCTTGGAAAAGTCCCACATTAGAGAAGGAATCGCCTTTGAAAAAGCCATGTCTTTCCCCTTCGTCGACGGGGCCATCGACAGGACCGTAGACACTATCGTCAACGGTATGACTGACTGCGTCGACAGGGTGGAAACGCTGGCCGACGCCGAGCTGGACCGACAGTGAAGTTCTCGTCGACAGTGATGGTCTCACAATTGCCGCCGATGACATCAACACTTCTGTTTTCGATGACGCTACGGCCGTCGTCGTCCTGACCGTCTACGGTGTAGAAGTCGCCGTTGATATCGTCGACAGCGTACCAGATCCAGCGGAGACGGAGGTCGTAGATGGAGTGTCTCGATGACGAGGCCGTCGACAGGCGGATTTTCTCTGAGGGAGCATCTTTGAAAGGAGTATGTGGCGCAGATGGAGGTGCAGAGCCAGATCTTTGCTGAATGTGAGAGGGGCAAGGCTGTTCTTTTTGATGCTTTTTCTCCACAGATTTTTCCTTACTCTGAGATCTGGATTTTTTTGGATCTCTTTGGACAGAAGAAGAATCTTCCTTCCTCTTCTTGGAGGAGGTATGAGGCTTCTCCTCACTCTCATAGTCTGAATTCATCAGAGACTTCCTCTTTTGTAGCCAGAGGAGCAGTCTTCCCTCACGATCCTTGAGGGTTTTTGAAGAGAAAGTTAGACAGTGCTTACAGTCTCTGGGCTTATGATCCAGATATAAGCAATACAGGCATTACTGATGTGGATCCTCAGAGAAAAGCCTGGACTTTCCACAAGTCTTGCAAGGCCTGAACAGCCCTTTCTTAGACTCATACATTCTGAATAAAAAAGCAGAAAATGTAAACTCACTTTCAACAGTACCTCAGCTGAAGAGACGGTTGAAGAAAAAGAACTACCAGCTGGAAGTTGAAAAGGGTACTTTGACTGAGCAGAGCTCAGGGAGACTCCCTAACACACGACGTGTGGTAAGAAATCTGAGGTATGGTGGCCCTGCAGGGGATGGATACGCTGGGTCTATGCTGTGATTGGCTGGAGTTTGGATGTTCTAAAATGATGTTATCTGGTTACTAAATGCTATTGAATTCCAAGGGGAATTAAGTTTAAAGCTTGATACTGCTATTTTACTGTTACAGTGGGACTCCCACCATGACGACGGGGAAGATTCAAGCATGTGAATCTATAAAAGATACAATACTGGAGAATAGTGCATTTCTGCACTGGTCAAAACATGGTAGGATTTAAAGACCATTCTCCTTAGGTGGGACAGTAGGATTGAGGTTTTCTCAGAGAACTTTTTTAATGAATTGCAAATGAGGGGGAACTAACTAAAAAGTGGTATTATTCTTCACAGGCATATGGGGACTTCCAAAAGGTTACTAATGATCACTTTAAAAGGTTTTTGATAAGTAACTAGTTCAAGAGATTTTCCAGAAATGTATACTGAGCCAACACGGCGGCAGTTAGCACCTTTCACTTATTTCAATAATTACCCCATCATGCACACTTTGCAAATTCCCATCCACGGTTAGCATGCCATCCAATTTAAATTATAGACCCCAGAATGAGAAATGCTAGGGAACTCTGTTTCACTGCGGTAGAAGTGATCTATCTTGATGAGGACCCACAGTCAATCAGACTATTTAGTAAAAACATTTCTTTGAATGCAATAAACAAATAGCATTGGCAGAAAAAACTTTCATTTAGACATCATTTTAGGGTATTGCTTGCAATCTACCCACAGTGAACCGTTGTTTTAGATCATATTGACCTAGGCCTGTTTTGTAATATCACTACATTGAGAAAGTGCATACTATCCAAGGGCTAGAGGGTAGGGTTTTCCTTACCCCACTTTTATTCAATCTTCTTATTGGCGATCTAAATTTCAAATTTCTAGCTATAAATGGATTCGACACCAAAATCAGCAGCATCCGTATGTAGGAGTTTTTTACGAGGATGATAAGCTCATTTAAAGTCATACACCCTTCAGACTACAACGCCAACTAAATTGCGGGGAAGGGTATTGTTTCAGGAAAAGATTAAGGCTGACCCTTGAAAACGCAAGATAAAGGTAACATGATTAAGCAGTAAAAAAATATACTTGGTGTTACATGAGTTTGCTGTCCATGATAGTCTACAAAAATAATTATCTTGACATGTTGACTAAAGATTGGTTAGCATAGACAGATCTTCGAATGACTAGGTAGTCCATGGCTCAGTCATGGAGTGGCTGCTGAAATATAGTGGATCGCTGGGAAAACCGGGTGTAGCTTAGTTCCAGTGCACAGTGTGTACAGGACCCACATCTGGGCATACCCGTCCCACTTAGTGTGAAATAATACACCATACAAAAAGTGATGGATGGAAAGCTTGAATTAATCTCACCACTGATGATTACTCGGACGCCATTCCAGACAATTGTTATTTTGTACACCATGCCACCTCAGTTTGGACCCAGCTATATTCAAATAGGGTCTCTTGAGAAGCCAAACTGAGGACCACTTTGAGTAACAGCATGAAAGACTGAGTTTAATTCAAGCAACTCCTTAAGAAACTATCCAAATGTGATTATATAATGTTGGCGTATACTAGGCTGAAAGTCTTGTGTTTTAGTTTTTGAAAATACACCTTCTGTGTGGGCTACCACAGTACGACGCCCATGGACCCGATTTGAGAGGGCTGTTTATGCTATTTAAACTTCACCAGCTACCTTTTCGGTTTTTGGAAGCAGATAGCATGATGCAACGTTGGATGACTATCGATGTAGGCTCTATTCGAGGCCAGCAGAAACCACTGAGCATGTGTCACTTCAATGTTCCTAACTGGTAGAGAATAGAAGGCATTACATCACCTCATGTAATGAGGCAAAATATTTTTGCATTGTTTTAATTAAGCTAAATCTTTGAACTTATCATATTTTATTAAATGTTTGTAATAACTATTTTTTGAAGTATATGTATAACAGTATTTAAGCCTGAATAAAACTATTCAATAAATTTGAAAATAAAATTGTAGCCACAATTTCCTCTATTTGTTCTTGGTGGAGTAATTCCTTCTAAAGGGTCGCAGCATATATAGGTAAATGGCACAGAACTAGCATCTACAAGTAAAAATATGGTGGTGCAGGAAACACAGGTTAAAATTAAAGGCATTCGGTCCCACTAAATAGGACTCTGGGACAATGTGGGATAGTTCTTAAACAGAAAAAGAAACAATTAATATGGAGCTAAAACTTAACAACTGACCCCATACCAACACAATGAGTCACAATAAAAGCAAGTAACATTACAGTAAAGAGGACAGAAGCATAGAAAAACCACTTAATGTACCATAATCCATCCCTTCTAGTTCTCTTCCGAGTAGAAAATGAATGATAGGTTAACAGTGAATGTTTAATGGAGATTTGAGCAATTGGTGGGGGTATGAGAGGGTGATGGTGGAGAGGGGTGGGGTGGGAAAAGCTTCTGGCATTCCAGGAAGTAAACAGAACAGGAAATAACAAAAATAAAATGTTATAATCATTTTACAGTTGCAATTAACCCTCAAGGAGATACAGTACTAATGAAAAAAAATATGTGGTTAGAGGACAAAGTAGACCAATGTTAAAGCTCTGGCTCTTGACAGCGCAGAAGGAAACAGTGAAGGAAACCGGAGTGTGTGCAGAACTGTAAGGAATGGTGCAGAAAATGTCACTGTGGTATGACTGTGGCAATAGCTATATGGAATAGTGAAAATTGCTGACTTGGGGGCAAACTGTGTGGAATGATGCTGGCGCAATGACTTCAGGTAGCTTTAAGAGTGGTCATAGTTGGGTGATTGGTAGATGTAAGCAGTACATTGCCATCATACAGAAGTCATCTTTAGTAAGACATCTTGGGATGTGTGCTATAGTTACCAAACTCAAAAGATAGATAAGATTTTGAGGGTTTCCCTATGCTGGAAAATTGGGAGTAGAATGTCCCACGCCGTTTGCAGTCCGTGTTGTGTTGCACTTTACACACAGGATGTGACATCCTACCATGAGCTGCACTCAGGGCACAGCTTGTTCTGTAAACTGTCTATATACTTGAGAACATTATGGTGCTTTGCACAGGACAAAATCTGCTATTGCATGGCCAGGAAGGAGGGCAGAAGGCCACTGTCCTTGCAGCATGTGAGGCTGCTGGGTCCAGAAACAAATAAATATTTCTCTAACTCTGTATTTCACCAACTTGCCAAAGTCCACATTATAAATGAATGTCATTATTTCTATATTGCCTTGGGAGCTGGCTTGTCAAGCGCACGCTCGTTGGCAGAGGATGCAAGATTTACATTGGCGAGGAACTTTACCAGAAAAAGTGAAGTGGGCCACTGTCGGAGTGAAGTGGTATTCTATGGTGGCATGGCAAAAATGCCCATGACTGAAATGGTAAGGCATAAGTGACATGCCAGGGAAATGTAGATCATAAAGACAGCCTGTCCACACTTTATGTGGAGCTGTGGTCATCTGTTTTCTTCCCTACATTTGCTGGGATGCATTACCAATGGTGTGGCCAAAGTCTTCAGACTAGCACATTATAAAACCATCATGCAAAGTGAGCTGAAATACATTTTTTTTTAGTTTTTTTGTATTTATATCAAATTGTACATGACAATAGGATTTACAAGCAAGTGGCAAACGGTGACAGCAATACATGTTTAACAATAGACATGTAGTACAAGAGCTTCGATTACATTGTGACGTGGCAATATAGGATATGTATTCAATTTTTGGCATACACCATTTGGCACTTAGCGGAAAATTACAAGAATTGCAGGAGAGATCCGATTGATGCAAGTTAGACACTCACCATTTCAAAGTCGGTGCCCACCAGACTGCTTAGATATTCTCTATGTCGATTATACAGCTGGAAAGAGAAGAGGTAATGAGTGATAAAAGAGTCTTAAACACCGCTTTAATCTGACTATTCATGGATTAAGTGGACTTTAGCTGGCTCCTTTTCGCAAGGCCAGTTCTAGATACAGAGTGGCCATTGCACCCCTTCTGTCTAGAAATAAACAATCATGCAATCAGCAGTGGTAGCACAATGCATATCCTAGAGTTCCTAGTTCTTAACGCCCATTCGTTACTGTATATTTATGGTGTAAGGACCGCAACATCCAGGCACACTCTCCATTTGCCCCAGTGATGGCTAAGTGGCTCTGAAGAAAGTGGAGTGTATGATACATCTGACAGTGCTGGAGGCCAAAGACAGCAGAAATGAAGCTATAAACATGGCGGGTGGTGGAACTGTTAAAAGGATCAGTGCGGGTTTGCTCTTTTTCTTCAAGTTGGTTTATCCCTCTATTTTCACCTCAGTTCTCCTGTCTGTTGCAGATGATAGTATAGTCAAATTGCTGAAGCCACGAAAAGACTAATACCCCGTCCCTAAGCCTTTGTTTCCCTCTTCCCTGGTTCATCTCATGCCGATGCAAGAACTGTCAAGATGCTGACAGTGAGTGCGATTCAATGCGGATATTTTTCTGCCTGTATCGTAAAATGAAAAGAATGGATACTTTTTTAACTGCCTTCCGAGAATATGGTATTTGCGTGAAGGCATGCTAGTACTTTTTCTGATTTACTTACATAAAGTGACATCTAAAGAACCATTTCTGCCTGTATGATTTGTGTTACATAAACTGCCTTTCAAGCTCTCTGCCCGTATGACGTAAATTCTGTATTCTTAGAGCCCCTGGGGCACCCCGTGTACATTTGATTGACTTGGCTGAATGAAACTGTATGGATTTAGCTTCTCTATGCTCTTTTATGAAGAACAGGAACTACTTTTCAGCCAGTAAGTCTGAATGACGTCTGTTAAAGCAAGCTATGAACAGCAAGGAGGGACTCTTCTAACTCACCTCCCATGCGCAGCTGTCACTATCGCTGAATTACTTTAACCCTCTTTCTCAAACCTATCAGATATTATTTAGCATTTTTTGTTCAATACTAAGTCTGCTTGTTTGAAAAGAAGATTTCCGAAGGTGGAATGCGGCTCTCGCTCAAACCAGCCTTTCTATGGCTTTGCTGTGGGGGTCCAGGGGAGTGTCTCCAATTCGAAGGCTGGCCCTATATGCCACATTGGGTAATCTTGCTCTCCTAGGTTCTCAGGAAGCCTGCAGGATCGGTCTGCTAAAACCTCTCCGTTTTGACGTGTTATGCCGGGAAGGGGGCTGCAAGCAAGCCTTATCTTACGCCTTTAAAACACCTATCAGACAGGAGATCGATTGATCCCTCAATTACACGGATTCAGAGCAGTTGCCGCCTTAATATTGTTTCTCCCACAGAATTACACTGTATCTTTGTACATTTTAAAATAAATGAACTGCGACTGGTAACACATTTTTGTCTTGTCTACATTCAGTCTTTTCTCATTTTGCTATTTTTTTTTATTTTTTTTACTGAAGATGATATTTCTGCACTCTTTTCGCATGCTACCATACATGTGTCTTGTACAATTGTATGCCCTGTGTACAGAGGAAAGGGACTCGTGTATCTGTACGACTCATGATGTGTGGCCCCAGTGCATTGCTTACATTACTGTGAGCTTCACTAGGTAACACCTTACAGAAAGTAGCTAGGGGCTCCATTTGTTGACAGACTTCTTACAGTATCAAACACTCCACTCCACCAAAGCAGCAGAGCACAGACAATTTCCAGATTGCCATTGTATGCCCTCTAACTGCTTCAAGCCCGGTCATGTCACACAGCACACTGACAACACACAGGAGAAGGAAGGCGCAAGCCAAGGTGCCAACACTTACTTTTAGCATCTGTTCTTGGAAGATATGCGTTATTGCAGAGACCCTACACTCAGAGATCTGCTGGTGGTCGCACACCCATGGCTTATAAAAGGCAGGCAGATTTGTCTCACTTTCTGCACATGCAGCATTCGAGTGCAGGTGGCTAACACCTTGTTTGAATGCACAGTCCTTTTCACAGGCTTTCATATACTCATGGTTAGCACACTTGTGCTTTCTCTGCATGCGCTGGGCGTTTTCTCTTTCCCCGCCACAGGTACTCTGTGTACACAGTGAGCTCCTCCCGGAAAGGCTAGCAGGCCGACTGATGCATATTCAATATGACTGTTTACCTGCCTCCTTCTACCCATTATAACACCCTGCTCTGCGGTCAATAGTTTGGAGCGAAAGAAAAAGCGCTTTGCCCATATCACCCCACATAACGTGGGCTATGCAATTATAAGCTGGTATGTAGTGGGGGATCAGTTATAGTCTATGTTAATCATTCACAATGAAACAGTCAATTGTCATTGGGAACCTGTTTTATTCAACCAGGATTAACGTAATTTAGTGAAAATGGCAACCAAAATATATATACAGTTCATCAGATTCTATGAATATACACATATATACACATTATTCATGAACACAAAATTAACACATTTTGGAGAAATCTCCCCTTTTTTCTTAGCTCCTTGTTAAGCAACTAAGGGAAAGAAATCAACAAGCGGGTGCAAGCATACCGCTCAACTTAGATGGTGTCATCGTGCTGCAAAATGGTGGCATAAATCACACTCCCATCGGGGTCCACCAGAATCTTGTTTGTACCAAAACCCGCTGCTGTGCTAAGTTTTCGAGGAACCTGTTAAAAAATAAGTGCAGTTGGCATGAGCGGTATGCTTGAACTGCCTATTGATTTTTTCCCCCCATTTTTCCACACTCCTTCTTGTTTCCTTGTCTTGAGGAGGCCAGAATGTCACACAGGCGAAACGCTTTGACTTCCACAAGGGAGGGGTCTTTTTAAATGGACTTTTATGCAAATTTAGTTGCATGACAAGGAGCTTGGAAATGAGGGAAGACTTCTTCAATTGACTCCTTGATTCTAGGACCACTACCAAGGTGGATTATGGATTGAAATCACGACATAAATAATACAATAAAAAGCATACTAACACTGTGTAGCTATATGGTTTTATCTTTGTGTCTGTATTACATTGCTTTTGCATACATTTTGTACAATATGTAATTAATATGTATATGTGTATATTTGGACACTGATAATTTTAGGAATAGTTAAGACGAAGTTCCCGCGAAGAAGGGGTAAGCCCTAGTAATTGATTTCAGACGTTCATTTGGGATAAACTCAAGACTGATTTGCATACGATTTGTCCAGTTCTAGACTCTAAAAAAATGAAAGCGTGGTTTTCAGTGGTTTAAGAGCATCAGCCCAAGTATATCTATCCATACAAACACCAGCAAGACCAGTCCTTTGCCAGAAAAGTGACAAACCCAGTTGTCCCAATCTTCCTGTGCTAACTTCTTCCACAGTTGGAAGATCCTCAGATTCCAGGATATCCTGTCTCTGCTCATCCAGCGGCCTCCCCTACTATAAGCTGCCTCTTCAGCTCTACTGCTGATGCTGAGAGAGACAGAGTAAGGAACAGACCATCACTCTGCGTGATAATAAAAAAAGTAAAAAAAACAAAAACACAGGTGTATACAGGCAATAATAGCAGAATTCAGGAAAATGTTAAGAAGTGGGGTTAATTGTGGACTAAATCACGTGTAGTCACTAAAGAGGGTTTGTGATGTGGAAAAAGGGCTTATGAAATGTGCTGCATTTAAACCAGAGGTGCCCACAGACATATACAACTCTGTTTGGTTATTTACAGCACACACCATTGAAAGGGAGTGAAAACATTGTCAAGCAGCTAAGGGGAGATAGACATGGGGTTAACCAATAAAAACAAGACAGAAACTCTTCTTGGATAGTGTTCTTTTAAAAAAAGGCTAGAATTGCATGTGTAAATTAATTACTTGGCAAATGGCTGTTTGGGGTAACGTTTTGCAATAATTACATTTGTTTTTACTTCACACACTCAACTTATTGTTGAAGCAACAGGCCACAATTACAATTATACCAAAATGAATGAATCCTCTTTATGAGCATGGTTGTAGCAAATCTATAAAATGTCTTGGTAGAATATGGTTTATCCTCTGGCTGTTGGAGACCTCTTAAATGGATGTCACAAAAGGATAGCAGAATGCAGCGATACAGAGTTCATTCTAGTTCTGTAAGCTTCTCTCCACCCAACCCAAAGCGCAATGTTGTCAGTGAGTAATCCACATTCCCTGCTGCCTTTCCTGATACACATTTTGACAAATAGAACATCATGGGCTGGGCTAGAAGACCTACTCACCTGTTGCCTTGAATCAAAATGGTAGCCAAGCAAGCACAGCAAGTGGCAGTAACCCTAAGCAGTGAGTGGCAAAGGACTGCCATGGAGGCTGTCAGAAGTTCCTCTTCAGTTAAAGATTAAAGAGATGCTGCCACACATAAACTAGGGGGTCATAGAATATCAATAAGGTAGCATTCATGTCTGAGGGTACATGGAATACAATCAAGCCTCTAACAGAGAATTTAGTACATACTGTGAATAAATCTCTTTTTTCGTCTCAGAGGCTAGTTTTTCATAATTCAGATTTAAAGACTACCACAAGAGGATACCTCAAGACTATGTTACCTAAAATGCTTCAAGAATGAACACCTACAGGAGCAAAGTTCTTCCCCTCACCAACCTCAACGAAGAGCTGTTCATTTCCAAGCACATAGTAGTGGCCTATGCTGCATTACACGAGCTGTATGGGCTACAAAGAATAGTTACCACCACCTGGCAAAGTTGCCTCACAACCCTCTGAAGTGGGAAAAGTCTACCTGCTTACAAAGAGGTAGAGATCTCCTCCAAGAAGTGGACCTTGGAAAAAGATGAAAAGAGGCATGTATTTCATTTCAACTCCACTCCAAGATGTTGTCATCAAAAAGACATATTAGTGAACAGACTCCTTAGTCCTACAGAAAAGTGAGTGGTAGTTCCCCTCTTAACTTTTGGGAATAGTGGACAATCAAAGACACTAGGAAACAGAGCTTTTAACTCACAGGGACTAACATAAAGCCAAATGTAATAATTTGTAACCAGAAGGTTCTAAATAGAGGAGCATGAATCTGTCCAAGCTATGCTGCAAGTGTGTTCACAAACTTGAGGGCTCTGCCTGCCACCCAATTTATAAAAATAGTAATTCCATTGTCTGCTTATTTAGATGAGTGTTTCCTACAGAGTCTTTCATTGGATTAGAATCATTATAAGTGCTAAGATGTGGCTTAAAAATTGGGACTGCTGGTGACCAAAGGAAAAGCATCTTCTTACTAAAATGCTAACTTTTAGAAGGACAAGATTGGCTACGATAGTGGCAACAAATTTATTACAAAACAAGATGTTTGTTAAACAGTTTTGTAACGTTCGATTAAAGGGCAAATTACTTGTCCTTAATGCTATTTGAATAAAGAAGAGATTCTTTGTGGGACCAATAACCCAAGGACATGGTCACAAAAGAAGAATTTCAATAATGTCTTATATAGTGTCCTCCTTATTGTAAGGATGGCAAAAAGAATGATTTAGTACAGGTTCCAGACAATCAGTATCTTCACTATATATTCATATACCAGATTTCAAATACACTCTAGGAGCGTGGCCTAGAGTTGCTCTTGCCAAACTGTTTCTCCTAACAGACAAAGGAGGACTATTGCCCCAGACTTCAAAATATATTACAGACCCTGCTCCAATGGGTGTTCTCATGGTTGATGTCAGGGAGTAACCCAAAAGTACAATTATGTTATGGCCACCCTAAAAGGAGTGAGTGTGCTTGAGTTGCTCCCGGGAACACAGCACATAGCCACAAATACTCCACTTTTGCTATCCACAGCAAAGTACCGCTGGCATAGATACCTTCAAAAAACTAAGCAGGAGAATGTGCATGCCGCAGAGATTTCACTTGGTCCCTTACTTTATTCAAACC
Source organism: Calotriton arnoldi (assembly GCA_963921515.1). Taxonomy (NCBI): domain Eukaryota; kingdom Metazoa; phylum Chordata; class Amphibia; order Caudata; family Salamandridae; genus Calotriton; species Calotriton arnoldi. The sequence continues at coordinate 445,908 of CAWUFW010004688.1, forward strand.
GGTCAAAGTTGTAGCTATTGTAAAACAAGGGCACAATGCTGTGGTCACACAAATAGGAGAGATGTGTGATTCCGGCTCACTTATGGCATTTCAGTAACTGAGGCAGGAGTTGCCCCCTCAGAAGGGCCGCACACAGGTAGGTTTTCATCCGTTTATTCAGGAAGCTGCAGCGCAGCAAGCAGGAAACTTCAAAAAAATATTTCAAATCGCTGACGCGTTTCGTGCTCTCTAGCACTTTTTCATAGGCATGCTGAGTCAGTAACGCAAAGCAGTATGGGCACATATTTAAAGTCCTGATACCCGCCCATGTGGGCGTTGACTTCTCGCGGAGCCTGCTGGTATCCGTAGTGCACCGTGGTAATACTCCAGTGAGTTGCTCATTGCGTTATTGCAATTCAAAAAATTTAAATCCCAGTGGGTGTGTAAAGCTTCCCGGTCACACTGGGCTGCACATACTGTCTTCCAGAAACGACCTCCTGTCCCATGTCGGTGATCGTTATTGTACGTCATCGCAGGTCCGCTTCTATCCGGGGGGCTCCTTCCACGGCTGGGCCAGCCGTCAAATATCCACAAAAAAAGAGAGTTGCCCCCTCAGAAGGGCCGCACACAGGTAGGTTTTCATCCGTTTATTCAGGAAGCTGCAGCACAGCAAGCAGGAAACTTCAAAACAAATATTTCAAATCGCCGACGCGTTTCGTGCTCTCAAGCACTTTTTCATAGGCATGTTGAGTCAGTAACGCAAAGCAGTATGGGCACATATTTAAAGTCCTGATACCCGCCCATGTGGGCGTTGACTTCTCGCGGAGCCTGCTGGTATCCGTAGTGCACCTTGGTAATACTCCAGTGAGTTGCTCGTTGCGTTATTGCAATTCAAAAAATTAAAATCCCAGTGGGTGTGTAAAGCTTCCCGCTCACACTGGGCTGCACATACTGTCTTCCAGAAACGACCTCCTGTCCCATGTCGGTGATCGTTATTGTACGTCATCGCAGGTCCGCTTCTATGCGGCGGGGCTCCTTCCACGGCTGGGCCAGCTGTCAAACATCCACAAAAAAGAGAGTTGCCCCCTCAGAAGGGCCGCACACAGGTAGGTCTTCATCCGTTTATTCAGGAAGCTGCAGCACAGCAAGCAGGAAACTTCAAAACAAATATTTCAAATGCCGACGCGTTTCGTGCTCTTTAGCACTTTTTCCAGGCTCCGCGAGAAGTCAACGCCCACATGGGCGGGTATCAGGACTTTAAATATGTGCCCATACTGCTTTGCGTTACTGTTAGATTTGGGGGTCTCTAGTTGGCAGAGGTACGTACCTTTGTCCAAATAGGGACCCTTGCGTCTAGTCAGGGAAAGTAGGTACACTCCCGAAATAACCCCTGCTCACCCTCTTGGTAGCTTGGCACGAGCAGACAGGCTTAGTTCAGAGGCAGTGTGTAAAGCATTTGTGAACACATACAGTAATCAAGTGACAACACTACAAATGGACACCACACAGGTTATATATTTATAAAAATAGGTATACTTTATATAGATTTATCACAAGACCATAAACGACAAAAATAATCCACAATACTGTTAAGAATACTTAGTTCTGATCAAAAAGGCTTAATTCAAGGTTCTGTGCGAGTCGGTAGCCTCCTCCGGCTACGGCGATGTCGAGAACAAACAGAGTCTAACAAATCCAGCTGACCGCGTCGAGACGGGCCAACCCAGCGTAGAACAGACTCGGTCACAGTACCTTTACTTGAAGCGGCAGGCACGGGCGTGCGAGCCGGATGGCTGTTCGTCGCGGTCGCGATGCAAAAATGGAAGCGTTGCAGGACGCGTTGTCCCTCGATGCGGTGCAGGCAGCGGCTCGTTGACGTCGTCGAGACGGAGTCGGTGAGACCAGGGCCGTGCGTTGCAGGGCGAGACGGTGCTTCGATGCGGTGCTGGCAGGTTGCGGTGCGGCGACGGAGCCGGATTCAGGAGCTGGCGTCGATCAGTCCGGACAGCGGTGCGAGTCGGGCGGTGCGTCGCAAAGCGTGCGAGCGGTGCCCAACTCCGGTGCGGTCACAGGACTCGAACTCAGCAGCAGTGACCGTGTCGGTCGGACCAGTTCGATTCGGCGTAGCGAGCGTTGCAGGACGCGTTGTCCCTCGATGCGGTGCAGGCAGCGGCTCGTTGACGGAGTCGGTGAGACCAGGGCCGTGCGTTGCAGGGCGAGACGGTGCTTCGATGCGGTGCTTGCAGGACACCGAGTCGGTCGTGAGAGTCGGTCACAGCTCCCTACCTCTGTAGCCACTGAAACAGAGTTTCCAGCAGCAATTCACAAAGGGGGTGAAGTCCAATGGTCCTGGGACTTCGGTCAGGGGGCAAGCTCTCTCTGTAGCCACTGAAACAGAGTTTCCAGCAGCAATTCACAAAGGGGGTGAAGTCCAATGGTCCTGGGACTTCGGTCAGGGGGCAAGCTCTCTTCCAAGCCCTTGGAGATCCTTCACAAGTTGATGAAAGTCACAGCAAAGCAAAAGTTCCTTTCTCCTCTCTTTGGCAGTCAGGCAAACCACTGCAGGCCAATCCCCCAAGCAGCACTTCAGGCTTAGGGATAGTTTCTCCTCAGTTTCTTCTTGGTTCCGCTCCTCAGTAAAGGTTTCTTCTTGTTCCCAAAAGTGATCCAATTTTCCTGGGGTCTGGGTGCCCCTCTTATACCCTGATTCTCTTTGTTCTCTGGAGGCAGAGAGGCCTCTGCCTAGTCCAAAACCAGTTCTGGTCAGTCCTGGAGCACTTTGTTTTCTGACTCCTTCTTTCCTTTCAGAATGTGGGGCAGAGTGCTCAGCCGCCCGGCAGGAGGTGGAGCCAGCATTGTGGAAGGCAGGCACAGCCCTATTCAGACCCAGGTGCAACTCCTCCCTCCACTCTGGATGCAGATCTTTCTATTCAGCCCTGCGCTGACTCACCCTGTCTCCGGTAGCCACCCCCAGCCCCTGTCACTCAATCTCCAGACAAGGAATACACAACCTAGCAGAGGCAGGCTTGGATAGTTAGGCAAGAAAATACCCACTTTCTAAAAGTGGTATTTTCGAACACAGAATGTTAAAACCAACTTCACTAAAAGATGTATTTTATCATCCTGAGTTCAGGCATACTAAATTCGTTTTTCTACCATGTTCCCTGGGTCAGTTCTGACTATAAGGTGTAATAGTCAGTCTGCCCATTCGGGCCTATGGGGAGCAGGTAGCCTCGCAATAGTGAAAAACGAAAATGGCTGTAATTCACTATTAGGACATGCCACACACACCAGGGCATGTCCTACCTTATACTTACAATGCACCCTGCCCTAGGGCCTACTTTAGGGGTGACCAACATGCAGTAAAGGGAAGGTTTTAGGGACTGGTAAGTGGGTGTACTCACCAAGTCGACATGGCAGCCCTAGGCTGCACACAGGCTCTGCGATGGCAGGCCTGAGATACATTTTACCAGCCGCTTCTGTGGGTGGCACAACCAGTGCTGCAAGCCCACCAGCGGCATTGGATTTACAAGCCCTGGGCACACTGAGTGCACTGTACTAGGGACTGACAAGTAAACCAATCATCCAATCATGGAGTCACTAATACATATATCAATTAACGATAGGGAGCACTTGCACTCTGGCACTGATTAGCAGCGGCAAAGTGCCCATGAGCATCTAGTCCAGCAAAAACATATCGGCAACAGTGGAGGCATTACGAAAAAATGGAAGGGAGACCCACGCCAAGGATGCCAGGTCTAACAGTTACTGACTCAACATGCCTATGAAAAAGTGCTAGAGAGCACGAAACGCGTCGGCGATTTGAAATATTTGTTTTGAAGTTTCCTGCTTGCTGTGCTGCAGCTTCCTGAATAAACGGATGAAAACCTACCTGTGTGCGGCCCTTCTGAGGGGGCAACTCTCTTTTTTGTGGATATTTGACGGCTGGCCCCGCTGTGGAAGGAGCCCCGCCGCATAGAAGCGGACCTGCGATGACGTACAATAACGATCACCGACATGGGACAGGAGGTCATTTCTGGAAGACAGTATGTGCAGCCCAGTGTGAGCGGGAAGCTTTACACACCCACTGGGATTTTAATTTTTTGAATTGCAATAACGCAATGAGCAACTCACTGGAGTATTACCAAGGTGCACTACGGATACCAGCAGGCTCCGCAAGAAGTCAACGCCCACATGGGCGGGTATCAGGACTTTAAATATGTGCCCATACTGCTTTGCGTTACTGACTCAACATGCCAATGAAAAAGTGCTAGAGAGCACGAAATGCGTCGGCGATTTGAAATATTTGTTTTGAAGTTTCCTGCTTGCTGTGCTGCAGCTTCCTGAATAAACGGATGAAAACCTACCTGTGTGCGGCCCTTCTGAGGGGGCAACTCTCTTTTTTGTGGATATTTGACGGCTGGGCCAGCCGTGGAAGGAGCTCCGCCGCATAGAAGCGGACCTGCGATGACGTACAATAACGATCACCGACATGGGACAGGAGGTCGTTTCTGGAAGACAGTATGTGCAGCCCAGTGTGAGCGGGAAGCTTTACACACCCACTGGGATTTTAATTTTTTGAATTGCAATAACGCAATGAGCAACTCACTGGAGTATTACCAAGGTGCACTACGGACACCAGCAGGCTCCGCGAGAAGTCAACGCCCACATGGGCGGGTATCAGGACTTTAAATATGTGCCCATACTGCTTTGCGTTACTGACTCAACATGCCAATGAAAAAGTGCTAGAGAGCACGAAATGCGTCGGCGATTTGAAATATTTGTTTTGAAGTTTCCTGCTTGCTGTGCCGCAGCTTCCTGAATAAACGGATGAAAACCTACCTGTGTGCGGCCCTTCTGAGGGGGCAACTCTCTTTTTTGTGGATGTGGATATATATATATATATATATATATATACATACATACACACATATATATACACATATATATATATACACACACACACACACACACACACACACACACACCCCTATGCAAACTAGGCGTGCCAACTTGGGATCAAATCCCGGAGACTGACACTACATTACAAATACTGGTAACATTGTGTGGCAGCCATCGCATCATCACTAAACTATAGAAAGCCCTACAATCAAAACAGTGCAAGAGTCTCCTCAATGTGAAAGATAGTTGGGAAGAAGACTTGGGTGCAGATTTTATAGACAAAAAATTAGCAACTACCCTCAAACATGTAAATAAAACGTCCAGGAATGCACAACTAAAATATATAATTTCATTATTTACGCTGCTCTTACCTCACCCCATTCAAACTATAGAACGTTTCCAGCTATCGCCATTAATTGTCCTATGTGCAGCAGGCAACGCTTTACTATATGACATGGTCATGTCATGTTATTGAGTCCCCCTGGGTAGAGGTGAAAAGGCAGTCAACTCTCTGGACTGGCAAACAAAACATGTATAATGCAAATGGTTTAATGCCGAGGCCGAAGTCAAGTAAGTAGTCATGCTGCTTCACTGACATAGCTACAATTATAGAAACAAGCATTGGCATAGCCAATAGGTCTCGCCTTTGGGACCTTATAAGTGGTTAGTCATGCAGCACATTATCCTGGGTGCTGTCCCGCCATGGATTGAAGCATTATCAGGCTTATCTGCACCACTTTTGCATGTTGTGCAATGGCTCATTGGTGTTTTTTTTGCAATCAGATTATGCTTCCGGCCATTAGGGCAAACTGGAGACAGTAATGCAACAAACATATGACACACCTGTTTATAAAACGACTCTGGTGTGTAATATCATTTTAGCACAGACGAATTCTGATCCATGCATAACTTGTGAAAAAGGGAATGAAACAGATTTGCCAACATTTATGCTGCTTGTTTAATAAGGAACGGAACAAACATTGGATAGATTATGAGGAACAAATTAAAAAGGTCAGCAACAAAATCTGTATACCGCCTAGTGGTCCAGTGTCACATGTGACACCTTCAGCATGTCATGGCATTTTAACCATCAGCAGTTTGCAGGCCAGGATTCGCATGCCTAAACTGGGAACTGCAAGTCCCAGAATGCAATCTGCAGTGGAAGGAGGTTGGAGTTTCCATTAATTGGAACCGCTCCTTGATTACTTGGAAACTTTTGTTTTTGCTTAACTTGGAACAAGAAGTCTGCCCCAGCCATTCCCGACTGAATTCATTGATGCCATGCATGTCACCCTGGGCCAGTCCTATGTTTTTGTTCCATTCTGGTACGTATAGTATGTAAGGGCTTCAGAAAAAAAAGTACTGTCTATTGTTTAGGAACTAAAAGGAAATGGCCGGCTGAATGTGTCACGCGACACCTGTGCACATTTGATCTGGATGTTACACAAACTGCTGGCAGCCTCAAAGGCATACGGTACAGATACTATGGTGAATATTATCCACCCTGCTGGTTGGTAAATGCAATGCCTGTTGTCTGAGCTATTAATACCTGGCCTGCTGCGGGGCAACGTAGAGTTCACTGGGGACTAAATGCAAAAGTAAACTCTGTCCCGGCTCTGCCGCCTCTCTCCTTGAGAGATAGTGTGAGATTGCCAGGAATGTGGCATATGACTGCGAGCTGAAAGGGAGATGTAAATGCTTGCCCAGGCACCACCTGTTGCTCGGAAGACACCGAGCAGCATGTGTCACAGATAGCTAAGGAATGCCATCAGATTAAACGCGAGGGGAAATGGCGGGGACTAATGAAGACAAGTAGATAGTAATCTGACCCCCATGAGGAAGACTAGCAAACGCTGAGCTGGTTCAAAATTCCACATATAATGGATTGGCAGCTTCAATAAACAGTTAACTTGGCCAGAGTGGGAACAATGGACACGATTGGTGGGGGCGTCCTCCTGTTCAGCTGAAACCAGTTTAATCGTCCTCAAGTTTCCGCCTTTTTCCTGAATTTGCCTTTGACTGCACTCCGGGGTTGCAGTTCAGCTTCTTGTAAACAGTGATTGCCTTCCCATACTTGAGATAACCCTATCCGCGGTGGCTATTCGCTTTGTTTGCAGTTGTGCCACACAGCACAGGGTAAGAGTTCAAAGAAAAAGGCACAATAAATGATTACTGCTTCGGTTCTTGAGGCATTAATCCCAACCCTAATGCGGTCGCACATCGACATATCTGTTCAGGTGCCTTTACCTCACTCAGTGTGTCCCCAGACCCTCGCCGCCCTCAAGTCTATAATAAGGTTTGTGGCTGCAGCATCTGAGCCCCGGATAAAGGCTTTGTCTGTGGCCCTTTATTGAGGCTAATGACTGGTCTTGTGTCGCCCCGAGATAAATGGCATTATCTGCAAATGACTGACAGGAAACAGACATGTTAATGGCGCAGCTACAGGGAGGGGCTTGCCGCATCTCTGACAAAAGAAGGGAGCCGACCCCTCTGGCTGTGTCATTAACGCACGTCTTCTCTCTCCACAGGCTCGGTTATTGGCAAACTATTTCCACAAACAAACACTCGACGGCCACTCTTGAATAATGCTGGCTTCTCCTCCCTTCTGCACGCCAAGCAGACGCGCCGTCGTTATAAAAAATATGAAACTGTCCGTCAGCGGGTTGATAATAGGAGCAAGGTAAAGAACAAGGCCTGCATTGTTCACCATAACATTGTTTGGGGTTGCAGGGCTTTGGATAAGACTCTTTCTCCAATTCTAAGCGTTGAAGAAAGTGTAAATGGAAGCATGCATTAAAGCGAGCTTCCTTTCTTTCCCATCGTGTAGCTTCATACCCTGACAAATGCCTGTCATTTTTTGATGAAACGGCAATAAGTACTAGTCCTAGAAGCAGCTGTCCGTGGGGATGACGCAGTCCCTCGGGCCAGCTCTGCCCCATGTCCTTGAACTAAGTTCATTCGCGGTGCACACACTCTCCAGAGATGTTGATCATCTGCGAGTTTGGGTTATTTAGTCCTTAATCCATTAAGCATAACGCGAGCTGCCGGCTGTGATTGTAAAATCTTATCACATATTGTTATGGTAACCAAGAACTCCAGCGGATCACCAAGACACTTCCCAGTTTGTCTCCAAAGGTCTTACGACGCAAGAGCAAAAGTGACAAACTGCAGTATGAGGAGCCAAAGAAAAGCCTTCTTTGAAGGCCAAGGCATTTGCCACAATCTCCGACGAGCCTGATCTCGACAATCAAAACAAGCGCGCGCGCCTCGCACGGCAGCAGGGGGAGGGGGGAGAGGAGGGAGCCTGCACGATTCACTTGCGGGAGCGAGCGGCGCCAGGAGCGATAATTGCTACCATATGGCGCCGCTCGCTCCCGCAAGTGAATCGCCAAACGTGCACGCGTTGCCATTGAAGGCAATGGAACGCGTGCACGTTTTAGGCTGAAAAGCCGAATCGATGGCAAAAGGTCTTTTTGCCTATGCAGCGCATGCGCGCTGCGTAGGTGAGACCTAAAAAGGGCTATTGCATTGTGATGCAAAATCTATTCATAACCCAAACATGACGAAATGGTGCACTGAGCACCATAAGTGGGTTCAAGCAGAAGCCACTTTGACTAGACTATTAAGACAGAGATCTAAGAGCCATGTTGAGGTATCAGATTGGGATGACATGACATAAAGCTTACTCAAAATCAAAATTTAAACCACTGTGAACTATTTGCATTGAGTGTACTATAAAACTGCATTTTTGCCTGTCTAAACAGTAACTAATTAACTGGTTGTTACCATCGGTCAACTTTTTACCATAGATGCATCGATCACTGCCCAAAGTATGGTTGTATTTTTCATTTAATAATGCAAGCCTTCTTGATTAAATGTTAAGGGCCCCGAGTACGATCTTGCTAGGAAAGCCCTCCGTACGACTCGGATCCGGAGGGCTTTCCTAGCATATTGTGCTCTGCGAGTCTGAGCGACCGAGTACGATGCACCTGTATGGTGATGGACTCTGGTCGTTCGGACTCCCATTGAACTCTCTGGGATCCTGTATACTGAACACGTACACAGGCTCCCATAGCAAAAAGGGGAGGGTGGGGAAAAGCGTACACCTCATGGTGCTCGACACACTGTGCGTGCATGGAGAGGGGGGACCCATGGGTACCCCCACGGGACAGATTCGGAGGGCCCCAGGTGAAGGGGGACCCGCTATAGCCGCCACGAAGTCCGATCCGGACAGCCGTTTCGTCTTGCTGAGACTGAGTCGATACGGCTGTCCGAATCGTGCATCGTACTCGCTCGTTCGGAAGCCGGCTCCATTGCGCGGCATCATTTGGCTGCGAACGAGTCAGACTGACAGGATCGGGTTCGGAAACGATTCGGTCGACGCGGACAAGATCTTCGCATCGTACTTGGTCGCTCGGAACGGGAGACGATTCGGTTGGAAACATAGGCTCCGAATCGGATTTGCTCGCTTCAGAACCCGTCTGGAGGCCTTCCTAGCGAGATCGTACTCAAGGCCGTAAGTTGTGAGTTTTGCTCTGTTTTGGTGCCTTTCATTTTCCTGTTATAATCCATGATGCACATGTGTACTAAATGCAATGATTACTACATGCACATCTTTGTACCTTTTTATGTATAATTGACACTTGTTATGCAAATACACATTAAATATTAAATAAAAAAAACAAACAATTGAGGAGTTCTTTGTTGAAGTTTAAAATGTGCTGTGGATCATAGAAGAGAAACAAATTACCACAAAATCATCTAGGGCTAAGGGCTGTCTTATCTGTTCAGGACATTGCTGTTTAGGTAAAATAAAAAAAGATGCTGGTCAAGACAGGGAACCAAACTGCTATGCATTACTGACTGAAGGAAGAAATATTTAAGAGCTTATTCCTCTTTTTGGTGGGCTTGGGAATTCACTCCAGCACTCAGGAGCAAATTGTGTCACTGGTAGTTCGTTATCACGCAGAGAAGGAGCATATGTAAGCACACGTCTTGAGCAGAAAAGCCCTAAAGAAGCTATATTCCTGTATGTGGACAATCAGCTAGGCTTCATTCAACATATACACACACATTAGGTTCAGCTTTCAAGACCTCTGCTGACAACCCCAGCCCCCATCAAAAACCACCACCACAGAACAACCTCTCAAAAAAACACCTCTAACACACATCCTCACAGGTACCTTCCTCAACAACCTCTATGCCATACTTAAATATTGCACAATAACGACAATGGGCCTGAGGCACTGAACTGCTAAACTGACATGAAAGAAAACAGGTGAAAAATGAAGAGATGTTTTCAGTAGGGTTTGTATTTGAGAAGGAGAGGGGTGGAGCCTAACTGCAAGTGGGAGGGTGAAGGAAGCTGGCTCTTTATATAGTGGACCAAAACAAAGTACACTGTGTAAAGAGTCCAGGCAACCCCAATTAGTTTACGGAGGCGCAAATGATATCCCAAATGCTCTTTTATGGTAGTGTGGGTGAGCAGTTTGGCGTATCAGAGCGTAGTGCTAAGCATTTGTTGACACACACAGGGGCAATAAATGAAACACACACTCAAGAATAAATCGGAGACCAATTTAGAAAAATAAGTCGTATTTTTATATACATTTTGATACCATGAACTTCAACAGCAAGTATATACTTTTTAAACATTGAATTTTGCAGTTAAGTAAAACAGTTACTGAAATGCACCTTTACGCACAATGCTTTCCTAAGGGAGAAAAGGTATAGATGGCATACAGGTATCTATGGTCGGCTTCTGGGAGTCTCCTTTGGTTACTAGGGTTGTAGGGGGCCAAGGTCCAAAGTACTACCAGCAGTTTCTGCTCTGGGGCGTCCGGGGGCAGAAGTGCTGTTCACGTTGGTAGCTGTGCGCGCAATGCCACTAAAGCGAAGGGGGGCCACCTAGAAGCAGGCCGCAGAGGGGGACTTAGGGACAAGTCCGAGAGCTCCCAAAGGGGGGCTCGAGTCAAAAGGGTCCGGGGGACAAGAGAGCACATTTGGTTCATCGGTACCCCAGCTGGGGGTCATGGGTGCAGAACGACGAGGTCGGCTGGGCTCTGTGTGCCCTGTAGCCTTGCGGTCGTCAGTCTCGCCGGTTGAGGGTGCCAAATCAGGATATCTGGGCCCCTTTCAAAGTGGGTCTCTGCAGTGCCAACATCCCTTAATGGTTGCTCGGTGTCGTTGCAGTCCGGATTGGACTTTCACAGTCTTGGCTTGCTGCAAGGAGTCCGGTACCCCGGGTATTGGTCCTGTGAGGCTCCAGGTTAATCCTGGTGTCCTCTCACTTGGTTGGGGGGGCTGCCTTCAGGAGCACAGGTACCTCTTCCTGGGGGGCTGCGGCGTGGGGCTGGCCGGTGAGCGGCAACTCGGTGAACCGGACTTCGCTATTCGGTGCCTGCGGACTGCAGGGGAGTAGCTCCTCTACTCCAAGGAAAACTTCTTGGTAATTTGCGAAGGGCTGGCAGTCTCCTGGGGTTCTTGGAAGTTGGTCAGCAGCAGGACGAGTCGCTGGTCACGACTGTAGAGACTTAGTGCAGGCAGGCAGGGTTTGCAGTAACAAACTACAGAAGGATACCCATAAACCCAGTAGAGACCAGGGTAGATAATATATAGCATACAACAATGTCTCAACAGGTATTATTTAGTAGACAATTTGTAAAAAAAGCACAATGAATTGCAACGGATGGGGAAGAAAGTGCAGGGAGACAAGAGACCAAGAAACATTGAATGGGGAAATTCTTTTTTCATATATTTGGTTGGAAGATCAAGAAAACAAACACAAAAGCACTGTGTTACATTGAATGCCATGTAACCTGTACTAAACTGTGCACAAGTGCTTGTTAAAAGGTGAACGGCGCTGGTGACACGTGAAGGGGTATATACAGCTGGTGCTGAGGCGCAAGAACAACAATAAAATATCCAGTGAACTCTTATTGGTGCCCCATACACTTGATACATTATGAACAAAGGTGTTGTTTTGGGAACCACGAGGAAGGCGCCATGAATTACGCTGCTGAAGTCGACGGCGTTTCGGCCTGGTATGCAGTTTAGGCCATAATCTGGACCAGGTTACAAATTTTTAAGAAAACAACAGTGCTGATGGGTAGGAGCAATCGTGACACATGGGAAAAGCACCGTGAATGTGTTAGAGCTCGGTGGCAACCGTTGGAGGTCAGGGATGGTGGAGAGAGAGCACGCCTCGCAAAGCTGGGGCTGGAAGTTAGGGCGCAGGATGCGCACGGGTCGCCGTAGAGAAGCTGGAAGAATGGCATCCGAGGCCAAGGATCCGTTAGTGAAGTTGGATCACTCGGAGAGCAGGAATGAATCTGCTTGAGGGGGGTCCAAGGATGCTGGGGATCCCAGTCACGCCGGCGTGAGATTCCGGAGGAAGGATGTCAGGTAGGCTTTGGCGCCAAAAATCCCCAGCAGTTTTCAGTTCTCAGTTTTCTTGCTACTCTTCTTTGTCCTCTCTTCTTGATCCTTTGAATCCGAGTTGCTGGTGTCAGGGGTGCCACCTTAATACTCACTTTAGGGCGTTACAGGGAGTGACAGGTAGTAGCCAATGGGCTAATTACCCTTAGGGTGTCTACACCCTCTATATGACCCCTTCCTGTGGGAAGTGGGTATAACCATGACCCAGAACGCCCAATTCCGCCAAAACTAAGATGGTGGAATTCTAAAAGTCGTGTCCACTTCACGTAGCCCACCTTAGGGGCGGTACTAGCCTGAGAGGGGGCACACCTCCTGACTAGCTAATTTTGCCCGCCTGTCCTGGTGCCAAATGGGCCCAGGGGAAGGGGTGGCTTTTACCCTGTCTGGGGAAGCGTTGGGTTACATATCAAAGGCAGCAGAGGCCTTTGAAGCCTCCTGCCTTGATTTGCTGATTACTTAGCCATCCTGCTTGGAGGAGGTGACAAGAGCCCCAGCCAGAGCAGGCATTGTTTCCTCCCTCAGAGAGAGCGGACTCTCACCTGCAGAGGTACAGAAACCTGTCTGTGGTGGCAGGCTGGTCTACACCAGTCAGACAGTGAACAGGTAGTCAGTAGGTTTTCAGGGGCCACCCCTAAGGTGCCCTCTGGGTATATGTATTAATAAATCCATCACTGGAATCAGTGTGGGCTTATTAATACAAGATGTTTGATACCAAATATTTCTAGCTTCAGTGAAGCCATCATTTAGCTGGGGAATTCGTAAACACCAGTGTCCAGCACATGCACTTGTACTCAAAATGGCTTCCTTGTCCACTTGCAATATCTAAGAATCGACTTAGACATCACAGGGCATATTTGTTCATGAAAATATGTCTACCCATGTAGTACATTGCCTGCTGTAGGGGTGGCTTACCTACACTGCACGCAGTGTCTGCAGGCATGGCACACAGGAGGTTGGTCATATCGTATCTTCTCTTTTCTCTGCACCATGGCACACAGCTTGCAATGGCAGTTGGCATGTTGGTGCTGAGGAGTCCCTTAGAGTGGCACAATACATGCTGCAGCCCATAGGGACCCTCTTTAGCCGCCTTGCCCTGGGTACCATTTACTAGAAACTTACAAGGGGTGCTATAGGTATTGCCAATTGGGGGAACAATTGTACAGTTTTAGGGAAGAGATCTGGTCCTGGGGACCTGGTTAGCAGGAACCCAATGCACTTCTGTCAAAATTGCATCAGATACCAGACAAAAAGTGGGGGTGTCCATGTCAAAAAGGGGCACTTTTCTACAGAGGGCAATCCAGAACTAAGTGGAGCAAATCATACATCATCTAAATAGGCTACTAGATGTTTAACCTTATGTCCCAGGGCAACAGGTTTAGGGTGACTCCAACTAACTGGATTTTATCAAGCTGCTCCTTTTTTGCACCACAGTCGCATTCAGCTCCCACTACCTGTGCTGGAACCACCGGGAGACATCTGAAAGGGAGGGATTAAGCCTAAGAAACTGGGAATATCACCTAAATACTTAAGCACTAGTATCTGGTGAGTCATCAGAATATGTCTGACAATAGAAGTTGTAGGGCCTAAATTACGCCTAGCCTGTGTTTTACATAATGTTGAACATGTGTCACCTGGGCTTTTTCCAACACTGTGTCCGAGATGTCCAATATGGCAGCGTCTGTTCAGTGACAACGGTGGAAATTAGCTTGGCAGTGTTGAAGAAACTCATGTTTATTAAGGTGAAGCTTGAGCAACTGGTGACTATTTGTTCAAGCACTCTGCTGGTAATATCTTCTTCGACTTTCTGAAATAACTCACACCCTCGCCATGCACTGCTTATGACCTCTCATATTGCATCACTCATGACATGTTCTATGACATCATTGATAACATCACTGATGACATCTGAAATTGCATAATTGATAATACTGTGCATGGTGGGGGCAGGAGTTATAGTTACTTTAAATAACTACAACTGATTAATGTAATTTTTTTTTTTGAAAATGTTACATGTAAACTGACATTTTCACCTAACTAGAATGTCACTTGAACCTTTGCTTTTTTTCCAGTGAATTTCTGAGTTTTTTTAAAACCAAACTAAGATATTATAATCATTCCCAACTAGAATGTCACGGGGGGGGGGAAACATCTTTGGTGAGCAGCAGCAGACATTACAGGATTTGCGCATTGTGTTTGCACCAAGCTTGGCGTTGTTGAGGAATCTACTTTGAAAATTAACGTGCACTGCGGCACGGGAGAATACTAATTGTGTGAAGAATGGCGATACTTTGAAACATAACTTTTCATTGACATTCATATGCCCTTAACAGATGCATTGTGGAACTTCATTGCTCCGTTTTTATTTTTGTATACCAATGAGACATTTAATGTTGGCAGGTTTTTTACCCGATTATGTGCAGCGCGAGTAGAACACACAATATACTTAAAGGTCATTTTGGCTTGTTTAGTGTATAAATTTGTGCAATACTTTACATTATTAACGCGCACGGTCAGAGTGTGTATGCTTTTAAATTTTAAATTTCCTGCATGTTAACCATTGGTAAAGGAAGCCTATTTCTATGTCTGTGGGGCTTTTTAAGTTGTTTGTAATTTGGTGATTCACTGATTGAGAAAGGCTGCTTGCAGTCGAAATGTGTCTCAGTGTTCTCTACTGCCAGGTCCCGAGTGACCACACCACATTAAATCAGCCAATTTTGGGTCCTCGTGTGCGTGCTCCCTTTTTCCTGGGTGAAGTTGGGATGTTTTGTTGGATTTCTTAGGTGGCTGCAGCGACACCTGTGCACGCAACAACAGCGAGAATTGGGCTTGCCTTGATGACCGCAAGAGTTTAAACGGGGAACCGTATTCTAGCAAGTCCCCAGGGACTAAACGGAGAAGAGTTATATGAGGTGGAGACTTTAATGGAGGACATTACCGAGCGCGAGGAATTTTAAGAACTGTGCATTTGAGTGTTATTGGTGAGCCCACATGGGTTTTAATTTGGACTGGCTTTCCCAACATGCATCATACTTACCCAGGAGCCCACAATAGGGCGTGATGGAAATAAATAAGGGGATGAATTGTTGAGTCTTGTTTGCCATTTCCACAGATGCAGCCTATGAAGAAGGGCGTGAAGCCCGAAACGCTTTGGCGATGATGTTTTGCTGTGCACTGTCTTGCTTCGAAGTGGTCCTTTGGCTAATAAAAAATTTGTTGGGAGTGCACCTCAAAGCATGGACAGCTTTTCTTGTGTAAGTAATACGGTCAGTCCGACGGGAGGTGCACCACCGCGAGATCCATAGCGGGCCCTGCAGCATGCTTGTTTTGCAACCGCAATATGGAACGACAAATGAGGCAGAAATTTCTGTTCAACTTCGAACAGGCAATATGGGTGGAATTTTAAGAACTGTGCATTTGAGTGTTATTGGTGAGCTCACATGGGTTTTTAGTTGGACTGGCTTTCCTAACATGCATCATACTTACCCAGGAGCCCACAATAGGGCGTGATGGAAATAAATAAGGGGATGAATTGTTGAGTCTTGTTTACCATTTCCACAGATGCAGCCTATGAAGAAGGGCGTGAAGCCCGAAACGCGTTGGCGATGATGTTCTGCTGTGCACTGTCTTGCTTCGAAGTTGTCCTTTGGCTAATAAAAAATTTGTTGGGAGTGCACCTCGAAGCATGGACAGCTCTTCTTGTGTAAGTAATACGGTCAGTCCGACTGGGAGGTGCACCACCGCGAGATCCATAGCGGGTCCTGCGGCATGCTTGTTTTGCAACCGCAATATGGAACGACAAATGAGGCAGAAATTTCCGTTCAACTTCGAACAGGCAATATGGCCGGAATTTTAAGAACTGTGCATTTGAGTGTTATTGGTGAGCCCACATGGGTTTTAATTTGGACTGGCTTTCTCAACATGTATCATACTTACCCAGGAGCCCACAATAGGGCGGGATGGAAATATAGAAGGAGATGAATTGTTGAGTCTTGTTTGCCATTTCCACAGATGTAGCCTATGAAGAAGGGCGTGAAGCCCGAAACGCGTTGGCGATGATGTTCTGCTGTGCACGGTCTTGCTTCGAAGTTGTCCTTTGGCTAATAAAAAATTTGTTGGGAGTGCACCTCAAAGCATGGACAGCTTTTCTTGTGTACACATATATATATATATATATATATATATATATATATATATATATATATATATATATATATATATATATATATATATATATATATATATATATATATATATATATATAGAGCATTATTATTTGCATTACTGTACACTTCAAGAGTTAAAGAGCCCCTTTACCCATATATAATTATTACAACTTTTTCATTGCTGTGAGCTCATTGTGAGAAGGAAGCTGCCTTGTACACCTATACCTGAATGATTTGTGTTCTTCAAACCTTACACTTTCTCAGTTAATGTGAATATTTCTACAAACACCGTGTTCCTTAACACCATATAGTTCCCCTACTAAGTCTTGCGATTCTTATCCCATTGGTCATACCTGTAATGATCTCTATGCAGGCAATTGCTGGTTTTCTCCTTTCAATACAATCACTTCATACTGGTTCCAACACTTTTATCTCACTCCCAGTCAGCCCTTTCAACATTTGAATCCACTGTAATCTCTCAGTGAAACAATTTCATCAATACTTAACTTGCAATCCATTCACTCCTGGTTCATGCATCTAAATAAAGCCTGCAAATCCCTTCGCAGACACTAAACCTTCTCACGCGAGCCCTTACATGCAAGTATGTTCAGTAATCCCTACTTAGACAGTAATCACTGGTAACAGCAGACACTGTACATAAACCAGTGTGCACCACAGACTGCTCAGTAATTACAGCACAAGCCTTACTGGGTGAAATCCTGCCCTTACTACGTTGGTTTAACAATTATTATTGTACAATATTTATAAAGGGGCATTAGGGATAAGTGCCTGCTGAGGCCAATCATTTCTACAGTCAACAACTATTATAGGTGTGAACTGCCACAATGAATGCTGCCCTCAGTAATGAAAGCAAGTAGTAGGCGCTAGTTCAGCAAGCCAGCGGAAACTGCATGAGCAGTCGCTGACAACAGCAGCCATTGTGCTATTGTCCCAAGAAGACAGTGTAGGAGACACCGTTACCCTTAGCACTGTGCCTGGAAGCATTGATACGGTAGACACTATTTATATAGTTTCTGTACACAGTGCATCAGTAATGACTTCGCCCAGTAGCAATATCATTAGTAAACAGTCAGTAATGACTATACCTCCATGGATACTGTAATTAAGTATAGCCCTAGTACTCTGTAACAAAGACTGGAAACAATTAAATCTGACCCAACAGACCGTGCCAATACTCGCATTCCTAGCAAACGTTAATCCCACCAATAAATACAATCAGTCCTATTTAGAGTGTGGCAGACAGGGTACTCCACCACAAACATGGTTGAGTACCCTGTCCGCCAAACTGTTGGCTCACCTGCTTGGTTTAGAGTGGGCGAACTGTCATATTTCCACCAGAAACTTTTGACAGATGGCCCCGCGGACCCCTTTGAGGTCGGCCGCTCTTGCCGTTAGGCTACATCCTTTTTTGATTTCCAAAAATAAACTCCCATTTTGGGACTTTGTTTTAGAAAAACAAAAACCTTTGTTGTGAGGCCACATGAAACATGCCGGTTGTGAGCAAAGCTACAGTGCCTTCAGAGAAGCCTGCTTGGAGTTGAACTCTGCATATGGCAGGCAATCATTCGCCAGGGTGGTGAAGGACATTGCCAAATCTTAAGTAAAGCCCAATTTCTTCAACATACATTCCAACAGTAAGCACTTCCGAATGGCAGATGTTTTGCTAGCAATCAATGTTCTGAAATCCTGGACCCCGGCATACATATCATGAGTAATCATCCCACCCGGTTATTACTGAATCCCACAGTAAAACTGTACAGGAATTGCTGAGTCCAGGAGAGACGCTGCTCCCTTGCCTGAGTGTATCGAGTCCTACTCAGAATAAGTCTAGGCCTGGGCAGTGAACTTCACTCCGTTCGCGGAGTTTTCTGCACTCCGCAGAGCTCGCGGAGTGCAGAAAACTCCGCTTCGCGATGTGCAGCGGAGTTTTTTACCCGCTCGCGATCGCGAACGGTAAGTTCGCGAGCGCGAGCTGCCGCTCGGGTAGAATTTCTACCCAAGCGGCAGGAATACCTGCACAAACTGCAGTTCGCACTGCACTCTGCCACGCGCGGAACTTCGCAGAGTTTTTTTGTAACTTTGCGGAGTTCCGCGTAGCAAAACTCCGCAAACTACGCCCAGGCCTGAATAAGTCTCACATGAATTCTTTCCTGCCCTCAGCACTTATATATGCCTTGGATGCAACAATAAAGGAGCTAGCTATCACATGGACAAGCCTCTATGAGCAGGCAACTTGGATAGGAATGAGAGGCTGTGTTCCTTTTCGAAATGCAGCAAGAGGAAAAGAAAAGACCGCATTTTTCTCCTAATGCCTTTGTACACAATGCCCTGTTAACTCCCAAATTAACCTAACACAGCTGTCTGTAGGTAACAACAGGGTGCTTAGGGCAGGGTCTCGGGTTAGGAAACCAGGGACAGATGCCTAACTAGGCAGTTTTTTTAAGCCAATTATTGAAATGACTCCTTAATTAGCTGAATAATTTCTCTACTTGTTGTTCTCCACTTTCAAAGGCCATTCTGGAAAGGGTTAAGGGTAAGGAGGCATTAAATAGTTACAGCAGATCATCTGCCGGATCCCATCTGACGGGCTGCCAACACTTTGGGTGACCCAAAGACTCAGCGAAAAACTGAAAATCCAGAGTTCAGTTCAAATGAAGAGTTCATAGGCATGGTCACAAAATCCATGACGTTCAGTTTGCTACCTTGTATTGTTTCTCTGTATTCATCCAAGTCTCATATACAGCGGAGTAATCACTCTCTTTTTCCTATTGGCCATCACATAGTTCACATATTATAATACCTTATAAGGTGATTCTTACATCCTTATATATGTGTTGCTCCCGCTCCTGCTCTTCTTTCTGCACTGCCACAGATGCATTTTCAAGAGTGTATTTCCATAGTTCTCGCTTCTCACCCTCCGTCTCGATCCTAGATGTACCAAGTCCCACAACAACATAGAAGAGCAAAAAAGTAAATTAGTGCAGTCTGTTAAATAACGCAATATTCCCTCTGAGTTCCACAGGCCCTTTTAAACACAGACTTGCAAGGCACTGGCAACTTCATATTAACTTTCACACACACTCAGAGGTTCCTCTAAGATTATTTCTTTACCAGCTGCAAGCAATCAAGTGGCATTGATGTGTATGGAGTGACTGGGTCTTCATGGCTAAGTAGTATCAGAGTAAGGAAGGTTGGGTGCCTAGGAAATTGAGTCGTTTGTAGACACCAGTGGATTCAATAAAATAATGAGCAGAAATGGAGTTAGACGGTTAAATCCGAAATTCTTTCATCCTCCTCCCAGGAGTAACAGGTAGACTGAAAAGGAAGAAGTGGAATCGTGGCCATGAATGGCAAAATAATTTTTACACAGCATGTGGTGAGAACATAGGGCAACACCCACAAGGCCAGAGAGGACCAAAAATGAGACAGATACCGGCTGAGAAAAGTTGACATGTTCAAAGGAAGAGGTCGGTAAAGCCACAAAATAGGACATGGTGTGGAATGAGCAGCATGGAATATTAAAAAAGGTAACAGTCTTCCTGGTGGATACTCTAACCGTTGATTCTCCAGGCAATAGACTAGAGCAGCAGTGCTCCCACATGCCACTAGGTGACGTCTCTACGTCCCTACTGGCTTCATTCCACCCCAGAAGTGAAGGAGCACAGCCGCACATAACACCACTCCTGCGCACCAACATCAGTTTCTGGGTTCACTCTTTCCGCATGCTCCAACACGGAGCACAAAACAATTGTTGGTACCAGTGTGCAGATCTCTAATTTGGGACCTTTTTAAAAAGTTAAAAGAGACCACTCCAGATAGGAGGGCAGTGAGGAATCTGTGGTTAGATAGAGTATTTACCAGAAAGAGCATTACCGAAGATAAGTAACTTGGTCTTCTGATGGATACTTCTAATTGCAGATTCCTCACCTTAGAATAGATACCAAAGCAGTACTTCCCAAAATGGAGGGAAAGACCAAGAGGTCCTGCAAGAACAAACAGACGAAATTCACTTTCAGTTGAACCTGGCTGTAAAGGCATTAGTAGTACGCGAAAGTGTGCACGGACGCCCACGTCGCGGCCTGACAGATGTCAAACACAGGCACTCCATGTGCCAATGCAGTGATGGCAGTACTTGCCCTGGTGGAAAGGGTCCTCAGTGCATCCAGACTGTGCTTCTTGGCCAATGCGAGGCAGATCTTATGGCAAAACACTATCCAGCTTGACAGAGCCCTTTCCTCACCGCCTTACTTTTCTTTGCTCCAGAGAACCCTACAAAAAACTGATTGTCAACCCAATGGTCTTGCGTGCGATTGCTGCAAAAGCCTAAAGCTCTTTTGGAGGCCAGCCTATGGAGTCTCTCCTCCTCTTTTGAGTGGTGATGCAGGGCAAAGAACATTTGAAGGATGGTGGATTGGCCAACATGAAAAGGAGTCACGACGTTCATCAAGAAGGCCATCAGGGTCCGCAGAACCATTCTGTCTGATTAAAAGGTGGTGTAGGGCAACTGTACTAAAAGAGTATGGAGTTAACTCATGTGACAAGCTGAGGTGATCACAATGAGGAAGACAATTTTGACAGTCAGAAGACACAACAAACAGTTGTGCATTGACTCAAACGGGGTACACATGAGGTACATCAGGACCAAATTAAGGTTCTACTGTGGCATTACAAATGGTTTGGCAAGGAACATGTATGCCAAATCTTTAATACACTGCATCACAACAGGTGATTTAAAAAAGGACGGTTGGTTCGGCAAATACAAAAAGGCCAACAGGGCAGACGGATAACTTTATTAGTGCCAATTACAAGACCTTGCTGAGCCAAAGACAAAACAAACAATAAAACATCCATTGGTTTGGCTTGCAAGGGGTCAGTGTTGTGGGCTCCACATAAGGCCACATATTATTTCCAGCGCTCGGAATAAATTGACTTTGTAGAGGGATGACTGGCAGCAAGGACCCATCCACGACTTCAGATGGTAGGTCAGATGCAATTAACTGCAGCCGCTCAATCTCCATGTGTGGAGGTGTAGATTGCACAGGTTTCGGTGCAGAAGCTTGCCCTGCTGCTGGAACAGAAGGTCCTCCTGAAGAAGTTGTTTAATCAGAAGACAGATGCTCATGCCCGCACGTTCCATGTGCCAAACTCTGTCTGTTGGGCTTGTCCGCTCTAATGTTTAAATATCCCTCCAGGTGGTGCAATAAAATGGGAGATGCTCTGACACCCTATCCCACTCCAGAGGTGCACATCCTCTTGGTACAGAATTTCACCCCACCCTATTTAATGCAATACCACATAGTGGTGGTGGTGTCCGTGAGAACTTGCACCAGTCTCCCTTTCATGGACAGCAGGTAGAACCCCAGTGGTAAGCGAATGGCATGCATCTCCAACAGACTGATATGGAGCTGGGATTCCGCAGGGGACCAGAGTCCTCTGACCTCCATCTTCCCCAACTGACATCCCCAACCCGTCAGTAACGCAACTGTCACCACCATCAGCTCTGGGTGGGTCAGGAAGAGGGGTATGCGGCTGGTCCAATTGCGCTTGAGCAGCCACCACAACAGATCTCTTGCTGTTCCCTCGGAATCCAACAGATTTCCTTGGTGCTGGGCCCACTGAAATTTCAGATTGCACTGCAGAGCCCGCATATGCCACCTGAATAAAGGATGAGCAGGATTCAGGAAGCCAAAAGGCAAAGAAACCTCAGAACCTCTCCCACCAAGACTAAGGCCTTTATTACGAGTCAGACTCACGGTGTTGGTCTCCTGACAGCCCTATTACGACTAGGGCGGTCTGCCTGGCCTGGGACCACTGCAACCGCCAGGGAACCGTCGTGCCTTGGCAGTTGCGCGGCGGTCCTGATGCCGCAATATGCTTGGCGGGACCGCGGCGGTCCCGCCAAGCATATTACGAGTTGCCTCTCCGCGACGGTTTTCATGGCAGTGAGTCCGCCATGAAAACCGTGGCGGAGAGAAAACAAAGGGGGGCCTACAGGCCCCCCTGGTGCCTCAGGCCATGTGGATGCACACCAAGGGGGTGGGAAACATGTGCCCCCTGTGTGCATGCTCCCCAGTACCTGCACGGCATGAACTGCAGCAGTCCATGCCATGCAGGTACTGCCTTTGAGGTTCCCATTGCAGTGTCTATTTCATAGGCATTGCCCTGGGAATGCCAAAGTACCGCCCGCCAGACCAGGAGAAAACTCCCGATCTGGAGGGCGGTTCCTACATGGGTTTGGCGGTGCGGGATCGGGGCGGTCCCGCACTACCAAACTTGTAATGAGGCCCTAAGGATGAAACGTTGGGATCACAATCTAAGTGTCGTGGATTCATTGTAACAAAGGAATTCCCTGAAATGTACAGTATCCAAGATAGCCCTTATGAGAGTCAGGTGTGTCGTCGGCACGTTGATCGAGAACCTCATTGATGTTACAAGGTTCGCTGTTGCCTGGAGGTGGTCCCCGACTGACTGTGGTGAGCCCATCTTCAACAGTCTGTTGAGGTAGCAGAAAACTGGTACCACAAGCTCTGAAGATGAACGACAACCACCACCATCACTTTTGTGAACCCCTGAGGGGTGCTGGTGGGCTCAAAGGAAGCACAGGAAATTGAAAATGCTCCTGTCCTACTCTGAACTGCCGGAAACGTCTGTGGGACTGAGACGTGTATTTTCACATAACTTGTCCAAGGCTACAATCCAGCCGCCCAGGTACAGAACAGACACAACCTGGTCCATTATGAGTATTTTGAATCTGTCCTTCCGCAGCAAGGAACTCAGAGAGTGAAGATCTAAAATAGAACAGAGCGCTCCATCCTTCTTCAGCACAAGGAATTAGCAGGAGTAACAACCCATAACAATCCATCCGCATCTCTGAGGCCAGAACACCGTGATGCCGCTTTTGGAAAGTAAAGCACTCACCACTTGCAGCAAGATGGAAAGGTGCTCCTCTGAAAGCCGCTCTGATATGAGAGGAAGCTGTGGTGGGTTCAAAAGAAATGAAAGGGTTGTTGCAGGGGAGGGTGACTGGGAAGATCGGTGCGTTGGGGACCTGTATGGTGCGTGCTTGCTCCCTTCCCCAGCCATGAAAAGACCTGGGGCCTGGAGCGACCTGTATTCCAACCCCCTTGATGGTATGGAATGCTACCAAGAGCGATTGGCAGTGTTTAGACAAATTTACAAGCATTCCTCCCATCACAGTATGTGTCTTCTATGTTTGGTGTTTCTCTTGTTCTGAAGATCATGTCCACTACCTCTTGGTTTAATTCCCACTAGTGGACCATCCCTCTTGTCTGCCTCTGTGTTTTACGTGGCTGTATGTGTACTACTAATAGCCTTATGCATTTCTTGGTAGTACATATCCATATTTCAAGAGCAGGTTTCGAGAGCAAGTAGGATTTTGATCAACTCTATTGATACAGAACATTGTGGTGCTGTGCATTTGGATTTGAACAGCCATCCCTTCTATTTGTGAATGAAAGGTGTTTAGAGTAAGGAGCACTGCTTTCAGTTGAAGGAGGATTAGGTTTTAACAGTCTACTGTTGTGTCCACTGTTTTGATTTTGAGTTTACCCATTTGTGTACCGTATCCACCCGGTGTGCGATTCACATGTGGTGATCGTCATAATGAAATTGGTTCTATAAAGTGCTTGACTTTTGCCATGTTTTCCTGTCACCACTATTTCAGCCCCTTTTGCACTATTTACATAATCACTTGATCATGCCAATCCCAAGTTGACAATGGCCACTGATTTGCCATCGGGTTTCTGCCGGTGTCATGCCAATGGAGTCAAGGAAATACAAGATGTTATTATACCCAGCATTTTCATGATTTTTCTCACTTTCAGATACTGTGACTTCTGGTAAAGGAGAACATGTTCCAGCAGCGCAAGACCTCTTTTTTGTGGTCTGAGTGTCTAGTTCTGCCCCCAATGATGTCATTCCCTGAGAGGGAACGGGTGAAGATTATTCCCTACACATTGTGAACCCAAGTTGTTAATGACCTTGTTTATGCTGTTCTGTCAGTGTTGCAACGCGTTCTCCTTAATCAGCCTGTTGTCCAGGTAGGCTACACACAATTCATTTGGTGTTTCAGATGAGCCAAGAGCATTTTGTGCAGCCCCTTGATACTGGTTTTATTTCAAAGGGTAAGACTGAATTGACATGTTTGTCCCCTTCACAAACCTCAGACATTTGTGATGTTCCTTATTTTTTTCCAACACGCTCACTAGGTAAACTCTTACTCTTGCATCAGAATGACATCTGATAGGGTTTTCATCTTAAAATTTATCTTCATTACAGATCTGTGAAAGACCTTAGATCTAAATTGGGTCGTAACTTTAAGTCTTGCTTTGGAATCAGAAAGTAAACAAAGTAAACTCTTATACGGTGTCCCTCTTTGGGTATTACAGCACTTTTTACCAGTAGGGCCAGTATCTTCTTTAGGAAAAAGTCCTTGTGGCCTTTTTTGTACTACTGTTTCTTTGGTAGCATGGCTCGGGATTTCTTCTCCAATGCTATACAAAGGCCAGGTATTGCTATGTTTAGTACCCACTTGTCTGATGTTTTTCTGCCATTCCTGCAAAAAAAACACATTCTCCCACTAACTGTAATGGTGTGACCGGGGGTACCCTGTACTGAGTCACTTGTTGTGTCCCGAACCTCTGTTGCATTGGGCCTTTCCTCTTCACCTGACATGAAAGATTTGTTGTGGCCGGTTTGTTGCCAGTGAGAAGTAGGCTGTTGGTTGTAATTTTTGCGAGGTCATTGTTTCAAAGCGTGATCGCCCTGACCGTTTCTATTTAGTCATAACCATTCTAAAGGGAGGGTTGCTTTGGAAGTCTCCCAGCTGCTTTCACACTGTTATTAGCTTTTTTAGGTTATTAGCTTCTTTAGTTTGTTCTTTTGTTCTTTGGGGTCATCCACAACCAATCCAAATACAGTTTCACCTCTGAATGGTTTATTGATAATATTAGACTGTACTTCTGACTTGAAGCCAGATATTCTCAATGAGGGGTGTCTCTTGAGTATTGTGCCTGGGCAAGAGGCAATCTATGTAGATTTTAAGCAGGCATTTCACATTACCTTCCCCCCTTGTATAACTGCTTGTGCACTCTTGCTGCATTGTTTTGAAAAGTTTTCATTATCCTTACATTGCTGATTTCCATAATGATGAAGGAGGGGGTTAGGGTTTACAATTTACCATTGTCTGCCTGCTGACCTCTCCATTTTCCTCCAATCAGCACCTAGTCTCTTGCTGTCTTCATCTGGACCTATAGATGCTGGTACATTCACCTTTTTCCTGGTAGTAGAGACAATGATTGAGTCAACGGGCAGGTTACCTCTAATGTAGGTTGGGTCTAGTGGAAATTGTTGATATAATCTGCCAACCCTAGGGGTCAGTGCTTTTGATGATGAAGGCTCTTTGAAGTCTCCCTCCTATGCGAGGTAGCATAGAATGGTTCAGTTATTCCTCTGCTTTGGGGATATTGCTTCAAGCAGAAAACAGGTTTCTTCCTGTTCTTCTTCCAACAACACCCCATATGTATTAGCTGATCTCCCACTTAGTGTGTGATACAAGGATAACTCATCAGGAAAAGATGGTTTTGATGGCTAGGCACCTATCTCATTTGGAGGGGAATCTGCATCTTTCCCAGTGTCAGTGTTCTCTTGAATAGGCATGTAAGTGTCTTCTTCAAACTATGTGTGTTCCTCCTCCTGTTATTCAGGTGATGCATGCTGTGTTCTCCTACCCACGTTTTTCCTAAAAGACTTTTATGCGCTGTTTTATGTGGTGCTTTATTTATATTTACAAAAGTATGTCATCAGATAGATTCTGTCATTTTTTATATCAGGGCAGCAACCTCAGCCTCAAGGCATTGTTTTCGCTTAGCGACACTGACAGATGTTTCTTTTGCTTAGACATCATGTGTAGACCTTGTCTTCCGTTTAGGAAGTGGGGGAGTGTCTTTAGCCCTCCTCTGATCATGATGGCCCTTTGGGGTTGAGACAGAGTCTGAAGGGTTGTCCGCACCCTTGTTTTTTTCTATCAACTTAGAGGGCATTTTTTTCTTATTTGCTTCCTTCAATTGCCAAGTGTTTTTCTTTTGGAGTCGAGTCAATTTTTTCTTCCTCACTGAGTCGGACAAGCCTACCATCTTCGAGAGGCTTTCCTTCTGAGGTGAGTTGAGATAAAAAGTTTTTAGCACCAACAAATTGTATTGAATATCTACCAGTGCTTAAGCCATGACTCACACTGTTCTACCTGAGCCTCTTCAGGTTCGTCTAGCACATTTGAATGTTCTCCCGATAATAGCTCCAGGTCCTTAAGGGAAACCGCTTCGATGGATGCTAAAGCGTTATGGGACAACCTTTGTTTGTCCCTTGTTCTTAAGATCTTTGGTTGGAAGGCTGTGACTGCTTGGCTCCCCTTGGACCTATGGTTCTTGGGCAGGCATAAATTACACACTTAATGCAAGTCCTTCCTAGGTAACTTTATGATGGCACTTGAGGAAAAATCGAAAGAGTGTATTTTCCATCACACCGTTCTTCAATATCATGAAAAAAACTGAAATAGCAGATGGTCTCCTAATAAATATTTTCTGTCACCCTCAGGTCATAGTCTCCCAAGAATAACCTATTTCCTTTGGCCCTTGATCAAGGCCTTGATGAAACACAAACTTCACCCCTAGTTGTGGTAGTTCTTTTGAGCTTGAACTCCGGTCATATGTGATGTTGTGGTTAATTCATGACAACTGCTTTGTGTTCTCGAGCTCCAGGATTTCTCCTTGATGACGCCAACGGTCTTCTATGACTTGGAGAATCTCTTCTGATTTCAAACCCAATGGCAGAAAAATGATCTGAAGATGGTGATTGTGTACTAGGACATTGTGGGCTTACGTTCTATGTCATAGTGAAGTTACATGTGGTTGACAGACATAAGGAGCAAGTTTTAGCGTTGTAAACAGTTTCCGGACCCAACTGCTATATGGTGGAATAATGGACAGGCTGGGAATCCGAGCAAATTTGTGCTGCAAAAATATCTTTGCTTGTCTCTGATCACAATACTGAAGCAGATTAGGTCATAGAGCTTTCGATAACATTTGCCCAGGAAACTATCTATTAGTGGGTACTTGTTGCTCTTAGTTCCCGATCTAGTATCCATTTCAACAGTGTGAAAGTTCAACCACCTCACTGTGAGGCGGATACAGCAATACTATTAAAGAGAGAAACAATTAGAGTAAATTCAAAGCATGGTGCCATTTTTTGAGAAGAGTAGAGGGGATTTAGGTACCGTCTCAGGTGAAAGACATGTTTGAGGAACAAAGATATATTAGATGGAAAGGATTTTGTAGCACAGTTAAAACTGGCTCTACTCCAACACAATGTAGATGCTGACAACTGAAGAGACTACAACCATTTGCTAGAATTGGAGCATTTACAAAAAAGATGATACTGGTACCATCACGTATCAGAAGGGCATTATGAAAAGAACATTAACTCACTTCTTTAAAGATACAAATGATATTTTTGTTGTCAAGAACCAAGCAAAGGCATCAACAACAAGTTAGCAGTGCTTTGTGAATACTGTTGCTTAAAACGTTTAGCATGACAGAGTCTTACATGACTACATTTTAATGAGAACCAACGAAAAATGTTTAAAGAAAGGTCGTGTGCCAAAAGAGACTAGTTTATAGGACACGTAGGGTCCCATGCATCAAAGTAAAAACCGGTCGCAAATGGGCAGATTCTCAGAATCTGCCCCTTTGCGACCGGTATTTTTGCATTTGGGATGCAGCATCCCAAATGCAAAAATCGGAAATTGCGATTGCAATTAAGGAATCGCAAATTGCGATTTCTTAAATGTAATTCTAGAAGCATTTTAAAATAGCGATTTCGCTATTAGGGGTCGCAAATTACCGAAAAATAAAACAGGTCGGTAATTTGCAAGAACTTTGAAAAATGCACTAAAGTGCATTTTTCAAAGTTACATGTTACACACACACATGCCCTTGGGGCATGTGTGTGCGCAACATGGGTGCACATTACAATTTCAGGGGTGCAACAGGGTGTCCTTTTGACACCCTTGCACCCTTGAAATTGCATGCGCAATTTGCGAGTACCTAATGGGTACTCGCAAATTGCGCATGCAATTCCCATTCATTCCTATGGGCATGTAGGCCCATAGGAATGAATGGGAAGCCATTCCTTAATTGCGACTCGCAAATTGCGAGTCGCAATTAAGAATGTTTAGGAATCGCTATTTTTATAGCGATTCCTACATGCATAGGCTTTTGCGATTCCTTAATTGCGATTCCTTAATAATCGCAATTAAGGAATCGCAAAAGCCTTCCTTGATGCATGTGCCAGTATGTGACCACAACATTGAATAGTCAAAAAATTGTATGGATGAAAACTGTGGAAAGGAAGAAAGTCAAGTCTGTACTGTAGAAAACAGAGGAAAGGGTTGAGACAAAGGATACATCACGTTAAAGTAGTAGTGAAAAATTCTTCATGTACATCCCCCAGGGAGCAAGGATCTTCATTGTACTTCAACACTATAGTAGCCGGTGACTCACAAATGACACGGACGGAACATACTCCTATAGAAACTCAAACATGAGCACACAGACACACACAGCAAACGGAAGCCCCAAAACTATAGCAGTGGCCACAAGGGGCAGGTCATCAATTTATGCATTATGATGTCCAAATGTAGATGAATGGATAAAGTAAGTTTGGTGTCACAAGACTAGAAAATATGAGTGCTTTTCATTCTTTTGTACTAATGACCAGTACACATCATAATAACACAAAATTGTACAGGCTACACCTTCACAAGCTTATAAATTGTCATGCCAATAACATGCTTGGGTACATGGAGAAAGAGATCATGTTTAAGGATAGACATTGTAACAAGAAGATGTATTCTGGAATGAAAGGGTTACATTTTCTAGGCTGGCTTAAGGAAGCTGACGCTGGAATGAAATAGAAACTTCACAAGAACTAAGTGAAAAAAATTAAATCACTTCAAATGAGCTTTTAAAAACCAACTAGAAAATTGTAGAAATTTCAAATGACATACATCCTGCTAAAAGTAGTTGCAGTTCCCATGAGACATGTTGAGGATGGTTCAGCTACCATTCAGGTGGAAATATAGCGACATGTTAGAAGATATATGTAGGTAGGAGATCAAAGAACCAAGTTCTGTTATGCAGGGGCAATAGAAACTTGTAACTACCTCCACATCAGAAATTTAAATGGAAATATGAGTGAATACCTAGTCTACCCACATGAAATGCTGCAGACTACAGTGATTTCAACACTTGGGTTGGGTGCACCATCGGGGGCTCCAGACAAAAAGAAAATACTGATAAAGACATGATACTGTGTTCGTAACTGCCGATGGTTCCTGTTTACATGTATGCAATCCGAGTTAACCTGCGAGTTAGCATTGTTCCAGAACATAATGTTTAATGTATCAAAGAACCAGGACAGTTGCTTCACAGGACAAAATACGTTCTCCTCCCTATTCCAACCTTCCTATCCATTTTATATCTTCCCCTCTTTCACTGTTTTCCACCCTCATCCACCATTTTCTCTCTCCAATTTCTCTTACCCAGTCACCTTCTCTACCTTTCCTGTCCTTTCTTCCCTCCTTTCCTCTGTCTCTCACCTTCCACTCCTTTCTATGTCGCCATGCCACCTGCATCTTCCTCAACTTCTATATAATTTACCATTATCGATGCTCTACAGGCTTCTTACTGTCCCTCTATTTTCCTCCTTTCTACATCTTGTTTATTCCATTCTCAGTTCATTTTAAGACCTTTGTGTCACTGCACAATGTGCCCATGCCCTATGTAAATTTGCTAAATAAATTAATTAACTGTGAGAAAGCCACTGAGGATGCCAGGAGTTACCAAAAAGACAAAGCAAGTTACTTTACAAAGTAGGCAAGTAATTTCACCAGACAAATAGTCAATAAAGGAATTGTTGAAAGTTCACTATGTGGGCTCTTTTGAAAGTAACATGATGTAAAAGCTGCTTTGGAACAAAGAAATTAGGCAGCAATAACATTAATCAATTACCCTGCATTATAAAGTCACAGGTACTGCTCACCTAATCCCAGGTAACCAGCTGGGATACTAGCAGGGACAAAGGCTGTAGAAGTGCCTCTTTCCTCCCCTCTACTGGGGCAACCGCAAAGCGAATACTGCACTCCAAGGTCATGCCAAATAGAGCAAGCACTCAAGGCACTCATGGCTCTATTCAGCTTCAGGAGTATGGGAGAAAGCCATCAACAGCCAACTCGCCACATTCATTGAAGAACACAACATCCTCGACTCCTCCCAATCCGGCTTCAGAAAAAACCACAGTACGGAAACCGCCCTCCTCGCCGCAACAGACGACATCCGCACCCTACTGGACAAAGGAGAAACAGTAGCCCTCATCCTCCTCGACCTATCAGCGGCGTTCGACACAGTCTCCCACCGCACCCTAATACGCAGACTCTACGATGCAGGAATCCAGGACAAGGCCCTCGACTGGATCTGCTCCTTCCTCTCCGGCAGGACGCAGCGGGTCAGACTCCCCCCTTTCCTCTCAGACCCCACACCTACCACCTGCGGAGTCCCCTAGGGCTCCTCCCTCAGCCTGACGCTCTTCAACGTCTACATGGCTCCACTTGCCCCCATCGTCAGAACCTACGGACTCAACATCGTGTCATACGCAGACGACACCCAGCTCATCCTCTCCCTATCCAACGAGCCCAACACCGCCAGACGCAAATTTCGAGAAGGCATGGAAGCCGTCGCCAAATGGATGAAAAACAGCTGCCTACAACTAAACACCAACAAAACAGAAGTACTCATCATGGGCCCAAACCCCGACGCCTGGAACGACACCTGGTGGCCCCCCGCCCTCGGAAACCCGCCAACCCCCACAGACCACGCACGCAACCTGGGAATCATCCTGGACTCAGAACTCAAAATGGACCACCAGATCAACTCTGTCTCGTCTTCCTGCTTCCACACCCTCCGCCTCCTTCGTAAGACCTTCAAATGGATCCCCCTCGAACACCGAAAGACAGTCATTCACGCCCTGGTCACCAGCAGACTCGACTACGGCAACGCACTCTACGCCGGAATAAACAAAAACCTCATCCGCAAGCTACAGAACATCCAGAACGCCGCCGCAAGACTGGTCCTCAACCTGCCAAAACACTGCCACATCTCCCAGCACCTGCGCACACTCCACTGGCTCCCCGTCGAGGCGAGAATCACCTTTAAGATGCTCACCCACGCACACAAGCCCTCCACGGCACCGGACCAGCATACCTGAACAGCCGACTCAAATTCCACGCACCCCAAAGGACCCTAGGATCAGCCCAGCTCTCCTACGCCGTGGTCTCCCGCACCAGAAAGACCAGATCGGGAGGCCGCTCCTTCTCCTTCCTCGCGGCCAAAGCATGGAACGCCCTTCCGCTCCACCTCAGACAGACATCGCTCCCCATCTTCGCAAGAAACCTCAAAACCTGGCTCTTCGACAGACCCCCTCCTTGATGGAATGGAACCTGCACCCCCCCCCACCCCTAGCGCCTTGAGACCCTTACGGGTGAGTAGTCGCGCTTTAACAAACTCCTGATTGATTGATGATTGGGCCAGACTCACCAGGCTCTTACAGCTGCCCGGTGCATGGATGTCCGAGACTATGAGTTGGAGTGCTTACACACAAGAACAGGGCATGTCCTTATGACATTGCACTGCTAATCTACTGCAATTGTAGTCAGCACGATCAGCCCACTTATCCAAAACTATTTATCAATCAATAGGAGAAGAAAGCCTCTTTGTGTTTAGTGGTGGAAGTGAGCTATAAGACCCATTTTTTTGATATTTTCTTTTTGATTGTCTTGTTGGTGTCAATAAAAGTTGTGGAGGATTTCAGAATTCCAACATTATTTCAGAGAAGATGCGATTGCTCATATTTCACCTCGATTTTCTATTAAATCTCTTCTAAAGACTATTCTGCTCACAACGTGTAGTAACAAGTCACATACAATCATAATCCTTTACTTTGAATGTGAGATCAGCTGCTTGTTATTAAGATATTGTCCCATGGGATAGTTTTTACCTGAACCTTGAAATCATCTCAATATTAATTATTCACCTCTAATCTGAGATGAACACATATCCTCCCTTCATCTGGAGGTGGAGGTTCTATCATGGTTATTTTAGTTCCCCATGTAAGAGCTAGTCTGAAAATTAGGACTTGTATTCATTGCAAAATATCTGTGGAAATGGGCGCACCTACCTGTAGGGTCCTTTAGTGCCTGTCATATCTGGTTTCATCGTGATGACCCCATTACTATCAATCTTGATTGTGCAAAGAACCTGTTCATTTTCTCGGTGGCCGAGCCTGAGAGGGGAACCAAGGAAAGAAGGAAGACATCAGCGGTATCTGTGGTAGAACCAATGAAAGTATTACAACATAAAAAAAAAAACTCTGCTGAAAATATAGAATAGAGACTGCATAAGTTGGAGTTACAGGCAACACTCCGAATGAAAAACATTAATGAATGAACAACTTAACAACATCCTCAAATAAGTAGGATTCTCACATGAGCTAAGGTTCAGAAAAGAAATGATTAATAGATTCTCATCTGTAAACTAAAACAAAAAAATAAAGGATTCTTAAGAAAAGAGCAAAGAAAGAGTGAAGGCACTGTTGGAGTGATCAGAAAAGAAGGAAACCTTTAAAGAGACTAAGTTCAAAGACATTACAGGATACAAAAATCTGAAAACACATTGCAGGAGCAACAAAGAAAGTTAAAGAAGGAAGGAAGACATCTGAAACTCTGTGTTGGAGACCAATTAATGAAAGAATAAGTTAATTTGGAGAGAGGTGGAAATGAAGGAAAGGAGTGAGATGTGATGGCAGCGGCATAGTGTGGGTTGCCAGCACCCGGGGCAAGTATCCTTCCACTTTTCTTTTTAAATTATGCACCCCTAAGAATTTTTTATTTTATTTTTATTTTAAAGGTTTTATATAGCGCTGGCTGGACCCAAGGGTATCAGAGCGCTTTACAAGGGTCGCATGAGTAGATATGGAAATAATAAAATACAATGAGGTCGCATTCAAATACAATTAAAACAATCGATGTAAACTAATTTAGAGAACAGAATTACAACAAATTGAGATAATCAGTAGCAAGTCAAGAGAAAAGAGGTATTCGAGGAGCCAGGGGGATAGAGAAAGCGGGGGGCAGGATGTAAGAGTGTAGAGAGGCTGTGAGGGGGGGTCGGGAAATATCAGAAACATCAAGCAGGGCCTAAGAGAGGAATTAGAGAGAATAGAGGGCAAGAAAAGGGAGAGGTGGAAAGGGGCTGGAGAAAGAGTATCGTGAGGGCAGAAGGGGGGAATCCTAAAGCAGTAGGGGGCCGGGATGTGCCAAGGGAAGGGGTTAAGGGCCCCAGAATTTTTCAAGAAGGTGAAGTTTGAGGTCTTTTTTGAAGCTGAAGTAGGAGGGGTTGCAACGAAGTTCTTTAGGGAGAGCATTCCAGATGGTGGGCGCATTTCCAGAGAAGGAGCGTGATTGAGTAGATTTCTTGTTTAACAGAGGAGGGACGAGAACGAGTGAGTTTGAGCTCCTCAGTGTTCGAGAGCAGCCCGCTTTGAGCAGTTTGTCTGCGAGGTACATAGGGGTGTGTTGATGCAGGGCTTTGTGTGTAATGCAGGCGGTCTTGTAGGTAGATCTGCCTTCAATAGGGAGCCAGTTGAGGGCTTTAAGGGTAGGGGAGATGTGGTCGAACCGTTTGAGGTCGGTAATGAGTCTAGCAGCAAGGTTAAGAACAGATTTGATTGGGGCTAGGTGGACTTTAGGTGTTCCATAGAGAATGGCGTTACCATAGTCGATTTTAGACAGGACCAGTGATTGGACAGCTGATCTAAAGTCATCAGCCGGAATGAAGGGTTTTAATTTCTTGAGGTGAAAGAGAGTGAAGAGAGCACTTTTGGCTGAGTTTTTTATGTGGGAGTTGAGAGAGAGGTTCTGGTCGATGTTAATTCCTAGGGATTTGACTGAGTTGGATAAGGTGAGAGAGCAGTTGAGCGCTGTAAGGTCAGAAATCCAGGCTTGGATAGGGAGCGGGCTGTTTTTGGGGGAGAAAAGAATGATTTCAGTTTTTTTAGGGTTGAGTTTGAGGTGGTTATAGTGGAACCAGGATTGGATCTTAGTCAAGGTGTCATTGAGGTGTAGAATGTCAGCGTGGGATTGAATCTTATGATAAAGTTGAGTGTCATCAGCGTAGAGGTGATACTTGATTCCCGCATGCTTAAGAATAAGGGTGAGGGGTTCCATAAAGAGGGAGAGAGAATAGAGCCCTGTGGGACACCCAGTGAGACAGGCATAGGTTTAGAAAGGCAGTCATGAATTTTGATTTGCTGGGTTCTGTGTTGAAAGAAGGAGGAGAACCATTTAAGCACCGATCCGTTGAGGCCGAAACGATCTTTAAGAGTGTTGAGTAACATAGAGTGATTCACAGTATCAAAAGCTGAAGAGAGATCAAGGAGAATGAGAAGGGAGGACTCGCCCTTGTCTAGGGAGTGATGAATGTCGTCAATTATATTGAGCATGGACGTTTCTGTACTACATCCCTTTCTGAAACCTGATTGAAAAGAGTCCAACAGATTGAATGTGTCGATGTGTGAGTCTAGTTGGTGCAGGGCACATTTTTCAAGGGCTTTAGAGAGGAGAGGAAGGTTAGAGATTGGTCGAAGATTATTAAGGTCATTGGGGTCCGCGGCAGAATTTTTGAGGATGGGAGTGATTTGTCCGAGTTGTAGGGAGACCGGGACACAGCCCGTGGCAAAGGAGGAGTTGATGATAGAGGTCCAGAGCGGGGCAATGATGTGTTTTAAATCTTGGACAAGGTTGGCAGGGAGTGGGTCTCTGGAGTGAGAGGAAGGTTTAAGTCTGGCAATGACGTTGAGGACTTCGAGCTCAGAAACTAGATTAAAGTGAAGCCAGGAAGCATTATTTTTATTTTCAAGTTTGGCAAGGTCGGATTCAGGCAGAGAGACGACTAGCGGCAGAGATGAGGGGTCATGTGGGAGTGTTAGGAGGGTCAGAGAACTGGAGGAAGAGTCTTGGGGGGTTGGGGGTTATGAGGAAGGGGTGTAAGGGCGAAGGAGTGGTCAATTTTGGAGATTTTTTCAGAGAATAAGTTAGCAATTTCTTCACATCTCTCAATAGTGGCCGTCATCTTGGGGTTAAGAGGAAGGGGTGTAAGGGCGAAGGAGTGGTCAATTTTGGAGATTTTTTCAGAGAAGAAGTTAGCAATTTCTTCACATCTCTCAGTAGTGGCCGTCATCTTGGGGGGGGCAGCGGAGGTTTGGTTTTTAATCAAGCTAAAAAGTTCCCTGGGTCTATTTTTGGCCTGGTCTAGTTGGGAGCGGAAGAAGGCAGCCTTGGTATTAAGGATATGTTTTTTGTAATTGAACCTGGCGGCTCTGAGTAGGGCAAGATTAGTGGGCGAAGGGTTTTGTCTCCAAGTGCGTTCCGTCGATCTAAGTGCGCGCCTCTCATTGTTGAGATCGGTATTAAACCAGGATTTGGAAGAGGTGTTTTTCTGAAGTTTAAGTTTGGCTGGAGCAATTTGGTCAAGGACCTCAGTGATGGATTTATTAAAGTGCTCAGTGAGGTCATTAGCATTTAGAGAAGGAGGCGGAAGTCGGAGTTGCGCTTTGACTTTATTCTCAAGTTCGCCCGGGGGTATAAGATGGAAGTTTCTAGTCCATTTCTTCAGTTTGAAGGTTTTGGGGGGAGGGGGTAGCATAGTGTTCAAGATCGTGAAAAGGATGAGGTGATGATCAGACCAGTCGATGGGAACGATGGAGGAGAGGGAGGCTAAATCGGGGCTAGTAATGATAGCGTCCAGCGTGGCTCCTTTTGAGTGAGTAGGCGTATGGCAGAGTTGTTTCAGGTCATTGATATCAAGTAGATCTATAAGGATGTTAATCATGGGATCATCCTGTTTGTTCCAATGGAGGTTAAAATCCCCGAGGAAGAGGTTTTTGGAATTGGAAAGCGAGGATTGAGAGATAAGGTCGGCCAGTTCTTCTACAAAGGGAAGAGAGTCAGTGGGTGGGTGGTAGATGTTGTGAAGGCGAATAGGTGGGGTACCATGTACTCGAAGTTCAGCACCGAGGTATTCAAAAGTCGAATGAGCAGAGCTCTGCACAAGTGAGAGTTGTAGTTCATTTTTATAGATTATGGCAAGACCACCTCCGATTTTGCCAGGTCTATCTTTCCTGAGGATGGAGTAGCCAGGGGGAGAGAGCAGGTCAAGAATGGAAGAAGGGTGGTCATTGAGCCAAGTTTCAGTTAAGAAGGCGATGTCAATGTTTTCATGAAGAATAGTTTCAGAAATTTCGATCGCATGACAAGCAGCAGAGCGGCAGTTCACCAGCATGCAGGTAAGGGGTTTAGGATTGGTTTTGGGAGGGGGGATAGTATGGATAGTGGTGCGTTGCGGAGGCAGCCTGGGCGAGGCAGGGGAGGAAGGCATTCTGTTGGTTCCAAGGATCACAGGGATAGTTGCGAGGGGGACCGGAGGGTCCGAAATCAGGGGGATAAGGGGGGAAGAGCAACTGGGGAAACAGAGATCAGGAGAGGGGAGATGGCTTGAGGCGGGGGATGTACTATCTAGATCCTTGCAGGTGGGGGAAGTTTTCCTTTGTTGTTGGGATAAGGTGTTTAATTGGACAGAGCTCATGGAAATAGATTGGTTAGGGTGGCTGGAAATAGAATGGTTGGGGAGGTTAAGAGCCGAGAGGGAGTTGACGTCGTTCCTGAGTGATGTGAGTTCAAACGACAGGTTGGCGAGATGGAGCTCGATGTTAAAGAGTGTCTGTGTAATAAGAGAGATAGGGACGGAGGCTGGGAAGTCAGGGGGGAGAGGATCGAGTTCCGAGAGAGGCTGGGCGGGCGGTCTGGGGAGGGGGCGGGGTGGGAGCCCAGGTGGAGGGTGGGGAGGGGTGACCTTGAAGATGGATGAAGGGAGAGGAGGGCGGAGAGAGGGGAGGATCCCTGAAGCTCGTAGAGAGTCCAGGAGAGGTGGGGGTGCGTGGGGAGAGTGAGGCTGAAAGACGTCTAGGTTGGGGGGGAGAGGGTTATTAGGAGCAGGAGAAATTGGAGTTGGTAGTTGGGTCGAAGGGATATCGAGATTAAGGAGTTGGGAGGAAGTGGAAGAAGAAATGGGCGAGTTAGAGTAAGGTGGTAACGAATCAGGAGGAGATGGGAGAGTTTGAGTGGCAGAAGGGGCTGTCGGATTGTTAGGAGCAGGAGAAATTGGTGTTGTTAGTTGGGCTGAAGGGAGTTCGAGATTAAGGCGTTGGGAGGAAGGAGAAGAAGAAATGGGCGAGTTAGAGTAAGGTGAAGACGAATCAAGAGGAGATGGTAGAGATTGAGTGAAGGAGGGGGCAATAGTAGAATCGGCAGGGGGGACAGTGATTGACGTGAGAGGGAAGTTGTGTGTCAGGACTTCAGAGACAAGTATTGCGGAAGGGATGTCGACGAGAGGAGGGGTGGAAGTAAGAGAGCGATAGGGAGGGGGGTCCGCCGGAGATTGGGAGGCTGGAGGGTTGGAGGGAGATTTCGATAGAAGGTAGGATAAGGTGTTATAGTGGTGTTCAAAGTAGGAGAGATGTTTTTCAGAGGCTTGAATGAGGATATTACCGGATTTGAAAATAGAGATGTCAATTTCACCTTGAAAAGCAGGGGAAGGGGTGGTAGACAGTTTCAGGCCATATGGGATTTTGCATGATTTCGAGATGGGGAGGTGGTTGAGGAAGATACTTTTCCATTTGGAGGGGCGTTTGGTATAAAAGATGTAGTTGGTTTTTATATTGGAGGTGAGACTAAGGTAGTTATCAACGAATAAGGTTTCCTGGTGCCGTATTAATGCCCCTGCGCCCCTAAGAATGCCCCTAAGAATTTTGTGCGCGGGGCATCCACCCCTGTGGCCCTGCCCACGCTACCCCACTTTGTGATGGCAGTCTAAAGGAAAGATGAAGATTATGCACAGAAGATTAAAAAGTGAGCTGCCAAAAAGGCCGAGAAGGAACTTTCGGGGTGATTTTGTGAACCAACCTATGTACTAATAGGCAGTTAACAAAAATTCCAGAGTTCATAGTGGTTCGCAGTCCAAGCTACCTCATGAGTATTAATTAGGTAGGTCTCAAATTGTGACTTACTCGGATTGAAGGCCATCACGGGGCTAGTGGCCTGCTTGGTTCAGCACATCACCATGTCTTTCAATAAAAAAAAAAAGATTTTTCTTTTTATTAAATACAGCTTGCTTTTCTTAAGGGAAACAGGGCTGCGTTTGAAGAGAAAGGTTTTCTTTTTATTAAAAAAGTTTCTTAAAGAACTGGCAGTGGTCATTGGTCCCTTGGACTACTACCTAATCCCCTACGAATTCTCTTTGTGAACGTTAAAAAAGAAGGGGCCCAGAGAGAACTCCTTCCCTTCTGCGAATGAGTTAGCAACTCCTTCGAGGTGTCGATACGTTTTCAATAGTTTGGAAATCGCAGCTGCAAACCACTAATGCATCTGATACCAAATGGTAATTTGGAAAGGGATGTGCTAAACACGCTCTTTCCAAATTGCGATTCAATATCCATTTATAAATCTATTTTTTGATTTGGTAATCCCTTACCAAAACACAAAATGGGTTTCATGAATACCAAAAAGGAATTATACTTTGGTAACCAGCTAATCTTGCAAATTTACACTGTTTCTTCCCAGTTAATTTTGGTGAAAAACATGCGTTTTCAAAGCACTTTAGATCGGTAACTTGATGAAAATTGAAAGAATTCAAGGCTGTTTAATAAAGCGGGGTGATGGCCTCCTCAAGCCCTTTTTTTAGGAACCCTACCCAAAATAATCTTTTCAAAGAGAGATTTTGTCATTAACATTGGCAAGCTTCTTAAATGAATTTTTGGGTTTCTCCACCAATAAATGCTGATAACATTTACTGGCTAATTGAGTGATTTTGTGCACTTGTAACATAACTTTATTGACTTTAAATGTTTGTATGTTGTATGTACTGGTATTCATATACCAATAAGGAGGGTTCCTGAAACAAATGAAGGGAGCGGAATAGGGGAACGACAACAAAAAAGCAACCCGCCTCCCCTTGAAATACTTTCTAAATAGTCATTTTATACTAGCAGCTGCTTCTTACCTTAGACTCATTTCATTTGAAGTCAACTGATATTATCAAAATATCATAACATACTTAATTTATCACAATTGATTAGATCACCAACAACAACATTTATTAACTCCTCCCACATCACATACAATCACCCCCTCATAAATATCATGACAACATTCACTATGCACACACCTCATGCATACTACAACATAACAATTTTCATATACAGGCTACCAACCTTATAACTATCATGTTTCTATTCAGATTTACAATTTAACATCACCTCACGAAGTCCAATCTATTTCCTGTTAGTCTACGCATATACATACGATTCTCCTTCCCCTCTCTTATTTATCTTTTGTCCACATAGTGTCGGGCCTGTTACAGCAAATATCAATATATTTTCAGTTGTGGTTCCAGTCATGTGCCGACGCGTTTCTCGTTGAAACCCAGCAGGCACCATACACCTTCCACTAACAACCACCCTACTAAAATCAAGTGGGGGTGACGCGGGAGGTAACACAATTACCTATAATGATAATAAATTCAAAAACAGAAGACTTCAAAATACCTTCGCGAAACTAACAATAAACCCCTACCTACTCTACTTGCGTTTTTTATCCCATTCACCATATCACCCCAATCATGATTAGAGAAACATACACTAAGGGTACACCAAAGTGTGAACTATTACCAGTGTTTATTTACAACTATGTATAAAACTAAGTGCACCAATACCTTACCTAATCATAAAAACAGTCTTCCTTTATCAAAACCTTACTGCACCTCTCTTTATTTCTGTAAACCACAGGACTGATATATACATATCTTCCTTCCTTTTCTGGATGACTAAAGTAAAAGGGAACAATTTAACTTATATCCATTTGATTGAGCGTCATAAGAATAGAGGCAAACCTTATGGCTAACTACCTCAAGTATTTATTCCTCGTAATTTGGCATATAACGCACAAAATACACAAATAGCATTCCTACACCCCAATCTGGTTGCTCTCAGTGCAATACGCTGCTGCGTATGGGCAATATACTATTCCTATAAAAGAAAAGGCACAGACATAAGAACAGCCTTTTCCATTCACCTAACAAGAGGGGAGGCTCTCGCTAAAACTTTAACCGATGCCGAGAACACCTAACTCAAACTGATCACATAAACTAAAAAATGGCCAAATCTATCCAAACACGGTACATCTACTGGACTATCCAAATAATACTCACCTGCATAAGGTTCAGCACGGGGTCTTCTAACGAGGATTAACGTCAGTAGGAAACAGAGGAACTGACTTTCCTTAACAGTTGTGCTTACATACCAGTTGTGGCTCTGGCATCACTAAAGATGAATCCTTAGGCCATTGCTGGGTCTAACGTTACTCTGGCAGTCATCTTAAAGTAGTTGAACTAAGTCCAAAGAACGGAAAATTCTTTCCATCCTGTTCATCTTCTTCATCCCAAATGAAAATAATATCAATGAAATGTGACCAAAGTCTAATATTTTTTTAAAACGGAGCAATCCCATTCTAAATATTCCGCTCCTAAAACAATCCCATATATATGTTTGCTATCCTTGGGGCACATGCCACTCCCATACTCACTCCTTTTATAAGTTTATACATTTCTCCATCAAATTCAAAGTAATTTTCCCACAATACTATTTCCAAGCATTGAAGGATGAAGATCATTTGGTGCAGAGTGTGCCAACATATCACCGACAGCTTGAAACGCACCCTTAGGAATGTTCGTATAAAGAGCCTTGATATCCATAATTACTGAGGGGGTGATTGTATGTCATGTGGAAGGAGTTCATTTTGTTGTTGGAGATCTAATCAATTGTGATAAATAAAGTATATATGTTATGACTAAACCATGTATAATAGAAATCTGTTTTGTATGAAAATATGGTATTGTGTCTCAATAAATATATTTTGATAATATCGGTTGACTCTAAATAAAATAAGTGTATGGTAAGAAGCAGCTGCTAGTATAAAATGACTATATAGCAAGTCTTTCATTATTTCAAGGGGAGGCGGGTTATTTTTTTGTTTGTACTGGTATTTATACAGCAAAAATATAGCTGGTGAGAAACTGAGTGCATTGGAATTTCACAATGACACTACGTGGCACATGTTTAATTGAATTATATTTCACATAGGAAAAGGCAAATTAAGTGATAGATTTGCCCAGTATCATACTATTTCCAGCCAAATGCTGTAGTTAAGATTTGAACCCAGGTCTCTAGGTTCCAAAATCAGCAGCATAGCCAAGAGACCATGTGGGACAACTATGGCAAGCATCGGTGCCACAAACCATTGTTTTTCAAACGGTACATAATATTTACCACAATCATATGCAATAAAAAAGATGTCACAATTTCTGTAGTGGATCAATAACAGGTCTCTAAGAGTAACAAAAATATGTTATTTCCTGTATGTAGTCAATACATTTTCAGGGTTTAAGC
This sequence comes from Calotriton arnoldi, assembly GCA_963921515.1. NCBI lineage: Eukaryota > Metazoa > Chordata > Amphibia > Caudata > Salamandridae > Calotriton > Calotriton arnoldi. Next base: position 488,093 of record CAWUFW010004688.1, read on the forward strand.
CATCATTGCATAAATGGGCCATAAATCAAAGTTGGTACAACTTTCAAGTTAAAAGTTTCATAATGCATGTTTTCACATACTCTACAGGGCAAACTTCAATAATTGTTTTAGTGGGCACTCTTGCTCAACCCCCTAGTGCTGCAAGTAGTGCATTGTAATTACTTCTCCATAAGTAGCACTTTACACATTTCCCAAGGGCCTCTATAAACACAGTTTAGGTTTCTGGTATCCCCAGCTAATAGACTTTGCAGTTTTCATTAATGCCCAGTCTCATTAATTCTAAAGTGAACAAACTTCATTTTCAAGTTCCATAGTGTGTCATCTATCACGTTTTGCTCTTTTCCATAAAGCTGCTGATAGGCACACATGGCAAAATGCTGCAGTTAGCAGAATGCAAGAAAACAAAGTAATACTCCTTGAGGTTTACATACAATCAGTCAGTGTCAGTGGTATTCTTGTGGCTGTATCATTCCATATTATTGTTTACACAGAGACATGAAAGGAAGTTCCATAGTCTTGTTGTCTTTAAACCGATGGATCTTTCTGAATCTATAGGAGACTTTGACAGAAAACCTTTGGTTTCCATTGAACAATCACAATTAACCACTAAAGAGGTTGCAGAATACTCTCAAGGGCCCTGGGATACTGTTTCTGCCTTACCATGCCCTTTGGGATCAGTTATTAGAGAGGTCACTGAGAGGATGAAATCTGAAAGGCTCCCTATGCTCTCTTTCAGAAACAACGTGTTGTGCGGTGTAGCACTAGCAAAATAAAGCTGAAGTATGGAACCACTGGCAAGCAACATTGTAGGGTGCAGAGAACAACACATTGTTCACAAGTAGCAGGTTGGGAATCGCTGGTCTATAAAGTGTGGCCATTTTTGCTAGCAGTAAACGTGGTGTAAATAGTAAATGCAAAGAACCAGGTTATACGCACTGTTATAAAAAGAGAGGTAGCTGCAAGAAGAGAAAGTGACTTCCTGCTAGTACTCCCTTGAGACCCTTTAAATAACAAGAATAAAAAACCGAATATCACAAGACAACGCAGGATTATATACTGATCCTTGATCATGGAATTCCAACAGAGTATTTCTCTCAATGGACATAATGACCCAAAGTCCTGCCTGAAAGTGTCCAATCATCTTGGAAGGGCTCGCATCATTTTATAGCTGATCAGGGAGAGTGATTGCAGAGGCTGGATGTAGAAGGAGTGTGGAGCAGGAAGCTGGTGGCTCACAAAAAGCATCGAAAGACAACTGAGCTCTAGAACATTGCATCAGGATTGTGGGTATTTGAAGTGTCCATCCAGCTGACTCAAAAGAAAGGTCACTTAGACGGCGGCCAGAACAACTGGCGCACAGGCAAGCAGTGTTCATCTCCAGGATCTGCGTAGTGGTATGATACAGGAGCATTGAGCAGGGCATGAAACACCATGGAAATTCTCTACCTTGGGCCCTTGATCTGAGAAATTAGGCAATGCAACACTCAGACCCTCGGTTTTGGAAAAATCTGAAGACTTAGCTTTTCTAGATAGGTTCCTTTCTTTATCTGCTACTAGTGAGTTGCTTCTGACCTCTTAGCGCTAGGACACTCCTTATAGGAGTAGCTATTGGATTTATAAGACTCAAATTCATTCATTCGTTCATTCTTGGGAAAACAATGGTGCCTGCTGCCACTAAGGCAGTGAAGTAGAGGGGACACAGAAATTGCTGGAAGGTAGTCACATTTTCCCTCATTTTGCATTATAGATCAACAAAGAAATCTCAACTGAACTGGCACACAGTGCCACGTCACACATTTTTAGTTCACAAGTAGAATGGTGCACACAAGTGGATGAATTGGAGACACGGAAAGGCAGAAAACACTGGTGGTGGGGAGTAAGATTAAATAATTGAATGGCCTTATTCTGCACCTACAAGAGATGGAATTAATGGCAGAGGAAAGATATGGCATAGGAATTTATAACTTGTCTATAATATAGAGGTAAGGTGAATTAATGACTGGCAAGTGAACAGTTGAAGATTGATGTTGTGGATATTATGAAGGCTGCAGAGTTTGCATTCTTTTGTCAGATATGCATAGACTACAAAGACGCATCGCTGAAGATTAGACAAACTGAAGCCATGATGAGCGTTGTTCTTAAAAGCCAGCACAAGCCACACAAAAGTGTAGGATAGATAAATGCACATTTATTTTCAACCTGCTAATTCTTTTTACGTTCATAATGCCTTAGCAAAGAAATAAAAACAAGAAGAAGGCACAGAAGCAATCTCCAGAGGACAAATGCTTGAGGGATTACAAAACACGAGGCGGTCTTGCGAAGGATACATAGGAAAGGTGGAATCGAATACTATGCTGCTATGACTGGACATGCTCAAAGAAACCAGAAATAGAACAGTGACAGAAGGAAGAATTTAGGAACTTTGAAGTAAGGCCTTGGTACTAAACCTATATGTTCTTACCACAGAAGCACTTGCAATAGAGCCGAAGACATGGAGGGTAACCCAGAACATTTAAGTGGTGAGCATACCAGAGAAAGCCAATAAGAACAATAGCAAACAATTACTTGAAAACTGGCTAAAGTGGATGGATGAGGAACTGACATCCACAACGCCACAGGGGCCTGGTAATGGGCTGAAAAAAGTGAAACCACAACAGAGTAATGTGATCGCAGGACCACAAAATTCCAAGGAGGAGCCAATATAAATTTAAAAAAATGTAAATAACACTCAACTGATATGTGGAGAGGCAGATCAACCAAAGGGATCAAAGTATATTGATAACTGGAAAATGGCAATGAACAGCATATCGAGTTGCAGAGCCATATGTCTGAAGAGGTGCTGAACAAGGTGTCACTGACCAACCTGGGTAAGCACTGTTGAGTCCTGAAGTGGACCAAGTTAATTGAAGTGGCATGTGGCAAAGGATTCACAAATTCCCTAGGTTATATACGCGCAGGAAAGAATGGCTGGAGGAACTACCTGAACATTTGTTTGTTCCAAACCCAATCAAGTTGTGACTGAGAGATGTGTAGAGCGCTCAGCCAGTTTAGGACATCTGCATGTCATGTTTGGGACATTTACATGTCTACATGGCATGCTCAGTGACACCACAATCCATGCTGGACCAAGTGCTGTACTTTGGGGTTAATTGTTGGAGAAGATGAAAGAGGAATGGAGCCTTTACTTCACCAGCAGTGATATAATGTAGATGCACACTCTTACTCGGAAATGTTATGTGTTAGTCTGCACATCCACAGAACCAAGAGGCACTGTAACACAATGGAAAAAGCTAAGCAAAATCCTAAATAAAAAAAAGGAGCAGATGGTAAGGACAGTACCAAGACTAATTAGATATCAGTTTCTAGTAGACATTCGAATTCCCAGGCAAAGACTGCATCACTAAGGATTACACTCCAAAGGACGTACAGAGCTATAATCAGGAACCTCCATAGGTGATCTCTACCCTATGAGTGGCGATACCCACATATGTGCTACATAGACCAGAAAGGGAAAGAAAGGAAAAATATCTTTCCTAGGAATCTGGAACTTACCAGGACGTTATTCTGAGTGAATCCTTCCCACAACAGTAGTCAAACAATGTCTCTTCTACAAGATGTGTCTTAGACGGACTGCACTGATTAAGTAGCTGGGTTATTTATATTTCACACTCCCCCATAGGAATACCTTTGGAAATCATTGCATTGTTGGGTGGTCCTGAGGAAGGTGGTTGGTCTAACTATATACCCACACCGAAACGTGCGTTGACCATTTTTAGAACAGGGATCCCAGCCCAGAACATGTCAACGGACAAAAATGCAATCTATTTTTCTGTTGTTGTCTGTCTAATGTATGTGTAGTATGCTGGGATGTGGTATGAATGTTGAGTCTTGGAGTGTTTGATATCGGATGCATGTAAGAGTGAGTGGAAATGGTAAGTGGGGGACTTTCTCTGCATTGTTGCATTCTTGTTTTTACAGCAATGACAATATGTCCTAATTTGTGATACAAAGATCATGTCACAGTACATGGAAAGAATTGCTAAAATGTACATGTAGACTGTTAAAAGATGTTTCAAATATATGTGTTGTTTGCAGTAGCGGCTCGCCGAGGGAGTGCTGTGGGGCGGGGGAGGGGCAGGGTGGGAGGGGTAGTGGAGTCCGACATACGACGGACAGGAGTAAGGTAAGTAATGAAATAATTAAAACAATTTACCTTGCGCGCGCTGCATCACCAACTCGGCGATGCAGCGCGCGCAAGGTAAATTGTTTTATTTATTTAATTACTTACCTTACTCCTGTCTGTCGTATGTCAGACTCCACTACCCCCCCACCCTGCCCCTCCCCCGCCCCACCGCACTCCCTCGGCGAGCTGCTACTGGTTGTTTGATATTAATAAATATGAGTAATTTTTTAAGAACAGAGTAAATTTGGTTTGTATAAAAAAAAACTCGTATAGCTATCAAAATTTCATTTGGGGTACAGAACCTTTAGCACTTGGTAAGCACACGGGAAAAAATACAGGTCAGGTGGGTGTCTTTCTTTATATAGACCTAGATTAATTAGAGCATGTAAGGGTGGTACGGGTTACTGCAAGAAATATCGCCAAAGGAGTACACGGATGTGTTATAAGTACACTAACCTGTGACTGGGCAATTGAGGGAGCTACTGTGTAATAAATCCATGAGGAATACTGGTAAATGTTATAAATGACAGGAGTCCAAGGCAGTTGACGTTTAAGTAACAATACCTCGCAGACACAGTTTGCAGGAAACTATACAGAGTTCCCCTGCCGGGAGGACAGGGCGTCCGTAAACAAGGTGTTCAGCCAGCAATAGATCACTATCTAGTGGTGAGAACAAATTACTGCAAAAATCCTGAAAATGTGTTTTCTTCTGATAAATGAGGAGCACTGTAGAGGAAAAATTATATATTGCCTGGAGCACTGTTCATGTGGCTGGGCCACGGAGAAGCCTCACCTGGTCAACCAGATGGGTTTTGAAGAAGATAATGAGAACAAGGTACAACATTTCTTCACACTTGATTGAAAATGTAATGTTCTGGGCACAAATAAGAAATCATTGGAACATATGCACTACTCTGTCTCACACCCTATACCTCTCTCAAAATATCATCTACCTCCACTTTCTGACTCATCCCAAACCTCATTCTACTATGATGATCTCCAAAATAAACCTTTCTAAACTCTCCCCCACCCCCTCGGATACTCATTTTACTACTATGACCTCCCAAGCAACACTTTCTAAATTCTTCCCTCACGTATTCCTCCTTTGACTCATCCCAAACCTCATTTTACTACTATGATTTTCCCAGTCCCTTTCTAGAGACTCTTCCCTCCTCCAGCTCTCCTTTTACTCATCCCAAGCATCATCTTACTACTATGATCTCCCAAATAACACTTTCTTGACTCTTCCCTCTTCTATCCTTCCATTATCCTATTCAATCCAACTAACAGACTCGAATACCCACCGCTCATATTAACACTTATTTTCGTATTCTAATCCTTTTTGGGTTCCGGAGTAGTGTGCTGCTCGCCGAAAATCGCTTCGACGCCTCGTCAGTGTAGTAAGCGATATATAAGGTAAATGCTACTTACCAGTATGCATCTGTTCTTGGCATGTAGAGCTGCAGAGTCGTACACTGTGCATGAGATCGCCATCTGGTGTTGGGCTCGGATGCTTGCACTTTGTTGTTGTCTTGGAAGAGTCTTTTGTAGTCACGAGATAGGTGACTCCTCCTTTGGACGATAGTGCGCATGGGCATCGACTCCATGGTTAGATTGTTTTTCGCCATGATGGGAAAAGATGGAGTCAGTAAGAAGAAAAAGATGTCCATGTGAATATATCTAATTAAGATTATACTGGAACAGATACAGGTTCCGGGGAGGTGGGTGGGCGTGTACGACTCTGCAGCTCTACATGCCAAGAACAGATGCATACTGGTAAGTAGCATTTACCGTTCGAGGCATATGAGCTGCAGATCGTACACTGTGCATAGACTGTATAGCAGTGTCTCCCCTAGCGGTGGTCACCTGTATCAGTTGCAGTAGTCTGAAAAAGTGTTTTAAGAACAGCTTGGCCCACAGCAGCTTGCTGCTTTGCGTGTACATCAACACAGTAGTGTTTGGTAAAGGTATGTGGCGTAGACCATGTTGCTGCCTTACATATGTCATTTAGGGGGATGTTCCCTAAAAATGCCATAGAAGCCCCTAGTTTACGTGTGGAATGTGCCCTAGGGGAATTATTAAGGTGCGTTTAGCCTTTTGGTAGCAAATTTGAATGCATTTGACTATCCATCTAGCAATGCCAGCCTTTGAGATGGGATTACCTTTATGTGGTGGGGAGAAAGCTACAAATAATTGTTTTGTCTTTCTGAAAGGTTTGGTCCTGTCAATGTAGTAAAGTAGGGCTCTTCTGACATCTAGTGTGTGTAGAGCTCTTTCTGCTACAGAGTCTGGGTCTTGGAAAAAGACGGGTAACTCTATTGATTGGTTAAGGTGAAAAGCAGAAATTACTTTAGGTAGGAATTTGGGGTTTGGTCTGAGAACTACTTTATTACGATGGATTTGTAAAAAGGTTCTTGTATGGTTAAAGCCTGAATCTCACTCACTCTTCTGAGAGAGGTTATTGCAATTAGGAAGGCTACTTTCCATGTAAGAAATTGTAACTCACATTTGTGCAGAGGTTCAAATGGGGGACCCATGAGCCTGGTGAGGACAATATTTAGATTCCATGCTGGAGAGGGTGGCAATCTAGGGGGAATGATTCTTTTAAGGCCTTCCATAAAGGCTTTAATTGCAGGTACTCGAAACAGTGACAAATGCTGTCTGTTTTGTAAGTATGCGGCTAGAGCGGCAAGATGTAATCTTATGGATGAGTATGCTAGGTTACATGTTTGCAGATGCAGCAAGTAACAGATAATGTTTTGTATGGAGGCATCTAGTGGGTTGATATTGTTGTTATTGCAATAAATAGCAAACCTTTTCCATTTTGCTGCATAACAAGCCCTGGTAGTGGGACGTCTGGCTTCTTTAATGACCTGCATACACTCAGGTGGAAGGTTAAGGTAACCGAACTCTAGGACTTCAGGAGCCATATTGCCAGATTCAGTTGACCTGGATCGGGGTGTCTGATCTCTCCATGGTTCTGAGTTAAGAGGTGTGGAGAGAGGTGCAGTTTGTGGTGTGGAACTACTGAGAGTTCGAGAAGTGTTGTGAACCATGGTTGTCTTGCCCATGTGGGAGCAACTAGGATCATTGTTAGAGACTGTTGTCTGAGTTTGCGTACTACTAGGGGAATGAGTGGGAGAGGCGGAAAAGCGTATGCAAATCTGCCTGACCAGTTCATCCATATTGCATTGCCCTTGGACGACGGGTGTGGGAACCTGGCGGCGAAGGTTGGGCATTTTGTGTTTTCTTGTGTGGCGAACAGGTCTATTTGTGGATGGCCCCACATTTGGAAAAAAGGTTGTAGAACTTGCGGATGCAGTTCCCATTCGTGAATCTGTTGTGTCTGTCGACTTAACAGATCCGCAATGTGATTGTGAACTCCTGGAAGGTGTTCTGCAAGGAGGTAAATGTTTTGAGGAATGGCCCATCTCCATATGGCTTGCGCCAGGCGAGACAGCTGTAGAGAGTGTGTCCCCCCTGTTTTTGTACATAGTACATTGCTGTCATGTTGTCTGTTTTGACTAAGACAGTCTTGTGAGTAAGATGCGGTTGGAATGACTTTAGCGCTAGAAATATTGCTAATAATTCTAGGTGGTTGATGTGGAGCAGTTTTGTGACTTGGTCCAGCTGCCCTGCGTTGTGTGGGTAAGGAGGTGAGCTCCCCACCCGGTGAGAGATGCGTCTGTTGTGAGCACTATTTGTGGAACTGGCTCTAGGAACGGCCGCCCTTTGGAAATGTTTTGTATGTTCCACCATTGCAGAGAGCGATGAGTGCGGCTGTCTACCAACACCAGATCTGTAAGCTGGCCCTGAGCTTGGTTCCACTGACGTGCTAAGCATTCTTGCAGGGGCCGCATTTGAAGTCGTGCGTGAGGGACAATAAAGATGCACGAGGCCATCATTCCTACGAGTTGCATAAACACTCGAGCTGGAAGGTAGTGTTGAGGTAGGAATTTGTTGATGAGGGCTTGCATACTTGTTATCCTGGAAGGATTGGGGTATGCAAGGGCCCTGGAGGTATCGATTGTGGCTCCTAGGTACTGATGTATGTAGGAGGGATGGAGATGCGATTTGGTATGGTTTATTGTGAACCCCAAATTGTGTAGTAGCCGAACTGTTTGGAGTGTGTGCTGTACACATTGGTTGTGTGACTTGGCTTTTATTAGCCAGTCGTCTAGATACGGAAACACGTGAATGTGTTGTCTTCGTAAGTGCGCAGCTACTACTGCTAGGCACTTGGTGAAAACCCTTGGTGCTGTTGCCACCCGAATGGGAGGACTTTGAACTGATAATGTTGTCCGTCCACTATGAACCTTAGGTATTTCCTGTGCGCAGGGTGAATGGGAATATGGAAATAGGCGTCCTTGAGATCTAGTGTGGCAAGGAAGTCGCCTTGTTGGAGTAGTGGAAGTATTTGTTGAAGAGTGATCATGTGAAAATGATCTGAGTGAATGTAATAGTTGAGGGGTCTGAGGTCCAGTATGGGCCTGAGGGAACCGTCCTTTTGGGGATTAGAAAGTATAGTGAGTAAACCCCTGTGCCCTGATGTTGTAGAGGGACTGGTTCTATTGCGTGCTTTTGGAGCATAGAGAGAACCTCTTGATTGAGGAGCGTTAGATGTTCCGTGGACATGGGACGCTGTCTGGGTGGTATGTTGGGGGGAGTAGAAGTGAGTTCGAGGCAGTAACCATACTGGATAATTTGTATTACCCACCTGTCGGTGGTGATGGAATTCCACGCAGGTAGGAACTTTGACAGTCTTCCCCGACGGGAGTGGAATGATCGGGGGAAACGGAGGGAAGTCACTGTTTGGTGGTAGGGGAGGTGCGTGTGTTAAACCCGCGTCCTCTACCCCTGTTGTTATTACCTCTGTAATTACCTCTGGAGTAACCTCTATTAGAGGAGGTTTGAGTGGTGTTTTTGTAGTTAGCAGAGGTGGTGTCTGTGGCTGTAGTTTTGGAGCCGCCTCTATATAAGGAGCGACGAAAGGAACCTCTGCTAGGTGTGGCTTGTAGAGCTCCCATAGCTTTGGCTGTGTCTGTGTCCTTCTTCATTTTTTCTAGAGAAGTGTCCACATTAGGCCCAAACAGGTGTTCCTGGTCTAAGGGTTGATTGAGGATGGTAGATTGTACCTCCTGCTTGAAGCCAGATATTCGTAGCCATGCGTGTCTGCGCAGCAAAACGCTTGAGTTTATTGTGCGTGCTGCTGTATCTGCTGCGTCAAGGGCGCACTTTATTGAGGTGTTTGTGACAATCTTGCCTTCTTGTATTAGATCATTGGCCTTGGTCTTATACTGATCTGGAAGGTGCTCAATGAGCTTTTGAAGCTCGTCATAATGGGCTCTGTCATATCTCGCCAGTAAGGCTTGGGAATTGGCGATGCGCCACATGTTTGCTGCTTGAGACGCAACTCTTTTTCCCGATGCGTCGAGTAATTTGGACTCCTTGTCTGGTGGTGGTGTCTCACCAGTAGTCTGGGAGTTTGCCCTTTTCCGTGCATTAGCAACTACTAATGAGTCTAGAGGGAGTTGGCCTTTAATATAAGCTGGGTCAGAAGGGGCAGGTTTATATTTTTCTCGATCCTTGGGTTAAGAACCCTAGCCCTAACTGGGTCTTTGAAGACCTCAGGGGCATGTTTAATAATGCCTTTAAGCATAGGTAGAGTATGGGTAGACTTTTGAGGCTGGCTAAAAGTTTCTAGTAAAAGTCTTCTTCCAGGGGGTCTGAGTGTAACTTGACACCATGGTATTGTGCTGCCCTGTTTATCACCTGTGAAAACCCTATAGCATCATCTGGAGGTGAGGCTTTTGATGGGTATGGTTCAGGGACAGGTATATCTGGGAGGTCATAACTGTCCCAGGGGTCTTGTGGTGGGATACTGTGAAGGTCGTCATCAGTGTAGGTGTTGTGAGGTGACTGCATGTCATCATCATGATCCTCCCTGTCTGTATCCCCTTGTGGTGAAAAACAAGGTGGAGGAGAGTGAGGCGGGGAGTGTAGAGGGCTGAGGTGTTGTGGAGGTGGAGAGAAAGACCTTATAGGTGATGTGGAAGAGTCTTTCTTCTTATGAGGTGGCTCAGGTGTGGTTGGTTCCTGTATCTTCCTCTTGTGAGGTATTACTGATTGTACCTGTCCGGTAATAGGGTCAATGTGCAGAGTTTTCTGCTTTGGGTCGATGGGAACCAAGAGTTCTTCTGAGCTGGCGTGTTTGGTCGGCATCGAAGATTTCGGCTCCGAGTGTTGTTTGGGCTTGCGAGGTTGTTTGGTGTCCTTTGGTGAAGTTTTCGACACCGAGGGTTTTTGTCGACTCCGAAGGTTTGGTATGCTTCGGTGTCGAGGTGTCTGGGACCTTGGACTTTGGCGCCGAAGGGTCTGTTGGTGCCGAGACCTTAGTCTTGTGTTTCGGTGCCGATGAGTGTTTTTCGGCTCCGGGACGTGGCTGGCTCGGTCCCGAGCTGCCAGAAGGCTTTAGGTGCTTGGGAGTCGAGCCGGAAGGCGGGGCTCCTGAAGCTTTGTGATGGTGCAGACCTAGGCCCGAAGGCGAAGGTGTGACCGAAGCCTTTTGTTTCTTGGGGGCAGGGGCATCGACGTCAGTACTCACAGTAGGTTGGTGTGGTGTGATGAGTTGGTCGTCGGACCCTGAGTCTTCGGCTCCGGAGGTGTCGATTTGTAAATCTCCGGTGTCCGGGTTGTCGGAGCCTGTGTCAAAGATGTCGTCCGGTGCGGGAGCGGCTGACCTGGACATTTCGTGTCGTCGGGCCCGGCGATCACGGATGGTCTTTTGGACCGAAAGGAGTCACAGGCTTGGCAGTGTTGGCTCTCGTGTTCTGGAGAGAGGCAAAGATTACAGATCTCGTGGAGATCTGTGTGTGGAAGTTAGCCCCACACCTGCATTTTTTAAATGGAGTCCTTTCCATATGCTGGATGATGGCGCCGACACGCCCAACGGACCAACGTCGGCGACCGGACTCGAAACAGTGTTGGAGTGGAGACGCGATGAGGGGATCGCGATCGAAAACAATACCGTCGAACGGTAGGAGGTTCTTCTGCGCGTCGAGAGGGGAACCGATCGATGTGGATCCGGAGCGCAGCAAGGTACATCCGAACCCGATGGCGGAAAAAAACAATCTAACCATGGAGTCGATGCCCATGCGCACTATCGTCCAAAGGAGGAGTCACCTATCTCGTGACTACAAAAGACTCTTCCAAGACAACAACAAAGTGCAAGCATCCGAGCCCAACACCAGATGGCGATCTCATGCACAGTGTACGATCTGCAGCTCATATGCCTCGAACATACAATTTACAATTACATACCGGTCATAGACTTTAGTTATTTTGCACAAGGAGTGAGAAGGTATCACAAAGCTGTAGTAGAATATTGATGTATACAGCTGTTTTTGAAAAGAGATGGTGAGCGGGACAAGGATAGATCACACCCCAGCAGACAGTTCCTTTCATAAGACAATTTGAGTCACGGGCAATCAGCGGTAAAACCAAATCCAACCGAGAATGAAATGAGCCAGGGACAGGCATATAACGGACAGGCAGGTCAGGGCAAACCTACGAGAGCAACAAGATCCAAATCAGTAAGTGGACTCAGGTTAGGAACATTTCTAGGCCAAAAGTACATAAATACGAGTCCAAGTTAGCAAGCAAGCAAGCAGGTAGGGAACAATAGTAGTCTCCAGGTACAAGAAAATCCATTCAGCAAGTGAAATTAAGCTGTACTGAACAGAAGCAGAGTCTGGCTTTTCTATGTTTGCTGATTTAACCTCTCTGACATCTCCACTATCTCAAGTTGCTGTGAATTGCAATCCTTAGGCATGTGGCCCTATTTGGTGCCCATGCTGACCTATGCGGACCTGGTGGCACGATCAAAGACCTCTGATGGCTCACCAGCTAACTGGACAATTGTGGGCACTGCACTTCTACCAAAAGGTGTCTCTGAACAGCTGGCCGTAATAGAACCTCCCTCAAAAGTCACAGATACCCTGAGGTGACTGAGGCATGGAACACCCAGATTCCTTCACGAGCATTCAAAGAACCCCTTGAACCTTGTCAGGACTGAGAATGACCATGTTCCCAGTCTTTGAGGTGACAGGCTTGATGAGAGCTACATGGACCTAGGCTTGCGGGTGGGAGGGTGTTGCAGAACCCCCAAAATAATCAAGCTAGAGTTCTGAAGGTGAATGAGCAATAAAAATGTCTTTAAGTTTTGTTTTTATCTTATCACATTTGCTGTGCTTCAAAAACAGAGGTCAAATGTCAGGCTGTGTCATGTGGCAAATTGCTGCTAATTCTTTTATCATAGAGACTGGTGTTTACTTTCTCTGACTGCAACATCAGAGGATTTAGTAAAGTGAGCTATGTGACACGGTTGCTGGGGTACCAGAAATGTGAAAGAAAATACTGTAGGATGCCCTACTTTGCTTAAAACAAGAAAAGTTAAATGCATGTAAATGAACTCTACGAATGTTTCAGAATATATCAGCAGTTAGGAAAGGAAAAATTAAGCAAATTTTTTGTCATTCTAAATTATGATAGAAAGAATGATTTAATTGGATCAATACAAATCAAGACACTTTACTTGGTAATGCGTAAATGATAATACTTGCTGAAACTCGATTTCCACACATGGTGATTTGTGCGCTAAAACTCAGTTTTTGGACAGTGTGATATTGCTACTGAATGTCCACTGTGTTTCCAGGTGGTCACAGAGGGGCTTGTCTGCTGTAGGTAAGTACAATTCTTGTTTGTACCCTAGAGACGAGACATCTTTCAATCGGATTGCAGAGTGATCTGCAAAAAGTAATCTGCGCAGAGACATTAAGTTTCCTATTGCTGTGGGAAGTTCTTATTCTTACCTCTGAACCACCCTTGTAGAAACTCAGTGTGCTAGCCCCGTTCTTGGTTCTTTTCCCAGTATGTACACACTAGAGTTGCTTTGAGTACTCAGTCTTGTTCCTGTTCCCTTCCCTGCTCTTTCCTGGAATATGTTATCTACTGCTCCTCTGCCTCTGTACACCATCTCCTTCCTTCCACTCTGAGAATTCCTGACCCTAAGGGCTGCTCCTCCCTCAGCCCCTTAACACTTGATGTCCATTATTTTAAAGTGACGTGCTCGTTCGTGCACAGTATCAGAGAGAGTGAAGGATTGTCCTGCCCTACCACAACCCTTATGATGAGATTCAACCTCATGATCTACAAAACACACTTCCTTTCGTCCCACCAGTCCATCATTTTGAATCTTGCAAACAAGCAACCTCCTAGTGGACATGCATGTCCGTGCGCATACGTACGTACACACATACACGTGTACACACACACACACACACACACACACACGTATACACACACACACAACTAAGCTCCATGTTGTCATAGTCTTAAACTACATTTACCTTCCTTAGAGAGGGAATCCTATGAAACTGTCTAGCTCGCCAACCCAGGATGCAATCTAAGAGGTTCAGTTCCCCCATGATGCTGCACAATAAGGGTCACTTACTTCCCATATGGTGCCAGGTCCCCCATGATATACATGGTCTGTACTGGTGTGTTGATCACATGGTTGTTCTTGATAAACTCCTCTGATGGGTTCCAAGTGATGATGCGAGATTTGAGTCCACCTCCATCCCTACAAACAATATATAGAAGACAAAAGAGAAAGGTCAATGCCAGTGATTTGCAGTGATGCAATGTTAAGCAAAGTGGGAGTTTACAGGGGAAGTTGGTACAAGGAACAACAAAATATGGAAAGATTGAGAAAGACAAACACTGAAGATTGACTATAGGTCAATATACCACAGGAAAGTCACTGCAGTATACACTATGCTTGTGACTTTTCCATTGGTTATTTCTTACATGTCCCCAATCCACCCACCACCTCACCCATCTTGTGCAGTTTTTGATCTGCTGCATTTCCCCTGGTATACTCTGCCAGAAGGGAAGGCTTGTTGCCATGTCAGTGCGTGATGGCCAAGAAACTCCGATCTGTCCAACTGTTTGAACCCCCCCATTGAACGAGTCCGGAGAGAAAAAGCTGATCAAAGTGCCAAAGAGACTGATGTACAAGAGTGGCAATTTGTGGCCACTCCCCCAATTCTCTACCTGAGATAAAACATCGCATTGCACCAATAAACCTGTGCCCCTAGAGATTGCAATGAAAACCGGAAGGTATATCAGCAAGTGGCTGCAATCATTTACGAGCTAGTATCATGGGTAACCTAATGTTACACATTGCAGAAGCCAGATATTCATGTCATTACAAACCCCTACTAAAGAAGAATTAATCTTAGGGTTTTTATTTATTCAAATGTTTGTTTCAGAGCTAGCTATTTTTTACAAGGCACACACATTTTCGAGTAAAGAAAGAAAGCTAGCCTCATTCCACATAGCACTTTAAAAGCACCATGCATATGTCACAAAAAAGGGTTTAATTAAAACAAATTAATAAATATTAACCGTCACAGAAGGCCTATTCCAATTTCTACAGCTGACAGACACTTTAAGGCCCTCATGTACAAAGATTCCATTTAAGGAATCTTAAATTGCGACAAATAACAATTTTGCGATTCCTTAAATGGAATGTACAAAATGGGTTTGTTAAAAGTGGTCCCAATTTGTGCACCGATATCTAACAAACCCATTAGTATTTTGAGAACCAACCTATGTATTAATAGATAAGTTCTCAGCATACGGATTCCTAGTGGGTTGCGATTTGACCTACCGCATTAATATTCATGAGGTAGGTTGAACCTTGATAGACCCTACTTTTGGCAGCAATGACAGGCATGGTAGACTGCTGCCATTTTGCAGTCAGAAAGGCTCTGGCGGTGGGGGGGGGCGCGGCTTGCCAACACCTAAGATGGCCGCATAGATCTCAGGCTCTGAGCCTCTGAACCACTACTAACCCCCAAAATCCGCTCAAATATCCTTCCAGCCGTACTTAGCAGCTTGGATCGGTAAGCCGCTGCCCTGAGGACTCTTCCGATCCCTTCTCGGCGGTGTTCTGTGCAGCAGATCCTGAGATGCGGCTCCGGACCGAGGCAGCGAAGACGCGCAGGCCGTGAGGACGTCCAGAGCCGATCCACGTCAGTGCCGGTGCAGCTATCGGACCCCTGGTGCGGGGCGGGCCTCGGCGTGTCACTCTTCGGACGGCCGGGGGGCTGTGGAGTTGTTGGCGGTGCCCCTTGGGACGTCTGGGGGACCGCGCGGACGCCTGGGTGCGGCGCTGTACCCGGTGGGCTCCGGTGCGCGCCCATTGAGAGGAACAGCGTGGGCGCCATTGTTTTGTTTCTCCCTCGGCCCCAGGAACTTCGATTGGGGTGCAGCGTCATACCGGGTGGACTCCGGTGCACGCCCGACAATTGGCATAACAGGCACCATTATTCTGTCTTTTCCTCGGCCCCGGGAGAGGAGATCGGTGCGGGGGGGCTCTCCCTCCCTCCCTCCCCCACCCACCCCTTCGATCTACATGTTATGGTCGACATCGAGGACAGATCCTCGGGGCATTCGAACTGAGATTGATTTCGCCCCATATTTCGAGCCGGAGTGGTGCCCCTCCCCCATCGGACTACTAGATAGATTGGCAGTGTTTCCTCCAAGTTACTGAATCGGCGCAGGGGGGGCATTCTCGTGCTCAGGAAGTATTCACTACTGCGAGCCCCAGATACTTTGAGAACCCAATGAGCTGTGTTTGGGGTGTTTTTACCTTACGTCCAGGTTACGGGCGTGTTCCCCTTGTGAGGCCTGTGCAGTGACGCAGTTCCAATTTCTCTCTCCATTAACGGAGCAGTTGGATCCGGAGTGGGGACAGAGTCGGTCTTGGATCTGATCTACGTGGGGCGCGGGCCCCCTCTATTCTCCCAGAGCAAGTTGGTGTTTATTTTTGCCCATAATCATCATTGGTGACACCGGCACTATGGCCACCAATAAGGGAACTAGGCAATCTGGCCTGGCTAAGTTATCCAAGTTCGCACTTTCTAAAGCTGAAGCTGCTGAGGATGAACATATGGTTCTGTCGGGAACAAACAATTACTTTGCTGGATAAGGATAATTATATTTGAACTATCGATTTTTCAAACAGAAACCAACAATTTTCATATATATATTGGATTTCATAATGCATATAAAGGAACACACCACAAAAAGTTAATCACATTCAAAGTTATTTACTAATTCAAAGATAGGGAAAGGCTGTCAATAGGACTTTACAAATACAGCGATATAACGGAGTGACTGCAAGGTGCAGGGTCAGTGAATGGTGGTGATGGGTGGAATCAGAATCATGTTAGATAATCAACATGGGTGACATATAACACAATGGGAAACACAAACATTTTTCATTTTTCACTGTCCATTTTCAATGCATGAACTCATAACAAAAGTATTATTTCAAGTTTCGGTCAAGGAGACTGCATGGACTAATACAGATATAACGTCGACGTTTCGACCCTAGACGGAAGCGTCGCTTGAGAACGTCATGAGCGGGTCTTCCTCAGGACTCATGCATGAACTCATAACAAAAGTATTATTTCAAGTTTCGGTCAAGGAGACTGCATGGACTAATACAGATATAACGTCGACGTTTCGACCCTAGACAGAAGCGTCGCTTGAGAACGTCATGAGCGGTCTTCCTCAGGACAAGAGGACGGGGAAAAGAAGCCGCAAGGGAGGATCTCACGGGATGATTCAATGGATCCAGGGTATTCCAATTAGGTAAGAAGAGACCAACACTGGAAGGTTGTGGTCTGCCAAGACAGTCGAAAAGAAAGCAAAGTCCCCCGGTAGCTCCCGTCTGCACCCGTGTGCAGCTGCAGACGGGTGCAGACGGGAGTAGTCACATCCCCGATAATTTACACGATCGCACAAGGGCGACGTGTTTGGAAGTAATTGTCCATCTTGACTCCGACCGGCTGGCGGAGCTACCGTGGGACTTTGCTTTCTTTACGACTGTCTTGGCAGACCACAACCTCCAGGTGTTGGTCTCTTCTTACCTAATTGGAATACCCTGGATCCATTGAGTCATCCCGTGAGATCCTCCCTTGCGGCTTCTTTTCCCCGTCCTCTTGTCCTGAGGAAGACCCGCTCATAACGTTCTTAAGCGACGCTTCCGTCTAGGGTCGAAACGTCGACGTTATATCTGTATTAGTCCATGCAGTCTTCTTGACCGAAACTTGAAATAATACTTTTGTTATGAGTTCATGCATTGAAAATGGACAGTGAAAAATGAAAAATGTTTGTGTTTCCCATTGTGTTATATGTCACTCATGTTGATTATCTAACACGATTCTGATTCCACCCATCACCACCATTCACTGACCCTGCACCTTGCAGTCACTCCATTATATAACTGTATTTGTAAAGTCCTATTGAGAGCCTTTCCCTATCTTTGAATTAGTAAATAACTTTGAATGTGATTAACTTTTTGTGGTGTGTTCCTTTATATGCATTATGAAATCCAATATATAAATGAAAATTGTTGGTTTCTGTTTGAAAAATCGATAGTTCAAATATAATTATCCTTATCCAGCAAAGTAATTGTTTGTTCCCAACAGAACCAATTGTTTCTTATAGCACAAATACCCAGGTTCTGAGGGACACAGGGTCACCCCATTATAACTAATGGGCTGAGGATGAACAGGCAGAGAACGAGGCAAAGCCACAGACGCCAGCCGAGGACCCATCCCTCGTAGACGTAATGGAGGCTAGCCAGGGAGTTCGCACAGCGTTGGAGGCTAAAATAGACACAGCCATGACGGAGATTACTTTCATCTGCGCCGACCTTCGTAAAATGGGGGATAGAGTCAAGGAAACTGAGGATTCTGTCAACACTCTGCAGACTTCAACAAAGTCCCTTGAAATTACAGTCAAACGCCTGCAAGCCCAAGCGTCATACTTTGAGGCGAAGCTGGAGGATTATGAGGGGCGCGCTCGGAGAAACAACGTCCGTAGTTTATGGGTTCATGAAAAGTCAGAGGGACAGACCGCAGACTTGTTTGTGGAGGAGTTGATACAGAAACACTTACAACCTCGGTCCCTCTCTAAATATTTCTCCGTGGAATGGGCACATCGGGTGCCAGGTGGTCCCCCAAGACCCGGCGCCCCTCCAAGACCTTTACTGGCGCAGATTTTTAATTTCCGCGATCGTGACATAATCCTTCAGACGGCCAGGACCGCCCCGCCACTGAAATTCGACAACGCCACCATTACCTTTTTCCCGGACTTCACCCTCAAAGTGCAGCAAAAGCAGAGATCCTTCCTGGAAGTCAAACGTGCCCTCCGAGATGAGGGCCTTAAGTATGCCATGCTTTTTCCAGCGAAGTTACGAGTCCTGGCAGATGGAAAAACTTGTTTCTTTCACACTCCTGAGGAGACTTGGGATTGGCTTGAGAACTGGCGTGCTTCTAACACCCGTCAACGATCATCCCCGAATCAAGGGCACGGCCTGGATAGTCAACAGGAACAGATGATCCTCGCCGTGAGTCAACTGCATTAGTGACTTGAGCGGTTCGTTGGAACTGTGTTGGTCCCAGGCCGTCATCCGGACACAATGAGTACTGATATGCCTGTCTGGGAGTGGGTGTGCTACTGTTCTTTTGTTTACACTTGCTCCAGGGACTTAAATCCAATTGGACTGATGTCGACCTGTCATTTTGTTTTGTTGATTTATATAAGATCGGGGGTGGGAATATTTTTACTTGCATATATTGCAGGGCCTCAGGTTTTGATAATATGTGTTACGGCTGGTTCATTATATTGATCAGGGGGCCTGTTGGGTAGTTACCCGGGTGGCTCGGCAGCGTGACATACCTCCATAGATTAGATAAATGGGGTTTACAGGCGCTCTGCAAATTGGGGGGTGGGCAGTTTTGAGTCCACGTTGCAGGGAGGCAGGGTGGGGGGATCCAGGGTTACGGTTGGGGATTTTTGTAGTTTTTTTGTGGGTTTTTATTATGTTATTTTTTTCTTGGAGCAGTTCATCGAACAATCTTCTTCATAGCATCAGTTGGGTCCTTGATATGAGGTATTTGC
Organism: Calotriton arnoldi; assembly: GCA_963921515.1. Classification (NCBI taxonomy): domain Eukaryota; kingdom Metazoa; phylum Chordata; class Amphibia; order Caudata; family Salamandridae; genus Calotriton; species Calotriton arnoldi. The sequence continues at coordinate 507,315 of CAWUFW010004688.1, forward strand.
GATTTTCAATGTTCACTTGTGATTGCTTTTCATTGTGGTGTCCATTGTGCAGGGGCAGAGTGTATGATTGTGTTCTTTCGTTCGCTGGGGGTGGGGGGCCTCAATATCATAGATTTTAATGAGTCAAAACTGTAATTCTGTTCCATCCAGGGGCCGCCTCAAATTACTCTCGTGGAATGTAAACGGGTTGGGAGATCGCATCAAGAGGGGCATAGTGTTGCAATACTTAAAACGACAGTCCCCCGACTTGATCTTGCTCCAGGAGACGCATGTTCAGGGCAACTCCTACTGCGCACTTAATAGATGGGACTATAAATTGATTGCGCATGCGGGTTACACTCGTGGGTCCAGAGGGGTGGGCATACTGGTACATACCTCCCTCCCACTTCAGGTGTCTAAAATCACTTCCGACCCCCTGGGTAGGTTCGTAACAGTCTCCGGGCAGTGGGAAGGGAGGTTCTTAAATGTAACTTCTGTCTATGTCCCCCCCCAAGCTCCATTCTTCCACTCTGACCGACCTTGGCTCACACTTGCTCAGTTTACCGGAGGGTGACATGCTGGTGGGGGGTGATTGTAACGCTGCCCTTAGTGGTGACCTTGATCGTTTGCCGCCCAAGCGGGGAGAATCACCTGGATAGCTTTTGATGGAAGTTTTAGATGCCTTAGGTTTGATTGATATATGGCGTGTATGTAATCCTACGTCTAGACAATACACTTTTCACTCGGGGGTACCCGGGAGTATGTCTCGTATCGATTATTTCTTTTGCAAGGCAACCCAGCTTCCACAATTTGGTGAGATTGCTTTTCTTCCCAGGGGTATTTCCGACCACTCTCCTATTGTCACCCATTATGGTGGTACTTCCCCCCCCCAATAGCTGCAAATGCAAAATGGCGCTCCCTCCTTGGTATCTTCGTGTACCAGCGGTGCACGCCAAATTGCTGGAAGCAACCCAAAATTACTTTATTGAAAATGATGGTTCTGTGGCCTCTGACATAATACTGTGGGAGGCATATAAGACTGTTATCCGCGGTAGTGGGGTGGCAGCTGTGGCAGGGCATAAGAAGGAGAAGTGTAAACAGCTACAGGATATAGAAAGGGAAGTGGCAACTTTGGAAGCCGATATGGTCGCATCTGCATCCTCGGATAAATTAGCCATAAAGCAGAAAGAATATCGAGATATAGCGGAAGATGCCGCCAAGACTCATTATCGAGCCACCCAGCACCGTATTTACGATATTGGCGATAAAGCGAGTAAGTTGTTGGCATGGCTGACTAAGAGGGAGTTGGCCAATAGATGGGTGGCGGAGATTTTAGACCTGCATGGTGTTCGCTACCATGATAAACTCTGAATTGCAGAAGCATTTGCCAGTCATTTCAAAATCATATATACTCCCTCGTCCACATCCACCCAAACCACAGCAGCTGAATTGCTCTCCACGTTGCCTTTACCACAATTGGATCCGCAAGTGGCGTCAGATCTTGACGCTGATCTGACCTCGGAAGAGGTTTCTAAAGCCATTGGTGCATTACAATCCGGGAAGGCCATGGGTCCGAGTGTCCTCCCAATTGAACTTTACAAAATTACCGCCCCTGTTATTGCCCCCTTTTTAGTACGCATGTATGATGAAGGCGTATCCCGGGGTACTCTGCCTGCTACACAGAGATTAGCCAATATTGTAGTCATCCATAAAAAGGGCAAACCCCGGATCGCTGCTCCTCGTATAGACCAATCTCCCTCTTAGACCCAGAGGTCAAGATATTGGCCAAAATTTTGGCCCTTCGTCTCTCCCCATGTCTTTACAAGTTGATCCATCTGGATCAATCTGGCTTCATGCCAGCCAGAAATACTGTGCTTAATCTTCGTCGCTTGTTCGGGGTGTTGGGCCGGGCCCCCACTATTCAAGAGGACTCGGTGATCATGTCCTTAGACGCTAAGATGGCCTTCGATATGATTGAATGGCCTTTCTTGTTCGCTGTGTTGGAGAGATATGGATTTGATGCTCGGTTTATATCCTGGGTACGCTTGCTTTACTCCCGCCCTTTGGCCCGGGTTACGGTAAACGGAGGCCGGTCCGCAATTTTTGAGCTTGGTAAGGGCACACGACAGGGATGCCCCCTGTCGCCTCTTCTCTTCGCCCTAGCCCTAGAACCTCTGGCCATATGGATTAGAGGTGACCCCTTGATTCGCGGTCTGAATTGGTCATTAGATTGTACAGACAGAATTTCCCTTTATGCCGACGATATTTTACTCTATTTGGCCCGACCCCGGTTTTCAATTCATAGAGTGCTTCATATGTTTGCTCTCTTCCAAAAATATTCCGGCTACACGATCAACTGGGATGAATCTCTGGTTTATGTCTTGAGCGGTGAGCAACCGATCCCCCCTTTAGGATGTCAGGCCCAGATAGTCACTGATGGTTTTCGGTATTTGGGTATATATATTACCGGAGATGAAGGGGCTTTCCACCGACAAAACCTAGTCCCTCCGCTCCATCGGTTCTGTGCCGATGTGCAACATTGGAAATCTTTACCCCTCACACTCTTGGGTAGAGCTGCCCTTTATAAAATGATGGCACTTCCCCGCTTTCTCTATGTTTTGCAAAATACGCCCTTTTTGGTTTCATCTCAGTATTTTCTTTCTATTGATTCCAAGGTACGCTCCCTATTATGGAATAATGGTACACCCAGAATCGCCCTCGCCAAGCTTACTAAAAGCTGGTATGATGGGGGAATAGCCTTGCCTGCCATTAAATATTATTATTGGTCCTCCCGGACCCCGACCACAGTTCAGCGATTCCATCGCTGACTTCGTCAGCAAACACGCCATCGCCTCCACGGACTACATCCTCCTCGGGGACTTGAACTTCCACCTCGAGAACAACAAGGACACCAACTCCACCACCCTGATCGACAACCTCGCCACCCTCGGACTCAGACAGCTCGTGACTACACCCACCCACGCCGCCGGCCACACGCTCGACTCCATCTTTTCCGCAAGCCCACACGTCTCCTTCAACCACACCTCCGAACCCCACTGGACTGACCACCACTGCATCCACTTCACCTACAGGAAGCCCACCACGCACCACCGCACCGAACAAATGCCTCGCCGCTGCTGGAGCAGAGTCACGGAAGACCAGCTAACCACAACCCTCGCCCTGAGCCCACCCGCCGAACCCTCCGACCCCGACACCGCCGCCCGCAACCTCAGACAGTGGATCGATGACTGCGCCAACACCCTCGCCCCGCTCAAGAATCCGCCCAACAGCCACACCAGCAAGAAAGCCACCTGGTTCACCGAAGACCTCCAGGCCTCCAAACAAACATGCCGAAAACTGGAGAAGATCTGGCTCCACGAACGGACAGCGGACAGCTACGCCGCCCACAAGAGCGCCACCCGCAGTCACCATCACCTCATCAGATCCGCCAAAAGGGCCTCACTCAAAGACCGCCTAGACAACAACGCACACAACAGCAAAGAGCTCTTCAACATCGTGAAGGAACTCTCCAACCCCAGCTCCAACACCAACGACATCCAGCCTTCTTCCACCGCAAAATCGCCGACATCCACGACAGCTTCAACACCACGACCGCCCCGGCAACCACCTAGACCACTGCCCCCACAACCACCAACCGCCTGCTCTCCTGGACCAACATCAACGACGAGGACACCAGCGAGATCATGAACACCATCCACTCCGGTTCACCGCTAGACCCGTGCCCTCACCACATCTTCAACAAAGCCAGTACAGCCATCGCGCCCCATCTCCGGAAAATAATCAACATCTCCTTCGAGACAGCAACCTTCCCGGAAAGCTGGAAGCACGCCGAGATCACCGCCTTACTCAAGAAACCCAAGGCAGACCCCAAGGACCTCAAGAACTTCCGACCCATCTCTCTGCTCCCGTTCCTCGCGAAGGTCATCGAGAAAATCGTCAACAAACAACTGACCCGCTACCTCGAGGAGAACAACATCCTGGACCCTTCCCAGTCCGGCTTCCGCAGCAACCACAGCACCGAAACCGCCCTCATCGCCGCCACCGATGACATCAGGACCCTGCTAGACAACGGAGAAACAGCAGCCCTCATCCTCCTGGACCTATCAGCCGCCTTCGACACGGTCTGCCACCACACACTACGAACACGCCTTCACGACGCCGGGATCCAAGAGAAGGCCCTGGACTGGACCACATCCTTCCTTTCCGGCCAGAACACAAAGCGTCCGCCTCGCCCCCTTCCGATCCAAGGCCACCAAGATCATCTGCGGCGTACCCCAAGGCTCCTCCCTCAGCCCAACGCTGTTCAACATCTACATGGCACCCCTCGCCCACGTCGCCCGACAGCACAACCTCAACATCATCTCCTACGCCGACGACACCCAGCTGATCCTCTCCCTCACCAAAGACCCTCACACCGCCAAAGCCCACCTCCACGAAGGAATGAAGGCCGTCGCCGAATGGATGAGGACCAGCCGCCTGAAGCTGAACTCGGACAAGACGGAGGTCCTCATCCTTGGTTCCAACCCTTCAGCCTGGGACGACTCCTGGTGGCCGACATCACTGGGAACAGCCCCGCCACCCACCGACCACGTACGCAACCTAGGGGTCATCCTCGACCCCACCCTCTCCATGACTAAGCAGGTCAACGCCGTTTCCTCATCCTGCTTCAACATCCTCCGAATGCTCCACAGGATCTTCAAGTGGATCCCCACCGAAACAAGAAAAACAGTCACCCAGGCCCTCGTCACCAGCAGGCTGGACTACGGAAACGCCCTCTACGCAGGAACGACGGCTAAGCACCTGAGACGACTGCAACGCATCCAGAACGCCTCTGCACGTCTTATCCTCGACATCCCCGACGCAGCCACATCACACCCCACCTGAGAGACCTGCACTGGCTCCCTGTCAACAAGAGGATAACCTTCAAGCTCCTCACCCACGCACACAAAGCACTCCACAACTCCGGACCAGCCTACCTCAACAGACGACTCAGCTTCTACACCCCCACCCGCCAGCTCCGCTCGACCAGCCTCGCCCTCGCCACAGTCCCCGCATCCGGAAACGACCGCCGGCGGCAGATCCTTCTCCCACCTCGCCGCCAAGACCTGGAACACCCTCCCCACCAACCTCCGACAGACCCAAGACCTACTGGCCTTCAGAAGACTCCTCAAGACCTGGCTCTTCGATCAGTAGCAGCACCACCCCCCTCTTCCCCCAGCGCCTTGAGACCCTCGCGGGTATGTAGTGCGCTTTATAAGTGACATGATTGATTGATTGATTGGTCCTCGCAACTCGTGGTACTCAACCACTGGATGCACCGTCCCACCACAGACCCCGCGTATACAATGGACAGGTATAATATGTCTTCGGGTAATTACCTCAGGGCTCTGTACGGCGGGAAAAAATATACACCTAAATACACTCCGACCTCCACTACGGTTTCTTTATGATACACGGCAACGGCTCCGTTGGGTTGGAAGGGTAAGATTACTAAGGCCACCCCACTGCTTGAGTCCAGTCAGCTAGGCATGCTCTCACAGTACCCAGGGTTTGACAAATGGGATTTAATTGGCCTTTCGACAGTGGGTGACCTTTGGACTGGGGGAGGTGTTGTCCCGTTTGGTGACCTACAACAGCAATACCATCTTCAGGCGGGAGAAACTTTCCGGTACCTTCAGGTACGTAGTGTATTGCAAAAAGCACTGTCTGGAGGCTCTGACCTGCCTGCTTCCTCCCCGTTGGAGGATAGATTATTGGATGATTACCTGCCAGAACGAGCGATTTCCCTGACGTACCGTAAGATTCTTAATAATATGCCTGAATCCCTGGGTAAATTACGGGCAAAATGGAATGACGAGGTGGGAGAGCTTGATGACGAAGAGTGGAGGGAGGCCTTGGCATCACCTCGGGAAGTGGCGATCCGTTCTCGTTTTAAATTGATACAGCTTAAACTACTTCATAGAGCGTACTACACCAGTTCGGCTCTTGTCAAGATGGGTCTTTTATCCTCTCCGGGTTGTCCCTGGGGCTGTGGGCAGCCGGGAACTTTCTTACACCAATGGTGGGAATGCCCCGACCTTCAGATATACTGGGGGAGAGTGGTTCCAGCCATGTCCCAAATATGTCATAAAACAATTGTTGTATCCCCTCGTCTCTGTCTTTTAAATATTTGGGAAGCTACTGACCTAACAGGTTAGAACGTCTCTGGGTCACGCTGGGTTGTATTATCGCTAAACGCAATATTGCTAGAACCTGGAAGGGTGGGGTTGCACTCAGACACGATGACTGGGAATCGGACATGGACTGGTGTATGCAAGCAGAGAGGGTGGTATATGAGAGCAGAGGTTGCCCGGGTAAATGGACCAAGGTATGGGGCCCCTGGAACGAAAGTAGAGGTTTTATCTGCACCCCATTTAATGATGCGTCTTTTGATACTGTTGACTATAAAACACTATAAACTGGTTGTCGCAAGGATTGAGGATATAATTGCTTTATCTTTTGACCCAATGTATTCTTTTGTTTCACTTATACTTCCTGTTGTCCTCAGGAATTGTATTTTGTTTTGAAACTGCACCAGTTTTGTTTATATTTGATTTATGTTTATTCTTATTAAACAGAGTTATAAAAAAAAAAAAAGAAAGGCTCTGATTTTATTAATCTGAGTTTTACCGACCGTAAAATGGCATGATACATGAGGACCTAAGTGTTTTAACAAAAGATGTTTGTTTTTGCTCAACAATAAAAACAACACAGCTATATATTCAGCTAAGAAAGACAAAACACTGGCTTGCCTTTTAAACTAAACTTGATATACCGTTTACTGAGCAAACCTTTTTTTCACAGTATTTTTGTATTGATATTTCCCAAATATATAACAATTGCCACAAGGTATACCATCAAGAATGTTCAGCAAAAAGAACATGATAAATAGATGCAACTTCTCGGTGTAGGAAAGTAGCTCTTTTTGACATTGTCGCCTCCACTTTTTGCCCACTGGCTTTTGATTGGAAGTGCACTGGGTTCCTGCTAACCAGGCCCCAGTGCCAGTGCTCTTCCCCTAAAACAAGACTAATGTTGAATGTAACCCAATTGGCAAAGACTTTAGAATCCCTGTAAGTCCCTGGTAAATAATACCCCTGGTACCCAGGGCATGGGGTACTAAAGAGGGTCCATAAGGGTTGTAGCATGTATTATGCCACCCAAAGGGACCCACAAACTGTATGCAGACTCCCATTGCAGGATGTGTGAAATAGTGCAAACCATTCTGAAAATATGACATTGCACACACACTGTGTGCAATGCCCACACACACTGCAGGTATTATATGTAAGTCACCCCTACAGCAGGCCTTTAGGAGCCCTAAGGCAGGGTGCATTATATCACATGTGAGGGCACATCTGCGTGAGCAGATATGCCCCGGTGATGTCTAGCTCCATTGCTAGGCATTGCAAGTGATCAGAAAGCCATTTTAAAGTTATGTACAGGGCACTGGTTATTATGAGTTAACCAGCTACATAATGGCTTCACTGAAAAGAATGGTGTTTGGTATCAAACACCTCGTCTTAATAAATCCATACTTTTGCCAGTATCGAATTTATGAAGATGTGCACCCAGACGGCACCTTAGAGGTTCCCCCTGTAGCCCTTCTAGTCACTTAGTGTGTTGGCTGACTGGAATCTGCCAGTCTACCATCACAGGCGAGTTTTTGACGCCTTGCAAGGGAGAGCCCATGTGCTCTCAGAGGTCAGGAACAATGCCTGCTTGGCAGAAGGTGTTCTAATCTCCTCCAGCAAGATGGCTAGTGAATTAGCATCTCAAGGCCAGAGGCTTCAAAGCCTCTGCCGCCTTTGATATGAAACCCTGGCTTCCCCCCAGACCTGGGGAAATTCACCCCCTGCCCTGGAGCCCAATTGGCACCAGAACAGGCAGGAAATTAGATATCCATCTAACTCACTCACATGCTAGTCACACCCCTAAGGTAGGCTACCTGAAGCAAACAGCCAAAGAAGGGTTTCAGCGTCTTGTTTTTTGGTGAAATAGGATCTTCTGGGTCAGGATTATGCTCACACCCCACAGGAGGAGGTCATTTAGGGGGTGTAGTCACCCTAGTGGTAGGTATCCCATTGCCTACTACCATATACTCCACTAAATGCCCCTAAATTGAGTATGGGTCCCCAGACACTAGGTCCTCAGATTAGACTTCCTGGGAACTTAAGAGGACAAAAAAGAGACGACACTGCAAGAACTAAGGACTTGAACCGAAGCTGTCGCCAAACCCTGCCTGGCTGCTTGCTCCTCGACAATTGCAAAGGCCCGACTCGTCCTGCGGCTGTGCATCGTCTCCAACACTTGGAGGACTGCTCAGCACTTCGACAACCAGCAAACATCTCCCTTGGGATGGAGGAGGCATCCCCCTGCATCTGCAGGCACCGACCACATCAGTCCGGTTCACCATGTTGCTGGCTATCGTGCCCACCGAGAGAGCATCACATCAGGAGAAGGTATTCGTGGCTCTAGGAGGTCAGCCTGTCTCTCTACTGAGTTTGGAGATGCTAGACCCTCGAGAAGCTCCCCTGCGCCAATACCCGAGTACTGGGCCCTGTAAACCAATATGGGTCAACTGGACTTTTTAATGGTGTGCCTTTACACTGGCATTACTTCATAAAAAGTCGGCTTCGTACACTCTGTACATTAGTGTCAACAATAAAGATAATACTGAGGTGTTGTATGTCTTAAACACTGATAACCAAACAAATCAAAGTTAGACAATCCATGTGGGATGAAAGAGATAGGAGGGGGGAGGATGACAACCATGCGCTGGAGGACAGTGTTATGATGGGGGTCCGGCTGCTGCTGGAGGAATGGAAGGGGTAGTGCTGTGACTGATCGCCAATGTGTGTCAAAAGTGTGACGAGGCATATCTAGGTGGTGAGTATGGTAGGGGAAGGGTCATCTGTCCATGCGCGATCTCTCATCTGTTTTAGCCTCTAAGGTGTTCAGCTACCCTTCCCATCACAGAGGGCTTGGGGTCTGTGCAGTAGTGTGGGTGCATTGTGTGGGCCATAATTTCTGCATATGCTCCTTTCTTTAAGTCGTGAAGTCAGTGCCCCGGCTTTGGGGGGGGGAAGTGGGGGTGATGAGCAAGGGGCAGAGGTGGCGAAGAGGACTTCCAGGTCATAGAGATTCCCCGTTTGGCAAGTGCTAGGGTGAGGTCGATAAAGCTGTGCATATTTTGGGTAAGTTTTGAGCGCTTGGTTAGCCCTAATAAGCAATGTGGTGCCACCCGAGGCAACTGCGTCCCATTATGTTAGATATATGGCCATGATGGTCCACCAGTAGTATGAGATTATCGGGCAGTGCCACACAATATGAATGAAGTCTGCATTGACCTTGGGGCACCAAACATACAAGCTATCCATTGGGGTGTCAGATAGGTTTGGTGTAGATAGTTAAATTGTAAATATTTGAGGCATGCACTGAATGGAGATGATTTTTAACTTTAAGTAAGCATTGTGCCCAGTGGGTGTCAGTGAGTTCCTGGCCAACATCCACCACCCATTGTGCCCCTAAGGCCAGAAGTAGTGGATATGTCTTGTTTCGTAGTGCAGTATAGAGGCACGTCACTGCGTGTCTGGCACATTCGTGTGTGAGAAGTGTTTGTAATGGTTGGAATATTATATGTTCTATTCCAAAGCGTGTGTAAAAGGTGTGCCATTGCTGCGTAGAGGAGAAAATTCCTAGTATGCAGTCATTGGTTTCAACTAAATCGTCAAACAGCCTTAAAAGACCATCCGCAAATAGGAACCCCCCTACGTGAGAAGGCAAACTTCTGTCCATGGTTGAGTGTTAAATCAAAGTTTGAGAATTCTACAGCTCAGCATCACCCATAGTGGAAGGACAGGGGCGTACAGCTCTGGCCCCTTCTTAGTGTAGATGCCCCTTGTCCAGCTGTGTCTAGCTACCCTCATTAGTGCATTGCCCTCGACTGCTGGGGTAGTCGGATTCGATCCTAGGAGCCCTTCCAGAATACTGTTAGGGCGTGTGCACGGAAGCCAATTGTTGAGGATCACCAGAGTCATGATGAAAGCCCTGCAAAAAATGACCATCTACACATCATCACTGAGGTTAAAACGCACCTGGAGAGTTGAAGACAAAACACAATGAGATTTGTTCCATGGAACCCTGAAAAAGAATTGAGGGATAGCTCAATGAATACTTAGGGTCTGTCATTCTACCTCCAAGAGGAGTTATTTGACTTTTAAAAATTGAAGACCTATTGTGGTTCTTTTATTAGATCCTCATTGTATATGATGATTTTCAAATGACTGTACAAAATTCAAAATGAGGTGAATACATTTTAGAACTTCTTCGGTGAAACAATTGTGACATATTGGCACAGATTGTACACGAGGGTGCTTGTCTGCTCACGCATTGAATGTTTTAGAATGTTTTATGATAGAGGTATGCTATTGTTTATACATGGTATCAGGACGTGTAGCATTAATTATATAAAATAATTGATAGCTGGATAAAAAAATAGGCTGGATACTAAAAGGCACTTCTTATCGGAATATAAAACATTTTTTGATTTATGGTGATTGGGATATATTGTTTTTGATGATATTCGGAAAGGGCCAAGACTGTGGAGCCTGGAACACATTGAGATAGGGAAGCAATGGATGTCAGACATAAATAGGCGATGGACTAAACAATGGGAATGGAAAGGTTTGTGGGCTTGAAGTAGGGTTGAATGAACTGAAAAGAGTATGTATGTGCTTGCTGGCTTAAGAGTAAGCCCATCTAAGCCTTCAATACCTTGAAACAGAGCCAATTGATACCCCAGTGTCTTAAACAAAAGCCAGTTGACACCCCAGTGCCTTAAATTAAAATCCAAGCACTCACTGTCTTAAAGCGGAGCCTGTTGGAGCCCTACTACATCATGTACTGTTAATACCCTCTACTCACATGGGCTTGCGCTCCTGCCGTCTCCTCCTCACATTGGCCATTCTCTCTGCAAGGTATGAAGGCATTTCTTGGGTGGAGCTGGTAACTGTCTGGCAATGCTAGAAATCAGAGACAAGACATACAGAGGTTAGTATTGACACATGGAACCAGGGCACAGCCTGAGTGTCTGGAGAACACATCACTGACAGCAAAGTAGACGCAGCATCAAAGTTAGGCTCGCCACCCCATGTCTCGGCAAGTGGAGAGCCAGACCGCCTGACACTGCCAGCCAGATGCTGACCTCCCGCTCAAGCCTCCTTACTGGTGTGGAAGGAAATGAGAGGGTGGAGGGGAACAGGCAGTGAACACAAGGCCAGGGCCCCTCCAGCTTCCTTGATAAACGCAATGCCCCAGAAATACCAGAACCATCGAGGGAGGAGGGGAACTAACTTTACGTATAAGCAGCTTCCCCGGGGACAAACAAGGACACTCCTACATAAAGGAGGATTTGCCTCTTTGCCAGGCTTTATTGGACTCTTCTAGGATGAAAGCGAGAAAGCAGATGAGTATCTCAAAATGGATGGAACCGCTAGGGAACTTCCTCAAGCTTAAGAGAACAACAGCAGTTGCAGACTTGACACCAAGCATGTAGCCCTGGAAGCACTCAATAGACCCTCACTCTCTTGCTACACATAGAAAGTGCCATAAACAGAGTGCCATTGTCTTTGCAACACTTTGTCTACCAATAAGGAACGGCATATAGCCAATCCATTGTACAAATGTAGCATGTTTTCTATGGAAATAACCAGGCTTATGGTAGCCACCTCACTCCATGTCATCACAGCTCTGTTTCCAGTCCTGAGCTTTAATGTGATACCCAAATGTATTCTGGATGTTGCACGATCCGTTTGCTTCGATTAAGTTAATTAGACTAACACACCTGAGACCAGTGATTTATGGGGTTAAAGTCCAGGTCCGGAAACAATGTGAAAGAGATATTTCTAAGTAGGTTTACTGACTGTAGCCAAGTGTGTAGATCTCGGAATAGGTTCATTTATCCAGGGAGAGGTTCAAATGTTAAACAATTTCAATAACAAGTAATTCAAAGAATAAAACCCAAACGTTATATGTCAAGAGTCTTCCATTGTTGAAATCTTTCAGGACCTTGAATGTCCAGTACTTGATCATGTCTGACTCTTCATTTTGCCTTCGGAACACTAAAGTGTACTGAGGAATGGATGCACCTACTTCAGGTATGCAGTTGTTGGAACTTGTTTAGTTTACTTTCTTTTGCTTTTGACTACTTTCAAATCCCAGTGAGGAGCAATTCTATTGTATTGATACTCTTCATCTAGCCTGACATCTTACTGCCATCCACAAGGTTAGTGCCCTTCACCTTTTAATTAACAAAAATAGGAGAAATCCACTTATAACCCCTAATTCTCATTTCAGAGAACTCTGTTGATTCACCTACGATTCTGATTCATTCAAGAGGAGTGGATGGAATGGGCGAGGCTGGGGGAGTCCGATTAGGGATGGGGGCGCAGGTGGGGGGGGTTTGGGAGGTGATGGCGCGCCCTGCTGTCTTCTGGGGCTTACCACTTTGCTAACATCAGCTGTTGTGACAATTAAGTAGCATGCGACATTGTTACATGGCCCAAATGGAAAGGTTAATGGCTGCAAGTATTCCATCCAATATCTGCCACCTCAGTTAGTTCTTTTTGTGTAAATCATAAACCATAAACTCCAAGTCAGAAAGAGGCCCAAGCTGTAACCTGTCGTTGAAATACAGTGACCAGAACTGACAACAACAAAAGTTCAAAAGAAGAAAACATTTTTGAGTCTTATCATTGTAAGTAGAGATATTTGAAAGGTCATATTACATTATTTAAATTAGTTACTCCGATGAGCGATAAGGGGGTGAGGAGAGTTGAAAATATAAAGGAATGCTTTCTTGAAAGAATATCAATTTCATTTTCTCAGGAGCAAATGAGGAGGACCTCTGGAAAGCGAGTGTCCCTGCTCAATCCTGTATCTCAGTTGGAGGCAACATGGTCTCCTGCTGGCTCTATGAGTTCCAGGAGTAGTCAGGCTGCACTAATTCGTGAGGTGCAGTTGATCAACTTAAAATAAGGGATAATTGTCTTAATCAATTCTGTGTCTCCGGTTTAAGGGAAGAAGGATGTTTTGTTTGCTCATTGGAAGTGACAATTTACCTATTGGATAATTTGGTCAGGGACTGACTTGGTTTCTACATGTCGACTATCACATAAGCTTCAGGGAATCCCTCTCTGTGACTATTTGACAGGAGAATAGTTTGATATCTAATCCTGTTCATTTATTGAACACCCTTGTTTCACAGTAGAACACGGCATTCTACTGGTAAAGATACTAATCTCACCTAAAGACACTCTCTAAAAGACGAATAATGGAGGCACAAGGAGATCTGCCCACACCTCTAAAACATTAGGCAGGTGTGAACTTGATTCTAATAGAAACCCAGTGCCTCATCATTTAGATCACACCTACTGGAGAGAATCAGTAAGAAAATGTGTCTCAACCAACTAGCGATAAACTGGGCATGCTTAGGGCCAACAGATGTGGTAGAGGAAGCTATTAAGGTCCAGACATGAGGCAGACATGAGGCAAGCTCAGGAAACCACAAAGAAAGTGAAACCCAGGCAAAAGGCCCTGGATCTTAGGTGTTTGTAGACAACAGCCTCATACGCCCAGGCAGGTACCTCCTCTAGGTTGGTGTAGCGATCGTAGTCTGTGTAAGTGAAAATCCTGCAGTTCTTCCTCCCACCTGCTTTTTCCAACTTCAAGATTTCCTGGTGGTACTGACGGTCGAGTGGGCTCTGGCACGCACCCTCATGCTGGTAAAGATCAAACTCAAACTGCAACAATGAGAAACAAGGGAAGGTAACCACGGAGCCAAGGGAGTAAGAGAAAAATGACAAAGAGACTGTCCTTAACATCCACAGACTGACCTAAAGAGAAAGACTGGCATCGCAGCAAACAACTGAAGAAAGGAGGATTCTTTCATTGATGAAATGAAAACACACAAAAAAGCACTTGCATTCCAGAGCATAGAGATGGTTGTAGTTGCTTGCTTGGTACTGTGCATTCACAGAAATGGCGTCTCTTCAGAGAGGAAAGAACCTTCCAACCTAGTAAATAACTAACCAGAGAGAGAGAGAGCATTTCATATGCACCCTGGTACTGACCAGAGGGGGAGGGAGAGAAAAAAAGGGAAGAGAGCAAAAAAGAGGCTGCAAAAAGGGGGAAAAGATAGGGGAGGACAAAGAGAGAGAAAAGGAGAAGAGTGAGGGGGCTCAGAAATGAGAAAGAGTAGGAGATGGAGAAGAGAGGAGAAAATATGAGGGAGACAGTGGAATACAGGGAGGAGGGATAGCAAAGACAGGTGCAGGAAGAAAAACACAAAGAGCCTGGAGAAAGAGTGCGCGAGAGGACGGGAATATCCCCGGCATGGTCTACAGACGGGTTCCCCTACCCAGAGTCACCGACACAGAATCTGAGATCCTGGTTTTGGATTTTGGCAGAAGCCTCACGCTAATCTAGCATGTACACAAAAGCCTAGGTTTGTTCCTTTATAAGGTAAGAGGTCCTGGACCTGTCTTTTGACATGGAGGGGCGCACCAAGCATGCCCTCATTTGATTGAGAGTGGACTACTGTCCCCATTATGTGTTTAGCATGCAGAACGGTGGTGGCAACGCGCCATGTTTTGTGAATCAATAGTGGTCACCAGACCCTTTTTCCTGAGCAAACTCAGGTCCTAGGGTAACATCCCAAGTGAATGTATCAAAGTGTATGTAAAAGTCAAAGATTACTTTTTTTCGGTTGTATATGGCAACCATAAAGGTACATTAAAAACAAGTTCAATGTTCAAACAGTCTAAACAAATACATAGTCAAACAGTCTAAACAAATACATAGTTTGGAGCGCTCCATGGCCTCATTAAGAAGAGACCTTACTGAACAGGAAGATCGGAATCGAAGAAGTAATTTGCGCATTTTTGGTTTGCCAGAAGATTGTGAGAAAACTGCTCCTTCAGTGATTGACTTTTTGCTCACTTGGATCCCGAATGTTCTGAATATCTCGTTTCACAAAGATTTCGAGATAGAGCGTGCTCATAGAGTTCCAACTTTTAAACCAAAGATGATGTCTTCTCCAAGACCTTTGATTTTTAAACCGTTACGACATCAACATACTGAACAAATTTTGGCACAAATGCGGAAGATTAAAATGGTACAATGGGAAGGTCATAAAATATCCATTTCACAGGACTTTGCCAGAGACACTGTAATCCATCGTAAGGGTTTCCTGAACTTACGTAAGAGACTCACTGAAATGCATATTCCATTTTCTTTTGCTGGTCCTTCCAGATTCAGGATAACTTTCAAAGGTCGTCCACAGATATTTTATGAACCTTCAGATCTCTCAGTTTTTTGGGATAATCACTCTGAATCGCAGATGGATTCGGATTCTATTTCGGGTGCTTCTCGCTCTTAGTGATGTACTCCTAATGACTCTTCTATGTATAATGCTTTTCATCTATACAGGATGGCTTCTTGTTCCTTGTGCCTTGCCATAATGTGCATAGCTGATATTGCTTTTTTGTGCTCTTCCTTAATGATAACTACGTATTGTAGGACCGTTTGTATTATATTGCCTATTTTTATTAACTGATTTTCCTTTTACAGGACTACACTGTGTTTATATATTAAGAATGTTATGAGTTTACATTCTTTGCAGATTAGATTTAGATTGGTTGTCTTAATACCTTGATGCTAGTTAAGCTATATTGTTAAATTATAGGCTGTCATCGTATCTCTATTTTTCTGTTTTTACCTATTCTTTTTATTTGCCTATGTCACCTCTTTGGCTTACTCCAATTCCCTTTTTCCTTCTTAATTGATTCTTTCCTCTTTTTCAGGCTTTTTTAGACAGCTTTTTCCTTTACTAGACTTCTACCTTATAGCTTTTGTGATATCAGGGCTATAATTAGTTGACATTTATTTTATACTAGTTTGATGATATCTTTTTGATATAGTAACATTTTATATGGCTGGTCTTTTCATTCTTTGTCTCTCTCAATATTCTTATGATGATGTAAGTATCTCACTTTTCATCTATCATACTCTTTTTTTCCTCGACTTCATTGTCTATCCCTTTTACACGTTTTTTCTATTGAGTTCATTTACCTTATCTTCTGTCTAATCTGTTATTTTTATTTTCTATATTTCTATGTTGACGATGTAATATTTAGCGGTATGTATTATCTTTCTGCAACCTTATTTAGTACAGCAAGGTTATTTATGGTACACTGCTTTAGTTTACATTTGTATAATTTTATTTCTTAGGTATCTGTCAATTTTTCTCTTTTTCTTTCATTGTATTTCTAGCCTAAACTACGATTTACAGCCAACGTTGATTATTTTCCCTACTTCATACTTGCTAAAATCATATACATTTCCTCCTCATGTCCATCAACGTAAAATGATTAGTAATCTTTTACATTATATATATTTTAGTAATGTTTTGTTCATAGGATACTTATATTAACTTGTTAAGATTAGTTTATAATATCATAGATTGGGTTGTATTAGCTCGATATTGATACTGCTTTAGGCTACTATTTATTACTCCGCATAATATTATCTATGGTACCTTGCTTGATATTTATATTGTCTACTATTGTTATTTATAATACCTGATTAGATTGATATCTGTTATTATAACTTCTTTTTTCCATTTATAGCATGATATATAGGTTTCACTAATCAAATATGCTATTTTTTCTGGTACTTCCATTATTTATTCTTCTTGATGGATTATAGATGGTATATTATATATTGCAATTATGCATTTGTTTCATCGCTTAATGGAATATTTATGGTTGACCTGTCTGCATTGTGGTTGTTGGCCTTTTGTGTTGCTCCTCCACGTTACTTCCCCCATGCAATTTGTCTATTACAGACATCTCCTGGTGGAGTTACCCTTTTTTGATACTCTATTTTTCTCTGGAGTATTTTTGCTCTTTTGTTCTGTCCTTCTACTCTTTCCTTCTTCCCTTTCTCTCTCTTCTATTCGTGGGACATCTGCTTCAGTGTATTTTGGGATGTATATTGCATTTCTGTTAATTTTTAATTATCTTAGGACTTTTCTCGTACCCCTTTACCAGATGTAAAGCTTAATTTTGTTGTTGTATTCATTTCCATGGGGGGCTTACATATAGTTTCACTTAATGTACGAGGATTGAACCACCCAGTTAAGGGGAACAAAATCTTAGATGACTGCAAAACCCTATCTGGGGATGTGGTCTTACTTCAAGAGACGAAGATAGCATTTAAAGAGGCCCACCTTATGAGGAAGGACTGGGTTATGGAGCGGTTACTCTTATCTCCAAGGGATCTGGTCTATCTATTGTTGCAGCTGAACATGACACAAGTGGTAGATGGCTTCTTACCCGTTTGTCTAATGGATCGGAAGATTTATATGTTATGAATTTATATGCTCCTAATATTGATGACCCTCTTTTTTGGTGTAACGTACACGAGAAACTCTCTGAGATTCCACAGAACTCTAGAACTATCGTTGGTGGGGGTTTTAACCTTCCCCTTGATCCTATCTTGGATAGACACTCTGCATTTAGATTTCGACCCCCTAGATCACAAACACTTACTCAATATGTGCTCTTCTCACCATTTGGTTGACGCATGGAGGATGCATAACCCTACGGGTAGTGATTTCACATTTTTCTCATCGCCGCATTCAAGCTTTTCTCGTATTGACTATCTTTTGGTTGATGCCTCACTTTTGAAACATACTATAAATGTTACTATTCATCCAATAGTTGTTTCTGATCATGCGGCGGTGTCTTTAACTGTTCTTAAGCTCACTGATACAAGGGGTCCTCATAGTTGGCGTCTAAATACGGAACTTTTGGAAGATGAGAATGATGTGAAGGATCTCTGTGGGGACATTGATAATTTCATTAAAGATAACGATTCTTCAGTAGACTCCCCAGTGGTGTTGTGGGATGCAATAAAAAATGCACTATAAGGGATCATATGATTAAAAAAATGGCCAAAATAAATGGTGAGATTAGACGATCTCTTCAATCCATAGGAGATGAGATTAAACGTAAAGAAGAATTATTCAGACTCTCAAATGATAAATCACTATTACAGGATATCAAACATTTGAAATATTCTTTTAATTCCATAGTTACTAAAAGAGCATATATCAGTGTACATGCCCAAAAATCTCGCCATTTATTGTTACGAAATAGAGTCGGTAAGCTCTTGGCTACTACCTTAAAATATCAAACTACAAATGATAACACGGCTCGTATTTCTCATATTAATGATAAAAATGGGTCAAGGAAATTCCATACCCAAGAAATTCTTGAGGTCTTTTGCGATTTTTATGAAATATTATACACTCCTAAAAACCAAGCTACCAAGGTTACCTGTCAAAAACTTCTTCAATCAATTTCTACTAATACTATTTCCTATGGTGATATGATTGAGTTGGGGAAACCAATTGATACTGAGGAAATCATTCGGGCTATTAAGGATACGCGTTCTGGTAAAGCTCCGGTTCCGGATGGCTTTCCTATTGCTTTCTATAAAACGTTTACTCCCTCAATTATTGAATATCTTAAGAGGGATTTTGATGAGTATGTTATTTCTGGCAAGGTTTCTGGTTCGGCTGCTGAAGCTACTATTGTAGTTATACCAAAAGATGGTAAAGATCATGCTGATCCTTAAAATGATCGCCCAATTTCATTATTAAATATGGAAGCTAAAATCTTTGCGAAGATCTTGGCCAAGCGCTTGGAGGGACACATTCCTAATCTCATTCATGCTTCTCAGACAGGCTTTGTTAAGGGGAGACTTGCTAGAGATAATATTCGGACGTTCTGCCATATAGTGGAGAAGGCAAGACTCTCAATATTGCCCTTGGCGGCGATAGCTCTTGACGCCGAGAAGGCCTTTGATAAAGTCTCTTGGCCTTTTCTACAAGCAGTATTAGAATCTCATAACCTTGGTGACTCCTTTATTAATATGGTCATGTCTCTTTATGCGCAACCAAAAGCGAATATTCGAATTAATGGGACTACATCCTCCTTTTTTAATCTTCGGCAGGGCACTAGACAAGGGTACCCTCTTTCTCCCCTTCTTTTCCTCCTTGCTATAGATCCGCTTCTTCGTCTACTTAATTTAGACCAAAACATTAAGGGTTTTCAATTTGGTTCATACACGCTTAAAACGGCGGCATATGCGGATGACGTCCTTATTTTTTCAGAGGATATTGCAACAGCAATTCCCGCGATCACAAACATCATAAGTGATTTTTCGGCTGCCTCTGGTTATACTCTTAATAAAGATAAGACGGAAATGTTCCCTTTGAATGTATTGTGTTTTCCGGCTCACATGGGTGATTCTGGTTTTAAATGGCAATCCACTCGTATTAAATATCTTGGAATCTGGTTTTGTAAGAACTTATCGGACACTATCTCCTTTAATGAATCTCAAATCTTGTCCAAGGTTAAAGATCTTTTGTCCTCCTGGTCGCCTAAATACATTTCTTGGTGGGGAAGATTACAGACGCTCAAAATGAAGATTACACCGATTATTAATTTTTTATCTTCCATGTTACCCATAAGGCTTTCTTCGGCCTTTTTTCATGAGCTTGACTCAATCTCTTCAAAAAAAATTATGGAGTGATAAAAGAGCTAGATTTGCTTTCAAATTTCTTAGAAAGCCTTCTGAGTTGGGGGGTTGTAGTCTTCCAGATTGGAACTTATATCAAATTTCCTTTCTTGCAGCTCAAGGAGCCCTTTGGTTCCTACCGGATTTGCATCTAGTTCCTCCATGGATTTATATTGAAAGGGAACTTTGTACTCCTTTTTCCACACCTTCTCTCCTCACAGCTTCTTCCCTTAATTTTGACCATTCTCAATGTATTATATTAGACACAATTAACGCATTAAATTTGTGGATAAGAAATTATCTAAACCTATACATAAATCAAGATGGTCTTCTTTATGGCATAATCCTAAACTTTCTACTGACATTGATCCTAGCGTAGCTTCTTTGTGGGCTGCCAAAGGTATTATACTGGTAAAAGACTTATACGATTCCAATCATGACCCTCTTCCCTTTTCTTTCTTAGCTGAGAGATTTCATCTGGGTAAGTTAGACTTTTATTCTTTCTTAAAGTTAAAGGTTAGGATTGCTAAAGTATCTTTGTCAACGGACTCAACTATTGTTTCACTTCTGTCTATGTGGTTACGTTCCGGTCATACTGCATCTAAAATCTATAAATTTTTATCTGCGCCAACTCCTTCACAATCTACGATTACGTATGATAAATGGGCTCATCATTTCGACGATGATATTTTTAAACACATTTCTCAAGATACGTGGTATCTGATTGGGAAACTATCCTTACGGAATAAAATTGCCTCCTCACTTATCCAATCTAAATTTTTCTCACTAAATCTTCTCCATTGAACCCAGTTCATTTATATAAATTGAAACTTCGGGATAGTGATTTATGTTGGAATTGTAATCTTGTTCCAGGTACCCATGCACATATGTTCTTTGAATGTGCATTATTAAATTAGTTTTAGAGCACGATACAGAACCACCCAACAGTGATTTTTAATACACACATAGACTTTTCTTTACCTCTAATTTTACTAGGTCCTTGGGCTGCAGTCACTCCTTTACCCCTTGATGGTTCGGATTTGGAACTATTGGACTTATTGTTGTCCAAAGCTGTGAAAATTATTTTAACTGAATGGAAATCTTTCCATTTCTTATCTTATCATACTTGGTGGGCTTGGGTATCATATTTACGTGGAGCACATACTATTGTTGAGAAGAAGCATTGCTCGCCTTTTATATCTAGTAAGGTTTGGCGGTCTTTGGACAACTATATGGAGTTGTCAGCTCAAGGCTTGAGAGCTCAATTTCCCTTTGATACCCCCTCTTAGGTTATTGTTTATCATTGGATGCAGATGTCCCCGTTCTTTTCTTTCCTTTTCTTTGCTTCATTTCTTTGTGTCCTCTCCTTTCCCCTCCTATCTTTCTTTCTTAAATCTTTTCTCTTTTCCTCTTTTTCTTTTCCTTAGGTATATTGTCTTAAGTACGGAACAATATATCTAGTATTGGTCTTCTCTTTTTTTATTGATTCCGATATATACAACTTTTTGGTCTGTCTTATCCTTTTATATTTTATGAATTTTATAACACTTAACATACAATTGAATATATAATTAATTATCTTTTTGAAATAATAGAATATTTTTATCCCTTTTTATCCCAGAGCAATGTAGTTTCTTCTATAATATTTTTCTAATGCCATGAACTATCTGATTGACTATGGTCAGATTTAATTTTATACTAGTGATTGTTATTGCATTATTATTGTATTTTTCTTTTTAAAAATATAATAAAGATATTTGAACACAAAAAACAAGTTCAATGACAAACCTATCAAAAAATACTTATACAAGAGCAAGTAGTAAGTGAATAAAATCAAATGCATCAATTAATAACTCATTGATCATTCTAGCAAACACTTCATTATCAACAATTGGGTGAGAAAACCTGGTTCATCAATTAGTAGCATCACAGTCAAAGTGCATATATAAAAAAAAAACAGATAGCACATGAATAGAATTACAAGCATTAGTTGATACCTCATAAAGCAATTTAGATACGCTTTGATGAAGAATTAACTCAATGTTTTACTTAGATTAAGGCACCTTGTAGAAATGTTGCCACAGCCCAGCAGATCTGTATTAATGGTAAGATTTATACGTAAACCAGAGCTTATTTACACTGCCCAAGGTTAGCATGTTTCAAAATAGGCAATAGGAAGCAGTGTCTAAAAAGTACATACATTTACAAAAAAAAAAAAAAAAAAAGCAGTGCTGATTGAGTTGATTGATGATCACAAGGAAAAAGTGGTAAAATCACATGATGTAAAACAGGAATGGGAAAAGCCACCATATTAAATCTCAAACGTGTTGATAGATACCTAAGCTAACTAAGATACCCGAGTGCTAAAATGAATCCAGACAAGATATGAGTCTGTCAGTGGGCTGGTAGTATGCGGAGTGTAATTGCTCACACAAACTTTCCTAATTTCTTCATGCATTCTCAGAGAGCAGAGCACATGTAAAACTTTGTCTTTAAAATCATGCTTAAAAGACTGGTGCCAGCAGGCAGAGAAGGTTATCTACCAAAGCAAGGGGTGCCCCCAAAAATGGGAAAAGATTTGGGTCCATTGGGAGGAATACAGGCACAGTTAGGTAATAACTGGAAATGGGCATTACAAAAAGGGAATAGGACTTGGGTGATAGGAAGGGACATCACGGGATGGTATTGTCTAAGTGGGGTGGCCTCTCAATATGTAACCATCCTCCCAATTCACCTACTGTATCATACCTCTGTATTGCAACAACTGTAATGTGTGGCAAGCAACTGTTCAATAAAAAGAATCTATAAAAAAAATAAAAACAATTAAAAAAAAAATTAAAAAAAGAAGCGGGGAAACCCGCTAGGTTTATCAAACTATTCAGCGACACGCAAACTACGGATTAATTCCTCAATATATGTCGGTCATGGATGAAGTCCAATAATATCACTGATGTAATCCAACCCCAATTTATTGTGATACAAAAATATGTAGAGGTGCTCTGGGGGACTGGCAACAGAAGTCTCCGAAATCTATTTTCCATTTTCTGAATGGTATCATACTCCCGCAGACCCCATATCCCTGCACCATATGTGGCAATAGAAAGTCACTTAAATGTATACACTATTGCAAGTTCCCTAATCAGTTCGGTGCCCAACTTTAAAGTAAACTTTTTAAAAAGCCTCTATACTTCTCCCAAACTAGCTCGCCCTACTGAGGCTTACAGTAGACCAACCGCAAGGGTCATGAAAGAGGACTCCTGAAAAAGTAGGGAGAGGGCTAATCTTGGTATGGTTATCAGTAAATAACTTATTCTTGACATCTTGCTGGCAAAAAACCATTACGTATGTGTTTGCCTGGTTTGTGGTACGATCAAGATTTGTCATAAAATTTGCTAATCTATCCAGCAGCTGCTGAAGCCCAAGCGGGTACCGAGCCATGAGGACAATATCATCTGCATATAATAGTTCGGTAATAGGGCAGTTGCCAACATAGGGTACATCAACAGGGAAATTAAGAAGTGTTTTTCCAGCCCATTGATGTACAAAATAAACAAAAAGGGGGCCAGGACACAGCCCTGTCTGAGTCTCCTAAGGATCTGAAAAGACTTGGTTGTCTACCCATTTGTGCCATATCTAACACGGACCGTCACCTCGCTACATAGTTGCCTTAAAAAATGAATACTATCAACCTCAACCCCCAAATTAGTCATAACGGCCCAGAGTTTATTCTGATTCCCATGACCAAAGGCCAAACTAAGATTCATAAAAGCAGTACATACAGATCTGCCTCTCGCCACAGCATAATTGATGATTAAAAGCAAAAATTGAGACACTGCTCTACTGTGCCCACACCTGCCCTGAAGCCATATTGTAAATGAGAAATTTATTGTCCTTTACCCAAGATTCTAACTGATCCAATAGGATTCTGCCTAACACCCCGGAGGTGTAATCAATCAAAGATATAGGACGGTAACATTTTGAGTCGCTTTTGTCACCTTTTCTAAAAATCAGCACTATAATGTAGTGTGTGACCAAGACCTTGGGGGACCCGTGACAACAACTGCCTGCAATGTGTTGGCAAGGAGGGGTGCCAGAGGTTGATATTTGCCTTAAAAAGATTAATCAGGACCCCATCCGGGCCAGGAGCCTTGCCCAAGAGTATGAATGCAAGTGTGTAGCCAGTATAGGGCATTTTTTGCATAAACGAGTGAATCAGAGTAACGGAGGCCTGTGGGTTCTATTTTGGAAGCCCCTAGCCTACTCACGTTCACAACATGGAGGTAAAGTTGTTTTCCCAGTGGAAGTGTATTGCTAACATTCCTGAAGCGGGAGGGAGGAGACCAAGACACTGAGTGGGGTAAAGGGAGACAGTGTTCCTTTTAAAAATTAAATGAAGCCCTTTTAGTTAGAGGGGCTGCTAATTGGGTTTTTTGAGTGCTGCCTTTTGGTAGATGGTCAGAGTTAGGGTAGGACTACTGTCCCCATTATTTAAAGTGTGAATAGTGAGACCAGGCTTTTGTCTCTTTCCTGATTACTGCCAGGTGCAGACTGCTCATGCCTCTCTGTGTCTCTGTTGTGGGAGCTCCTAAAGGGAGACTACCCGGATAAGGAGCATCACTCTACATGAAGGCTGTGTCTGGAAGACAGCCTGGAAAGAACACACAAAAGGCGAACCAGCCCAACTAGTTTGGAGAGCAGAGCAATAATTTGAGCCGGAGGCTTCCAGCGCTCACCAACGGCACTTAATTGTCAACACCAGCACTTATGACAGTCTGCCACATGGTGACGCCGTTTGTCTAATTTAGAGATGAGCACAACAACAATTGTTCATTATTTCAACATACATTAAAAATGACTAATACCTACCACCAAATTCATTCTTATAGCTTTGGGGGCCTGGAATAGTCAGAATTGTCACAGTTGTAGGAGTGGGATGGTCAGTGGTTGTGTTGTTACTGTAATTGGCATCGCTGACAACAACAATAGGAAGAGCAAGCAAAAGTGGTCTCCTGACGAGGACGCAATGGAGAGCACAAATAGAGAATACACATCCCCTGTCTATTTTTAATGCATAAAAGTGGGAGCTGCAGACACACTTGTTGCTCAGTTCCAAGTTCTCTTTGATCAAGGAAGGAAGTGCTTCAAAGAGTACTCAGAGGATTGCTGAGCAATCAGAGCCAGTGCATGAACGACATCAAGCTTCCCAAAGGTAAGTGGATCTGGAATAAAGAGCTGTCTCCCTATACCGAAAGGACTGGAGGCTGACCTGCCGGAGAAGGGAGAAGGAATGCACCAACCCTACAGGAGGTGCAACCGACTAGTGCAAGTAAAAGCACCTGACCCTGGAGTTGAGAGTCCATCCCCCCAAAGAGGCTCAAAGGAGAGAAATCTGTGTTGGTCCCGTGACTGGAGCACAGACAGATTCTCTTGCCCAAGCAGCCTGCACTGTGGCACTGCTCTGAAGTGTGACTGAGCAGACAGCGCTACCGTGATCCTAAAGTGTCCTTCACTGCTGCACTGTCTGTAGAGTGCCCAAGCGAACTGTGCCACTGTGACCACGAACACTGTGCCCGAGCGCACCGGGCTGGTGCAAATTTTGAAGTTGTTGCCAAAGCAGATTGCACTGCTGTGATGACTGCTTCGACCTGCGCGGTCTGCATTGCTGTCCCACTGCTGTGAGCTGAGCCAGTGCGGCGCCAATAATAAAGTGCCTGCAGCAGCCCTGTGACCTCTCACCCCACCACTCACTGCCTAACTCTCCCAGAGCCCAGAAGCGGGCCTGCGACTGGCTACAAACCATTGATGCCAGAGTCTGCCCGCAAGAACAGACTTCGGGTGACAGCCACTGCTGTTGCTCCCAAAGTCTACACCTAAGAGCTGAAGCACTTGCAATAGGTGTGTCTCCACACTGAGGGGGGAAGGAAAACCAGACTGACACTGCAGGTCCCAGCCGTGGCACAGCTTGCATTTGTGAGATATAAACATTGGGACTGAGATTGTTAACTGAGCTTACACTCTAAAAGAAGGAGGTAGAATTGCATATGTGCCTAAAACCTACCATACTAGTCCCAACCACTGATTTAGGAGAGTAGAGAGAAGGGAAGAGAAAAAATGGGAAGTAGGAAACCCTTATCCCATTAAGTATCTGCATTGCGTGTAGTATTTTGTTTTTGGGTGCATTAAAGTACCTTCTTTTTTATAAAAGACTAGCACGGTGCTGGACAATTAGTTATTGAACTACTGGGAGATTTTTGACATCTGAGCTAACAGCCTGTGACTGTTCGCCATCACTATCACAGACAGTCAAATGGTGAGGGGCTTGTACTGACCCAGTTTGCAGAGTTATATTAGGGTGGAACCCATAATATTAGGCTCAAAGGACCCCAGCTGCCACAGCTGAGATCCGGTAGCCCCTGATGGAAAAAATGTATTTTACTTGTGACACAGGATAGTACTAGAGGAAATTTGTTTGTATAAGCCTAATAGTCCTGCCTTTAAGTGTTCTCATTTCGGTCATAGGGCCTGAATTAGATCTTGGCGGATCTGGTTACGCCATCACTTTTCTGACGGTTTCACCGCCTGCCTACTTGGCGGTCTGCCCGCTCTATTTAGATATTGGCAGGTCTATGGATGATAGTCCATCCAAGTGCCGCCGTCTCTGCAAGAATTTTCTTCCCACGCCGATGGCGCCATAGGCAGAAGCGGCTGTCGGAGGCAGTCCATCCAAGATTACCGCCGGGCCAATCATGGTGTGCCCTTCCGTCTTGGAAACTGTGGCAGGGACACCTCAAAACTTGAGTTAGCAGAATCGAAGAAAATGAGGTAGGAACTTACCTTTTTTTCTGTTTTCCACTTCAGTTTCCGTCTTGAACCCCATTGTCCAGGTCCTTCCTTTGCTGCTGCTACTACTTAACTACGACGCTAATCAACTCTGTTACCGGGGGTCCCCAATGACAAATCAAGCAAGATCAAGGGTCAACTAGAAAGAGCAATGAAACCATCAGTCTTTGCTCATGGAACATAAATGGGCTAAAAGGTAAAACTGCGGATCCTGATTTCTTTCAATACTTCAGAACCCACTATATAATTCTACTCCAGGAAACATGGACAATTGAACCGTTTCAAATGCAGGGCTACATCTGCTTTCACACGCCAGCAACTAGAACTTCACAATATGGCCACCTATCAGGTGGCTTGGCAACGTATGTATCAATTACTATCTCAAACGCAATAAAACAACTCCTGGTTCCCCTGTCAAATGTCAGTGCGATTATGATGAATCTCAACTCCAAAGGGAAAAGAAAGGAGGCACTAATTTTCAGCATATACCTCAATCCGAGAAAGAAATCTAAAGAAGCAAAGCTCCTGGTGGACTGTTTATTGACACACATTACAAAATTTGAACCCCCGAATATGGTGCTTTCAGGGGATTTTAATCTCCACCTTTTAGGCTCCTCAGAGGATGGAGAGACCCTGGCCCAGTCCGTGGCATGGAGCATCCCGAAACAAAACCACAAACCTCAACGTAGAGTGAGCACTACAGCAAAACGGCTTCTGGATGACCTGGAGCACATCAACTTTAGGGCCCTCAATGGCAGATTCTCTGATGACTCGCCAGCTGCTGCCTCCTTTTATTCTAAAAGGGCAGTCTCAACTCTGGACTACACTTTGTTTTCCCTTTCATTCTTTCATTGTGTGGTCACCTTCTGACAAGGCGGATAGCGACCACCGACCCCAGGAAATCATTCTCCGGGCAGCACCACCAATTTTTGAGCCCCTACTAGGGGTCCTCTCTCCAACCATACAATCAATCTCAGAAGAATCAAATCCTCCCTAGAAAATACCTTGTGGGTACTCCAGGCTGCAAAAGATCTTACAGAACCCAAAAGAGCACATAAAATGCCCAATTGCAAATTGGGAACAACTTACAGTCTGTTTATCAAGTACCTTCTCAACGGTGGCCAAATATCGGCCACCCAATGATCCTGTGGAAACCGGTAGGTTTTCTGGAGCCCAAAACAAGCAACTAAAGAAAATAACAAAAGATTTAAACAAAACGCTGAGACTTCTGAGGCTAAAACCGGAAGACCTTGATCTGCAACAACACAGGAAAAGCCTCAAGAAGCTGAAATGGGAACTAAGAGGATCCAGGGAAGAGGAGCTATGGGCGAAACTATTACATGATTCCAAAACTCATACCAGCGCTCGTTTCTGGTGTACAGCAAATAAAATAATGCACCTGCCGCAAGGTGGTCAAACCTCATATCACAGAAGATGTATGGTCAGAGTTTCTAACATCACACTTCAACAATCGGGACGAGCCGAAATGGCGCAAGGAAACAGGGGCTCCAAAGGAGAAAGAAGTCACTGAATTTTAGGATGAAACTAATACGGACACACTATGTAAGGGTATGGAAGAACAAACTGACATCGCTACAATCAAACGCCAGATCGCCAAAGGCAGGAGAGAAGGAGCCCCAGGGCCCAACGGGATCCCCCCCGCTCTTTTTAAGCAGGACGTCGACTTTTGGGCAGGTGCCTTGGCCCCACTATTCCAGGAAGTCAGACAATTGGGACAACTACCGGCCTCTTGGAAAGGTTCCATTATTGCCCCTATCTATAAAGGCGGTGAGAAATCTGCTCCCAAACACTACCGTCTAGTTGCTTTAATTGACAACGAAGCTAAATGCTACGCAGACACCGTACTTGAGGATCTTCAGCTATGGGCAGCGGAACAAGGAATTATACCACTCAACCAAACCGGCTCCGCTAAAAACACAGGAACTTTAACCAATATCTTAACACTGTCATTACTCATGGACAAGGCAACAGTAACAAAACAGTCACTTCATCTGTGTTTTGTAGACTTTAAGGCTGCCTTTGATAACATCGTGAGAGCCAAACTTTGGTAAAAGCTGGCAAACTGGAAGATCCCGCAGGCAAACTGGAAGATCCCGCAGGCACTGCTAGGCGCACTGATATCCCTTCACACAGACACCTGGGTGCAGGTCAAACTGGGCGACGGCACACGCCTGTCAAGGCGAATTTCAACAACCAAAGGGCTTAAACAGGGCTGTGTGCTGGCGCCAACTCTGTTTAACCTTTATATGGCCGACCTGATGCAGACCTTAGACCAATGCAATGCACATGCTCCAAGGTTAGGAGGCAAGGCTCTAAACTGCATCCTGTACGCTGACGATGTAGTCCTAATTAGTCACACGCATGTGGGTATGCAACATCTTTTAAACGTCCTTCAAAAATACTCCAATGTCAATTTTCTGGAAGTAAATCTGGAAAAAACAGAATCAATGTCCATTAAAAGACGGGGGGAAAAACCCCACCACTGGCACTTAGGTGGTCTGAACTGGGGTGGTGTGGTGAAGCAAAATAACGATGGATTAAACCCAGATCTGTGACTGGGGGTGAATGTTTGCCAATGTGCAACATTCCGTCCATCATCTTGTGTGTTTTGCATTTCGCCTAAGTGGGAAGGGTATGCCCAGACGTGGGTCCCGTGCTCACTACGCCACTGGAGTCAAGCTATCCTGGCTGATGAAGGCTGATAGCCTGAAACCGGTCCTAGGATGCTTGATTCCGGTCCAGGGAAGACGTGGCTTGGCAGTTCGGTCTGGACTGTTCCCATGAGGCACAGGGTCAAGACTGATTTGCATATGGCTATGTCTGAACTGGGGTGGCGTGGTGAAGCAAAATAACGATGGATTAAACCCAGATCTGTGACTGGGGGTGAATGTTTGCCAATGTGCAACATTCCGTCCATCATCTTGTGTGTTTTGCATTTCGCCCTAAGTGGGAAGGGTATGCCCAGACGTGGGTCCCGTGCTCACTACGCCACTGGAGTCAAGCTATCCTGGCTGATGAAGGCTGATAGCCTGAAACCGGTCCTACGATGCTTGATTCCGGTCCAGGGAAGATGTGGCTTGGCAGTTCGGTCTGGACTGTTCCCATGAGGCACAGGGTCAAGACTGATTTGCATATGGCTATGTCTGAACTGGGGTGGCGTGGTGAAGCAAAATAACGATGAATTAAACCCAGATCTGTGACTGGGGGTGAATGTTTGCCAATGTGCAACATTCCGTCCATCATCTTGTGTGTTTTGCATTTCGCCCTAAGTGGGAAGGGTGGATCCCGTGCTCACTACGCCACTGGAGTCAAGCTATCCTGGCTGATGAAGGCTGATAGCCTGAAACCGGTCCTAGGATGCTTGATTCCGGTTCAGGGAAGACGTGGCTTGGCAGTTCGGTCTGGACTGTTCCCATGAGGCACAGGGTCAAGACTGATTTGCATATGGCTATGTCTGAACTGGGGTGGCGTGGTGAAGCAAAATAACGATGGATTAAACCCAGATCTGTGACTGGGGGTGAATGTTTGCCAATGTGCAACATTCCGTCCATCATCTTGTGTGTTTTGCATTTCGCCCTAAGTGGGAAGGGTATGCCCAGACGTGGGTCCCGTGCTCACTACGCCACTGGAGTCAAGCTATCCTGGCTGATGAAGGCTGATAGCCTGAAACCGGTCCTAGGATGCTTGATTCCGGTCCAGGGAAGACGTGGCTTGGCAGTTCGGTCTGGACTGTTCCCATGAGGCACAGGGTCAAGACTGATTTGCATATGGCTATGTCTGAACTGGGGTGGCGTGGTGAAGCAAAATAACGATGGATTAAACCCAGATCTGTGACTGGGGGTGAATGTTTGCCAATGTGCAACATTCCGTCCATCATCTTGTGTGTTTTGCATTTCGCCCTAAGTGGGAAGGGTATGCCCAGACGTGGGTCCCGTGCTCACTACGCCACTGGAGTCAAGCTATCCTGGCTGATGAAGGCTGATAGCCTGAAACCGGTCCTAGGATGCTTGATTCCGGTCCAGGGAAGACGTGGCTTGGCAGTTCGGTCTGGACTGTTCCCATGAGGCACAGGGTCAAGACTGATTTGCATATGGCTATGTCTGAACTGGGGTGGCGTGGTGAAGCAAAATAACGATGGATTAAACCCAGATCTGTGACTGGGGGTGAATGTTTGCCAATGTGCAACATTCCGTCCATCATCTTGTGTGTTTTGCATTTCGCCCTAAGTGGGAAGGGTATGCCCAGACGTGGGTCCCGTGCTCACTACGCCACTGGAGTCAAGCTATCCTGGCTGATGAAGGCTGATAGCCTGAAACCGGTCCTAGGATGCTTGATTCCGGTCCAGGGAAGACGTGGCTTGGCAGTTCGGTCTGGACTGTTCCCATGAGGCACAGGGTCAAGACTGATTTGCATATGGCTATGTCTGAACTGGGGTGGCGTGGTGAAGCAAAATAACGATGGATTAAACCCAGATCTGTGACTGGGGGTGAATGTTTGCCAATGTGCAACATTCCGTCCATCATCTTGTGTGTTTTGCATTTCGCCCTAAGTGGGAAGGGTATGCCCAGACGTGGGTCCCGTGCTCACTACGCCACTGGAGTCAAGCTATCCTGGCTGATGAAGGCTGATAGCCTGAAACCGGTCCTAGGATGCTTGATTCCGGTCCAGGGAAGACGTGGCTTGGCAGTTCGGTCTGGACTGTTCCCATGAGGCACAGGGTCAAGACTGATTTGCATATGGCTATGTCTGAACTGGGGTGGTGTGGTGAAGCAAAATAACGATGGATTAAACCCAGATCTGTGACTGGGGGTGAATGTTTGCCAATGTGCAACATTCCGTCCATCATCTTGTGTGTTTTGAACCAATTACAGAACACAACAAATTACAAATATCTAGGGGTAATATTTGACAATAGAGGCCAGTTTACAAGTCAGCTAGAGTCAATTAAAAGGAAAGGAGCGGCGCTTGCGACAACGCTGAGGCAAATAAAAACCCAGCTTACGTGCCTGAGGCTCTCTCCACTTCTTCAGATTGCGCAAGCCAAAATCCTGCCCATGATCACATACGGCAGTGAAGCGCTAAAAGGAAGAGACGCACACACCCTGGACAGCACCTTAATCAGGGCCTACAGAATCATGTTTAACATCCCCGCACACGCATCTGCCGCCCAGATTCGGCTAGAATGTGGACTCATCAAACAACAGTTAGCAATGCTGGGGGCATACATAACGTGCTGGCACAAGATCAAGAATGCCACCGTCAACAGGCTAAGTCATCTACTGTGGCAGGAGCTTCAACAGAGAACAGCGGCTTCGGCAAGCAAACATCTATATCCGTGCCTTAAGAACACTGGTCTCAGCCAGGTCTGGGAAATTCCGACCACTCACGCTGTCTTGAAGAAAATTGTGGGGAAGACAATAAGGAGAATGTCACTTGTAGAAGATAAAGTTACCTTCGCGCAGAGAAAACACGCTTGGATGGCAATAAACGGCTTTGTATCTTTGAGACCTCAACCATACTTTAGAGCCGGGTACTCCAGGACCATCAAGGAGAAATTCCTGAAACATCGATTAGGAAAATTGCCAGCCTTTCAGCATTTACCACCATGGCTGCGGGGTCAAAAGTCTCCAGATTGCCACTTGTGCAGTAATGGAGTCGAGGACATGGCTCACCTGATATGCATCTGCCCCAGCCTGAGAAGAGAAAGATCGTGTTTGCTCAAGCTCCACTTCAATCTGCGAGGGATCCAAACACAGAGGCAAGCTGTGATAGCCTGCTTTAACTCAGACGACCCACAGCTGAACTGCAAGCTAGTAAAATTCTTAGCACGGATCGACGAGAAGCTAGGAAACGGTGGTAATACCACAGGTAAAATGTTAGAACACCGTCTAATTGTAACATTGCTAAAACCAGGGAAACAGGCAGACAGTTGTGAGTCTTATCGCCCTCTCTCTTTGCTCAATATTGACACGAAAATAATTGCTAAAATTATATCTACTAAATTGCGTCCGCAGTTGCCTGCCTTGCTCCTCCCGGACCAATCGGGTTTTGTACCATCTCGGTCCACATCCCATAATTTGCGCACTCTATTTGCCGTTTTACACCATCTAGATCCGGAATGCAAGGCTGTGGCGGTGTTGCTTGATGCCGCTAAGGCTTTTGATTCTGTTAGATGGGGGTATATGTTTGACACCTTAAGGAGGATGGGTCTGCCGTTCCCATTCATACGATGGATAGCGATTCTCTATACAGCACCGTCGGCAAGGGTACGAATAAACAACTGTCACTCTAAACCTTTTAAAATACATAAAGGGACTAGGCCCCATTCTTTTTGCCATTGTAATGGAGCCTCTGGCCTGTGTTGTGCGACAGAGATACGAGAGAGCGGCTCTACAGTTTAGTCAACGCCCCCTGATTATTTCCATGTATGCGGATGACATGGTGTTGTACATCAAAAACCCGGAGGAGAATTTGCACTCGCTCATCCGGGAGTACATTAAATATGAGCACCTGTCAGGGCTAAGGATTAATTGGGGTAAATCTTCTGTTTTTCCGCTTACGTCCGGTACGTTGTAGTTTCAAATGGAGTATCCACTCGAATTGTCTACGGAGCCTGTCAAGTATTTGGGGGTGTGGGTGCACTCGAATCCCGAGATAGTGCTGTGTGAGAACTTTGGCAGGGCTCCGACTTCCACGGAAGAGCAGGTGAACAGATGGATTGGTCTTCCTCTCTCCCTAGCAGATAGAATAGCGGTAATAAAAATGGTCATCCTTCCTAGGTTTCTGTATCTCTTCACTAATGTCCCTATCAAATTAACAAGGGTGTTCTTCTCACGGCTGCGTTCGATATTATTGTGTGTGGTTTGGGCAAGCAAGAAATCCAGATGTAGCTGGAGTACTCTTACTAGGCCGTATTCACACGGGGGGTTCGCGGCACCTGATCTGTATTTGTACTATCTGTGCGGACAGGCACAATTTGCACACTATTGGTTCTCCCCCCCCCCTTTATTCCGCACGTGGCAGTGGAGGCGGACGATATGGCCCCTGATCATCTAGGGGCACTAATTTCCAAGGCTAGCTCTACTTACCCGTTCAGGGACATGTGCACAGCGGACTGCACGGCGCAGGCTTGGCGGGCTATGGCGAAATGTGCAAGCAGACAAATTGTATATGCCCCGGCTCTTCCAATAGCACACCATCCTAAACTTTCTGTGACCCAAGAAAAAAGGGCGTTGGAGGTTCTAGCGGATATGGGTATAGTCACAATGGGCGATGTTTACCCAGATGGCACCTTCATCTTGATGGAGGAGATACGCGACCGACATAACTGTGGGTCAATGTCCGTTTTAATATATTACAGATTACGTGAGGCCCTCAAGGCCTTTAATGACAGACACCCCATTGAACCAGTTACTCTGAGCCCCTTACAGACATTATTGGCAGGTCCCTCGCGGGGTAAGTTGGTCACCCGGCTGTATAACACCATGCAATCTGACACGGCGCCTGATGGCAGTCCGGCGCAGAAGAGATGGGAACAGGCACTGGGTAGTGCCCTTGACAAAAAGGACTGGGAGTTCAGCTGCTCCATGACTAGACGTTTGACACCTAACTGTAATTTACGGATAATTCACTTTAAATACTTACAGCAGATATATTACACTCCCTTCAACTATACAGATATGGCCTGAGAGAGTCGGCCGGATGCAAGCGATGCCGGTCACAGGAGGCTGGTTTCCTTCATCTTGCATGGGATTGTCCCAGGATTAACTAATTTTGGGTATTGGTTGCACAAGCCTTGACGAGCATGATGTTGGAGACAGTCGATTGCTCTCCTAGAATTTGCTTACAGGGGTTGGTGAAGCATTTAAAGCCAGAAAATAGGCGGCTGGTGCTGATCGCATTATTACTGGCCAAGAGAAAAGTAGCACAAACATGGGACAGTAAGAGGGCGCCGAACTTTAAACACTGGATATAAGACTTGGTGTTTTGCCGAGATCAGCTGGCATACTATGCCGAGGAACTACCGACACCCTCTAGACCTAAGGAAGTATGGTCCCCACTGACGGCCTATCTACTGTCTAGTCCTCAGGATGGTGTAGGTGACACGGGTTCACCCTAGAAATCTTTGTGATGTAATGTATGAGGATATGGATTATTGTAATGCATCTGTTGTACGATATTATACTGTAACTGCAATGTATACGGATGTCACACGGGGGGGTCATGTTGCGTGTAATACGCTTTGTTGTATGTGATTTTCTTGAAATGCAAAAATAAAATATTTGTTTTTAAAAAATGTTAGAACACCGTTGCTCAGCGGGAAAAGTGCACATGATTAATGAACTGATATGAATTTTCGCAAAAGCTGGCTGAAGAACAAATCAAGCAAACGCGCAAGAGGGTCAAACCCAAGGACTCATGAACATTGTCTTAACTGGGCCTGGCAATTCGCATGACAATTCTTTTAATCATCAAATGTTCTTATCTGGTTTTAATATTTTGTCTTAGTCACTTACGAGCATCATTTGTACACTCTTTTTATAATCGCAAATTTTGTATCAGTTTTAATTAACTATATACAATAAAGTTTACTAACTCTGTTGTCGCCGGGATCAAATGTAAGCTTCTTTTTCACTTGTCTTACTATGAATCGTGTATTAACATGTGTTTTGGATTAATGTATTTTTACATTGCTCTTACATGTAATTTTTTTCTTATGTGTAATACAGTAGTGTTCATTTTACAGCTTATCAAGGTAAAATTAACACACCTGTATTGACACAAAAAATATTTATTAGTTGTGGTAGTAGTAGGTGTTGTGCTTGAGGTGACTGTGGGTGTACATACAGTAGTGTGTGCATGTTGTTTGTGTGCTATGCTGTATGTAAAAAAAGGGGCATAACACATTACCTACATATATTTTTGGAGCAAACACAACAAATATGTTTAGTGTCACATTAATAAGTAGTACTTACCAGTCTCCACCCCACCAGGGGCTCACTCCATCAGGAATCCTCCGTTAGGACAATGCCAGAACAACGGGGAAATCTAAATAGGCTCAGCACAAACCTGCCGGCCTGGCGGCGACGGAGTACTGTTAGCCAGCAGAGGAGTCCGCCACGTCGACAGAGGTGTGCCACTAACACGACGGAAGACAGAGAGTCTGTTGATGCGGACAGCGGTTCGGCCAGCCCACATCTAAATACGGCGGGCGGGACTCCATCAGCTTGACTGAGTACTTGGAACCGCCACCACGGAGGGAGTCCCGCCAAGATCTAAATCAGGTCCTCAATCTTTTGGTGATAATGCTACATACATACTGTTATGGCAAACGCAAGGGTATGAAGTTGCTAAGGAGGGGGAGGGGGGACAATGAGGAAGGGGGTTAAAGTTGTAGGTACCAGGTGTTCCTAATGGGGAAACAAAGCGAAAGATGGAATAGCTCCAATTAGGAGGAAGAGCCCTCGCACACCCCGAAGGGTGTCATGCTTCATCGTCTGGCAGCTCCTCGTTGGGCCAGCGCTGCAGTGCCCAACAGGCCCCGCAGGGGGGCTCTTTTCCGGAGGTCTCCCCGGCCCCCCCCCTCCTTAGGAACTGTATACCCCTTGCGTCTGCCATAGTTGTCTGGGGCGTGTATGCTGGACCTACCAAGCCCCTGTCCCTCATTTTGAACTACATACATACTGTTGCAAGAAATAACGATGTGCTATACAATTGGGATAATTGTATTTTATTTGTGCTAGAAACCTAAATAAAAAGATGCGTGTGCATATATATAATATATATATATATATGTGTCTGTTTGTGTGTGTGTAGCTTGAATAGCACTGTGAAGATGATGTCAATATAACCTATTTGATTACTATGCATATATTTGTAGTAG
This sequence comes from Calotriton arnoldi, assembly GCA_963921515.1. Taxonomy (NCBI): domain Eukaryota; kingdom Metazoa; phylum Chordata; class Amphibia; order Caudata; family Salamandridae; genus Calotriton; species Calotriton arnoldi. The sequence continues at coordinate 543,745 of CAWUFW010004688.1, forward strand.
GATTGCCCCTCTGATTACATGAGCCATGTAAAAAAATCTGTGTGGCACATTTCTCCTTGTGTTGGCTGCTGTAAAATGTATCACAACTAAAACGGAGCATCGACAACTAGTGCTTAAAGTTTAACTCAAAAATCTTAGTCTCCCACAGACAAAATGCTGTACACTAAATAAAAGAAGGTAAGAATAAAGTGAGCACAAATAATTGTAATTGATAATATCTGATAGGAAAGCTTTTTGTCATTTGCACAAAATCTCAAATTGTACCCAATTCAAGGGGTGGGAAACAAGCAGACAGTTTTATGCACGTACACTTATACGTATATGTATTTAGAAAATGTTAGCTATATAAGAGTAAAATGAATTCTGATGAGATTCTTTAAATTTTAGTTCGACACACATTCAACAGTTTTTAGTTGTTAATGATGGTGAGAAGACAAGAGTGTGTTAGATAGTAGAATTACCATCCTTAGCCATCTAAGTCAGTTTAGGGGTACCATTTATTAGACAATTTTCTCACTACAGCAGGTGGGTATGTTTTAATAGACTTACATGATTTATTGACTGTAGCAGATCAGTATTTAAAACAGTGATAAGACAAATTAAGCATCACTATACCCTACCAGCACCGAAATTCCGACATCAAACAGGTGCACATATAAGAACTGAAAATAACATTTAAAAAGAGATACAGATTAATTAATATGGGTGGCAAATGCAGTGTCACCACTGACCATGTGTTCCAATAACAATGCAAGATTGAATTGTTGTGCAAGGCTTTCAACAAACGCCTCTATACTCAATACCAGATCTGAAATCCCATTTTTCACTGACCCGACATAAAAGCAGTGAGGAACAAGTATTATTTTTCACTGTTCGTACATCTGAGCAGAGAAAATACAGGTTTGGTAGCCGATTTACCACTTTCCCTCGCCATAAGAGACTTGAGAAAGCTGGTGGATGACAGTCTGCCACTTCTCTAGTCTCTCTGGACCAATGGTCATAAGGGAAAGTGGGTGGACCTTGTCACAAACCACTTTCTTACCCATCAGCTACGAATTTGTCCACACCCTGCATGACAGGCTTCTATCACTGGTGAGAGGCTCTGCCACATCAGCCAGTGCTGCCACCAGCTTCGCATCAGCTACCAGCTCTTACCCTAAAAGCAGTGAGCTCAGGCTTTGGGTGAGGAGGGAAGACACAAGACACTACAGTTGGAGCCAAACACAACACAGGGTTGTAGATGTGCTACTATCAGTACCAGAGAGGAGGTTTCCACCTCGGAGCTCCAAGTGATTATATAGTCTATACATAGATTTATTTGAGGTGTTAGGCAACGTTACCCTCCCAAACAACCACAAACAAGAGGGCTAATGTTTCAGAAAGCTGTAGGGAAACAATGAAGCAAGAGTGTTGGAGGAGCAGCAAATAGGAATACAAGAATCAAAGATAATGAAAAGTAAAGTTGTCACCATGATTTTAACAGGTGTTTCGTGCGCCACTGGATCATTAGGTTGTCAACACTTGAGAAGTGGAGATGAGACAGTGAGCGGGTAAAAATAAATATAATGGGAGGCAAGTGGCAGATGTGTGAGGGCAGTGTTCTGGTGAGGTGGGTGGAAGTACAGTGGGCACAGTTGGCGAGGGAGCGACAGAGGGTGTTGGTGCTATGTAGCAATCAAGCTAAGTGAGTTTCTTAAGTGACAGAGAACAATACACTCATGTAAAATGTCACCCAAAATCACGAATACCCAACGCTAGTAAATAGGGTGATTTGGCAACGTATTCACAGCAAGTTCTTTACCTGGCTGAAGAGCTTCTCCTGCCACCCAATCACAGCCTCCTCATCATCATCCGGACGGTATCCACCTGAAACAACACATTTCAAATTGCTTTACAGAGAGTCTCGCCATTTGACTGTATGATCGCGGCTGAAACGCTATGTAGAATCCTACACCTAATACATTGCACATAGTTATTTCCGCCAGAAGGTCCCTCCTTTCCAAATCCTGCAACCTCATGCTTACAGTACAGATCTTCAGTTGAACTTAGCATTTCCCAAAAGCATCCATAGAGCAGTGTGTTTTCAGCACTTGTGGGTAATCTCTCGAATTTGCAGCTTTACACAATATGTAGAATTGAAGGTGATCTGGTCTTTAAGAAAGCAGCCAGAACTGGGCTATGTCCAAATAGAACTGAATAGTCACAATATATGCATTTGAGTGTAATGTTTTACAATGCAATTCAGCCATTTAGATGGCAGACAAACTTTGGAAAGGAATAAACAAATACCACGCAATGAAGGGGGAAAATCTGTACATGTCAAAAAAAAAAAAGACATATACTAGAAAGTAATGTTTGCTGTCCTCAGTTGCACAATGCATCCAACTCCAGGGATCCATGTTTGAAACCATGGTCACAGGTTCAAATCCTATTGGTTCTACTCAGCCTTTCATTCTCCCAGGATCTATAAACCTTTATTGGATAACAATAAACATCCATTTTCTGTCAATAGAACCAAGAGAGTCCCACAAAGTTGAAAGCGCACTCTAAACATATGCGTATCATGCTATTATGATAGGTAATGCTATGCCTAACATCATGTTGCAAGAAGCACACCTTGGGGAAGAGCTTTTGCCATGCAGTTGTAGCCCACACCAGAAGGGCATCCCTGACACCACTCATTCAGCGAGAGCTGCACAAGTGGACCGCTGCTGATCGACTGATCGAGTCTGGATGTCTCCCGAAAGCTCCAAGCCCTCGTTGCAGTTGCAGCGGTTGCAGCCGCGGCTGGGAGGAGGAACCGAGGCGGTGGAGACGCGCTGAGGCAGGCGGAGGCAAGCAGAGGTGGCAGGGAAAGACGGAGAGGGGCGGTGACGCTGAGCCCTTGAGACGCTGAGCTCCGGGAGCCGTCACTGAGCCGGGAGCCGTCCCTGAGCAGTCCACGAGCTGTCCGAGTGCCCGGGAAAGCTCATCACTCAGCTACATGGCCCCCATCCCTCACCCTACATCTACACAGGCCATACCCTAGTGGTCCCTGTAAAGAGGAACGGAGGTGAGCCGCTTGCCCCTAAGCCAGTGGACTGCTGTGTTAGGTGTGTCAGTTGTCTGGAGGCGGTGTAGAGGTGGTGTAGAACAAGGGGTGATCCCATCCCCTGATGGACCTTACCCCCCCTCCACTTTATTTCTGATCTGCTGTTTGGCACAGGATAACTCAGCTAAAAAAGGCCTCCTCAGCGGCAGCACCCCAGCGGCAGCAGCAATTATTGGGCGATTTTTGGCAAATCTATGGTGAGATACTAAGTGAGACCAAGTGGACTACATGGGGCCAAGTGTGAGTCTGTGTGGGTGTGTACCCATACCCAGAGCGCGGCGGCTTTTAGCAGCTGTTGCAGAGTGTGAGCCCAGGACCCTGCAGAAGCGGCCCAGCTAGGTTTGGGTGCAGCCTGCAGGGGTGGTCAGGTGAGCTCCCGCTTGGGTGGTACCCAGCCCTTCTCCAGCTCCTGAAGCTCCTCAATTCTCCCTCACACGTGTTTTCTGCTCCTGCTACAACTTCACAGTCCCAGGCCTCCGGCGAACACTTGGGGGTATACCCCGGCAGTAGGAAGCTAGCTTGTAGCCTGTCCGTTACTCTTTACTTTTTACTCCAATTCCTCGAACCTATATGAACTCTGCCGATCAAGCTTGGTGGGGAAAGCATAAATAACCCAACAGACTGGCAGACCAGCAGGCTGGCTGGCAGCGCCACCTGGCTTCCAGCAACCAGGTTTCCAGGCTAGGGAGCCAACTTGCAACTGCAACTGTCCAGGAAAGAGCTGTATTACTCCCTGAGTAATCACGAGAAGAGGAGGCCAATTACTGGAAAAGGCACCCGAGGATATTTTTGGAGCGTCTTTTTGTGGACTTATGGAGTTAATATAGCAAGGCAACAGCCACGATCCGTTCTGAGGCCGCTCGCCCGAAACCAACAAGAGTCTATTAAGCAAGGATGAGATCCGGTAAGGTGCGGCGTAAGGCACAAGCCCCAATTAAAAGGAAGCGAGAAAGACACCGCACTGGGAAACCTTTCTGCAAAAAGGAAACCACAAACCCAATTGAGCAGGTCCGTTGCCAATGTCGACGACCCCCCCGTTCAGAGGAATCGTAGTGCCACCTATGACTCGGACCTATACTCGGACCTGGACCTGAGCCCGGAGCTTCACCTAGAAGGTAGCCCCAAGGTTCCAACTACCTTAGACCGTACTGTGGGCTTGAGGCCAGATTGTTGACAAAGACAGTGACAAAGAAGATAAAAAAATCGTTGGATCAGCATAACCTGTCAAAAATAACAGATTATTTCCGGCCATCAAGCAAACACAACACTATTCAACAACTAAATAAGAACGATAAATGTCAACCAGAAGTGACGGATGCTATTTGCCATGTTCACACCTCTCTACCTCCTAACTCAGTATTTCTACCAAACTTGCAACCATCAAGCAGGTCACCTGTGTATGCCCCAGAAGATGGGGCGTATACAGATACAGCTACAGCAGGTGCAGATGGGTTGGCACCTCAATTTTTCGTATATCCTGAATTAAAATTAAACAACGATGAGGCTCCCCCCCTGCTAGACCCTGAGAAAGGGCCTAATACAATCACCCAGGAAGCAACCATAGAAGGGGAGTTAACCAAAAGAGCACGGACAGTGACACCCGGAGAAAATCCCCCGAACCTGTGGTCTGCTATATTGAACTCTATGCAAGCAACAGTACTGGCCCTAACTCACCACTCCAACAAAATGGACATTCAGGTGGACTTACTTAACACAATGGCAATCTTTGTGTCTGGAATCAACGAGAAACTCGAAAAACGAAACGCACTAGTCACAAGGGCCCAATTAAACCATTTAAATGATTTTAAAGTTTGTTCCTGCAAGGAGGTAGTCGAGAAACTAGTGCAACTCCCGGCAATCATGCAAGCAATACTGGGTGAAGTCAGAAACAACACTGGTCCTGAGTTTCGGCCCGGCACAACATTGAAAGAGGAAATATCCAGTCCAAAGATGGTAACTCCATGGAGCCAAGTGGTTCCCATTAATAGGCCAGCAGAGGAAGACTCCGTGGATATAGTGGAGGATAATCTCGAAACTCCATCCAGGGTCCACCATGAATCTCCTGCGGATGGGAGCACAAAAACTAATGCTCCTGATTTACCCCGACAAACCAAAAGGGAAAGGAAACGAGCGAGAAAAAGAAGGAATAAAACCCGCTCGGGTAACTTAGAGATCATTTATCCCTCCCTAACTACTCAACAGGAAGACTGGGATTGTCTAGGGATCGCTCAAATGGACCCAAAGACACATGGTACCACCCTGGCTCCATCTCACGACGTTGTTCACAACAAGGCAGTATCCCCTGTAAATTTAAGGGCATCTTGTACCACACCCAGTGAACCTTTGCCATCATGCAGCTCCCAACCAGAGGGAATACCTGGAGTCCACTATGCCGGCCAAGAAGACAAAATACCGCGCACCGTGAAACCGCAAGCAAAAGAATGCATGGAAGAAGAAACCCAAACACAGCCCTCAAGTGAGCAGTCTCTCCTGGAACCTCAGTTGCAGGCGGTAATTGATGGCAATCAACTGACTTCAAGTGGTAGTGTCGGTCCCGATGAACTTCTCGGTTCAAACAACTCTGGTCAGATGCTGCTGTGGATCCCAGAATTTAAATCGAGGGGCTTGCAAGACTTCTTAAACTGTTCAAACATCCTAAAATTGATCAAAGCCTTGCCGGACCTGGCCCATGTAAAGTCTGATGACATCTTTTCAATCAACTTCCTGCCGGCTAGAAGAAGTCAGCTCACGGACCCCACTCTAGTCACCTTCTCATCCTCGGTGCTTCCGGCTCGGATTTTGAAAAAGAAAAAGTGCCTAAAAGACTGGGGCATTGAAGTAATTTCCCATCACGGGTATAGATATCCCCATGTGCTCCTAGCAGGGCCACCAATAAGTGAGCAACTGGCTTGCAACTGGTATGTACTAACAGGGGCTGGCGGAAGGTCCCCCGTGCGGTCCATCACAAATCGGACTCAGATGTCACTAAAATGACAATCAAAGTAACTATCGAAACAGCCCCCGGCCAGCCGCAAAGAAACAACTAATGAGCAACAAACCTCTTGGGGCTGGTTACCGCAGGCCCTGTCTCGAATTAGGAGCAGTCAAGATTGAGGCGAGGGAAGCCCACCAGAAAAGGTTCCGGGCTGTCTGGTAGTCTGTTCTTGGAACATAAACGGTCTACAGACAAAACTTTCGGATCCAGAATTCATAGGATTTCCGAGATCCTTTGATATCTTAATGTTCCAGGAAACTTGGGCGCAGACTACTATCCCTCTTATCGGCTGTAAAGAATACACGAAACCAGCAGAAAGAATGAGCGCCTATGGGAGGGCAAAGGGAGGCTTGGCAATTTATATAAACACCAACATAACAAGTGAACCGGTGGAAGTGTTCCTGGACGACCCAAATATGCTGGTATTAAAACTGGAAGGTTGGGCTAATAATTCTAAAGATCCAATCATTGTCGTTAACCTATACATCAATCCAAAGCAAAAAGCGACATCATCCAGGAGAATAGCAGCTCACTGATCTCAGTTGAAAGATAGCCATAATAAGTCACATTGGCTAGTTTCCGGAGACTTTAACCTCAACCTTTTTCATTGTCCCTCGGAGGAACACACGGATGCAGTGGGCCCCCTCCCTGAGCAAGCAATACCATTAAAAATACGGAGGGACAAATCAAAAGAACTCATATAGACCTGTAAACTATTGGGTCTGCTGGCACCAAACGGCCGAAAACCATCTGACATTCCACCTGTCTGGTAAAGGGTCTTTGGGAACGCGGTTTCAATCATAGATTACACCCTCGTTTCAATGCCCCTTTACAATCAGGTTTGCGACTATAGTATATGCCATTGTGTGGAAAGCGATCACAATCCTCAAGTCATCATGGTGAACGCATCACTGTGCAAACGTGAGGCATTTCGCACGTTGTCGGGAGAAACACACTCAGAAAACCTGAAACGCCTGAAGTGGAGCTTTGGCTCCATCAACTCAATAGCAGAGGATGCAGTCTCAAGTTTACAGGTCCTAGCTCAACTAGATCTCAATCCAATAGCGACATGGGAGACTCTTGCCAATAATATGACTAAAATCCACAGTTAGAACAGCCACAAAAAGGGAATTCGACTTGACCATGGTAAATCGTCAACTATGCCCGCTCATATTCGGAACATAAAAAAGGAAACAGGCAAACTTTTTCAGCAATCACGTCAACATTCAGGAGATCTTGATCTACTACAACAACTCCACAATGAGAGACGGCGGCTAAAAAAAGAGATCTGGAAGTATAAACAATCCAAACAAGAAACACTATGGGCCCAGTTATTACACGCCTCTAAAACACACGACTCGAAAAGATTCTGGCAGATAATTAATAGGAATTAGAAAGGTCCTGCAGCTGCAAATAACGCAAATATCAGCGAGACAGAATGGGTACATTAGCTAAAGTCGCACTTCAAGAGCGGTTTGATGCTTACAGCTAGTCCCTACTGTCCTAATAAAACCACTGTGGCACAGCGGATAATTACAGCAACCAAAGTAGAGAAGGTCATCAAAAAGTCCCAAGCCGACTGTGCCCCTGGCCCAAATGGGCTACCATAGGCATTATTCAAACATCTTGCCCCACAATGGGTGGACGTCCTAGCATCAATGTTTAATTTCATTCTGGAAAACGACGTTATTCCTGACAGCTGGAGGGGCTCCATACTCCATCCCATTTTTAAAAAAGGTTCGGCATGTTCACCCATCAACTATATATTAATAGCATTGATGGATGCGGAGTTAAAATATTTTTCAACGCTGTTACTGCATGATCTGGAATCCTGGTCGCACGACAAAGGAAGACTCCCCTTAAACCAAACTGGCTTCTTAAGGGGCCAATGTACTTCAACCAATCTTATGACCCTGATCCTAATCAGGAACTGAACCAAAAGCAACTGGGACACCTCTTTACATGTGCTTTGTTGACTTTATAGCAGCTTTTGATGGTGTCCCTTCGGACAAACTATGGGCCAAGCTTCAGCGATGGGGTATCCCACCGAACATCCTACGAGCAATTAGACTGGTATACTCGGATACTTGGGTCAAGATCAAAATTTGAGATGGCTTGTGCGTATCAAGGAAGGTGCAAACAACTTCTGGCGTAAAACAGGGCTGTGTTCTACCCCCCTTTCTCTTTAATTTATTTTTGGCAGATCTCTCTACTGCGCTAGACAAACAGAAAGCTCACACACCGAGCGTTGGAGGACAACAAATGTTGCATATCCTCTATGCTGACGACCTGGTGCTGTTTAGCAACACCCGAATAGGCCTTCAAAGACCAATCAAAAATGGCTTATTAAGGGAAACAGAATTGACGAGGTCAAACTCTACGTATACCTAGTAGTGAAAATACACGCAAATGGCTCCTTTGGCTCCCAGAAGAAGGCGATAAGGGCAAAAGCGCAGGCCATTAATTATGGCTTCTCGTCACTGGCCAGATCCATTCGAAGCCATGATCTAAAGCCCATGGGATCAGTTATGAAAGCCAAACCGTTGCCAACCCTTGAATACGGATCGGAGATCATGCTGGGTGACTAGGCTCTTCTGTTAGATAAATTGATAAGAGCCTATAAACAAACCTTTAGGCTCCCCAGGTTGGCCTCTCCTGCACAGATCCGGCTAGAATTCCTGCTTACAAAACAGACACTTGCTAGACCGGCGGCGTTCATAAAGCTTTGTCATAACCTGCGAGCAGCAGCTGAAAACACCCTGGCTAATCTAGTCTGGATCGAAATCAACTTACAACGGGGCAATGGCGCTCACAAGAAATATTTAGAAAACAGCATTTGGACGCTTGAACTGGGTGAACTTTGGACCTCTAATACCTCTGGGCAAACCTTTAAGAAACTAGTAAATAAATCAACTAAACTGCAAAGCTGGGTGGCAGATAAAGAAAGCCTGTCTAGATGTCGCCATGAGTGGCTGGTGTTGAAATCATATTCCATTCTAAGAGAATCAGCCCTGTTGGCTGCACCCTTCCACCGGAAGATCAAACAGTCATTTCTGGCCTTACGATTCGGAGAAATACCCACACTAGACTGCATGCCAAAATGGAGGATGACCAGTCCAAGTGAAGATCGGTCTTGCCGTCTATGCCACCAGGGGAATGAAACATTGCTTCACATTGTATGCATCTGTCCTGTATTGATGGTTCAACGAAGATCTCTATTAAGACGGGAGTTCCTTGAACGGGGAATTAGGTCACACAGGCCTGCACTGGTGGAGTCCATGGACCCATGCAACATAACGCTGAACATTAGACTAACTCAGTTATTGAATATTTTTTAAAGGATGATCAGCTAACACAGCAGTTCCCAAACTGTGCGCCGCGGCACCCCAGTGCACCGTCAAAACTAGCCTGGGGAGCCGCGAACACACTGACACCAAGCACATGCCCGGGATTTAAAAGGCTGTGTTTTTATTGAATTCTACAATAGATATCAGTTGGTAGCGAGGCCGGTGCCAGTCATCATTCTTCTGGAAAGCTGTAAGCTTAATGCGGGCTGAGCAAGACTTTTACATTCACAGGCTCCCAGATTTTCTGGCTGTCTTGGAAAACCAAAAAAATCTGGACCACACACAGGAACATGTAAATTAACTCATTTTATTCATCTGTAATAAGCAGTGTTGCTTTGAATAATGGTGTAAACGCAGTCATTTTTCGGGCAAGTAGCAAATTCATGCTTGCTTTTTAAGTTAACAAGAAGGCATTTTATTAATAGTTTTTTGCATATACTTAATGACGCAGGCTGGTTTTTTGATTCATGCTGTGTGTAAAAAGGAACGCTTACACTGCCATCTAGTGAGCAACCTCCTTCACGAACAATCAGTGTAAGCAGCCTTTTTCTACAGTGAAAGACTCGTATTGAATACAAAGTATAAAACACAACCTGTGCCTGAAAAATGCTCTAACGGCTTCACGCAGTGACACCACAGACCGTCTATTCAGTGAATGCGATCATCTGACACCTTTATTATTCTGTCTTTTTTGCCCAGGGCAAATAATATATTGGAAGTCTGTGATAGTTCATTTCCAGTCTCCCACTAGTGTGCTGTTGCCATGCTCCTTATCAGAATGATGCACTAGTCCTGCCCGGCCTAGCACACCATACCAAACACTAATTAACCACAGACCGCACTGAGGAGAACAGTTAACAAAAGGGGAAGGCCCGAATTTAAAGCAATCGTCTAAGTCTGTGCAAAACTAAATTAGAAGAAAGCATGGAAGGATTGTGAGTAAACTTCTGAAACCATGAATTTATGAGCTCTAAGCATTACCATCGCTTACACCTTTTACAAGGCTGACACTGACTCGGAAAATGGTATTAGTCCTCAAAAACGTTTTAACAAACACACTAAACTAGACCATTCACACCCTTCTACAGGCAGTAATTATGCAGGTGCGCAATGAAAGGGTGCACCCAGCAAACACATTCAACATCACTATGAAGTGTTGGCAGTCCTGACAAAGAAACCTCAAAGGCCAGTAGTAGTTACACATGCCTATTGCATCTCTGCATTTATGAGGTATCCGGCGCAAGACCCGCAGACACTGCAAGTGCGAGCACATACATAGCAGCAACTTTTGGTGGCAGAGCAAACAATACACTTGCTACAGCAAAGCCAACGAGGTACGTGGGTAACAGAAAGGAAACAAAAAATAAAGAGCATTCACAAGGTAAATACCAACGTAGTACAGTGACAAAATCCCAAAATCACAAATTCCTAATGAATATACAACACGTGCAAATGTTTTTTGGAACATAACAGTGTTAGCTTCCACTTTAGGTTGTTTCATAAGTGAGTAAATACTTCTGATGCTCCATTAAAAGAACACCAATCACATCACGGAAAAGGTTATCTTCATACTCTAACTTGAGTGCAAACTTATGAAACTGCTGCGCAAAGAAGGCACGCCTGGAGGCGCGCGGCAGCGGCGGTTCAAGATGGCCGCACCCTGAAACGCTCCGTGACACCGAGCTCCGGTCGGCGCTGAAGGGCTCCTCTACAGACGGCGGTCCCGATTTTAAAGCATGGCCCCGTGTTTGGGAAGTTATGGGGCACATTGAGGCAAGTTTTTAGACCAGCAAGTGGTCTTTTTCGGTGCCTTTTTTTTCTTTTCCTAAGCCTGCTTTACCTCAATGACCCCGTTTGCTGTGGCCGCCATTTTGTGCGTTTTACTGATGACGATTTTCTCCGTCACAGTAATGTTTAATTGCACATATTTTTGGGCTCCATGGGTCTAATACCTATTACTGCGATGTCCTGGCTCACTCATTGTTTCTAGAACAGATCAGCAAACGTTGCGCAGCTGTTGGACTGGCTGAGTTTTCCTGCTTTCATTGGTCTACTGTTATCCGCGGCATACTTTTTGATTGCAGCTCGTCATGGTGGTGTGTGTGCTTATGGACTCTTCCTCTGTTAGTGACCTCACTTTTGATGTTTGGCCCCTTACGCCGACTTTCACAGGGCTTGCTCTACAAAACACTTGATTTAGTGCCACACACCTGTTGGATGGTACAATTCTCTCTTTTTTGATGTTTTGCTGTGAGGTGCTTTAATGTTTCTTCTTGTCAACTGAAGCAGTGAAGCTACTCTGTAATTTTCAGTCAAGTTCTATTAGTGGTTGGTTGACATCCTCTTTACTTGCCTGTATTCATTGCGACCTGGGAGTTGTATACCCTAAGTGAACCCATATACTGCAGCGTTGCGCAATACGCCTCGCCATGGAATCTACACACTCAAGCAAACCCCATGGAGCTGCTGGGTCTGGTCCTGGAGGTCATAAGGAATCTGTTGCTAGCACCAACAAACGCGCCAAAAAAGATCTGTCTTCCCCATCGAAATCACCTCTTCCTCTCACATTAGAGGATATTATGGATGAATTACGCCACATTAGACCTTTCATGACGGATACTACTGCTACATTACAGAGAATTGAGGAGAAATGGTCCGGACATGAGTCAAGACTTTCGGATGTAGAACAAAAAATAAGTGATACACAGGACGTTGTTGCCAGAATCGATATCCTTACTAAAAGAAGTTACTCAACTTAAGAAGACTACAGAGGACTTCGAAAATCGCAATAGGCGCAACAACCTACGCATTTATGGAATTCCGGAAGGTTCGGACATGATCTCCTTTTTGAAGACTCAAGTTCTGCAGATCGTTGGTCTCTCGAAACCTATGGACCTTAATATCCAAAGGGCGCACAGGTTGGGTCCACAGAATGCTTCTTCCTCGACCAAACCTAGAGGTATTATCGCTATTATCGCTTACTTTCTCTTGTACTCCGACCTCATGGCAATCCTTAACGCTGCCAAGCAACATAAGCAGATGCTCTGGTCTGGTCACAAAGTTTTTTTCAGTCAAGATGTCTCCAAGCCAACCGCCAATCGGCGTAAGGAATTTCTTGACCTCAGACCATCTTTGAGATCCATGAATGCCCGTTATGGCCTTATCCATCCGTGTTTTTTCAAAGTGACTTATAAGGACAGAACTTTTACTTTTGAGGACCCGGCTGAGCTTCGGAAATTCATTCATGTTCACAAAGGAGAAGCTATGGAACTGAGCAAGCCTCAATTGTTATCATGTTTGTTCTCTTCCCTGTTTTTTTAGGTCTTCCCTGTGATGTTTCCGATGCTGACGTTCCCACCCACGTCCTCCTTATGTTTTGTAATGTATGACCTACTCTGTTGCATTGTCTCCCCATTATCTGGTAAGTTCCCTTCCATCTTGTTTCGTATGTTTACCTCTTTGTCCTTAATTCTTCACCTCTTCCTCTTGTTCTATTTGTAAACTTATCCCTCCTCGGTGTCCCATCCCCCTTCCTTTTTGGAGTGGCTGCCTTGTTTCTTGCCCCTCCCCCTACCCCTCCCTCGTTAATGTTCTTCTTGTTTTTGTTCATTATGACTAAAGCCTCCTGGCTTTCCGTCATCCTCTCTTTACTAGCTCCTTCTGGGCGACTATGCTCCCCTCATCTTCTTCCTCTCTATTCCCCTTTTCTTTCCTTTCTCCCTTTTTCCTTTCCTTGCTTCTTCGCTCTATTTTCCTCTGCATCTCTTTTTTTTCATTTTATACTTATGGTACTTCATTGTTCTCTCCTTCCTTTGATCTTACGCCTACATCAAACTATTAATTCTATTCTCTTTCCTCTTTTTTTAGCACCTTTTTTTTGTTCCTTCTCAGTTTCTACATATCCTTATTTTACTTATCCCTTTCTCTTCCGACACTGGTATGTCCCTCATCTGCCTGGCTTCTCGCCTCTTTTCTCCCACTCATGCTTTAAGTTTCATCTACCTCCTTGTTTAATTCTACTTAAGTTCTATCGATGAATGGCCTTCGTGTAATTTCATGAAATGTCAAAGGTATCCGCAATCCTGTTAAAAAACAGCGAATTTTGTCTCACCTTGCCAAACTGAAATGTCATGTTGCACTATTACAAGAAACACACCTTAAATTACAAGATGTGTCTTCACTGCGCAAACAATGGGTAGGAGAAGTTTTCTGCTCCCCGGCAGTGAACAATAAAAATGGTGTAGTTATTTTGTTTCACAAATCTCTAAATGTTCAGCTGCAAAATTAATTTCTAGTTGCTGATGGTAGATGGCTTTTTTGAATATTAAGGTCAACAACACTCAACTCTCCCTTTGTAATGTTTATGGCCCTAATGGTATTGATTTATCTTTCTGGAATGATTTCTCTCCTCTTCTCTCCTCTCATGCTGCTGATCATTTGATTGTGGGTGGTGACTGTAATCAACTTATGGATCCCTTCCTTGACCGGAAATCTCAAACTAAATATATCCCTAAAAAGATGCAGAAGACTTTTCATAAGACCATCACCTCTAGAGGATTGGTAGATGCATGGAGAACCTTTCACCCTGATGTCTTAGAATATTCCTTTTTCTCCCCTGTTCACAGATCTCACTCCCGCATAGATTACATTTTTCTTACACAACCAGCCCTTCAATTCATGACCAATGTAGAGATTGGCTCCATTCTCATCTCAGATCACGCCTCCGTCATTTTAGACATGGATTTCCCTTTACCTATCCCTACATCCCATCGATGGCGTTTCAATAATTCCCTTCTCCTGGATTCTCAATTTGTCGAGCAATTTACACTTTTTATACAGGAATTCTTCAACAATAATCTCTCCTCTATTTCTCAATATCACTTTATTTGGGATGCCTTTAAAGCTACAGCCAGGGGTTTCATAATTGACTTTGTGTCCCGGAAAAAAAAGAAAGCACTTATGGCCTCAACATCCATCCTAAAGCAAATTAAAGCTTTGGAACACAAATACTTCACCACTAACTGTCCCGACACATTGTCTAACCTTATCAAAGCAAAAATGCAGTATAACAAACAATCCTGGGATTCAGCCTGTAATAATCTCCTCAAATTCCAGGCTAAGATGTATGGTGGTCGCAATAAGGCAGGTAGATCTCTAGCTAACTATCTTAAAATCAAAGAGCAAAAATCTAGAATTGTGGCCATCACAGATAACTCCGAATTCGACATATCACAGATGCTAAGATTCTTGATTGTTTCACTGATTATTATACTTCCCTTTACACCCCAGAGTACACCCCTTCCTCTGAACAAATAGATTCTTTTTTTCAGACTATCCCCCGATCTCCTGAAAATCTTACGGATCTTACTTCTTTGGCTGTTCCCATCTTGGAACAAGAAATCATCAATGCTATTAATCTCTTGCCCAAGGATAAAACACCTGGCCCAGATGGTTTCACTGTCCGATTCTTTCTTCAATTTAAACAAATTCTGGTCCCTCAGTTATTCTCATTGATAAGTTATTTTCTTACCATTGGTAAATCACAGGGTTCTTTTACCCAGGCAATGTTATGTTTGATCCCTAAAAAGGACAAAGACCCCTCTCTTTGTAAAAATTACAGGCCCATCTCTCTTATTAACACAGATTGTAAAATCTTTGCCAAAATACTTGCCCTTCGCATCTATAAGGTAATCCCAGACCTCATCAATATATACCAATCAGGGTTTGTCAAAGGGCGCTCTATCACGGATAATTCAAGAACCTTCCTTAATATTGTTCACCTAGCTTCGAAAATGGATTCTCCAGTTGCTGCCATTACACTGGATGCTGAGAAAGCATTCAATAGGGTTAATTGGGATTTTATTTTTGGCGCATTGAAATGGCATGGCTTCAGCCCTCCTATTATTAGATATATCCAGTTGTTATACTCTGCCCCCTCTACCTCTATTTGGGTGAATGGCTGCCAATCTAAATATTTCCCACTCCTTAGAGGGACTAGGCGGGGCTGTCCTCTTTCCCCACTCTTATTTATTCTTGCCCTGGAACCCTTCCTAGAAAAACTTAGACGTTCATCACAATATACAGGTTTCCAATCTAAAAATATCGACATCAAATTCACTGCATATGCAGACGACATTTTGTTATACATCTCCAATCCGTCTACTTCTTTGCCGGCTTTCTTCTCCTTACTACAGGATTATTCCATTGTCTCCGGATACAGATTGAATATCGATAAATCTGAAGTCATGCCTTTAAATAAATTCTGCCTCTCTCGTATGTTTCATGACACAGGGTTTGAATGGAACTCCAAAAGTATCAAATGCTTAGGTATTCTATATGCCAATAGCATTAGAGAAACTATTAAAATTAACCTTGCGGACATACTTAAAAAACTCTCTGCTCTCACTGAAAGCTAGTCCCCACTCTTCTTGTCCTGGTGGGGCAGACTAGCTACAATTAAAATGATGCTTCTTCCGATTATCAATTTCTATCTTTCTATGCTCCCGGTTTCCCTTCCGCTTTCCTTCTTTAGTACTATTAATCGTTCCTTGACCAAATTTCTATGGAACAATCGCAAGGCTAGGATTTCACTTTTTCGTCTTCAACAACCCAAAGAGTTGGGTGGAGTTAATTTTCCTAATCTCAGACGTTACTACTCTGCATTCATCACGAGACAAATGTGGACTTTTTTAACCGAATCTACACACACACACCTATAACGGCCTGGAGCTTGTTAGAACAAGCTCAATATGCACCTTTTTATTTTAATCACAGCTACCCGTCTATCTCAACCCCCGAAGTGTTTCTCCTCACCTACCTTTATTCACTCCAAAGCACTCGCAACCTCTCTGCTCAAAACCCATCTTCTCCCTGCAGATCAACTTTCTCGTACTCCAGTCTGGTATAATACATTTTTAAAGATTAACAACAGAGCTTTATTCTGGAAGGAATGGATTGATAAAGGTATCATTACACTTGACCATTTGTTGAAAGATGGGTCCTTTATGGACTTCTCAGATATCCGTGTGTCCTACGGTATCTCCACCACACATGCCCTTCACTATCCCTTGCTTAGGGAATCCCTGTCCTGTCTCTTTTCTCAAGGTTGCTCCTCTCATACACTTGATCAGGCCTCCTCCCCCCTCTTGATTTTTCCAACCAATTTAAAGCAGCTGTCATCTATAAGATACTATCCTGTCCTGCTGCTGCTAGAATCAAATCCAACTTAGAACTTTTATGGGAAAAGGACTTGGCACAGGACTTCTCATTTCAAACATGGGACTCCATTTGGTCAAAAATACATACTTCCTCACGTTCGGCCAGCACAACGCAGACTCTGTATTACTTTTACAATAGACTTTTTTTCACCCCTACTGACCTGTACAAATTCAAATTGTTAACCTCCAAAAAATGTTGGTCATGCTCCTACGAGAACAGTGACTTTCTTCACATGTTTTTTCACTGTCCTTTGGTCAAATTATTCTGGTCTCGCATATGGTTGAAATTGAATGATATATTATCTACCAATGTTGCTTTTGATATTATACATTTGTTTTTGGGTAGTTCTTCGCCCATTTGGGTCGTTCAGAGCAATGTGGGTAAATTTATCGACCTGTTTTTAGCTATTTCTTTTCAGATTATCACCACTAATTGGAAGGACACCTTTAAAATTTCATACCAAGCTTGGTGGAATCTGCTTTGTCACCATCATAGGCTTGACCGTGCCCACGCTACTTCACAACCTTTGTTGATCAAAAAAGATTTGTTGTGGTCACCACTAACCTCTTTTCTTTCCAGGTCGGCTACTTGATTTCTTTTATATCTATGGTTTTTTTTTTTTCCCTTCAAATTTTTAATGTTTAATGGTTTTGCACTATTCCACATAACTGTTTTAACTTTTGATGCATTTCCCTCCCCCTTCTTCACTTCCCCTTCTTCTCTTTCTCTTCTCCCCCCTCTTTCTTTCAAAAATCCAAAATGTTAAATGCATTTATTCTACGTACAAGGTTTCCCTTTCGAGGGCTTTATTGCATTGTAACTTTATTTATATTTCAATTCTACTTTATGCTATATGTTCATGTACTGATGTTTTACTTAGTTTATTCTTTCAATGAAGCATTTTAAACAAAAAAAACAAAAAAAAGAAGGCACGCCTGAGTAAGCCTGTTGTGTTTTTAATTTTATTACATTTATGACTATAATACCTTCATCGGCTTCATCCCAATTATTTTCAGGGATGAAAAATGGAAGTACTAGCAAGGCCGGGCTTACATTCCCCCACCCAACAAAAAAAGTAAGATAATGGGGAGCCACAGCCAATGGGCAATAAGTTAAGGGAGCCGTGGGCCAAAAAAGTTTGGGAACCACTGAGCTAACAGGTTATGCAATGAGTAATCTGGAGGGGGCTCCTGAGTCTAATTTTTAAACGTGATAAATCAGAAACCTCTTAGACAAACTTAACATGAGCAGATAATCGTCAAGGAAGGGCTGCTAGGGATTGCAATAATCAGCTGCTCCCTATCCTGTTACGCTCAGATAACTACTTTGTCTATTCTGGTATTTTTAATGATGTGAAGTTTTGCACACTTGCACTTTTACAGTGGGACTCATAGCCCATCCGGCACTGTATACATACCCGCCTTAGCCCTGGTTATATGCACCTTAATTACCTATATTAATCTACTTAAGGGAACTTTAGCCGCCTGTATGGCAATCTTGCATTTTATACACTAGGGAAAAGACCAGCCCCTGATTAGCCACTTTTATCCAATGTAGCTTTGTATTTGGCATCTACTAAAATACCTAGGAAGGAAAGTTGAAGAAAGCGAAGGGCTTGTGGCGCGATGCTCAGTGGCCGTATTAGCTGTATGATAAATCTCCTTTTTAACTCATTTTGTATGCATTTTTAAACACTATGAACTGTGTCATTTTGTTTATGGTTTTAATTGACTAATAAACTATTATTACTACTGACAGGTACTATAATTGGACCGCACCAATGACAACACCAATGCAGTGAGAGTTGCGTTTAGAAGTGCAGGCCCCTGGCATCATTCGGAATGTAAGCTCCAAAAATTATTTACTATTCTGAATTAAAAACTTGTAGAGTTGAGTTGCATACAGTGGAGTAGAGTGTCAGATAGTGGAGCGGCGTAGAGCGGAGTATAGTACAGTGGCATAGAGTGGGATAAAGTGTAGTACAGTGGGGTAGTGTAGAGTGAAGTAAAGTGTCGGAGTAGAGTGGCATGTCGTAGATTATAGTGGCCTGGAGTGTAGTAGTGTGGAGTGGTGTAGCATAGAGTCAAATAAAGTGTCATAAATTGGAGTACCATGTTCTACAGTAGAGTGTAGTGGGGTGTCGTACAGTATTGGAAAGTGATGTAGACTACAGTAGTGTAGAGTGACATGCAGTCGTGTTGTTTTTTGTAGCGTGGAGGGGTGTACAGTACATTGTTGTAAAGTGTGGTACAGTGGATTGGCATACAGTGTTATAGAGTACAATGGCACTGAGTAGCGTAGAGTGGCGTTCAATGGAGTAGAGTGGGGTACTGTGTCAGAGTAGAGTGGAGTAAAGTGAGTGCAGTGGCATACAAAGAGTTGCGTACAGTGTTGTATAGTGGACTAGAGTATCGGAGAGGAGAGTGGAGTAGTGTGTTGTACAGTGGCATACAGTACAGTGCTGTACAGTAGAGTGAAGGGGTATAGACAGGAGTAAAGTGTCAGAGAATGGCAAACCATGTCGTAGAGTGTTGTAGAGTGGAGTTGCATAGAGTACAATAGTGTGTGAAATGTATGGTTGTATAGTGGCGCAGAGTGAGATAAAGTCTTGTACAGTGGAGTAGAGTAGAGTGGTGTAGCGTAGTGACGAGTAAAGTTCAACAGAGTGTATCAATGTGTTATAGAGTAGAATGGTATGGAGTGAAGTGTAGTGGCATAGGTAGTAAACTGTTATAAATTGGAGTGGTGTCTCAAACAGTAGAGTGGAGTGCTGTGTTGTGTAGAAAAGTGTTGAATAGAGTGTTGTACATTGGAGTGTACAAGCATAGAGTGTAATATACAGTTGGCAGTGGAGTGTAAGGGGATACAGTGGAGTAAATGTTGTAGAGTGCCATGAAGTGTGGTAGACTTTTATAAAGTGGAGTTATATAGATTGGAGGAGAATGTCATACAATGGAGTAACAGAGTGGAGTGGCATACACTGTACTGGCGCAGAGTGGATTATCAAAAAGTGGAGTAGCAAACAGTGTAATAGTGTACAGTGGAATACTGCACAGTGGAGTGTAGAAGAGTGGAGTGGCATAGAGTGGAGTGGTGTACAGTGGAGTGGCATAGAGTGGAGTAGGGTACAGTGGATTAGCGTAGATTAGCGTAGATAGGGGTGGCATGCATTGAAGTGGCATAGCGTAGAGGCGAGGAAACTGTTATAAATTGGAGTAGCGTCTCATACAGTAATGTGGAGTGCTGTGTTGTACAGTGTTGGAAACTGTTTTAGAGTGGAGTAGAGTGTTGTACCATTAGAGTGTACGGGCATAGAGTTGAGTTCAAATTTGGACAGTGGAGCGTACTGGGATAGAGTAGAGTCTAGCAGAGTGGCATAGAGTGTAGTAGAGGAATAGTCGAGTTATATAGAGTGGAGGAGTGGACACTGGAGTGGCGTAGAGTGGAGTAGCGTACAGATGAGTGGCATAAAGTGGAATAGCGTAGAGTGGAGTAGCTTAGACTGGTGTGGCATAGAGTAATAGCGTATAGTGGAGTAGCATACAGTGGAGTGGCGTTAGGTGTAATAGCGTATACTGAAGTAGCATATAGTGCAGTGATGTACAATGAAGTGGTGTACACTGGAGTGGCATACACTGGAATGGGGTAGGTTGTAATCGCATACAGCGGAGTGGGATCCAATGGAATAGCGTAGAATGGAGTGGGGTAGAGTGGAGTAGTGTACAGTGGAGTGGCATACAGTGGAACAGCAGAGAGTGGAGTGGCATACAGTGTTATGGCGTAGAGTGAAATAGCATATACAGGAGTAGCGTATAGCAGAGTGACATACAGTGGAGTGGCATACATTGAAGAGGCATAGAGTGGAGGTTGCATACAGTGTAATAGCATAAAGAGGACTGGCGTCCAGTGGAGTTGTGTACAGTGTAATAGAGTAGATTGGCGTAGAGCGGAGTGTTGTACTGTGGAGTGGCGTACGGTGTATGTGTGTATAGTAGAGTAGCGTACAGTGGAGTGGTGTAGACTGGAGTGGCGTACAATGGCGTGGGCTAGAGTGTAATAGCATACAGTGGAGTGGCATACATTGGAGCGGGGTCCAATCGAACAGCGTAGAGGGGACTGCCATAAACTGGAGTGGCGTAGAGTGGGGTGGGGTAATGTACAGTGGTGTGGCACACAATGGAATAGCGTACAGTGGAGTGTTGTAGAGTGGAGTGGCATACAGTGGAGTGGAGTGGCGTACAGTAGAATGGCATAGAGTGAAATAGCATATAGTGGAGTAGCATCCAGTGTAATAGCGTACAGTGGAGTGACTTAGACTGGAGTGGCAGACAGCAGCGGTGCATACAGTGTAATAGCCTAGAGTGGAGTAGAGTGAAGTCTCGTACAGTGGAGAGGCACAGAGTGGCATAGAGTGGAATAGCATATAGTAGAGTTGCTACAGCGGTGTGGCATACAGATGTATGTGAAATGTAGCAGCAATAGCGATTATGATGTGCAGAGTAACGCAAAGCAGTGAATTGCGCTGCCTTGCGTTTCTCCAGATTTACCAATCAACACACGGCCACATATGGTGGCCTTGCGTTCCTTTGCAAGTTTGGCTTAAGTATTGCAGTGCTCATGCGACACCATGAGTGACGCAAGGGTACCGCAATCCAATAATAGAGCTGGGCCTTAGCTATATTTTGGGCCATGGTATACCGTGATAACTTTGCAGTATACCGTGGTATATGGCGATGAGAAGCCAGTATATAATTGGGTAATGGCTGGGTTTAGAGAATGAAAAGGTAGCCATATTGTTTTTACTACACTTTGGTGTTCAGGGTTAAGGCCTTAGATATAGGTAAGTAGTAGGTCCCTACATATTACCACTTTATTAAAGTGGTAATAGTTAGGGGCATTTATATATATTTTTTAAATACGTTTACGGCCATGTACTGTGGTAGTTTTGCAACATTTTGAGAAATTCTGCGAAAGTACACTGGTGACAGATATCACTAAGTTTAAATGCCTTATAAAGTAAACAATACTTATCCTACTTAACTGCAGTACCCAAAAAGCATAATCTCTGCACCATAATGTGTAATTCTGCCAAATTCCATGCAAATCCATTCAGCTGTTTTCACGCTACGTTAAATACAACAGTCTATGGAAAATGCATTGGTGGAAAAATGTGTTTTGAGACCCTCTCTTATCTTTGCACCCTTTAAAGATTCACCAGAAGAATTTACATCATCTCAAAATGTAGAAAGTGCTATAAGTCTGGAGCGTTTTGTGGCGATTCGTCAAATGGGTGGAAAGTTACTAGGGAGCTAATATCGGAGGGATTACTATTTTTGGGAATACTAACTATAACTACAGAGTGGCAATCGGATTTAATGTGATTTCTTTCTTTTTATCTTTTGCATTTGTTATGTATTTGTATATTGGTTTACATAATCATGTGACCATAAATGTCTATTTTAGTTGCTCATGTAGAAACTTTACATATGCAGTCTAGTTTATTTTTTGAACTTACTTGCTACTTTTGGTAGGATTGTGCTACATATGAAGCCCAAAGTGAATAAAAACCAATCATTGTTATTATAGTCATTACGATTATAATTTCTTTTCCCTAGTGGCCAATTATCATGTCCTCCATATAGTAGTTTGTTTAGCTCACTGCTAGGTCATTTTTCCATTTTGTTGCACAGGAGTACATAAGGAAGAAGGTTTTTGTTTGGCTTGTTGGACTCAGTTTGATTTTGTGAGCCAGAGAGCATGCAAAAAAAAGTTGTGTAGATTGAGATGTATTCTGTTCGGTATGTATTTGTTTATAGGTTTCCATTAGCACGTGATCATAAATGGGTCTTTCAGTTGTTAGTGTAGTAAATCTAAAACTATACATATGCAGTCTAGTTTATTTTTGACGCTTCCTTGCTACTTTTAGTATTGTGCTACAAGATATCACTAAGTTGAAAAACCTTATAACTTAAAAAATACTTATTCTGCTGGACTCCCCCATACAATTGGAGGAAGTGATTGGGGCGATTTCACGACTTAAACTACTCAAATCGCCGGAGCAGGATGGCTTCTCGGCAGGGTTTTACAAATCCTTTTGCCACATCTTAGCTCCAGTGCTGACGCGGCTCTTTAACTCATTTGACGGACCGGGATCGATCCCTCCTGGAATGTTGTCGGCATCCATTGTGGTGCTGCCCAAACCCGGGAAAGACAAAACAGTATGTGGCTCATACCGCCCAGTGTCCCTTCTTAATGTGGATTTAAAGCTGTTCACGGGCATACTAGCGACGAGACTAGGCCCACTGATGCCCGGTATAATAGAACCGGATCAAGCTGGATTTGTCCAAACTCGGCAAAGCGGGGATAACATCAAGAGGATCCTACATTTAATAGATAAAGCCCACCACACGAACATGGATGCTCTATTATTAACGGTTGACGGTGAGAAGGCGTTAGACCGGGTCGACTGGGGATACTTAGAACGAACTCTACTCCACTTTGGCATAGGTAACCGTTTCCGATCTTGGGTGGCAGGCTGCTATAATACTCCTACAGCCACAATCAGGGTCAACGGGGTCTCTTCGCGTCCCTTTGCTATCCAACAGGGCACTAGGCAGGGGTGCCCATTGTCACGCTCCTGTTCGCCTTATACATTGATCCGCTAGCCCAAAAAGTGAGAGACAACCCAGAAATCGAAGGTATTCCATTCGGGGGAGAGCAACATGTAATAAACCTCTATGCCGATGACATATTAGCTTCCCTCCACTCCCCGAGGAGATCGCTCCTGGCTTTTCTGCAGGAATTGGAGTCTTTTGGACGGGTCTCTGGATTTAAGGTCAATGTGGGAAAATCTCTGATCCTCCCATTTACCGGGGCTTTGCCGGGCCCAGGAGAGGGGGGACATGACGTCCCGGAGATCCAGATAGCGGAATCTATCCCATATTTGGGACTCGAGCTGGCCCCGACGGTAGTACAAACGGCCAAGCTTAATTATATGAAACTCTCGCAGCAGATCGGGAAGGATCTGAATAGTTGGAGACACCATCATCTGTCCCTATTGGGTCGCGGGCGGCAGTCAAGATGACAACCCTACCCAAAGCACTATATTTATTTCAAACACTGCCGGTCTCGCCAGCTAAGGGAACTCTCGCTAAACTACAGACGGATATACTCCATTTTATCTGGGCAGGAGCGCGCCCCCGAATGCGCAGAGAATTGGGATACATGAAGCCGGAAGAGGGGGGCTTGGGGATTCCGAATCTTTTAGACTATTTCAGGGCAGCCCAACTGAGATATCTACTGGAGTGGAGTAGGGAAGAATCCGAAAAGCGCTGGTTATTCCAAGATAGAGCATTAGCAGGACCTGCCCTATGGAAGGTTCCCTTTTTAAAGAAAGCGAATAGGCAGCGGAGTCTCTGGAGGTCACCTGTAACAAAGTCAGTGATGGAAGCATGGGACAGGGTAGCTATTAAAGCAAAACTCACGACATTCCCTTCTCCAATGACGCCACTATTAGATAACAGGGAGTTCACCCCAGGGCTAGATAGCAAAGCGTTCGCAGAGTGGCACAAGACACCTTGCAAAGCGGTGGGACACCTATTCGATCTGGAAGGGATCATACCATTTACACAATTGCGACAAGACTATGCACTACCCGAACTAGAACGCTTCCACTACATGCAGATAAAGCACTGGTTACTTCACCCCGAAGTTCAGCCACAAGTTAGTCGGAAATTAACAAGATATGAGAAATGGCTGATTACCAAAAGGGATGACAAGAAATTAGTCTCCGAATTATATGACATGCTACGTCAAAAGGCCCCCACACAACCCACCGCTAGCCAGAAACGCTATGCAAAGGAACTAGGACGGGACTTGTCGAGAAAGGAATGGGAAGACATATACTATAGGGCCAAACATACGGCAAGGAACACGGCTAGTAAGGAAACGTCTATTAAGATAGCCACATATTGGTACCTAACCCCAGTACGCCTTAATAAAGGGAATCCAGACCGAAGCCCCACCTGTTGTCGAGGGTGTGGGGAGGAGGGCACCTTATTACATTTGCTGTGGGATTGCCCACTTTTATCATCTTACTGGCCTAAGATACTGGACGAGATAGACTTAAGGTTCGAGACACAGATCCCACGATTCCCGGCATATATAGTACTGGGAATGCCCAACTCCTTAATGTTCCCATTGAAATCTCGCAAGGGGAAACAGATGGGATTGGCCTTGGGGGCACACTGGGGAACACAAAATATACCTACATTCCTCGGGTGGCTCCACAGATTATGGTATATTATGGGGATGGAGCGCATACATGCCTCCCTCACAAATTCCGAGGAAGCATTCAAAGATGTGTGGAAACCACTCATTGGGCTGCTGTCAACGGAATTCCACAAAATCACCCGTCCGAAGTATCTCCGCCTCCTTCGGATAACAAACATAGAAGAATCCTCCGAGACCCATTGAAACCTGATTAGGAAGAAGCCATGGAAGCTAAATACAAAATAGATGCAGAAAGAAGAGTACCAGTGGGGAAGAGGGGTGGGAGGGGGAGGGGAATTGTTTGAAGTCTGGTTTTGTTGTACTTCTTTCTTAGGTTTTTGCTTGTTTCATATAAGACATATACAATGCAAATGCTATATGACGCAGAATGCAGACACATGTAAAAACAGATCCGATTCGAATTGAGCAATGCCGTAGAACGGGTGTATACTACATATTGTGAAAATGTCATAAGCTGAGTGTTACTACTGTTGGCATTACTAAATAAAAACAGAGTTAAACTTAAAAAATACTTACTCTACGTACTTGCACTACCCCACAGAATCATCTGCGCCCCCTAACATGTAATACTGCCAAATTTCATAAAAAACAAGCAGGCGGTTTTTGCACTTTGCAAAATACAAAAGTCTATGGAAAATGCATTGGATTTCAACCCCATTTTTAGGTCTCGCCTAGCGTTGCAGCGCAAATGCGCTGCCATCGCTTTGCGAGGCATGCAGTATACACTATTTATTTAGTGCATTTTTATAAAGCGCGGACATTACCCGAAGGTGTCAGAGCGCTGTACAATAGAACCAGTTACGTTATAAGAGAAAAGTGTTACACAATAGAACAATACAAAGATAAACAGGAGACTTAAAAGGAAGGGTACACAAACACAAAATCCAACACAGCACGCAAGGGTGAGGAATGTACAAGATAAAATACAAATTTACAATGATGAGCGAACTTCCTAGAGGGGCCTGAGAATGAAAGTATTAGTTCTCAAAGTGTCTTTGGAAGAGAAGAGATTTGAGGTCAGCTTTGAAGATCCGGGTAGAGGAGGTGGCACGGAGCAATGGGGGAAGCGAGTTCCAGATTCTCACCGCATTGCCTGAGAAGGATTGCGCCATCGATCTTTCCCTTTTGAAGGAGGGGGGCTCAAGCAGAAGCTTTTCCGCATTGCGAGAAGGTCGAGAGCCTCCGGACAATTTCAATTTATTCGCCAGGTAACAAGGGGAGGAACTGTGCAAGACTTTGTGTGTGATGCAGGCAGTTTTGTAAATAGATCTTGCCTCGATCGGAAGCCATCGAAGAGAAGACAGGATAGGAGTGACGTGGTCGCTTCGTTTAGACCCTGAAATGAAGCGAGCTGCTGAATGGAGGATGGATTTGAGAGGGGAGAGGTGGGATTTGGGTAGGCCCGTCAGAAGAGAATTGCAATAATCCAGTCCAGAGAGAACCAGCGATTGTACCAAGGTTTTTAAGTCTTTCTCCGGGAAGAACCGACGAATCCCCCACAGAAGGTGCAACTGGTAACGTGCGTTCTTAGCAATAGAGTTGATGTGGGAGATTAAGTTGAGTCTTTTGTCAAGTATGACACCTAGGGATTTAGCGCTGTCGACAATGATGGGTTTGCTGTTGAGTACGTTCAGCTGATCCATCCAAGATTGAACAGGAGGAGGGAGAGAGAGGTAGAAAGGAGGAGGAATTCAGTTTTGGCGGGATTTAGAATGAGTTGGTGAGCTAACATCCAGTTGTGAATAGAGTTGAGAGTGGAGTTGAGTAGTGAGAGATCGTGTGCGGAAGACACCTTGAGGTAGATTTGAGTGTCATCCGCATAAAGATGGTAATGGATCCCAGATTTACTTAGGAGGTTCCCTAATGGTTCCAGGTAGAGATTGAACAAAGTGGGTGCAAGGATAGAACCTTGAGGGACGCCTTGACCTACAGCCAATGGAGACGAAAGACTGTTCATTTGGGATCTGTCCGAGAGGAATGAGGCAAACCATTTAGGCACTGTGCCATCAAATCCCATTCTCTGATGAAGAGTGTTGAGGAGGGTGTTATGATTAACAGTGTCAAAGGCTGCAGAGAGGTCTAGAAGAATCAGAAGACACGATTCCCCAGAGTCGAGTATATGCAGCGCATCATCAATCACTTGCAGCAGGGCTGTTTCAGTGCTGCAATTTTGGATGAAGCCAGACTGGAAAACGTCGAGGAGATTATTGTCCATAATATGTAGGGAAAGTTGTTTCGCAACACATTTTTCTGTGATTTTCGAAAGAAAAGGGAGGTTGGTGATAGGGCGGAAGTTGTTGAGGTCGTTCGCATCAGCAGAGGGTTTTTTTTAGAAGAGGGGTAACCTGTCCTGATTTGAGGGCAACAGGGAGGGAGCCTTGACTGAGGAAGAGATTAACTAGCCTGGTCCAGTAAGAGAGAGTATGGGTGTAGAAATGGGGTCAGAAGAATAGTTGGAGGGTTTAGTTTCCAGGATGCATTTGAGGAGGTCATCTTCCGAGATGACGTCAAAGTTCTGCCAGGTGACTAAGGATTTCCGCTCCTCAATGGGGCTGGGATGGGCGACCTGATCCACCAGTGCTTTGACCTTTTCATCAAATAATATAGCGAAATCTGCTGCTTTCTTTGTGGAATCCTCAGGCTTAATGGTTAGGGGAGAGCAGTTTGGATTTTTGATGAGGTCAAAAAGTTTTTTGGGTCTGTTTTTGGCTGAGTCAAGGAGGGATCTGAAATGTGATGCTTTTTCTTGGAAGATGTGATTGTGGTATTTGGATCTTGCTGAACGTAGAAGAGAGAGATTGGAGGTGGATGGAGATTTTCTCCACTGTTTCTCCAAGATTCTAAAGGTTCTTCCTTTCATCGTAGAGAGCTTTATTGAACCAAGGTGCTGAGGGGGTGGGTCTTTTCCTTTTGCTTTGGAGTAGAGCGACATTATCGATTTCGACTGCTAGGACTAAGAGGCACTGAGAGGTGAGATCGTTGACATCCACGTTCGGGTCTAGTCTAGGAAGTGACCGCATGGCAGAATCACAAAGAGTGTCAAGATCAATGTTTTTAGTGTTGCGGAACCAGGTAGTAGCTCTTTTAGGTTGGCCGAGAGATATCGCGTGCGATAGGTGAAAACGGAAGGGAATGAGGAAGTGGTCAGACTAGTCTACATGGATGGGGGGGGAGCAATAGTCAGCAGGTCTGCTTTGGATATAACAAGGTCCAGAATAGAGCCCTTGGAGTGTGTAGTTTCCGAGCAATGTTGGAAGAGATCATTGGCTGAGAGAAAGGTGGCAAGCTTGTTGGCAGCCGAGTTTTCCAAAGAGCCCCAGTGGAGATTAAAGTCCCCCAGGAAGATCTGTCTGTCACTTTGAGAAAATTGGTCACTGATTAAGTCGGTGAGTTCCTCCACAAAGGAAGAGCAGTTACCGGGCGGGTGGTAGATGGCATGGAATCTGAAGGGTGAGCCGTGATGTATTTGAAGTTCTAGGGATAGGCATTCGAATGTACGGAAGAGGGTGGTAGGGAAGGCTTTAATTTGAAGGGAGTTTCTTCCACACTATAGTGTGGAAGCTTCGTGGAAGCTCCGCCCACTCTCGGGCCCATCTTCTTCATTGGCTTAGGTTATGAATGCTGCCTTCCGATTGGTTCCAAGCTTTTTAGTCCCTCCCCATGACAGCCATGTCAGTCATTTGTATCCTTCCATGGCTACTGGCCCCTTCACAGCGCAGACTACTTTCTTCCCGTGCGCCCCCCCCCCGTCCGATGCCTTCTCGCCGCCCCCCCCCTCGTGCCTCATCACCCGCAGGCATTGCCATTTGCAATGCAATAGGTCTCGCGTAAATGCGAGTCCTATTGCATTGCCAATGCTGGTTACTACTGGCCACAGCCAAAGGGCAAATCGGAGTTTTGTGCAGCGGTGCAGGATTGGCTGAGGTGTTAACAATTGTCCAATCGCTGGTCACGTTGCATTGTACGAGTCCTTCCATTCTCCTGCGACGACGTGAAACGTTCAATTACGTGATTGGCTGCCATGTGACCCGGAAGTATTGAATTTATGGAAAAGTGAGTTTCCTCAATTTAAGATCGATAACCGTACGACGGTCTATGAGCCGGATTTATCGATAGCTCTGTATAAGTACCAGGCGGGTCACGTTACAGTAGAGCCGCAGGACCGGGGATCCGAAATAAGACGAAACTCGACCCGGCCTGACCAAGGACGTGTGGGCCTGGGAGAGGCTGCCGTCCCATCTGCCCGGAGACAATAGAGTATTTATTGGAAACACACATACCGAAGAAGCTGTGAGGCCTCATTCTCCTCTCACCGGTCCTGTCCAAGAGAAGCCACGCTAACATCTACTTACACCGCTCACAGTGGCCCAACCAATCGTCCCTAAAGATCCAAAAGAACCAGAAAAGTCGCAAATCGGCTGACATTCTGCCCCCACGGATCTACAAGAGGCCCCGTCATGCCGCAGGACCCTGCCGCCGCCTCTTCTACCCAGTCCTCCACCCTCCTGTCCCCTGGGCGCCCGGAGATCACCGCTGCCGCCAGCTGTGGCAGAAGGTGGATTATGTGGTAAATGTGGTAAATCTATAATTATGTGAAAATCGATGCAGCCGCACAATTGCATAACTCCAGTGGCCCTGAGTATATGCAATAGCAGACGGGTACAGAAACAGCTCTGTAATTCAGGCTAACACCAATGGTCATCTTTAACGTTTTTAAACACAACTCTGGTGATCAGGGCCGGTCCTAGAACTTCTGGGGCCCCGGGCGAGAGGAAAGATGTGAGGCCCCTCTAATTTGCATATAACATCACAAGAAGTGACATCACAGAAAGTGACATCGCAGGACTATTGATCTTATTTGGCATCACTGAAGAGACCTAATGTGGATATCAGTAACATGGACAAAAAGATAAATATACAAGTGAAATAAGTCCATATATTTGAAGACTGTATTAAATGGATTACATTTGTCACATTGGATGGAAAAGCTAGGTGCAGGTCTCAAAAAGATGGATATTTTTTACTCCATGTTTCCAGATTCCATGATTGTTTCCAGATAAGTAAGTGCATGATAAAAATTCCAGTTCTGTCTCATAAAGGGGAGAGATCCTGTTGAGGTAATGAGGGGTGGGATCATTCAAAATATAAAATTAAACAAGACAAAAACCCTCACACCATGGATATAATAGCAAATTTCAAAAGGCTCCACTATCTTTCCGTGCCATTATTGTGCCACCTTAGTATGACATTAATACTTAGTAAGTTGTTTTAACGTAAATCCTCTCACCAGTATCCCATACGTACATGCTAAGACTTGTAGGAGTCTTTTTTGTGTGTGGGCTCTTTACTCACCAGAATTATGTTAAGTGCAAAAACACAACACATATATTACAAAAATACAAGACACCATTGCAAACAAATAAAGATTGTACATAAATTTAAAAAAATACTTAGAACCACCGAGACCACTACTAAATATACATTGATTTGAAGGTATGCTGCAGATTCAAGGGGTTTTCAAATCAATGCTTTTGATTTAGTGTTGGAACTGTAGGAAGTGGTAGAGGCCAGCTTTAGTGCTGGTGGAGCCCTTTGCGACAATGTTTGTTGGTGCCCCCCAATGACTCCCTCTGCCACAGATTCCCTCAACAGTGCCCATCAAGCCCCCCGCAACCACATTCTCGCTCAGATGCATTTAATTTGATCTACAGCGCCACATACCAGTGTAGGGTGTCAGACCACTTTACATCACACACATTACACAGAGACAATCAATCATCCTTTCCCCCCCTGAAAACCATACTGCCCCACTGAGAGAAACTCGCACTGCCTTCAACTACAACCCAATTGTGCCTCGCTTTAAACACCTGGATGTGACACAATTCAAAATTACGATTAATTAAGAGTAATATGCTGCCTAAAAAAAAAAAAGTAACAACATCCTGGAAAAAGCAAACACTCATAGGGAATGCAAGATTAAGTAACCCATGTGAAATGTAGGAAGGAACAACATGGTTACCTTAACGCTTTTGCACTTATTATTCAGAAATCAGTGAGTGCTTTTGCCTGAAAAGTTAAGGACATGACTACAGGGCCCAGAAGGGACCTATTTCAATGTTCATTACTTATATCCTTACAAATCATAAGCAGTATGGTTTAAAAAGACCACATCCGTGAACAAAGAGCTGCAGTACGCATTTTATTTTCCAATCAACCAGGTATTGCAGTACCTCCAGGAATGGTGCACTTCCCCACCCTGGGAAAACAATGTTGTTCAAAGAAAGAAGAGAAAATAAAAGTAGCGCTTCACTGGCAAACTATGTAAAGTAGCGCTAATGTGTTTTGGGTGTGAATAAAATCAATGTGGCCACTTTGCGACCCACTCTGTCTTGCTTT
Source organism: Calotriton arnoldi (assembly GCA_963921515.1). NCBI lineage: Eukaryota > Metazoa > Chordata > Amphibia > Caudata > Salamandridae > Calotriton > Calotriton arnoldi. The sequence goes on from CAWUFW010004688.1 coordinate 575,084, forward strand.
ATTTAGTTATTTTTCACATTTTGAAACTTTTATTTCTCTCCATCCCGAGGCTGCACTTTGCAATAGAAAAATTTCCCAAAAAGACATTTCCAGCAAAGTGTTTTTCTTTTTTGGTCAATTTCACCGAGGACCAAATAAATGAAAGGAGAGGAAAGAGGGAGTAATGGCTACAAGGCCCAGGGAAGGGGGCCCCCACACCTAGACCTTACAGCTGGCTCCAGCGCTTCGAGGCCCAGGAAAGGGGGCCCCCCTCCCCTGGGCCTTGAAGCAGTACGAGGCATTTTGCACACCACTGACCTAGCACCGGCAGTTCTACATACATTTTAAATGCGCATTCACATCAAAGCAATCTTTGCTATGTGTGATGCAAAGATTACAAAAGCCAGTTGATCTGGCTGTTCCCTCCTCCCCTCACCCACCTCTCCTTACCTGTGTCCGGCTGGTCCTGGAAACAAAGGGGCCTTCTGTCACCTAGCAACAAAATGCCGAAAGGGCGCCTAGAATGGCCGGTACTTAACAGAGGCGCTGCCTCGCCCCTGACACTGAGCCAACATAATTGCTGGCCCAGCTGCTGTACCAGCCCCATTCTGTTTGCTCCTTCCCCCCACCCCTGCATCCCCAGGAATGCCACCACGCTTGGGCTAACTGTGAAAGTGTGGCCTTTCACAGTGAAGGGGGGGGGGGGGAAGGGGCCCTGTTTCTCAGCTGAGCGCGAGGCCCTGGGCAGCTGCCCACACTGCCCATGCCTAGCGCCGGCCCTGCTGGTGATGCTGTTCCCTGGCGCATATCGTGTCTGGTACCTTCAGCCAGTACTGGATTTTTAAACCGTTAACACTTTTGTTATGTTATCTTATGAAGGTTTGTATAAAGTGCGTGTGCCATTTGTTCTAATTGAGAAGCCACATACACAAGACTTATAAATCGTGCAGCCAGCCTTTTCTCGCCAGTTCCTTCGTATTTAGAGCGACCACCTCACTCCATGTATTCAGGACACGGTCTCCGGTCCGAGCCCTCTGTGGCAATCTGATGCATTCTCGGTCTTGTAGTCTTGGTTCATTTGCGTTCAGCTGCTATGATCAACACTCCTGTGATAACAGTGATTTGCAGGTGAAAAGGTGAGTGTGCGTTATGACCTGGAGTGAGGAGGCCGTTGTATTCATAGTATCAATTAGCATGTATAAGTGTAAGTAATGCACTGACATCAAAGGACCGTAAGCATTCATGCATTACAGACACGCACGGCTGTAACACATGATACCATTCGTAGCACTAGAAAGCGTGTTATTACGTGAAAGAAAAACGTTAGCGTGCTTCCCTAGCTCTGTAAAGACGCAAATCCGTCCGATTTATTTCTCTTTGAGGACGCACTATTAACAGCTCTCACTGTAATTAATATGCATTCAAGTGAAATGCGGTGGCATCGTCCGCGCGCACCGTTCGGGCGGTTAGGATGCTATCATATGTTTTTGGGCATTTTATCTTAGTGCTGGAAGTAAGGATGCGAGTGGAGGTGCAGCACCCACTAAGCAAAAATGCTGGAATTCAAAAGGCGACTGAGCAATAAAGATGCCTTCCAATTTCGTTTTTATCTTTTCACATTTGCTGTGCGTTCAAATATAGATGTCAAATGTCAGGTTACGTCGCCTGACAAATTAATGCTTATTCTTTTAACATGGAGATTAGATGGGTGTTTGCTTTTCTTTGTCTGACTGCAAATTGAGAGGATTTTGTAAAGTGAAGTATGTGTCAATCTTGATGGGGTACAGGAATGCGAAAGGAAAAGCTGCATGATGTCAATTATTTTTAGCACACAATAGAAGTTAAATATCAGTAACTGAAATGTGCAAATATCTCAAAATGTATCTGCAGTTAGGAAAGGATAAATGAAACACTTTTTTGGGGGTAATTCTGAAGTATGATGGAATCAAAGATTTGAATAGGATCGAAACACTTGATTTGGTGATATGGAAATGCTAAATATGCATTGAAACTCAATTTGACGCATCGTTTGTGCGCTATAAACTTTAATCAGTAGAACTGCATGTCTGTACAAATTTGGTGTCCAACTGACAGCATGTTACTACACCATGCTTTAGAATTTATTTGCAACAGTGTGCTCCAAAATACAACATTGGCTGCATACTACACCCTTAACATTCTCCTGCTGAATGGGCGTGGGTGATTGGATCAGTATCTGAGAAGTCCTGAAATTGCATTTGAATATATATGGTAGGTACACCATTTTTTTAATGATTTCATTTGTGCTACCTTGGTGTGTTTTCTGTCCAACAAACACTGCAATCAACTAAAATAGCTGTTTCAAGATACCAGTCACTGTCTATGGTGCTGTCTAATGGCTAGTTCAAGTTAAAACAGAAATAAACCAAATTACCCATACTGTTGTTTTTCATAATCATTTTAAGAAATATTCAATATTCTCGACTCCAAGTGTATATATATTTATCTCATGAATGATCCATGCACAATGTTGTTCAAACTCATTACTTAATAGCTGATGTGTCATTAGCCACAATTGGACGTCCATGAATCATGAGCCTCAGTGCATTTTGGGTTACTAGGACCCTTTGCCAGGGGAAAGCTATGAACAAACAAAAATGAACTGTGCTATTCATCAAAGTGACTTAAACTGTAATAGTCAAAGGAAACTCACTAAGAGTGCGCCATACCCTGCAGGGTGATAACAATACATGTGAACATCTTATATAAATACTGCATGCCACAAAATTTTAAGAAAATTACGACATGACAGAAAGCGGCTTATTTGCTACACTTGTTCTTTGTGTGCCGCTTGGATGTTTCACAATTACTATGACTTTGGTGTTGTAACATTGATGCAGCACCCCGACTCTGAAAATTATTCCAGCTCCTCTGCATTTTATGTCAAAAACATATCAGATTCAAGATGCACGCAGCAAATAATACTGTGAAGCATCTGAAATAGTATACACATGCTATTGTTAGGTATGCCTACAGTTTGGCATTATTCCTGGTGAACTACTTCCGGATTCCTCTTTTCCAGAATTTGGGAGCCAGTGGCATATTTAGAGTGGGGCAGATGGGGCAACTTCCCAGGCTATATTTGTCCTGGCCCTCCTTGTGCCGCGCAGGAGCGTAACACAGGCCTCTGTAGCATAGGGGTTCCCCCAGCGCGATTGGGGCCCTCCAACTCTTCAGAAGACTCCCATTAAGGCCATGGCCAATTAGTATATGTGAGATATGGGAGACACAGGGGTCCCGCTTCAAATTCTGCAGGGAGGCCCCATCATTAGGTCGAGCATTCGAGACCTCTTGTATATACTTTAGTATATACTTATATGTGTATGTACTTTGTGGGGTCTGGAGATCAGCCCTAGGACTTGTCTGCTTCCGCTTAGGGACTTTTGTTTCTGTTCAACTGTCTCTATTTAACTGTCTTGTTAGAAAACGACCAGCAGAGGTCAGTAAAATACCAGAATCACTTTAGCATTCTCTAGATTCCAGTCCATAGAAATTGTCTTCCACAAGCACCAGTAGACTATAATATTTTTTCCAAATCTTGTATTTTCAGTGATATGACCACTGAAGGCCCTGATTTGATATTGAAAACAGAGCTTTGGACTATACCATTTCCCACTGAAAGGCAATATTTCTCTCCATGTGTTGCCATACCTGGTGTGTCACGCAGTTTGGTGCTTACTTTCCCTCCATGTTAAAGAACAATAGATGTTTCAGCACCCAGGCTAATGTGCTGCATAGCTAAATACATATAAGGTCCCAAAGACGAGACCGATTGCATTGCAAATGGTTGTTGTTGTTACTACCTCTTGCAGTCCTGAGCAATCAACGCTTACATTATTCCATTCCCCACCCAAGAAGTTATAATCCTCAATACAGCATTACTATCAGTCCTAGTAAAGAGGTACCACTATACTAAAAGTATTTGGCTGTAATGCGGCATCAAGGAACAATCACAACCTTTGTGAGGGTGGACCTTCAACCTCTTGGTACTATGGCACAGAGCAGACAGGCTTAACTTAGGGCAATGTCTAAAGTATTTATGCAGTACCAAGCACTAATAAAGTCTAAATGCAAAACAATAAATATCCAAAACTGAATTAGAAAAATAGAGTAAAATGTAATAAACAAAATTACATCAAAATTACAAAACTCCAGGGAGGAGAACCAGAGATACAATTGTTTAAGTTTTAAGTAGAAATAGCACCAAAAAGCACAAGGCGCCAATAATAGTCACTGGTCGCGGTGGATCGGGACCTAGGCGTAATTTGAGGCTAACCATGATGGAGAGGGAGTTGGATATATAAACCAGGTGTGTCTTCGTTAAAGATTTTACCTTCTAACTGTGTCCTTTATGTCCCAATCCACCACAAGAGTACACTTCTAAAGCACACTATTACCTCAGGAGAGGCACTCAGAGACTCTTAAGTTGTCAGGAAGAGCCCAACAGCAGGGCGTAGTCCAGCCCAGTTGCCCCTGATCATCTGGGTACTTCCAGGAAAGGCCTGTTGTATCCCTGTAGTTTGAACAGGAGGTCAGCCATTTGATCCTTAGGCCCTAATTACGATGGTAGGCGGACCGCCATCAACAGGCCATCGGTGGCGGTCCGCCTGACATCCAGGGCATCGGTCCAACTGCCGCATTTTGATGCAGCTGGTCGAACTGCCGCCTCCGACAGGATCCAAGATCCCAGTCTGGGCGGCGGTTGGACTCCTATCCCTAAAATGGAGGTGGTGCCATAGGTATTAGGATGTCCCTTTCCAACTACTTTTTCATGGCGGTCCGACCACTATTAAAAGTTAGACGGAAACGGACTTTGGGGGCCCCAAGCAGGGCCCCAGGTCCCGTGGGCCACTGCTAAGCGGCCCTGGGGGCACATGTAGTGCCACCCCACACATCCATGCACGGATGTGCACAAAGGGTCTTTTTCTACTACAGCTTGTGCTGCGGCCCTTTTCCTGGGCCGCAGCACAAGCTGCAGTAGAAAAAGCACTTAGCGACCGCCTGCACGGTGGTCTAATCATAATAGGCCGGGTGGGATCGCCGACTCCTTGTTGGACAGTCACCTGCCTGATATGATGGCGGTCCGACCGACCAACATCGTAACGAGGGCCTTAGAGTCCACTTCTTTGTCCTACGTATGCGAGGGAGAAGGTCCAGAACTTAAAGACTCCTCTCATGTCACAGACAGCAGGTACTGTCCTCTTCTGATCTTCCGCAGTTCCAGAAGGTGTTCATTATTTTCTGGCACTAACTGGTGGGTGGAAATGACACCTGGGCACGGTTTAAACAACAGGGTAAAGGTTCCCGAGGCCAACCCTACCCACTTTGGACATTTTCAACATGGCGAAAGTCTTCGGCCATACTAAAGCTAGGCTCCAAGGGCTGTGTGTGTGTGAGGTGGGGGGAGTGTACTATGATAACCCAAGAGTTCTCTCACATCTAACACTAATTTCCAGTTTGAGGCAGCCACTGTACTTACAACAAACCCATAGAGACAGAAGTCTGGGTAGGAGAAAAGCAGAGTCCTTCAGCAACCAGTGGCTCTACAAGAATTGTTTTGGCATACTGTTCTCTCCCCTTTCAAGTGTGCCCGAAGTGTTACATGTGGACGCAGAAGACCTGTCAAACAGGATTTGACACTGTAGTGTCAAAAAGGACTCCCACAGCCCTCACCCTGCATAATCTGTGGGGTTCAGAGAAGCCTTCTCTGCCAAATCAGGTCAGTCTATTATTTGCTCTGGGAGGCATTTCAGGCCTACTCAAGGCTTATTAGTGGTTGGAAGATGCTGGAGAGCCAATGCAAATTAGCCTACAGGAACTTCAGGCAGGGAAAAGGTCATTTACTAACTGTTACTTTTCCTTACCATTTAATAAAAATCTGACTCCACCATTGAATTAAATGCTTAATAACTATTAAAAATAGTTGCTTTATTTTATTTTCTAGCTGGTCACCTCCCAGAGATGCAGTATTTTAACAACATGTACTATGCAAAAGGACAGCTAGACCTGCCACAGTGAAAATACCTTTTGGGTACGAGTTACTGTAAGGACATGTTAACATTACATTTCTACATGTCCTACGTTTAAATACCATGCACCCTGCATTGTGGGCTACAAGGCATATATAGGGGTGACTTATTGATATTTAAAAGAGGTGTTTAGACCTGTAAAAAGGTTTGTTTTTTTACATGTTAAATTGTAGTTTTTACACTCCTACAGTCAGACTACAATGGTAGGTCTGAAGCTACATTTGCACTGCCACTGTAGTGGATGGCACAAAAGGTGCTACAGTCCACAAGTGGCATTTTACTTTCAGGCCCTTGGTACACTTTGTACCATACATTAGGGACTAATAGACAAGTTAAATATGCCAATACAGAGTATGCCAATTTGACCATGTTAAAAGGGGGAGTCAAGCCCTTTCCTATTGAATAGCAGAGATAAAGTGCACTGAGTTCCAAAGCCAGCAAAAATATAGGGTCCAGCAAAAGGTAAAAAATCTGGGGTGACCATGCAGAAAAGATGGATTTCCTACAGTGCAGATTGTCTCCTTTAGGTTACTTGAGAACATTTGACAAAGGGAAGGCAATGAAGGGAAGCTGGAGTTTGGTCAGACTGGTGAGTGACTGTATTACTCAATGGCAACACCTGTATTCTAACAATACTTCAGTTAAAGTGGGTATGCATACGTCAGTTTTTAAAAAGGTTCTTGAATGAAATGTACTTTGGTTCAGATCCCAGTCTGGGGCTTTAGGAATTCCAGAGTCTAGGTCATTGAACATCCAGTGACCTTCCTCTTCATTCTGAATGATATTTGGTTGGACAGCTCTTCAGAAGGCCAAAAATACAATTTTGCCCTTCTGAAGAGCCCAAGACTAAGAACCTCCAATATCCAAAATAATTTACAATTAGAACGGGTAGAGTTAGAAAACTAATGATTAGAGGCTTGGAGTGCCCTGTCAGGACAGGACCAGCTTAGTATTTCAGCCAAATACAGTATTTATACCTCATGTAAACATTTTAATAGCTCAGTGAGAAGTCGATCATGCTCGCTGGAATTCAGGCATGTATTATGCCCCACCATTTTCAAAGGCTTCCACCACTACCCTGCCCAGGTCTCTGGTAGAAAGCTGGAACCACACAACTCTGAATACTTTGTCAATTTGTGGGTTTAAACTTGTGTTGGAGCTCTACATGAATCCAACAGTGACCCTGTAGTGAGTGGTGACCCCAAATATTTCCAGTGGTTGAAGGCATAGTCTGGATAAGAAAGTAGATGTTTGGACCAAGAAGGATTATCAGAATTTAATTTCAAACTGCTGTTACCCAACAAGTATGTAATTTGACCCAGTCTTGAATCAATGTTCACAAAGTTGTCCCATGTCCCATTGATGTGAAAATACTTTTGAGAATCATCCGCATAGTAATGAAAGTTCAATCATTTCTGTTCTAATAATTTCCAAAAAGGGCTGCATATAAATGTTAAATAAAATTTGAAATAAAAATGATCCCTATGGAACACCGCAAAAGATAGACAGAGATGATCAGATGAACTTCACTTGTTGATCTCTCATATCTAAGGATGACCGTTAGAGGCCCTCACAACTAACTGTAAATGTGAACAACATCACAGTCTTTCATATGGAGTCTGCCGAGAGATCCAACATAATCAATGTGGAAAGCTCGCCGCAATTTAGGATATCATCTCACACTTTCACCAAGGTTGTCTGCCCTGGGTGGAAAGCTGAACTGATGGATATTAAGGATATTGTGTTGCTCCACATTATACACTATATTGGCTTCCGGCACCTTTTTCAATAATCTTCCCTATCCCAGGCAGTCCTAATTTAGGGTGGCAATCAATCTGGCTCTATGACTAAAACCAGCTCTTTAGGTACAATGATCCATACTAGAACAATCTCTCATAAATTTCCAACTCCCAGAGCAAGTGAACAAGTCAGCACCATCCTTCTGAAGAGACACATTGCAGGGCTCAAGTACACCAAGGAGGATGTAAATTCCAGGGTCTCAAATAGTCCAGAGACCACATATCAAAGTTACTTTAAACATTCTTTTAAGTTTATGAAATACTTGTTTAAAAAATAAAAAAGCCTGATGCTGAAAATGACTAGACTGAAGCTATCTAAACCCCATAGATAAAACAATTAAATAAACTGAACTGGATTTACACATTGTTGTGTATATAGTTTAGACAGGTTTACTACAATTTAATTAAAATAATTAAAAACCTCTTTGTGCAACCAGTCAAGCAAAGCTTCGCTGGGATGTTTTTTAAATGTACCCGTATCATACGAGCAGGAACAACACAGAAAAAACCTGAAATAATTCTTCAGGGCGCAGTACACATAAGAAGTCAAACGTTATCAACAGATGATGGTCTTGTCTCATTCAATTGCTCTGTTTATGTCCTTAACAAAGCGGACATTTGATCATTTGAACACATATTTTAAAGCCTTTTTCACATAATGAGAAGGGGGCAATGCATAGTTCTATTGTGAACTTCTTTGATACTGAAGATAAAGCAACCAACATTTAGACCCAAACCATAATAGTCTGAAGATAACCTTGTCTACTTAGTCACTCCTCAATTCAAGATCTTGGAAAGAGGTCATACAGTGGATGCACTGTTAAACAGCAATAAGATTCAGGGTTCTACTTCATAAGAACAAAGGCATGGCCTCTGGGAATGCAAGAAGTGGCAAGTCAAAGGAAATCTATATTCTGCACACAGTTCAGTGCCCCACCTTATATTTTCTGTATGAACTATTCTGGCATAAGCACAAGTTCCCATTAGTAAGTTCTCGTGATTTGGTATATGTCAACATTAAAAAAGCAAGGATTCTGTGTAAAAGTAAGCAGCACACCTACTTGCTGCATTGGAGTGGGAGGTGAAAGTGGAGAGTTCCAGCAAGCCCTTCCCATGCTTCACCACTGGCTCCTGCACCTTCTTCAGAAGGACGCTTGTAGATGTTACCCGTTGTAGGTGAACCCTACAAAAAATTAAAACAATGATCAGAACAAGTATAAAATCTGAGACAACTTGGCACATCACACTCATACCCATCCCGGGTGTCCAACATCCATCTCTCACTGACATTTTGCATCTACCACCTGCACCACATTAATCACAGGAAATCTATATCCATTCAACCACTATTTGGTGACCCACATCCTCTCTGGTCTCCAAATCTCTCACTGAAGTCACATTCATCTCCGTCATCATGTCTTTTACGGACAGTCTGCATTCATCCCCATTTATCACAGTATCCAGTATTAACCCATAACCACATCCAACATGTTTAACTAATCTACCTACAGCGCCACCTCCTCATTGACAACTCACATTCTGCTCTGTCTCTATGCCGTTCTGCATGAATCCCCATTGCCACATTTCTCACAGGTATTCAGAATTCCTGAGTACGGAAGTGAGTCTCTTGGAGTGTCCCTACCCCATTTTTTCAACGGAATTATCTAGTACGTTTGGGTCTGGTGAGCTGTTAAACACCTCCCAGTGCATGTGCTCTGACCCTTAAAACATGTTTTCACTGGTTAATTCTAGTTGGCATGCATGACATAGTAAGGCCATATTCCATTTTCGATGTGATCTGATGTCCAGGGTGCCAGAGGTGTCATATTTATTCCCAGAAAGTGCCTTGGGGGGGATGATGCAGTCACTAGCCAATGGGCTACCAGCTCCCCTCCCTTTTGGTGACGACTTTCCGGCTATGTGTGGCATCTAGCAATCCCAGAGTGCACTATTCTGCCCACTCTCAAGATGTCAGGACCCTTCCTTGGATGTTAGTAGCTTGGTAGCCCACCCTAGAGGTGTGGCTGCCTGGGAGCTACACGCCCACAGGAAAACCGGTTTGGGCACAAGTCTCTCTTCTCTGGGCCCACCACCAGCCGGTCTACCTGAACAAAGGGCAGCCCCTCAGAAGAGCGATCACCATTTGCCCAGCAAAAGTGGCTTCACCTTTGAAGCGCGCCTTTTGGGCTAACACCCTAAGTGGCTTCCTGCAAAGGGAAGTTAACACCTCGCCTGTAGCAGGCTGCTATTGTTCCTAAGCCAAGGAGTTGTTCACACAACTCGTCAGGAGATTAGAAGGCTGTCAGGTGGCCAGTCACCTTGTGAGGCCACTGGACAAACCGGGTCACAGTGTGACAACTTTCTAAAAGTTGCATTTTGGTAATAGTGACATTAAATTCAACTTGGGCATCAAGTCGGGTTTAATGCCAAGATTAATTTGATACCTTATAGTACCCAACTTAGTAGTCCCATTCAGAAGTTGTATGGCTGAGTGGTCAGCCGGTACCCCTGCATTAGCCAATGGGGCTACTAACTCTCACACAGCATAACAACAATTTGGAAGTATTGCTGCCAGGACATAATATCTATAAAATACATGTCCTACTTAATGGTATACAGACTAACATTTATTGTTGAGAGAAGTGAGGGCTTTGTCATTGGTTTGAATGGCAAAGTTGAACTAGCAGTGTTACCACTGCCCTTCCAGTTTGCAGTGGCAAGCTGGGAGGCGTTTTGTACTTTCTCACCTGCAGGGTGGCACAATCAGTGCTGCAGCCCTGGTTGGACACTCTGCCTTACATGCCCGGGAAACCCTATACTAGGGACATAAGTAAGCCAGACTCTGCCAATTAGGGGTAGCCAGTTCGACATACACTTTGTAAGGGGTTAGAACACTGGCACTGAGGTCTGGTTAGCAGCCCTCAGTGCACTCTCAAGAGTCGAAAAACCAGCAGCATCACTCCAACAATGAGGGGGTGGACATGCAAAAAGAGGCATTTCCTTACAAATGCCTTTTCTGAAGACAGTTAAAAACGGTTTTCCATTGAACCATGGCCTATTTGAAGGGGGGATCACTCAGTCATAAATTGCCTTTTAGAGAGCCACAGAAACCTGCTTTGCAGCATGGTAATATTTATAAAACAACTAATTCATTAGTGACCAATGATGTTTGGTAAAAAAAAAAAAAAATTACCTTACAGAAATAATGTGAACCTGTGCTTGGAGTCGGACTAATCTTGGAACTGGTTCTCCTATGATTTCTTACCTTCAGTGTGTGATCAAACTTACCCCTCACCCCATCCAGTGATGACCTGGGATTAGTATAAATTACCTTTTTCAGGGCCCAAGGGAAAAACAAAGGGCATTTGCATGTGGCTGGCTTGCAGAGGATTTGACAGGAAAATAGGAATAGGAGAAGGATAGAAACATTCATAATCCTTAACAAAGGAATGTGAGGGGAGAGCAGTAGACATCAAATGATTGAAACGAGCACCAGAAGGAATTTTGGAAGATTGCCTGACTATACTATAAAATAATTATATTGTGGAACTGTCTTTGATGTGGACTTGGCCATGGCCAGGTTGGCATCTCTTGGTCAAATGAGTAAGACAGGCACAGAACCATTTTAGATGGGTTGGCCAATGGTATGCTGGAAAGGTACATCATTTTAATAGACTTACCTGTACGTAGACTGACAGAGCACCTACAGTGGAAGCAGTCTATTGCCATTTTGAAAACTCCCTAGAATAGTGCAACCATCTTTCTTTATTTACCATAGGTTGGGAAAACTGCCGAAAAGTTGGATGTGCTAAGTGTGGGATTGGCTCAGGGCCCTCCACCACCACAACTGAGGTACCACTATGTCTTGGGGCTCTTTGTTCCTGGAAATTATAATACAGCTTGGCTTGATGAAGATCCGAAGTGGATTATCCTTCCGTCTGCCTGTGGAAAAGAACTGATGTCTAGCCTCTTACTACCTTGTACCCAAGAAGTGTAATACCAGCTGCACTTCTGTAGGCCCAGGGACATAAAGGACAAGAGAAGACACCTTTTAAGACACACACAGCATGCCTACTGTGACTACATTCCTGGCTGTGGGCTAAGAAAGAGCGCACCTTTGAAGAAGGACTCCGCAGCAGTGCCCCTAAGGAAGAAGAGGTACAGAGGTCAGTCTGCCCTTTGGATGTGCGGCTGGAGTCCCCCAGTTCTTGAATTTTGAACAGCATTGTGATTATTCAACCAGACCTATTCAATGTTTGGTCAAAGTAGGATGGAAGCAGTGGGGTAGAGGAGTTTGTCTTCCTCCTAGATTAAGTAGCCTGGGTCCAACCAGAAGAACTCTGTGGGCATTGATAGCAGTTGGATGGACCAGCTAAAATGTAACTGACTCTGGCCTTGTTCAACCAGCTTTTGCCGTGCACGCAATCTGCTGGTAACTGTAAATTGTTTTTGTTGCACAAGTGGCCTCTTTTACTAATGAACACAAACTAACATTGACTTTACACCTCCTTTGCTACCCAAAACAGTGTTGGGATGGAAAGTCTTCAGCATGGCTTTGGAAAGCGTGCCTCCCTGGACTATGTTGATTTCCTGGCAAGTGACTGGAAATTTGCTGTAGGTTTTTTTCATTTCTACCTCAGTGAATATGACAATCATGTGTGTCAATTGAAGGTCTCCCCGTTTACATGAACTGTTACACTAGAGCTTGGCTCTATGGTCAAGGGGCATGCAAAGTGCACCCCTCTTTTACAGAGTGGTTACTGAACTCTCTAACCAGGCTGTGGTATACGGACAGCCGGGGCAGCATTATTCTATATTAGGGGTTACCTCTCTCCTTTAGCAGGTGTTGCACATGTATCCAACCTACCTTCTCCTGGTAAAGTCTGGGCAGTATCCCTTACTGAAATTTATTTTTACCTTTTTAATGGCTGGGATATGTGAGTTGGCAGTGAGTGTGTGCACTGGGAGAAGATAGTTCGGGGAGCCGTTGTGTTTCATGTAAATCAAGTTGGCTTCTGTTCTGCTGGAAATTCCGGCTCCTTCATACCCCTCCTTAAGTCTTGCCGGAGGTTGGTGGGTTGGGGAAGAAAACAGCCTTTAACTGTGTGTAGTTCAGGCTTTCCTTCCGCTAGGTGATGGTCAGGACCACCTGGCCTTGAGTTAATAAACATTCCGCCCTGGGTATAGCAAGACGGGTACCAAGAGACAAAGGAGGAGGGCAGCACGCTCTCCTCAAAAACTGCTCATGCAGTGAACATTTAGGAAAGACTAGGCCACCTTACAATGCATGTGTTTACAACACATGCTATTACAACGACCGTATTGTTACATCGCATTCCATTACAACACAAGTCAGTACAACGACTTGCTGTAGGGGGGGTGTTAGATTTTGGAATAGTATAATTTACTATTCCAACTCCAGTCTATGCAACAATAGGGGAGGTGTTGGATTAAAAATACAACACCTTCTGCCCCCTACCGCAAGTCGTAACGACTTGCGTTGTTATGGCATGAGATGTAACAATGAGGTTGTTGTAATGACCACGTTGAAATGGCATGCGATGTGTAAACATTGTTGTAAACGATCTTTACCTTTAGGAAATATTCCCCAGGACTGAAGCATTTACCAGGATACAAAAGTAGCAGACCACCTGACTGACTCAGCCCGCCTATCAGGGAATGACAAAAGAGTAGCTTCACCAGCCAGTTGGTTGTTCTATGCTCCACCAGTCTTCGGAGAAGACCACACCAGTGGAGGAAGAAGAGATATAGGAGTGGGATACTTTGGATTGTCACTCTCCCAGCCACACCCAGGAACTGAGTCTAGGCCTCAGAAGGAGCATCTTTGATGGATTGCCTGTAGAAGAAATTTACCAGTTTGATGATAGGAGCTGGGCTTTAGCCCACCAAAGAAACGATTTTGTGGCAGTCAGCAGAGAACAAGCTGTCTGTGAGGACTGTTGAGGGGGGTTGTGGAAGGCCTAATATTTTGAAGCACAAGGAAACTCCAGGTAGCTGCTCAAGATAAGGAAACGTGCTGTACATCAACAACAAGGGAGACAGGTGAAGCTCTTTACTGTCACTTCAGGTGAGACTGCTTCGCCCTGACTCCTCCCCTGTGCGAGTCCGTGGGTTACCATCAAAGCTAGGGAAGATTGCCCGGTTGAAGAACTTACCATTTGATCTCTTGGTCCCTGCCCAGGGACTTGCATCGTCTCCAGCTTTCATCCTTGCTTCTCCTGCACTAATAGCCAGTAGCACAGTCCCCACGGATGCCCTACTATTAGAAACTCTAGACTTGTGACAGTGGACTCTCTGGTACAGGCCCAATCCCTTTTGTGCCATCGAAAGGGATCAGGGTGTACTGGCACCTTGACCAGCCACTAACTTACTACAGCAAGCCCAGTGGCTACTGTGCTAGTGGGACTCCAGTAACTCCGCCTAGATACCAGGCACCCTTAACTGATCCCAGTTTTCTCTCCAAGGAAGTGTGAGCAACTCTGTTACTTTGGATGGTGTCTTCCTTGGACTTGAAGGGGGTCACACTATCCTCAGAGCTGACCCCATTCTATGCTGCTAACCGGAGTTTCTTTCTCCATGGCTCTCCGCTCTTTCTCTAATTCCCTATCTCTCTTTCTCCTGCCTCTCCCTCTGCCGTTCCTTCTCCTTCCTGGGCCACTGTTCATGTCTGGTTGTGTAGTGTTATTGGAATTAATATTGTACTCTCAAGGAAACCATTACATGCATTTACTTAAGTTTCTCTGTGGTAGATGGAATTAATATGATTTGGTTGTAATCACCTGTAGGGGTATGTGAATTCATGCAGATGGTAGGTGGGATTAATAAGTGAGTTAAAACAAAATAGATTGTTATGATCTTTGAAACCACCCCGGCCAACAGCGTCAGATCACATGGACTAAACATTATTTCCTACGCCAACGACACCCAGCTCATCCTCTCACTGTCAGAAAATCCATCCCCCACCAGAGCCAACTTCCACAGATGTATGATGAACATCGCCGACTGGATGAAGGACAACTGTCTCAAGCTCAACACAGACAAGACAAAAATTCTCATCTTTGGGAAAAACACCTCGCCATGGAATTATGTATGGTGGCCTGCTGAACTCGGCCCACCCCGACAAACAACGCCCACAACCTTGGCATCATCTTAGACAGCAAGCTATCTATGACGAAACAGGTAAACGCAGCCTCACCCGCCTGCTTCCACATCCAACGCATGCTCGGCAAGATCTTCAGGTGGCTCCCAGTCAACATGTATCAAAGGATTTCCTAGAGAAGGAGGTGGGGGACTAGGAGCTGGATGAGAGGTCCAGTGCCCGTGCTCCTTGGTTTATGTCACAAACAAAAATTAGGGCTACTGTTCCGAAAAAGGAAATATCGACAGGTTGTGCAGGACTCGGGCATATGCACGGTGGCAGTCAAGAGGACTGTTTCATGTTGCCCTCACACATCCCAAAGGGATGTCATGCTTCATCATAGGGCTAGTGCTCCTCGTTGAGCTGGAACTGTAATGCCCGAAGGGTCACTTTGGCAGAGATCTTTTATTGGTATGCCGTATGATGAATGCAAGGTAGAGTCTAGGTGGGGTGGTATCTCATGTGTGATGATGTGGGTTAAAACTTGTCAGGGAGGCCACCAACTACTTTTAATAACTGGACTGCCCTGTCAGATTAAAAACCTTTATAGGAAAATGCTACCAATGGGGTCATAATGTGCCCTGGTAGTCTGATGTGAGTTCCCTCTTTAGGGTCCAACTCTAGCCAGTCAACATGTTTCGCACCCCTAGTGGTCGGGAGGATCCGTGGCGCTTCGTCAGGCAGGAATAGTGAGTGAATCTTCCTACCCCACAAATGTGTCAAAAGTGGTGCCCTTTGAGTGGTACCTACTTTTTGATGTTAGAGAGGGACCGTCACGCAGGCATTCATCACCAGCAGGCTGGACTACAGGAACACACTATGTAGGAATCCCTGTACGCCTCCTCCTGAAGAGACTACAGACAATACATAACTCAGCGGCAAGACGCATCCTCGACCTCCCCAGACGGACCAACATCACACCCCATCTCAAGAAGCTACACTGGCTACCGATCCAGAAGAGATGCCAGTTCAAGATGCTGACCCACGCATACAAAAGCCCTGCACAACGAAGGACCAGCATACATCAACAAACGCATGGCCTTCCACCGACTGAACAGACACCTACAATCTGCCTCCCTCTTCCTCGTAGACATCCACGGATCCACAGAGCCAACAGCGGAGGATTCTCTTTCTCACACCTGGCGGTCAAAGCTTGGAACAACCTTCCCCTGCACCTCAGGACCGCCTCATTGCTCCAGCAATTAAGAAAAGGACTCAAGACCTGGCTTTTCGAAAATCACATCACCATGCACCATGCACCATCCAGCGCCTTGAGACCCTCACGGGTAATATGCTGCGCTTTATAATTAAT
Organism: Calotriton arnoldi; assembly: GCA_963921515.1. Taxonomy (NCBI): domain Eukaryota; kingdom Metazoa; phylum Chordata; class Amphibia; order Caudata; family Salamandridae; genus Calotriton; species Calotriton arnoldi. Next base: position 591,401 of record CAWUFW010004688.1, read on the forward strand.
TGGTTGATTGAAAGGAGGTGTGAGCAAATTGCAGAAATGCAATAAATCAGGGTAAGGCAAACACGTGACAGAGTAGGCTGTGTTCAGTGAAAGAAAGTGTGCAAGAATGGCAAGTAAGAAAGTGTCACTTAAGGAAAAAAAAAATAGGTGGCAATTAGACGCTTTGAGAGAAGGTTGGCTTTCATGCAGGGTTTTAGGAATGTAGAGGAGGTTTTTTCATAAAGCATGCAATCTGAGGATGTAACACTGCTGAAAGAAACAACATTATTTGCATGTGACATAGTACTTTATTGGAAACTTTTGATTGGCACTAGATTAAAATGAACAGTATGCCCACTCCACAAATACCACTACACCACTGCTCAAGCAAGGGCAGTAGATGGAAGTGTAAAGTAATGACGGTCAGCATACATTGGAAAATATCAAAGATTTAGCCAGCGTTTAAAAAAAAGTTTTCGCGTAAAAAAAATAAAGAGAAAAAAAAGTAAAGGGGGATGAATGCAAATATTGAAAGGTGCTTCTGTACATGCTGAAGCAGATTTCTTTTGATGTTCACCCTTGAAGTTTGGCTCACAGTATTGAAAGCGCAATTGGTTGCTCCTGATTTAGCATGACACAAAATGAGGGCGAGCTAGGACTTCCCAGACAATGGAAATGTATTGCCTGCATTCCTTTGGGTGGAAGGTGGTGATCCAGGCACAGAAGAGGAAGGGCTGGAGACAGGCCTACCTTTAGAAATGTGTTCTGGACTTTGTTAGCAAGAGGGTGCATATTAGTTCTTCTTGAGCCCTGCTCCTCTTCCCTCCCCCGCAGATGCAGGGGTGAAGTGGGGCTGTAGTTTCTGTTGCTCCAGGTGAGGAAGTTTCCCTAGCCAGGCCTGTTCTCGTGTCTGTCCCCAACGGCTGTGTCAGGAAGGCTGAGATGCAGAGATTTTGCATCTCCTTGTGGCTCTGTTGAGGTATCTACCGGCTGGAGCCAGCCCCTGAGAAGCACGTTATTCACAAAGGCTGCGTCTTGGAGCGTCCTCTTGTCTCCTCTGGTCTTCTCAGACTCTACAACTGTGATTCTCTGGCTTTCCAAGCCACCTTTTCTACCCAGCGCTGTGCTCCTAAGTCACTCCTTCCGTACTGCAACCTCCTCATACTCATCCATGAGTCCTTCAAGCTTTAAATCTCTTTACTACCAGTGAGATAAAAACACGCTTGGCGGGGAGGTTCTAAAAGACCTATGCAATTATGGGCGTTGTTTAAAACATGTGTACTAAAGCCTTCACAGTTTGTCGCCTGGCCAGTATATATTTTCCTCTCTAGGAGTTTTCTGTTATGGAATCCACATATATCACACCAAATAAACAAAAGCCTAAAACAAGCCAGACCTATTGGCTTTGCTACTGATTATTAGCAGATTGACCTAAATAAGTAATAGTGATTTTTTTTTTTAATGAATAATTAGAGTTTGGCACTTACAGATAGCACATACGACCAGAGAAGTCAAGCATGTATGAGCATGTAGTTTGAACACTATTTTGACCCTCTGAAAGGCACTGTGAGAAACTCGCACTGCTTTCAGGCTCAACTCCAGAGGTCTCAGTCGTGATCGGTCATAAACACCCTTCCACAAACTGAACTCACCCGCACCCCTGGTGGCGTTTCAGTTTACAGTATGCACTATACAAGAGGCCTATGTTGCATGAAAAAACCTTCAGTAACAAAACATCTTTAAAAAGAAAATACTAGAGGGATGGAAGATCGTAAAGCAAGGGAAATGTGAATAAGGACCACATTTTGCGTGCTTTGTACAGCCATTTCGATCAGCGTTTTTGTCTGAAACGTTAAAGACAAAAAAATAGGGGCCAACCGGGACCCTTTTCAAAAGTCAGTTTTTAATTACTGCCAGGTGTGAGACGCGGTACGACCGGTCCCACTTGAATCCCTGTAAGTACCACTATCCCTACCACAACTTGTAGTCTTCAGACCCATGTGGCTTATTCATATGCCCCTGTGCTCAAATCCTTGTAGTTATCTGTCTTCACTAACCCCATGCTCGTATGTTCAAGTATCTCCATTTCTTCTGCTCATCATAACCTGGCTCTAGCCCTTAGTATTTCGAATATCCAAGTTCCACGCAGACCACATCACCAACGTCGCATCGCAGACTGAGCCTCTTAACACCTTCTGCCGCCGGTGGCACTCCTCAAAGCACCGCATATTCTCCAAACTTACCGAATTCTTAGATTCTTCACAGGGTCCCTTGATCTGTAAACAGCCTCCCCGGTGTCCCGGCTCCATTGCTCAGCCATTACCGGTCAGACGACACTGCCGTAAAGCGAAAACTCGACCCTAAGGGCAACCGCGTCCCGTGTTACCATAGCAACGTACGGCGGGCCACTATTCGCTCACTGGAAACGAAACAAAAGAAGGCGGGATTAAACTCGAGACGAGGCTTGAAGCGCATTACTGCTTCCCGCTAGCCCCTGCAGATTTATATTTACAGAACTGGTATGGTGGCGATGTTTTTGCTGGTAACGGGGGTAAGTCGAGGGTACCCGTGGGTAGGCGGCATCCACCCACTATTTTCACAGGGTGGACGCCTTCTACCTTGCCAAGAGGTTGGGCCCCACAAAAATATGCTGCACTTGTCTCGGTGTAATTTTCAGACACTAGGCCACCTTCAGCAGTTCCTGCACGTTGTCTGCTTTTCTTCCGAGCAGCAACGTGAAGGAGGCTTATTAGATTCTAGCTGGGCGCATAACAAAGGCAGAAGTTCTTTTTGTTGGAGTATCTTGGCTAGGGGCTACAGGGTGCCTCACACCTCCGTGAAATGGAAATGGAGGGAAACTAAGGCACACAGCTTGTCACTTCACAAGTACATAAGAGAATTTTGACTTTATTCAGTCTTTTTTTTAGGTCTCGCCTGGCGACGCAGCGCGAAGCGCTGTCGCCAGCGAGATCTATTGTCACTGACTTGCTTCGGAAGGGAGACAGGAGCTGTGCACGCGCAGGCCGGACTGGAAATGTGAACACGCATGTACAGGCACGCGATGTGCACATCTCCTGTCCCCCTTCCGTCCTCGCAAGCCTCATGCAATATCATTTTTTTTTTTTTAATGCGCACGCGAGCTCCTAGCGCGGCACGCTTTACACTCCCAGCATGCCTCACCCCACTTACCTGCTCGTATGGGGACTCTGTGCTGCTCCTCGGCTGGTCTCCGTCTTCAGCCGGTCACTGCAGCAACACGCGGGGCTCCGTCTTGCTCCCAGGAGCCCCGCATAAAATCCTGCTTTGGCCGCACAATGGGCATTCACGAAGGCGGGGTGGGCTCCCGCCGGACTTCCTCTAATGGTATTTTTTTTTGCTTTGCGGCCCCGTCCCTGGGCCGCGCAGCACTTATTCAAGTGCGGCGAAGTCCGCAGGCGCCGCCACTGGGCACGAGCCGCAGGCCACGCCGATGTGCACGCTCACGGCGTGCCTACAACGCGCGCATGGCGCTGTTTCACTTTCCCTTGTTTTTTATTGTCGTGGAGGACCGGCGTGGACATCGTTGGCGACAGTCATTTCTCAGTGTTTGTCGAAGTGGTGAGTGGATTGAAGACAAAGCTTTTATTTGTTTTCCTGTGTTGTTTTATAGTGCGCTGGAAGCTCGCAGCATCGCCGACCTAATAAAACATTCTGATGAACAAGAACATTCATTCTGTAAATAAAAACTTGCGCGCGCTTCCGGCTTCAGCGGTAGGGGCGTGGCTTGCGGTGACGCGCAAGTGCGGGAACGAGGGTGATTCAAATTACGCTCGAGAGCAGCTGATCCCGGGCTCTGCAGGCAATGGGGAGTCGGAACTGCATTTGTCATTTTTTGAGGGGACCCGCCAATCTTCCACCATGGCTGACAAGGGGGCAGTGAAGGTGTGCGTACCAGTTCAGCCGCTTATCCAGAGGTGAGACCGCAGCTGCTGGCGGAGAGTTCCCGGGCACTTTGTGTGCGTACATGTCATGTGCTGATTTGTTTTTTATGTTCTTTGAGAGTTTAAAGTATAGTTAGATTTGTGGCGATTGCTGGTTGATCAGGAAAAAGCACCAGAATTCACTGAGACACGATTCTTCTGAAACCTTTTCATTCATACAGCTTTTCGAAGTCGAGCTGTATTTTTGGTCCATTTTCTGCTCATTGGTCCGCACCTGCAACAACCAGAGCTTAGCCCATGAAACCACATCCCACGCAGCTCTTAAATCCAAAGTCAGACGTGGAAGGGCGGATGCATACACAGCAGTCCACGGGCCTCTGAAGTGGTGCCTAGAGCTGTAAAAAACAGTTTTTCCGTGGATTGGAGGTTAGTGACATCCCATCCCCTCACGTTAGCCAGTGGGCTGATTAACTGAGCGAGCTTGGCGATTGAGTTTTCTATTATAGGTGTGAGCTACTTCAGCACTTTAACACCTTGAGCAAAGCGCAGCTCAAAGTTCACCAAACCACAATTGAAGCATACAGGCCAGGCTACAACCCCACATCCTTTCCCTCTATGTACTTGGATAAATGCTCCTGGGAATTTAATGAATGGAGGAGTGCTTCACGGCCTCAACAGGGGTGAGCCTTGCTCTGCCAGCGCTGCTTAATATGGCCCCTTCTGTATGGGGTCCCGTCCCCTCTTCCTTTCAAATACACTAAGCAGGGATGCTGATCCTGTGCCTGACGTTTGAGGTGCTTCAGGGATACAACCGCATTCCACCCACCCGCAGAAAGGATGCTGCCTCATAGGAGCTATACCTAGGAGCATAGCCTGCATGTCAGAGCAGAGCGGCTGCGAAGCCACTACCCTGCCTTTGTCCTCTCAAATCTAATCTCGCTTTAACAAAAAAACGATTTAAGCCTCTCGTGTAACCTCATAACTTGTATCATCGACATAAACAAAATTTGTTTTGCAGCCCCATTAGCCTGAAACTATTGAAGGGTGTTTCATCGCCGTTGTTGGCTGAAGTGCGTTTTGCGCTTTCCTTTTGTGCCTTAAGTTGGAGGCCAGCCTCTAGCTGCTGGGGTGTTGAACGGAGCCTTCCACTCTCCGCCTACGGGTGAAAGCACATGAGCTGGTCTTCTCTGCTCGCCCGATTAATGCGGTTTATGTAAATAGCCCTGTTGAACTACCAGTACCCAGGCAAGATGAGCAACATCGGCATTCTTTGCTCTGAGGGCGAGTCTAGCTGCATTATTTGTGGTGAAACATTTATATTTTCCAATTGGCCAAACCTGTTGACGTTAACTGTAATGAGCAGATTGCTGCTACATGTCTCAAACTGCCCTTTTGGAAATTAAAGTTACGGTCTGTTTATGCAAAGTTAGATGTAACCGGATAGTTGACTGTGGAGCACTGAGAGCGCCTCCAAATATGTCTGCATTCAGTGTAAGTGAATGAGCACTGGACATGAAAGCAGCGTCGGTTACGTATAAAGTTTTTCTCCCTCATTTGCAATATATTTTTATGGTTACGTCATGATAATACAGTTTAAGCGTAATCATATATGTATATGTTGTCAAAGTAATATCTGTAGATGGAGTTCGAAAAAAGAAATTACGTTGAAGCAGACAATCTGTATGTTCCTCTCTTTTACAAATTTGGACACAGTACTTGCTTTTTAAATGTAATTATGCTTATATACTGTGTGTTTGTGTTTATGCAGTAATCCGAAAGTTCGGCACCTTTAGAAAGCAGGACATAGACTTTACTTTGCACATTAAAATGTATATTTATTGTGTTTCTTTCATACAACATCATGATCTGTTCCTTCACGTATTTTGTATATTAGTGTGAGGTGCATATTCTGCTGTCTTTAAACGTTCGTGTGGTTGTGTGTGCGTGGGCGCATTATTAATAATAAACTGCGCCTTTTTTCTATGCCATCACGTTTTTAAGTGTCTCAGTACTTTTATTCCTCAATGCGTTTTTTGACGTTTGCGTGTGTGTGCTCGTGTGCCAGAGTCCAGAATGTACTGTAGTACTGTGTTTTGTGCCCCCTCCCCCGATCCGACACTTTCAGCTGTTTCTGCCCTGATCGGTAACTGAAGCACTCTTTGATAAACGAAACAAATGTGCAATAAATACAGCACATAAGCTATTTAATTCACTTTGCCAAAGTACTCTATGATTTAATATAGTGCCCTCGCTTTTCCCGCAGCGCATCTCCCGCCCTTGTCTCTTTGCACGAATGTGCCTCACTCCCATTCCTCTCTCTCTCGCTGGTATTTCTTTTTACCACAATCACCCTGTGTTTTATCGCCTGCACCCTCTCTCCTCATGCCCCCAGTCTTTCTCTCACTTCCTTTTCTCCATCTACATATCCCTCTCCCTGCCTCTTTTTGTTGCCTTCCTCCAGTGCCATTCTCTCTTCAAGTCCACACTCCTCCTGTTCCTCCCTTACTCTTTGCCTCCTTCACTTTTTCCTAACTCTGCTTATTCTCTCTCATTTGTCTCCAATTTTCCTCGTCTCTCTTCCTGTTTCTAGCTCTTCCTTGTCACAAGGCTTTAGTCACTGTTGACAACCTTGAAGACTGTATTCTGTGCCACAAATCTGACCTCAGCCTTAATGATCCCATTGCAACTAAATGTGCCATCCCTGGACTATAACATAAGGTTCAAGGTAGCGCAGCATTCACCTTATTTAACAGCACATGCACTTGCCTCTGGATGTCTACCCCAAATGAAGCTTTGCTGGGTTTCCTTATCTTTAATTCAAGGATCTGGTGAACATTGTGGCTACAAGCCCTGTCCAGAGAAACGGAAGAATAAATGTGGCCGGAAAAGGATTTGGGTCTGGGTTTTTATATTTACATAACAAGGATTTTAAAATGGTGTCAAAACATGTCCACATGCAACTGGGAGGCTTGTCTTGCCATTAATCATAAATGAAGAAAATGAAACCATGCAACTACAAGTTATAACACATCTGCATTAAAGGGTTTGTGCGTAACACTACCTTCCGGCCCCAAGCACCACACCTTTGTATAATGGTCCTGGGCAATTGTAAAACCATAGTGCCCTGGCCCATACATGTCCTCTTTCTCAAGGTGGACCTCCATGATTAGGAGAAATGTCCCAGGACACAAAATTCAGGGAAAATCATGCAAGCTGTGAAAATTTGTTACTTTTAAAACGTAATGTTTGAAAAAATCAAGAAAAATGATACAAGTGCAAAATCCCAGTCTCGGCAGTGTCTATAAGGCCTGTGTGATACATTATGTGCTCAGCAGTTTATAGTAAATATACTTGAATCACTTGAACAACAGTTTGTTTCATCCAATTGTAGCCAAATTGCTGTTTTTGGTTTTATGTTAATGCGCTCTGTAACCGTGAACCAATGTATTATTTTATTATTGCCATAAGGTCTTGACGGCACAGAATTAAGAAACATGCTGCTGACCTACTGTAAATGCCATGCCCTCTTCCATCAGCAGATCATTGTCATTAGATGCAAGAGAAGGCACAGTCTAAGAGGGCCTTGGGACCCGCCTGTGGGGTGGAAAGAACTCATGCAAACAGGTGCGCAGAGAGCATTATATTTAAGCACACGCTAGCACCTTCACAGGGCACAACTGACATTTAAATAAATAGCCCCTCACCCCTTCATTCCAGCACCCACCCCTGCCTCGGGAAATGTAGGGTACCAGCTTCTAGTCCACTTCAGATGCTCTATCCCAAAAATGAAGAATTATAAAAGGAAAGGTCACCCACAGCTGGAGCGCTACTTCTTGGTGACATGGAGTCCAATGGTACTCTAACCACAGCACCCTTAGCATAGCCTTTTTATCTATTCTGTGCAGCTCTCACCCCTCTATGTTCACTGTGCCACATAATTCCACTACACAAACACACTCCACACCATACAATTCCACAACTAACAATTCCAATACAACCCACATAATTCCACTCCACATCATAAACATCCACTACTCTCCAAACCAAAACACATGGGAAAAAGACATTGTCATTTACAACAGCAATAACTCTAACTCTCCCAAATGCGAGACCTATTGCATTGCAAATGCTTGTAATGCATATTAGTCACCCTAAGGTAGGCGCTATAGGCACATAGGGCATGGTGCATAGTATTTAACAAGCATTTGCAATGCAATAGGTTTCACATTTGCGAGAGTTTGAGCTATTGGCACTGTAAATAACAATCACACACACTAGCCCTAGTTGTTAACTAGGGATGGGAACTAGAGGCCTAGGGACTAGCCAGCCTCCAATCTGACATGTAGACACAAATGGGGCTGTCCCTAGTTGGGATTCCTACAGGATTTCTAGAGATGCATGTCCAGTGGGGGCATCTCACAAAAAGTGAAGGACTGGCCTCACACACCACCTGGTGTCATGCTTCATCATAGGCCGTCCTCGCCCTCTAAAAACTCAGTTTGAAAGAGGGCGGGCATACACCTGGAGACAGGGATGCACTTCTAAACTAAGTGGTGGCCCGTGAATTTGTGAAAGGTGATCTAAAAACCATTATAGTTGTCAATAACTAATTTAATTAAAGGGACAACTGCATGGTATTAAAAGGAAGTGGGCGGTGATTTGGGAACTAATTATCCCATCACCGTGCTAAATATGGTCAAC